>JAOTQQ010000032.1:71209004-71284265 GCA_026546715.1 Gallinago undulata | reverse complement strand
ACCATCCTTTTCTGGTAGATGCAAAATAAGTCCTTCAGATGGAATATGGAAGATCTCTGAAGTTGTAATGAGACCAATTGGAAGAAGTAGGGTTATTCTGTGCTAATGATATGATATCTGTAAATTCCTGTGGAACATTTTGTTCCTGCCCTCTATTGATCTGCCTTTCATAAACTACCATGTGAAAAACTGTAAGATCATGTCCAATTCTGCTGTTGAGGGTGTTTCTTTCGTGGCTACCTAAGGAAGGAAAGCTTTGTTGTCATGGGGTAGATAAAGCACTTCT
Source organism: Gallinago undulata (assembly GCA_026546715.1). Classification (NCBI taxonomy): domain Eukaryota; kingdom Metazoa; phylum Chordata; class Aves; order Charadriiformes; family Scolopacidae; genus Gallinago; species Gallinago undulata. The sequence continues at coordinate 71,283,979 of JAOTQQ010000032.1, read as the reverse complement.
CATAAGAGTTAAAGCTGTATAAACCCATGTTCTAGGTTCCCACATGTAAAGATTTTGTATTTGTATTTCCCTTTTATTTTTCATCATATGAAATGAGATTTTTAAGATTAATCCAAAGAAATCTAACCACAGATTAAAAGAAAAAGGGAGCATTTTGAAGTAGTAACATGTTATTTTAAAAGGAAAAGCCACAGTCTAAAACAATTCTGTTAAACATTCATATGAGAAAAGGAGGTCACTTGGTGCCAGACAGGTACTATATAAAATAGGATGTTTTTTCTTGTCAGAAAATGTCATTTTGATTTCTTGAGATCAATATTGTTGTCATCCTCTACAGTTATTACATTTAGCATGGGTGAGGGACATTGTTTTGCCATGTTGCTGGAGATTTGGTCTAGCCTGCAACAGAAATATAAATGAGGAGATATAAATGATAGCTCTTTTACTGTCAGAGTCGCAGATATGATCAGAAGGCTTGATGAGTAATATGGAGAACATCAGTGAAAGATATAATTAACTGCTCTGAAATGTTAGAAAATTACAAAACTAAATTACATATTCTTGTGGCTTTGACAAATTTTGTTGCATTGACCCAGACCACTAGATATCAAAGTTGTAAGTGGTTTTCCTGAAGAATGTGTGAAGTCCGTGAGGAATAAGCTAAGCCATGCTACTTGTATCTTTAGCATACCTGCCAATTCTTTGTTTGCTAAAATTATTTGTGACACTTCCAGAGATTATGTAGTGTGAAACTAAGCTAAAGAAACATGGTATTGTAAGGCTTCTCTCAGAGGAAACTCCATAGCTCTTAACCCAGATTTCCTCTACCTGAGTTACTAGACTCTAGAGACAAACCTAAAAATCTCTCTCTTTCTATATTAAACCACTTGTTGAACTCTACTCAGCATGCAGGGATGGAAAAGGACTTCAGCTTCAGAAATTTTCTGTTTCAAAACAGAAAATCTTCTTAAAAAGTACTTTTATCATTCCCGTCCAACTGATTGAAAAATGCTTAAAATGTTTTACTTTTCTTCATGGAAATCCCCACTGCTTATGTCAGTGCAACTTAACCTGCCATCTACAAAATATGAAGTAATTTTGCAGCAGTTGAAGAGCTTCATCGTGCTGCTTTCCCCTGCAAAAAGAGAGGAATTCAGGGGCTGAATTGAGACTCTCACTCACAACCCAGCCCTTTGCTGCTCCTCGGAAAAAGTAGTTCCACCCCATCTCTTAATCAGGTTACTGGCTGTTAACTCTTAACCACGCTGGATTTTTTTTGTTGTTTTCTGATATGGAGGGAGTTACTAATACCATAACAACAGCCATTTTTAAGGACAGTGTTTGTAAATGCCACACAACATGGCTTGTTTTACTTTGAACTTTCTATAAAGACAACACAAGTTATATCTTACAGATATTTTTATCTCAAACATATTTTTGGGTTATATAAGAATAAGCATAAATAAATACTTAGCTAAAACTAAAAATAATTACATTTGCTTTTTGTTATATATCCTACTCTTCTGGGGAAAATAAGCCAGTAACTTTTAAACCACATGAAAAAAAAAATGTTACCCAAAGTATAAAAAAAATGTCTAGTGAAACAATTTCTAGTAAAAACAGTGTCTTTCACCATAGCTTAGACTTTTGAAAAGAAATATTTTTTCTGAAGATCAATTAAAAAGCAGCTTTCCTTGATATCCTGTGTGTGTCTTCCTATTTCAGGTGTGATCAGGCCTGGCTGCCTCTTGATCCATCCCTGCTATTAGATGTCAAACATCATTTATCTTTCTCAGTGGAGAAGATATCGCCTCCAACGAGTGATATAGAGCACCTAAAGTTGGCTACTTACACTTTATCAAAACCTTGAAAAAACAGATCTTCTATGTTGACTAGTAAAAGACTATCCTGCCTTTTAGATAGAGCTTTCCATGTGTTTTCCACAGAGGCTCAATGCCCAAGGGACAGGGTTAAGACCAATTTATTTTATCAATGAATTGAACTGAGTTTAATAATGTCTTGAAGTCCCAGTTGGATTGTTGCTCAAGGCAATCTTAAAATTTATTTTTGTAGGTATAGGAGCAATTACAAGATTTGTATTTGATTTTTCAGGCAAACATGCAGATTAGATAATAATAGTCTGGATCGTATTTGGGAAAAGAAGGAAAGAGAGGGGGAGAAATATATTCCACTGACAATAGGGAGGAATAGACTGGCATTTTAGAGAGTAGTTTATCTTTTATATGCATATGTAATATTTTGGCTGGTGTCTGTACTTTTTCTTTTAGGATAGAGTACTGTCTTTACTCACTGCAAAATCTGAATCCTTCTTGTGTAATATAGGCTAGTAATAACTCTTACAGACTTCAGAGAGTCTTTGGCTCATTTATGCATTTATTGTCCAAAAAGTCAGGGCTGGAATAGAGTCTCAGAGAACAGCTTCTCACGTCATATATTCTAAATCAAGATCAAAGCAATTATTGATTTACAAATGACACTAATTAACTCATAATCAGTGAACTATACAGTCAGGATCAATATGAGCAGCAAATCATATATAAATGAGAACACCACACATTTACAAAATGTTAATAAACGTCTATAAATTTCTAAACACACTGCTAGAACTAATTTCAGAAAGTTCAATCACACAGCTGCAACCATCCTCCCAACTCTCCTGGGAGGGCAGGTTTCCATGTCTTCACACACCTCCAGTTGGAAATGCTCAGGCTTTGTGAGTACCAGTGCTCCTCCCTACAAACCATTAACGCACAAATCAGGAGGAATAACCCCCTGGAGCTCACACACACGCACCCACAGCATGTGTCTTCTGATCTTCTCTTAAAATGGGAGAGACTTTTCTCCCCCAGTACCTGCCTTGAGGTCCATGCCCCGGAGAGGTGTGGGGAGAGAGGTAGCCAGTGAAGATTGAGGCAAAAAAGTTGTTGAGTTTCTCAGCCTTCTCCTCATCCGTTGTTGCTAGTTTGCCAGTCACACATACATATACATCCATGCACACACACCGTACCATGCACTCTTTATTTGTGTTAATTTTCTCCAGATAAGAGACAAACAGTATAATTCAGCATTAAGATGTATAATCAGTGTTGTTGATGGTCTGACTTCTGAGATATTGGCAGTTTAGTATGTTAATATTGTATTTCCACATTCATTTGTCTTCTTAACCCTGAACTTTACTTTTTCTGAAGGAGTGAATTTTTGTTACTGTGAGCTTTGCAAATGACTGTAGAGTTTTCTTGTGTTGAATGCCACAGAAGAGCTGTAAACCCTGTGGTGCATGAGATTTTAGCTCATATCCTCTATAAGACATGCACAGAAAAATGGTATTTTCATACCTTATTGATATCTCCATACTTTGTTGAGAGTTACGAAAAAGACAAAACTATAAATTAACTTTAATCAACCAAGAAGAACAGCAGATGACAGAATGCACACTAAGGTGTCAGGGAACATACTATCTTTTAATTTGAAATAAATGGAAATGAATGTAACTTTTACTATGGAATGAAAGATAACTTACTGCCATTTCTGCAGAACAACTTGATTTGTATGTCCATGATAGATATGACAATTATTTAATTCCTTAGAGGTGTCTCTTTCATTTTACTCTTAAATATTATTATTTACATTTCAAAAATTTTTCTCAGATTTTGCAAGTATTGTGTTATTTGTCCACATCTGAAAACTCCTTGAGGATAAAAGCTTTTCAGTAGAGACTTGCTGATCATTGTTCATACGCTGTCCGGCTAATAAGGTTCATTATCTCTCTTTGCTCTGCCTGAATTAGAATGATCTGCACTTCACCAGGTTTTCTGGGGGCTTGAGCGTTGGGGGTTTTTTTCACTTTCTTTTCTCTATAAACTTCATTTTCTTTTCTATAGATGATTGGTTTTGAACTTGGGAGTACCTAAACTGGACCTATAAGACCCTTAATTTTCACTACCAATATGTACATTGAATGCTGTCCATGTCTTAAATGTAGCCCATCAATGTCAGTATCTTAAGCTGCCAGTTTATATTTTGGAAAGTACTTGAGGAACATCAATACAAAAAGGCTATATGAATTAGGTGACATATCAGATATCCGAGTCATAGATATTGAAATCGTATTGTATGGTTTTCTTAAACAGTATTTCTACAGATATACAAGTATTTATAAAAAAATATGCAATCTGTAAAATCTTTAGCCATATAAAAGAAATATTTCCTCATCTCTTAGATTTCCTATCTACAACTCTATTGACCTGGGAAATGTATTACTGCTAATAAGAACTATGTAATTGCTTTTATAGCCTCATATCTTTGTCCAGGTTAAATAAGGAATTTAGATTTATCATTACCATAAGTAACAAAGCCTTGATTTATGTCATAGTACCTACTCTAATTTAAATTTCTATTGCCAGGCTCTGAATTTTCAGCAGAGAAACATAATAATCAAAATGCATTCTCTAAGGAATGTCAATGTAGCTAAATACAAAGTTCAGGCAGTACCAAAAAAAGTCAAAATAATTAGAGGAAGAAGAGCAGATTCATAAAAATACTATTAAAATAAGTCACAGATTGCTTCTTACTTTCTCCTAAAGGTTTGCTATAAAAGGCCAACAGCCCCAGTAGATGAGTTACAATTAATAAAAATCTATCAAAGTCAAGGCTACTATTTTGCTAAAAAGATCTTTTAGACACATATTAAGATTAAATACATCAAACCACACTAAAGGAAATTGCTTGGTGCAGCGATACGGGTTCTTCAGTCAAGTCAGATACAGTTTGTGTGTGTAAGACAGTGCCCAAGCTAGCTCTACACAACTCCAAGTATCACAGCATTTACTCTCTTCACCTAAACTGATGTGACGCTATGTATATGTATATGTAATGAATGCATACTATAAATACAAGATATTGTTGCAATAATAGAATGAATGGATGTTCTTTTTACAGGCTCAGTCTGAGTTCCCCCCGCTTGCTGAAAGATACCCATTAGGTGAAAATACTACGTAGGTTTTATTAAATGGCTTTTGCATACAGAAATAAAGGTAGAGCTAGAACCTTAATAAATTACATTGAAATTCGACTGTCTATCCACTCATCTGCATTATCTGTAGATATCAATCAGAATAACTTTAAAGTTTTAAAAGCAATGTTGCCTGCTGGAATACCTAACTTTGTTAGCTGCATACTCTGTAGCCTTTCCATGGGTAAACCTGAATGCTTCCAGAAAAGGTGAATAGATACAAATGCCAATCAGGCAGTGAGCCCCATTCCCCATTCTGTCTTTCTATCCTGAAAGAAAACAACATTTATAGTTAAATTTGAAAACAGTTTGCCTATTTCCTATCCAGCCAGAAAACTTTAAAAATCAGTCATTCATTACTCTTGATGTCCGGTGACCAGAAAAGGAATAGTCAATTTAAACCATATCCAATCAAACTTAGCTGTAAAATAACTTAAATACTCCTCTCCTCAAAGCATAGCAATTTCCAGTCGGTATAGGCCAAATTTATTAGAACATTTTTCAAGCCAGACACATTTTTTTGGGTAGCACATTGAAAACACCATGATACAGGAGATAACTTCTTTAATTTCCTCTTCTACTACAAGGATTATTTTTTCTATTATGTTGATCATGAGGACTTTTGTCAGTCTCCTCAGCACTACTGTGATGTTGAACATGATTAAAAAATTACTTTCCCTTTTCACAACATCCTTCAAACCCAGATGTTGCAGCAAGCAGATTCATTGCAGTCTCTTTCTGATTATTTTGCTTCTCTCACTGAATTTATCTTTGTTGAATAGTGACTATTGTGCCATATCTATTTCTATATCTCCTATATCTAAATATAATACTGTCACCTTTGAGTACATGTAATTATTTTTAATATTAGAAAAAAATCTGTGCAGTATTATTTAAGTAGCTTCTAAGATGTAGCATCTTTAATCATGCATCTCACAGGGCAGCCATACAATCTTCTTTTTTCTGTCTGTCAGCTCTAAGCTCTTTCACAGTAAAACATTTTTTCAGCTAATAAAAATCAAATATTTTGGCCCTGTTGATTTGTCTACATTCCAAGGAACTTGTGAAAAATATAGACTACATTAAAACCAAAAAGTACAATTTTTAGCTTATTAAACCAAGTATATAGGTAGTAGTATGTTTTAAAGGTGAGGATAATGGTGATTGTAAGCCCACATTTTTTTACAGCACAATAAACACTTGCATGATGTTATATTAGTCAAATAACATATTTAAGTTATTTGATCAAAATGTGAAATTGACAGTCTTATTTAGTAACATGCTGTAGAATAAATTTAGATTGGCTAGCCTCAGTTTTGTTCAGTATAACAGAATCTGACCTTCAACACTCTCAAAATTAGCATTCACTTTCATTTTGAAGATCAAATTTCTTCTTACCGACCCTCTGAAGTCTGTTTTCAGCAAAAGCAAAAAGCATTTCTTAGCTCCTCTCCAACCAGTACCTCCTAAAATGGATACATTTTTCACAGATGTCTATCTGACTAGATATTTTTTATTCAGCCATATATAAGTGAATGCTAAACTGCTTCTCCAGAAATTAGTACATGCATCTGATTCTTTATGCAGAAGAAATCATCAAAGCACCTTTTCAAGGTAATTTTTAAATAAATTATCTTCTACTTTGACCTGTTTTGCAGTCAGTGATGCATAATATTTTACCTTAAATGTACTGACTGTTAAATTTACTCTCTAGAAAAAAAATTGGAGCTCATGGGACAGGCAGAAGTGCCATCCTGTTTGGATAACGAGGAATTATTTTAGATTACGTTTACTCAGATAATATGTTTTGAAGGAAGGAAAAAAGGCAACTTGTTGCAGCGCCAACACATGATTATCATTGTGGAAGTATATCTAATTTACAAAGATCTGTAAACGGCTCAAACACTGCTATCTTTTGAACTGTCAAAATGTTACTAAAGAAAAGGAACAGTGGGAATACATCACAGTAATGAGAAGGAATGGAAAAGTAGATTAGTTTAACTTTGTAATTTCTATTCAAAATTGTATTTAAAGACATCTGAGTACCTTGCATACAGAAAGCTTGTACATTAATGCAGACACCATGGTGGGTTTTGCAAATAGAGACTTGGATATTTTGTTATTCTTCTTATTGTTAGTAGTATTTTATAAAAGTTGTATGTGAATCTTTGTAAATTATTAGAATCGTATACAATTTATTAATTTTTGGCTAATTGACAAATATCATTAAAGTTCCCTCTCATGGAGTTATCTGTCAGTCATTATGCATTTGCAGGGGCAATGGCTGCAAAATTAGACTACTGTTACATTCTGCTTATGAGATTTTTTTTTAATTAATATGTTCAAGTTTAGAACACGGGAATTCAAAAGGTTTACTACATCACAACAATATAATGCATACAGCTAGCATAAAAAATAAATCTAAACCCAAATATTTACATTGACTTTTATTTTCATGTTTCTTCAGTCAAAAAAAATATATGTTATATATGGAAATCTATCGAGCTGTTGGCACATCACTAGTATGCATCACTAGTAAAATTATTCACCCAAGAAAATGCTTTACCCATTTTTTGTATGTCGGTTCAAACTTCCTTTTCATACAGCTTAAGAATTCTTATTAATCTAGATTTCACATTGCAAGGTGAACTGTCACTTATTCATAAATCACTTGAATTCAACAATGTGAGTGTATCCCATTTGAGCCATCTTCTTTCCTTTGGCTTCATTAGCCTTTCCTAGGGACCTCATCCTTTGCAATCATGCTATATAAGACTTTCTAAGATATATTTAAGGTATGGTTTAATACAATAAACCAGTGCCAATTTAGTTCTGAAGGTTGTTTCAGCAGTATTTCATTCCTGACTCAGAAACTCTGGTGTACTTCAAAATTTGACAGAGACAATTATTCAGTTCCTTCACTAATAGGAGCCTGTTTGCAACAAAGCTACAGTGAGTGCTGAAGAGGATAAAGTATTATACTAATTCTTGATAACGCTAGGAATGCCAGCACATGTATAAAAGTCTGCGTTTATTGAAATAATTTATTTTATTCCACATTACAGTTTTGGTGGAAATTACAGAAGCTATTAGCTGCCTAGTAGAAAGTTCAGATGCTCGTACACAGCAGATCAGGCTCATATTGAACTGCTGTGTTCAGCCATAACATACTTTTAGTGCTAATTAAACTTATATATGTATTTTTTAAATTGTGGAAATCCCAAATCTTGAACTTAACAGTATAATAAACATCTGTTTATAAATGTTGAATCACCAGTCCTGAAAAAAATTGAAAGAAAATAACATTGGTATGTGTGTATAGCATTGAAATGATATCTTTGTCTGACAGAACGTAAAATATTGGATAATGAGTTTTTCTTCTATTCTTGGAGTTTTGTAGCTAAATAGCTACAATTTATGAGCTGTGTATTTAGCAACAATAGTGAGATCAATGAGCAAGTAGTTAAAGAGACTGTCACATGCATCCACTCGGCAGTAAAGACTATTCATATTAAGTACACAAGTAAAATTTAGATTTTCCTGCTTGATAGCAAGAGGGGTCTGAAACAAATAAAGTTTGGTGATCCCCAGAATTTCACAATGACAACCTGAAGGTCAGTAAGATAATCTTTGAGCAATTATTTTATTAGTTGCTAACATGTCATGCATGGTCACTTAAGAAAAAAAAAACCCTACCTTCACCAGAAGGGCTATAGTCTGTGATCCCATTAGTTGTAAGGTACTAATTGTGTATGAAGCTGCATGTGATGATTAGATCCATACTTGTTTTGCCTCTTGTGGGGTGGACTCCAGTTTTACAGTGGTGTGACCACGTTTAGTTGATTGAAGTTACTGTGTATCCTAGATCTGAATTATTCTCACTTTAACACCAATGACAGAAAAAAATACAGCTAAGTACCCTGGAAAGTTGGCGTCAAAGTATCCAGAGAGTCTTCTGGGTTGGAGACTTAAATGAATGTATTATATTGCCAGGGTTTCATGGATTTTTTCCATCCATTTCCACTACCATTATGCTTGGAGTTTCTTGAAATATTTTTTAAAAACTTGTTAAATGAATGGCAATTCATTCTTTTAACCAAATCATTGCAGTGGATTTAAACATGATTTTGCTCTTGACTGACGTAGCTTAGACATCCAAGGGCATTGTAGGGGTGCACAAATTCTCACATACAGCTGCTTTTGAAATTAAGTTCAAGGAAATGTGTGATATTTTTAATCTCTATTTCTAAATGTAAAGTTCAGTTTCATTGGGGCGCTCCAAACCTCTGATACAGATGTCTATTAAACCATTTTAATCTATATGCTTTCTCCTTTCTCTCCCAGTTCACCATTCTATAAATTCAAATATTCAGGATGAAGATGAGGGGAAGCATTCTTCATACCGCTGTCATATTCCTTTTGCAGGCTGCTATAATACCCAATACAATGCTTTGTAGAGATATCTCAGGAAGCACAGATGCCAAAAGCAGTATAACTGTGTTATTGCAATACCCCAACTAATGTAACTCCATTATTTCCACTACAGTGTCACGTAGTACCACTGAATTACATAAATATACTCAAGTTTAATATGCACAAAGAATTCTAGCTAATCTAAAATAAATGGTATATTTCTAATAAAATTGAATACTTTCATGCATAGACTATATAGCCCGTGATATCCTTCAAGACTAAAAATTAAATTTCTAATAATATCAGCCCAGAAGTTTTCCCTTATTCAGTGTGAATTAGCCCATACAGGGGACAATTTAAAGCTCACCCAGGGACACCCCCATACACCACAGCCATTTCTGGGGCATAAAATAAAGGAATTGTATACAATTTTGTGAGATATAATCCTCTTTGCGTTCTCATTTTCAGTAATTCACTGCTTTTAGCCTGAAGAAAACAGAAATATAAGTTAATATGAAAGATAGTTTAGTTCATAGAAACAAAGGATAGGTGTATGTTACTTGAAATATATGTGCATCACTCTCTGAGTAGAACAAAAGTAGAGTACAACAGTATGCTAGATATAATATAAATGCAGAATGCTTACCAAAATCTGAGGGAAGTTTGCACAAAATGAAGCAGTGATTCTTTTGGTTTACAAATCGGGGATTATAAATAGGTAACTAGGGAAAATATTCTTAATCTTCAGGAAAAAAAATATATGTTGGGTGAGAAATACAAATTTCCTAAGTGAGAATTTTAGAGGTTGTCATGAAAAAGGAAAAATCCTGTTGAAAAATGATTTTCTTAATACCTTAATATTCTCTATTTTCTATGCTGAAAATCCCTGCCTTCCAGATCTTGGCAGTGGTACCTGCAGTACTTGTTTTTCAATTTAAATCTAATAATAGGAATATTAAATTACAAGCTCAATGCTTTGTGTCTCTATCTTCAAAAAACAAAAAAATAAACCTCAACCTTCATAGACCCAATACTACTCTGTCTTTGGTTCTTTGGAATGTAAAACCTTTCTTGGCTCATAAAATTGTCCACTTTTTATGCAAAGAGAATATTATCCTAAGTTGGTCAAAACATTGTTAAACATCATTTTGCTGGTTAAGAAAAATTCAAATTAGAAAAAGACATTTAGAACAGGCTAACATGGTTAGTGGCGCATTATATTCTGTCTCACCAAATAAACTAATGTAAGCAATCTGTAGACTTAATTCTTCTCCACATAAGCTTTCTTTTTAAACGATTTTTATGATCACTCCAATTTCCCTTGTTTAATGATCCCAAAGGTATATCCTTTAAAGCACAGTATGAAAAGTAGGGGAGCTCTAAGAAATTGAAGAAAAATACTATTTATTAAATATTTTTGGTAAAACAAATATTATAAGCTATCTTCATAAAGTTGGTCAAAAAGGAAATATGTGATTTTTGTTATTACTTCTTGAAAATGTTGTTTACTGAAATTCTCCCTTTATTCGGCTAGAGATGTATGTGCGATGAAAATATCAAAGATTTTCTGTCAGCTGTTCAATGACTCAATCACAATGATGGTTTCTTTGTGTCAATGACAATTTGAAAATTGTCCCTGACCTCCAAATCATCTCTGGGAATGATGGCATCAGTAGAATTCGAGAAAGCTGAAGAGCTGCCCTTTTCCCTTCCTTTCGGGTAGGGCTCACTTCTGTGCTCAGGTGCTGATGCCATGAATTATCTGTCAGTATCGCATAGCAATTCCTATATTGTTACAAAAAATCCATAAAAACAATGAACACAGCTTAGATAATGCTGTTACAAGCAGTAAGTCTGACCTTAGAGACAGAGAGGGGCAAGTATGGGGTAAGTGACTAAACTAGAAAATATAGTCTACATCGTCTATAGAATAGAGAGAGGTGTTTTGTGAGATAAGAGGAACTGTTTAATTTTTCTCAGAAGAATTTTTGTTGTTGTTGTTTTTGGGATACTATTCTTTATGTTCAACAGGATGGCAATATTACAAATGTAGACAAATAGTTACAGCAGTAAGTGCATAGAGAATGAGTTAATCTAATTATCAAAAGGATATGTGATAAATAATACTGCCATAGCTACCATGAATCTTATGCATTTAATGCTGTAACGATACTAGCACTGGGTGTGATATCTGCATATTTTTAACATAAAACCTTTACAATCAAGGTATTTGTCCTTTCGTAGCATAAACACTTTTATTTAATGCACTGGTTTCTATTCCTACCCATAAACTCAAAACTACTGAAGTTGCAGCAGATGTTTTCTACTTGTCTGGTGTCTGTTTCTGTATCTATGATTATTTCATATAACTCTAATTACTCTTAGAGAATAGAGAGAAAGAGGAAGAAAGAAGTTAGACAGAGGGAAAAATTAAAAAGAAAAAAAAAAGAAAAAAAAAAAAGAAAAAAAAAAAAAACGTCCTAGCAAACCCAGGAAGTGCTAGCTTCACGAAAACCACCATATTAAAACTACCAGAAAATATTTTAAAGCTGAAGAGAAAAAGTTCATAGCAGCAGACGTGAATGCTGGAAGAAGGGGATAATAGGAGACAGTGGAGCTATGAACAGAAAACTATTTGGCAAAGCCACTCTCATGGAAAGACCACCTACCCTTGGTGGTGTGTGTGCCAAGGAAGCGTTGCAGACATTTGACAGGCAGAGTGTTTTCAATTTTGGTCCAGGAGATATGCATGGGACTTGCAAAGCAAAAGAAGTTGACACTGAACCACATCAAGACTGAAACTGATGCTTAGCAAACCTCTGCTTGTTTCTGGCATATGTAAGTCATCTGCTACGGCTGTTAGACACCGTCTGGTGAAAACCAGTGCTACTAAACATAAGACCAAATTCCTCACCTCTTCTTTCCTTTGCTAACCCAGTTAACTGACTTCCTTCAAATCAATGGGAAGATGACAAGAATAAAAGTCAAAAGGTTATGATGGAAAGGGGACGTATAAACCAGGGGTTTGAACTTCAGTTTTGCAAGGAATGACAGACTGCAGGAATTATTCTTGGTTTTTTGAGAATTTGATGATAGGATCACACTGAGTTGACTTTCTTCCTGGTAATGTACAACAGCAACACAGCAGGAAATTATGAGCATTTTTATTTCTCTCTGGAAAGCACTCGTACATTTAAAGTTTTCTATAGACAAAAAGGTTTCACAGAATCACAGCATGACAGAATGGTAGCAGTTGGAATGGACCTGAGGAGATCATCCAGTCCAGCCAAAGGATCTCCTGCCAAAGGAGAGTCACCCAGAGCAAGTTGAACAGGAGCACATCCAGGCAGGTTTTTGAGTATGTCCAGAGAAGGAGACTCCACAACCTCTCTGGGCATCCTGTTCCAGTGCTCTGGCACCCTCAAAGTAAAGAAGTTTTTCCTCATGTTGAGATGGAATTTCCAGTGTTCCTTTTTGTGTCTGTTGCCTCTTGCCTTGTGTCCCGTTGCTGGGCATCACTGAAAAGAGTCTGATTCCATCCTCTTGACACGCTCCTTTTAGATATTGTTTCCCTAAAAGACTTTGCTCTGAAAACATATTTTTATACTGCATGATCCACATTTAATTTTTGACAGAAAGTCACAATCAAATTAACTTCATTGTCCCATAAGAACCCATGGAGAACTGTGAGGTATTGAGTTCACAGTTGTTGTGGGTAAAATCTGGTGCTGCAAGGCAAGGTTCCACCAACACATTTATTCTTGTGCAGATTGCCCCAGAGAAGAAAGCAGTTTCTACATTCAGTAATTTTCCCTGCATGGGGGCAATGGATGAGAGCTAAAAGGTACTATTTACCCTAGAAAATCATTACTTATTGTCTTTCATGTGATTGTTTCCTGTAGTTACAATAAAATACTGTATTTATCCTTATGACATCATTTTCTGCCATTATATGTGTTGAAGATCCTTGATAACTTGATTGTTAGTAGAAGGAAAGAATATCTAGTGATTTTCTATGCCCTTACACTGAAATTCAACATCATATGTACTGATTCTTATTAGGCTTTACTTGCCTAGCTGAGGTCAGGCTGATTAACTTCCAGATTTTGGACTAATAAAGAAGATGGTATAGATAGCAACCTCAGATTTCAAAGCTCACAATCATCATTCCAGGCCTTTGAATCCAGTGTCTTTTGCAGTGTAAAGCACCCTTATTATACATTGGGCCTAACATTAAAAAATGTGTATATTATTTTATTGGAATTGAGACATGCCTACCTTAGTTAAATGCCACAATAGGTTTCTGAGTTGGTAATTTTAGGATACCATAGTGCTTCCATTCTACTTTATGTCAGTTTATCCACAGTACTGCCAATGTCCAAGTTGAGGGATAAGGAGGAAATGTAAACCTATTTTTCTGTTTTCATTAACTTAAAAAAAGAATACAGGGTTTCTTCCATTACATTCCCTGGGAAACAAAAAATAGAGAAATAATCTGAAAGCTTTAAATACTTAACTAGCACAGAATAAAAATCAGTTCTCCGACTTATACTCTTAGACTGCCCTCCATAAACAGTGGCTGAACACCTGGATTTCCCTGCAGACCTCTCCCCAGAAAAAAAACCCTTATTGTTAATGGTGAAAAGACAGAATAAAACTATACTGAGAAACATTATTTAAGGAGTTAGTTTTGCCTGAATTTTGTAGTTTTGGTGGCTACCCAAATCATCTGCAGTGTGGTATGTCTGCTTCTAAAGAAAGCCTTTCAATTGACAATCTTTTCTGTTATACTGCTAAAAGCAAACTATTTCCTAGGTATGATCCACTGGACAAGAATGAAAATCAGCAGACTTAAGTGTCTATTGTCTTGTACATTATATTGCCTTGTTTTTGAATGGTCTCATCATGTTTATTTTAATAGCAATGTAGAATAGAAGTAAATTCATTCCATTCTGATATAACACTTTGTGCCCACTTTATCTTCTATTTACATCATTGCAATCAGTAACAAGGGTCTAAATCTGAAACTCAGACTGGTTAAACCAACTTCACTTCAAAAGTAAGCTAGCTTAATGCTACTATTTCTGAGTTTTATCAGTGTCACTTAGTGAAAACTCTCCTTCTAATAGAAACTGGTTTGAAAACTGAAGAATAAAAATAGTATTATTTTTATTTTAACTCTGATTACAGCAATGTAGAGATGCTTGAATGACCGACTATAGCATTGCTCCAATAGTTCTTCAGCAGCCCAGAGTGAGGCATCTCTGTTTCCTGAACTATGCAATCATTTTAGTCTGGTATTATGTCCAAGCTAATGAGCCTAATGAAAAGCAGCTTGGCTGAGCTATGGCATCTTACTAAATAAACAGCCTCTGGATTGTTTATCCCAAGCTGACTAGATACTCACTCCAACTACCTTTCACTGGTACTAAGGACAGTCTTTCCTAGTTTAGAAGTAATTTCACAAGAATCAGTGCATGAATCACTGTAGCAGTGTATCTTAGAGCTATGAAATCACCTTTTTTATCTTTATAAAAAGACTTTACATTTTTTGTTGAAAATTCATATAAAAGTATAACAAGCTAATTTGAATATTAGTAAATCATGGCTGTAACATCTCTGGTCTTCTATTAACTTTCCTAGTAATAATTCTTTCAAAAAATATTTAAAGCTCTGCATAATCACCATATAATCTGATGTATCTGCAATTTAATTTCAGAACTGCAGGCACTGTGTTTACTTAGCCTACAATTTGATTTATAACTGCTCTTATTCATCTTCAGTATAGTGCACCATGTCTTTTATAGTTCTAGAGCAGCAACCCTGTGTTGTGCCAGCTTGGGCACAACAACGTTGGTTTTATTTCCATCTTGATGTGATAACACCCTATCCCTTCCCCTTGCAGAATTACTACCCTTATTTAGATTCAAGGAAAAAATATCATTTTTTTTCTTAAATATTTAATCTGTACCTTATTCTTACCATAGAAAGATGACTATTCTTCCCCTTAATCTTTTTTTACTTATATCACTGAAGTTTTTAACTTTAACTGATTTTAATTACACCCATTATGTTGCCTGTCTAAAACTACAAGATGTACCTTGTTTTCCATCTTCGTTTTCATTCTAAAAGCTTTCTTAATGCAGTAATTAATTCAGCTAGTTCTTTAGCCCTCTTCTACACAAATATATACTTATTTGCTACTTATACTATAGTATTATACTAATACTACTTATTACACAAATATATACTTACATGATGGAAAAACTCTTTTTGATCATATGTGTATTGGAGCTTTAATAATTTGTATCTGTTCCCCCCCCCACTATGCTCAACGTTCTTTCTAAACTCCATTAGATGATAAATTCATGAAAATACAGGAAACAAAATTAATTCTGTTAAAAACTACAATAAAAACATTTTATCATTCTTTAGAGAGCAAAGAAATGGCTAAGAAAATGTGTGAAAACAAGGTTGTAAACAACAGCCCTTATGACAAAGAGCTTAATTACAACTGACTGGTTGAGAAATCACAGCAAGTGTGAAATAAAAAGGACTTCAACATTTGAGGGAAAGAGTAAGGTTTGGTCAGTCTTTCAGAACTACAATAAATAATGAACACATTTGCCCAAGTTAATGGAGATAAATGGGGGCTATATAACAATGAGGCCAGAGATATCTCAGGTGATTGGGTATTCAAGATTAGTGATTCCAGGTGAACATATTGCTGCTGATCCTTAATAACAGACAAACCAATACAGGTGGTTCAAGACCACCTAAGATCAGTAAAGAAGACTTGGTAGGTAAGTAGATAGTCTTTCTTTTCTTAACAAAAGATCATCATGAAAGAATAAACTGTCTTATAAAAACTTATGAAAAAAGGCAGTGAAGATGGCATCGCTTAAGCTCTTGTGGAGGATTTCAACAATTTGAGTTAAATTCTTCAGATTCCTAGAGAAGGGGGTTAAAGATGACAAGATACTAAAGATCCCTAGGAAATAAAACACTGAATTCTGTAAAACCATCGGGAGTTTAGACTGCACAATCACTGGTAAAAAACAATTTATGTTTTAATCTTACATAGATTAAGATCAACACACAGACCCTTTTCAGCCACTATTAGATTTCCCCTGGGCTATTAACATGCTTTGTCCATTCTGTTCCTTTAATCGATCTAAATTAGGACCACAACATCTTTTCATGTCATGGCTTCACATTACAGAGATTGTCTAACAATATTTATCTTTTTTGTTAAGAGCATTCTTTCCACGGGAAAATATAAGTCCTTTCCCTGACTGTTGACTACCAAGGAAATAAATAACAGAGCCTTGATCTTTCCAGATAGAATTTCTGATCAGTATCAGTAAGAACAATATTATATCTGCATGGGTTTTTTTTCTTCTGCAATTCAACTCTGGAATCCTGATGAAAAACTTATTTGGATGGATTCATTACAATAGACCAAAAGCAATGTGCTCACTCTCTTTTCCAAGTGATCTCATGCTTTGTTTCTGTCTCACCTGTCTCACCATGCTGAGCTTGAGGACTACCAGTTTAAAAACTCATGGTGTAAACTTTCAGGTAAAAGTTATCCTTCAGTGTTGATAAAGGACATTTTGTCAATGTACTTGAAACCTTTTACTCGGCTTCTCTAATGGGCTTGATAATTCCATAAACTGTTCTTTAATGATTAAAGCTGAGAAATGCAATCTAGCTCTACAATTTTAGAGTAAGAGCAGAAGTGATCGATCTGTCTCTCCTAATGATAGTTTTCAAATGACAAAGGTGGTCATAGAAGAGATCTGCCCAATGTTATGCTTTGTCATGCCATTCATGAGACAGGAATCATGCTCTGGCATTCATTACTGCCTAGCAGGGAGGGCTTGATGGGTTTTCCCCATGAGGTTAATATTTGATTTTGTGGAGTTCTTCAGAGGCAAAGAGTCTGCATCCTCGGCTCTCTTGCAAAAAAGGAGTTGTGTCAATTACAGTGAAAGCTAGTCTGTGTGAAGAAACACAGAAAAGGTGGAGAAGTAGCAAAGGAATAGTTCTGCTAGTACTTACCAGGGATGAGTCTGCTTCATATCATGGGAGTCTAGAGGTAGCCTACGTCATTTAGATAAGTGTATCCAAAACACTCATTGGCACATACAGAAATTATTCATGTGGCACAGAATAACCACCGCAGAGCTATATTTAAGTGCATAATTTTGGGAAATCTTCTAATGATGCTTCAGATTTTCTACTCAAGACAGTTATGTGCCAATCAAGTAGTGAATAATTGCTCTCTTAAGCACTAAATGAGTCTCATTAGATCCAGAACATTGTATACATAATCACAAGTTCAGATATTCTAACAAAAATTCATCAAATCGGGGTTGATATTTCCTTTCAGGAAAACAACAAAATAAATCTCAGATCTTTTCAGCAGGCTATATGAAATAGGAATGTGCATTACTTTCTTCTTCTCTCTCAGAGATGGAGAAAAAATCCAGTCCATAAGGAAGACAAAAGAACTCTGCAAGTGACTTACTCTGTAATTCTAGTAACGATTTTCTCTGTTCTGCATCAGTCTACTTTGACAGAGATTGTTTTTCTGGTTAACTTTTAATATCAAAGAAATAAATATAGCTGTTAGGTGCAAAATTTTCAGAATGTGCTAATAACAAAAATTGACTATAACTGTACTAAAACCTTTGTGCAAACCAGTAATAAAGTTGTTTGTTTACCTTTTTCATGGATCAGCAATGTTTGTATATAAGTATGCAGCTACTCTTAAATATTAATTTTCCCTTTCTGCAGTGGAATTGCAGAGAGAGTATTAGAAATAACACTTTAAACAATTACACTTGAAGAGTGAAAATACAAAGACATAATATGAATGAACAGAGAGGAAAGACAAAGACTGTCAGGAAAAACAGATAGATAAAATTCAGGCTGTGCTGAAGCGGGCAAAGAAAGAAGTGATAGATATGGAGGAGCAGAAGCATGTTTGGGTTTTTTTTGTTATTATTTTACTTGGATATACTCAGGACATTGCCTCACATGTTCAAAAACTTTTATCAGGCAATTTTCATCTCACTGTGGTGGCCAGACTCGCAGGTACACACCATGGTTTTCAGTTTATGCCTCCTGGGTTTCCTCTTCAGCTTTAGTCTCTTCACTATTGCTACTCCTCAGCTGAAATCATGTTCTTCGTATTTAATCAGATTCCATTTAGCTTCCATCACATACAATTTTAAATTACATGGCTAGATTGTAATCCAAGTTGTTGGTTTTTTTTTTAAATGGGGAAAAAAATGAATTCTGAAATGGAGTTGTGCCCAGAGCAAATGGACAAAAGAACACTTCTAAACTGTGAGGGTTCAAATATTGCATGCTGAACCACAAGACCCTTGTCTGATTTAGTGAGGTATTTTAAGTAAGGTAGAGGAGGGGGAGAATGTGTCTTCTGTGTGATTAGTCTTAAGGGGTTATCAAACAATAGAAGGGGCTGCCCAGGGAAGTGTTGGAATCACCATCCCTGGAGGTATTTAAAGATGAGTAGACGTGATTGCAAGGGACGTGATTTAGTGGTGGTTTTGGCAGCGTGAAGTTGATGGTTGCATTCAATGATCTTAAAGGTTCCTTCCAACCAGGTGATTCTATGAAACAATTCAGGGATGCTTGCTGGTCTTTTTTTCCATGATTTAATAGGAAACAGCTAAACTAGCGCCCCTTCCCCGCCCCCCTCCCCCCCCTCCCCCCCCCCCGCTTTCATTTTTATTAAATCCATATTTCATTCAAATTTGCCTTCCAGGTAAGAATTCAGCCTAGTTATATCATTCCTATTTAGTAATCTGGTTAACTCCTGAAATAACTGAAGAAGCTCAGTCGTTCTTGGGTAACCAGTGCACTGTAGCCACATTAAAAATAAACAACATAGAGAAATTGTCCATATTGCTCTTTTGGGTCTTTACATTTAACCTTTCTTTCAAAAGCATCAATTGAAGTTAACCGGTTCGGGCTCAGGACAGAGTTACTGCCAAGAGAAACATTCATTTATTCTAAATTAAATTTGGAATAGGTGAAGTGAAGGTCATAATCGTATTTAGTAGAGCTAGTACAACATCTACCCCTGATTAACCTAACACTTAGTTTGAGTGCCACACCCATAAAGCCATTCCCTCTGGTCTTCTGCAAAGAACTAGGATACTACTTTAGCCAAAGAAGATAGCTGGTACAAAAATCACCAGACTGGGAACATGGAATTAAGCAGTGGAAGGTATTTAGCAGAAAGAGGAGAGAAAGTTCTATTATTTTTCCCTCAAAAATCAACATATTTGTTAGGAGTTCCCAAATCCAGTAGCCCAACAGAGGTGAGGCTGCCAAAGGCCCCTTAGACACCCAGAAGACATCTTTATGAAGAACTAAGATATGAACAGTACCAACTCATGGTCAAGAGCCAGGAGGTGGCTTTCCAGCTTATATTAAAAGATCATTCTTTATGTAATACCTTCTCTTTCAAAGGAATTAAATCAGAATTACGTTGGTCCGTTACATTTGATTAGTTATGTGGCATGTGATTGATGAAGTAAACATTTTAACAAAATGTATGTTATGAAATAATGAAATCATTAATAACTGTGGTTCATTAGAAACAATTAGTTGTAGAAATAAAATTATTTGATCTTGAAGCTGACATGATCAGCTTGCAAAAGAGGATAAGACTTATAGTATAATTTCTCTCCTACAGAATTTAAATAAAATCACATACTTCATTACTTTTTTAATTGTACAGGAAAAACAAATCTATACTTAATGCTTACATGGATTCAAGTCAACTATTTAATTCAGGATACTGTATAACCAAGTGTTTTTATTTTTCATTAGAAGTGAAGCTGGCTGTCTTTATTTTGTCATGTGTAGTCTTCTATTTCTGAAAATATTAGCACCAAATTCCTGTTTTTTAGTAAATAATTCTGAATAGAAAACTTATAGGATATTTCAAGTCTTAACGGTGCAGGTCTTAAAAAATACTAGTGATTCCTAAGCCATGGTGCATAAGGCCATGATAAATGGTTTATATGCAGTATGTATTGCCATTGTCACCATAACATTTATAAATTGTTGAGACTGGTGGCAGAAAGAAGTTGCAAGGGATTAGGAGGTAGGCAATCATGATTTCAGTAGGGGACTTTTTACTCTGTCAGTCACCCTTTACAATGAATTATTGGATGAAATTGGAAATGAGATTACCAGTGCTGTGAAAAAAAAAAAAAAAAAAAGTCAGGTTAGGTTATCATAACCCTTTCTGTGCTTGAAATTAATGAAGTCTGGATTTTGAAAATTTAGGCAAATAGTTATATGCTGCCTCATCTACCCTATGGGTTGATGTAGAGGGGAAAAAAACCCATGAAATTTACTGTAATTGAATTGTTTTCAGTGAATGGAAGAAAATGGCTGGAAGGCTCTGTAGAAACATAATGTTTGCTTTTTATACAGACAAGTGGGAAGAGTAGAAGTAAGGGCACATCAGCATGTCTGGGAGAATGTACAGCCCGAGGCATTGAACTGTTTCAGGTTTTCCTCTGTCCTTACCAATCACTTCTTGGCACTTATGAAATCCCATTCTCCTTCCTAAATTTCAGCAAACCCAGAACAATCAATTAACCTTAATTCTGGCATAGAGCACATACAGCTTTGTGTCCTCTAAACGAAAGAACATTGTTTTGGCAAATAATAAGAAATATTTGCTACTGCATACTTCTACTATTTTCAAAATGACCTTGCAGTTGGTTTTTTTTCTGGACATCCCTGGTCTTAACATTCTGCAGTGCTTCTCTGAACTATATCGTTATAGAATCATAGAATCGTTTGAGTTGGAAGGGATCTTAAAGATCATTGATTTCCAAACCCCCTGCCATGGGCAGGGACACCTACCACCAGACCAGGTTGCTCAAAGCCCCATCCATCCATCCTGACCTTGAACACTTCCAAGGATGGGGCATCCACAACTCCTCTGGGCAACCTATTCCAGTGCCTCACCACCCTCACTGTAACGAATTTCTTTCTGGCGTCTAATCTAAATCTCTCCTCTTCCAATTTTAAACCGTTCCCCTTGTCCTGTCACTACACTTCCTCATAAACAGTCCACTTCAAAGAAATTGGTGGATTTAGCCAAAGGTATTTCACAGGTTTTAAAACTTCATAAAATATGTGTGTCCAAGGTATCTGCCTTAGGTGATTAGATTAGTAAAATTAAACATACCCATCCATCTGAGAAACAGCCCTTAAAGCACAAATATGTATGTCCCATATTGCAGTCTGCGCTCAGCCATCCACGAAATAACTGAGGGTGGGGGAGTGACGAAGAGGTGTCAAAACAGGCAACCCACCAGCTGAAATGATGGTAGAGGGTGTGCTGCAATTCGGCTGTGCCTCTCTCTGTCCCACACAGGCGCATTTCGAGGTGTTCCAGGTGGAGGACATTGTAACACTAGTCAGCCCACAGAAGTGCAGAACTTCATCTTTGCCTATAAATGCAAACGGTGTATTTTCACCTTAATCCCTTCACTTGGATAACCAATCTGATATTTAATTACCTATTCAGAACTCGGGTCCTAATTAGAGCTGCACAGAGCTATTCACACGTTGAACTCGAGTGAACAAGTCTCTCACTGTTGGCAAGTTTATTGCCATTAAGCCCAGCAGGTTTGCTCTTCACCACAAGACTTAGTTCAACCATTATGCTCTAGAGAAAGGAAAACCCTGAGAACACTAACACTGACACTACTGCACTCTACCAAGAGCCTACTGTGCTTTTCTCTCCTTTTCAATAAGCTATTAAAAGACAAAGTAAAAAAAAAAAAAGAAAAAAACTGTAGCAGATCCAACCAGTGGAGAAATACTTAGGCAGTTTTACAAAAAGGGTATTACTGAAAGAATGGAGCTTTAAGGGGAAAAAAAGTATTAAATTATTGAAGCAATTTAAGATAATAGGATGCTAATTAAAGAGGAATTATAGTGGAGATTTTATAATACTTCTAACACTGGCGTTAATGTTGACTGCATCCGGATTGGAACAAGCACAAGGAGCGAAGGAATTACTGGCAATTAGGAACCAGATACCACCGCTCTCAGGGAGCAGCAGGTTTCTCTGTAAGCAGGTAATGCTCAGGGCAAGAAACAGAGGCAAACCCTACCCTAGATACCGCTCACAGTGATTGCTCTGCCAACATCATGGCACTAGATAATTGGGAATAAATTATACAGCCAGCTCTCTCTCGTAGGAGCCTTAAGGGTGTGACTAAAGCGTAGGGTCTTAGTCTGAATGGATGTTTCCAGGGTCTAATTCTGGAATATACTTACCTTAAACTGCTCGATGCACTTTTAGGCAGCTGTAAGAGTTTCTGAAATGCCATAGAAAGGTTGATTCCAGGTACAGCTCAAATTATATCATCAAAACTAACAGGAACAGCAGTATGGCTATATGCTAAAAAGATCACTCTCAATGGAGAATAGTCCAATTAGCAAAGAGATAATGCATGATAAATCTGTAAATGTTTAAATATCTGTTGATTTTTTTAAATTACTCATTTGAATCCTGTTTGTTTGTTTGTTTTGCCTTTTTCACTGACCTGTGGAAAATTACAAAAGCTTCAAATAGAGCAAGTATACTTTATCTCGTTTGGTGTGGTTAAGAGAAAAACATTCAAAAGCTAAATGGATGTTTTATTTTAATTAAAGCAAATAAAAGTGCTTGGTGTTGGGAATGTAACAGAATTTTCAGCCTGGAGCAAGGTGTTGTGATTGGGTTATACATCTGAAAAAAAAAAGAAATGGAGGTTATGAAATTGAAAGCAAATTGAATGAGTTTGCTGACACAACTGTAATAGTCCATATAACACATAACCACAGTAATGTAAACATTGCCAAACACAATACCCAACAAAATATGGCACTATACATTAGAAACAAGAGAAACTTTTATTCTTTACCACTCAAAATACATTGATGTGGCATGCTCAGTGAAAAACCACAGGAAACTGCTGAAATTGTACAGCTGCATGTTTATGCATTTTATGCAAAATATGCTCTTTTTGGCCCACAGTTGTCTGGTGTATGGCATCTAGTACATCACTATAGGAGACCAATGGCTAAATACTGTGATAAGTGGAAATTGAATATAGACTGAAGAAGGCGGCATATTACAAATCGTATAATTACCCTACCCCAGAGGTATTTTCTCTCCTGAGGTTCTGCTTATTCCAGTGCTTCCAGGGTAGGACTCAGCTCCCTGCCCCTACAACAACAGAGACATAATGACTCCTGTTTCCTCAAAAGGGCTCAAAATAAATGAATGTAGAAAATACTAAGCAATCCATAAAATCAGCATGTGATTTCCTGAGGGGCTAAGAGGCAAGAAAGTCAAGGTTATATTTTAATTCTGTTCTGATTCGTTCTATTCTTAGTTTTCTATTATTACTTCTTCTTGAAAGAAAAAGTGCTCATGTGTGGAACAGTCTAAAATAGGAATACTAGTCCTAGATCAGTTTGTGCCTGTATTAGTATCTAAGATCATTTACAAAGAGAAATCATTATCTAAAGGTCTTTTTGAAGGTCCTGACCTTGGCTACCTTGAAGTGCAGACAACACATCACCTCAGGAACGTGCTCCTACTTGCACCCACAATAAGGGCCATTTTGGAAAGATAAATAAGGTATCTCAATTTACATGAGCCTAGTGATACTGCAGTATTGAATACCTTGAGGTATGAAAGAGGCTGCAAGCATCTGACGGCAGTGGTGGAAGGAGAGATAGCAGCACAGTGTGATAAAGATCATAGAGGCAGACGGAGACAGATGACTCCAAGATGAGTGTTTCAGAAAATGAAGGAGTGCAGGTGAGTGTCATGATGTCTTGCATGGAGTTACACAAAGGATGCAGCAAAAAACATTTGAGGTCCATGTAAAAGGAAGAGGAAGGATTTCTCTGAGTGCACACAGAGAAGGAAGATTTTAAAATAGGCTTGAGTGGGATCAGTGATAAAATCTCAGAGGTGAAGAGAGTGAAAGAAAAAAATCAAACCCAAAAGCCTACTGTTCTATCTAAACATAGTGAGAGGAAAATCATCTACAATACAGTCATGAGAGGGTGTCTTGGGTTGAGAGACACAGGACTAACTTTTCTTCTAATGTTGAGAAAGTTGCACTTTTTGAAGACTCTAGTGTCTGAATTTGTGAAAATATTTACTTTATAGCCAGCCAGGCTCTGTGGGATTCAAGGCCTTAGTGTTTTCGAGCCTTGCCAGGCACAGGGACAAGGAGGAGCAAGGCCTGTGCATTTGGCCCAGGCTGGCCAACAAGATTATTTCATACCATGAACGTCACATTCGATATGAATTAGAAAAGTTTGCTGCGTAGCTCTCTCTCCCTTGATGGCAGTGTGTCCAGACAACTCCTTGCCCTGATGCCGGACCCCTGAGGCCTTCCCTTCCTCCTGAAGCCATTACGCTGGCAGTGTCCGCCATTTGCTGTCCCTGCTGGGAGGGCACATCTTCCTGCTGACAGAACTGGCTGAGTATAATTCTAGTCTATCTTATTTCAGTATCGGGACTAATACTGGTTCTTTAGTATTATTGTTAATTATTTAGTCTTAGTCTAGTAAATCTGTTTATATTTCAAGCCTTGTGTTTCTTTGTGTTCCCCAATCCCCTTTTCTGGGCAGCGAGGGCTCATCAGATGATAGAATAATTGTCTAAACAACAATAGATTGCTATGGGTTTTCTCAAACCATAACAGAGGGTTATGGTTAAGATCAGCCTTTGGGGTACTGTTACACAGACACCCCAATATGGGAGTGTGTAGGAAGAACTACTTTACTAAGGTATAGCCAAAACCTAATGAAACTGGCATGCTAGAAACCTGGTGAGCTCAACCACGAGGGTACACTATTGTTAGAGGCATACATCTCCTTAGGAATGGCAGGTGTGAGGACAAGAAAGAAAGGTGTACCATGTATCAAAGGTGTACTTTTTCATAAGTTCATGGAAAGGAAAGAGGTTTTTTAGATTTCCTGTTTAACGATAGACAAGGAAAATAAATGCCAAGCTGAATTTACATGTTCCACATAGGCCAGAGGATAAGATGGTTAGGTAGTTTTTGGAGGAACAATTCAATTACTATAAATATTGTAATATTAATTATTTAATATTAATAAAATTAAAGCCTTTGTAAGAAAAGGAGATTATAAATGTTCAGACATAGTTAAAGGATGACACAATCAGTGCAAAGAATATTTTGGGGGCAGCTTCTGTTTTGGAGAGTAGAGGAAGCTCCTGGTTTAGATCTTGTGTCAACTAATAAAAATGATAGAATATGGGGAAAAAAAGCTACCTTCAGCAACTGAAACTGAAAGATTACAGAACAGCTTTGGGAAGTAATGGCTGAGGGGGAAGGCACACTTCACCAGTTCAGACTTCACCAGAAGTACACGAGATAGTCTACTGGGAGAGAAAAAAGTTTAAAGGGCAAGGGAGTGCAGCCCTGCTGGGATTTACTGAAAGAGAAGATATTTAATGCATAGTGGTAAGTTATACACAAGCGAAGCAAAGAATGGCAGAATAGTAAGAAACTATTGTGGAGGCATCAGAATTTCTCCAGTGACCTGAAAATTCAAAAATAATCAAATAAAAATTGGAAAGAAGATTATAGGTCTAAACGTGCATATAAAGAAACAGCTCAAGCCCCTTAGGGATAAGATCAGAAAAGCACAGGAACATAAAAGGAAACAAGATAAGGTTCCCTAAATGCAGAAAGAGAAAATCAAAATGTAGGCTTGGTGCTTAACAGTAAAGGAGAGAAAATTAAGAAGGACTCAAATAAGATTAAAATATTCAGTGGCATCTGTACTCTAGTCTTTCTGAAAAAAAGAAACAAAAAAGGCATCTGTAAAAGTTCTGTGGATCTTAAGGTATAACCTTGGTCAGTTCCTGATCTTCAACTAGCCATAATTATCCTCAGAAATGTGCCTTTTTTCCACTGTATAAAAATATATTTAATTTGGATTCTAGTAAAAAAAAAAAAAAGTCTCCGGCACACAAAAAACCTTCTGTGGACAGTGTCCAAAGGTTTTGATATTTGTGATATTTGTTCTTGTTGGTGTTTGTTTTGCTTTTGGTAAAACATGGCTTATAAACAGCAGGTGATGATGGTTAATCTTATCTCAGTGTCCTAGGGTGGGCTAGATCTTATTTTGGGCACTTCTAGTATGTGAATACCATAAATATTGTTTGTGCAAATTTTCTTTTGTAGTGTTTGTTGTCTTTTTTGCACTGCTTTACCTTCACTTTTCAGTGAGTGATGGAAACAAGAAAACTGGGGTGCAGGAGCAAAAATCACGTAAATCTCCCTCTTCTTACATAGATAGTATAGCACTACTATGGTTACATGTAAAACATATTCCTCTTTTCTTTATATGGTTGTATAAAATAAGGTGTAACTATCCATGATGAGGACAGAGAAAAACAAGGTGGTTTATATGTCTTCTTACTAAAAAGTGTAAAAATATTTGTTAAAAATCACTCTGTAATTTCTTATCTGACTGAAGAATCTGATGTACAAAACAAGCACTCTGATTTGCTGTGACATTGCTTCAAACAGCATATTTGCCAGGGAAAACGGTAGGAAGGAGGAAGATTGCATCTCCGTTGGCAGGATTTCTAAGATTAGTGAAAGAGGCTCTGACTTGATAATGATACTTGAATAGAAACACTAAGGATTTTTTTTTTTTCCCCGTCAGCTATATACTTAGCAGTTTAGAAAGTCATTTTAGAAATTGTTTGGATAAACCCCCAGCAGGACAGGAGCTGGGGAGGCGAGGAGGGAGCAGACTTGTTTCCTCCTCCTCCTCACACAGATGGGCAGAGAAAACTTTCATCCCTGACCTTCATGATTCGTCTAACACCAACAGACATTGTGTTACTGTCCATCCCATTTCACACTCATTAATATCTTTTTCTGATACCTTTTCATTTGCAAATTGTAAGCACTTCACAGAGCCTCACTGTTTTTACCATACTGCCTGAAGCAGCATTTCTGTCTGAGTGACAGGTCTATGGTAACATTAGATAAGTATAATTTATCAATACCTTATAGCACATGTTGCAGTAAAAATCAATCCTTCAGTGCCGCCTTTTAAAAAACAAGAGCAAGAAACAGAAGGAAGTGATGTTTTTGAATCTCTACTCTTCTTGGTTTATAATGTGTGGCTGAGACTGTGTCCTGTTCCTAGGACAGTTTTCAAGGTGACCTCAAGAATAACTGTCATGATGTCTATCAGCCACTTTTATTCAGATAATTTACCCTGGCTGACATTTCTCTGTGCAATCAGAGCATTATTTTACAAGGACACTCTTAAACCCACCAGAAATCCCTCAAGATTTATAGCACATTATCAGACATTGATTTATTTTTCTCATCGTTCTCTCTGCAACTGGATAAAACTGAGAATAATAATTTTAGGCTGTATTTTACTATAGGATTAAAAGTTGATACCTATATACAAAAAAAAAATTATACTTAAAATCGAGCATGCAAAAATTAGGGCAAGTTTATGCCAGGAAAATTTTGAGTCTGGAAGACATATAGTGCAGAATTCCCTTCACGGCATGACAGTTTGTAGAAATACGTCTTCACCATCAAGAAGTCCTCTGAAACCCCATATTTACACCTCTTCCTGTTTGACAGCAACAGGACAGTCCCTGCTGGATGAGGATTACCAGCTAATTATTAATTGCTCAGTACAACTTTTCTGTTTGCACTCCAACAATGTGAAACCGGTGCGAGTACAGCGGGCTCACAGTCCTGTTCCCCTACTGATTCTCCTCTACCTCTAACCAGCTCAGGCTGAACACCGAGCTGATCTTTTGTCTCTCAAAGGGAGACATTATATGGCTCTTTAGTAATACGCAGCAAGACAAAGAAATAATTATCCCTTGCAGTCCCTCAGCTTAAGCAGGTCTACTTTCTCCAGCGTGCTGCTGCAGCAGTGCTCTATTTTTCAGAGCCAAGGACAGTTATGTTTGATACATGGAGTGCCAGGCGTACAGCCATAAATCTGTACTGCAGGAGAGAGTGAAGCGATTAGTTTAACACAGTGACAATGGGAAAAGGATACCTGTCATCTGCTAACTGAAAACCTTAGGTTATCCTTGGAAACAAATCAGTGTCCACGTGTTGCTGGTTTCAAAGCTTGTTGTGTGAGAGTTGCCTTCCCCATGCTGCCGTCCCAAAGGACTTCTCTCCAAAGTTTCTGCATATACCTCTCTGTTGGTGTCCTCATTCCCAAAGGAGGGTAAAAGTCAATTCAAAAAGCCTAAAGCTCACTTCCCAAATAATTCAGTTTTTCTAGAAGATTTTTCTGATTTTCTATAAATATCAGAAATACATAACTATTTTCTCTTTTTTTTTTCAACATCTGCAAGGCCTTAATTCAGAAGACAAGCTGTTCTTCCAGCCCCAATAAGAATAAGAAGCACTGAAGATGTTTTTAAATTAATGTTACTTTTAGCCAGAATAATGTTACTGGCTCAAATTTGAATTTCATGACTTTTATGTAGTCTTGTTTCTATAAATAAATTCATGCATTCTAAATCTTAAATTAACCATTGGCAAAAAAAAATAATAATACTGTCAAACTGAAAATGTTAAATTTCTTATTTCACATTATTTGATTTTTCCTCCTCTTTAAGTTCATTATATTAGAGGAAATAATAGAAAACAAAACCTTAGTATAGGTTTGCCTTGAATTGCTCATGGAAACATTTTAGAGAAAAGTAAGAGGAAGAGTCCCCCTGTTTAAGTGTCTCTTGCACTAGGAAAACACTGTGAGAACAATACTCTGGTAATATAAGTTTGTATATGTAATATTCTGCAAGGTTACTCTGACCTTCAGTTGTCATCTGCCATGAATTTGCCTTGCAAATTTGAATTATCTCTCATTTCCCTCCTTCCCTCCCTTCCTGAATTACTTAGGTTTCCCTCTTTGTTTAATTTGCTTGTTGGACCAGATCCTCCTTTTTGCAAATTAATTATCCAGTTACATGTAGGTTACTTTCATAGGAGGCATGATGTTATGCTAGTTCTAAAAATGATCAACAAGAAAATGAGCTTTCTTACATCAGAAAAAGGACTCAAAGGGTTTAAAAATTCTAAAACATTACAAAAGGAGACAAATTGTTATACAATCTTATTTAGAAAAATAGCACATCCTGTTCTCATCCTATCTTAAGTCAACAGCTTGTCTAATCAGTCGCAAATGAGCTATAGTATTTTACCTTAGTTGTACATGTCTGTTATCACCAGTCTCTTAAGGCATTGTTATCTAAAGTGAAGGCAGTGTTTAATAAATAATTAGCATTAGATGTTTTTAAATCTGGAGAGAAATGCAAACTAGCATTTGACTTGTTAATGAGGGATTTATCGCACATATCCACAAAAAACAAACACCAACCAAAAAAAAAAAAAAACCAAACCCCAAAAAATCCATGACCAAAAATTTATTTTTTAACTAATGTGTTTAAGAAAATTGCAAAAAGTTTTATTATAAGCATTTTTGTTGAAAGCTGTTTCAAAGTGGGTTTGGATGTCAATTTTTAACAACTTCTAAGTTGTGCAAAAGTCTCACTAACTGTAGTATAAAGTTTGGGGAACTTTGCATTAGAACAATTAATCACTGAGATGGAAAGAAACTTGTGTATCCATTGGCACACAGATAAATCACACATGATTTCTTTCTAATGTCTAGTCACCAAGAATAATAGAAAACACAGCTGGCAGGAGCATCAGGAGATTATCTACTCCATTTCTTTCCTCTAGCCAAAATCAAGTGCACCTTGCCCATGCTTGATAGATACCATCTAACATCCAGTCGTGGTGCTTCCACAGTCTCCCAAAGCAATATGGTGCTTAATGATAGAAAGTCTTCCGAGGTATTTCAGCCTTAATCTGCCTTGCTTTAATTTCTTTCTTGTCACACACATTCAGATATGGAAAGCAGTTTATCCCTTTCCTCTCTGCAGCAATCTTTTCTCTATTTGAAGACTATTACCATGTTTAAAATGATACAAGTCTTTTCAGCACAGCTGGCTTTTCAGTGCTCAAAAATTGCAAGAGAAGTAAGCACAAGTCTACCCTCAGCTCCCAGAAACTGAGCTCTGAATGGACACTGTCCTTGGAGGGACTTAGTTTAAGAAATCTGTTACAGCAGAAGAGAGAAGGAAACGAAATGGATCTGGGAACAGTTTTCATACACAGAAAGCTGCATTATCCCCTTGTCACAATGAATACGGACTGCCCAGTTAAAGCATAGCAATATAATATTTATGTGTAGCTCCAATGTGCTTTTGCAAATTTTATGATGCAGTGAAAGATATAGCATGTGTTTGGGAATGTATGTCAAACTTGGACAGATTTCCTAGAGAGTTATGTAACCTCAATCTCTAGCCAAACATCTATACACAAATGCAATTACTCATAGGTAATTGACTTCTCTGTTGATGCTCATGGGTGTTCAGTTCCTTGTATAAATTAGGAAAGTAGGAGACAGGGCCTAGCTTTCCAGTAGAAGAGAAGCTTCTACTAACCTTATTCCATTGAGAAGCATAAGTCAGAAAACAGTTATTTAAAACTCACTGGCTTCTTTCACAAATTTTATTTGCTTTGTATTTTTATGGTTTTATTTTATCCTTTTTTTTTTTTTTACTGTTTGTTTTGGTTTGCTTGGTCTGTTTGTGTTTTACTTTACTAAGATTTCCTTAATCCCTTATACAGTATTATGCATTTGCATTGGTGTTCTGTCACAGGGTATGTGTTGGAATACAAAATTGTAAACTGAATAACAATTTGGATCCATATGCAGGGCTAGCGCATCTTCATCACATCACTGAGGTCTAAAATATTACTCATAAGAGAAGCATTGAAACACCTGGGAACTTCAGTTTGCACTAATTCTTGTATTTGTAAGCTATTTATTTAAGTATCTCTAAGCAAGTATTGAGCAAGTCATTCTACTTATGCTTTGAATTCCACTTATTTAGACACAAAAGAATGTCAAACTATCTTGTCCCCCTTCTTTGCTTATCTAGCTTGCCTTTTTATTTTTTTTCCAGTTTATTCAATGTAATAATCTATTTTAACTCCTCTTCCTCCTTGGGCAAATCTTTATGACCTTGGGGTTATCATAGTTTCTAGTCTCCATTTCCTTTGGATAGAAATAGATAAATGGTCACTGATACACAAAGACAACAGATAATTTAGAAGGAACCGAAAGTAGCGTAACTCAGTGCTGGATGTGCACATTTTCAATTCAATGCAATCATGTATTCATGCTGTTCTCTGTAGGACTGAATCAGCTGAATTCTTAAGGCCTCTGAAATAACCCAAGGGAATATCTTAGAGTAAATATGACAGAGCTCTCCTGGATTTTGAGAGCCAAAATTATTTAAAAAAAAAAATAGATAGCCTTTCGAGGAAGGTCAAGATGCTTCATCCTTTTTAAAGACAGAAGCAAGAAGAAGAAAACTGGACTGGAGTTACAACTGTCTTTCTTCTTTTATTGTCATTGCCATTATTTTCCAGAAAGCTATTTTCATAGTGTTTGAGCACAATTCTATGCCAACACTTAGACAACTCTTCCTTGAGCTATTTCTTTGCTGATGAGAAATTAAACCAAGAAGATAAGTAAGTTCATAACACCCTGTTCCAAAACACTTTTTCATATGAAGTAGAACAATTATTTGTTATTAGTCAGGTAAAATCTGCTGCTCTGCACATTTCAAGTTCTGCATTATTAGACAGTAAAAACAGACTGTCACTCAGGCTCAGGATAGCTTATATTTAAACCTAATACATATTATTCTAGGTGATCTAGTTTTGCTATAAATCTCTGTGTGTGTTTTGGAATGTGTGTTCTACGAGTGATGGTTAAAAATGAGAAGAGGATGACTTAACTGGATGTTATCCAATCTGTGGGTGGTATTCAGTCAGCATGATTTTTCATAGAAAACTCTACTCAGTATTACATGCATTTTGCTTTTCTGTGCAAAAGGTATTCCCAAAGAGAAGTGCTGGCAACATTAACGTCTACAAATATGCATTTTAATGAGCGTTCCTAATTCAGACATGATTTTAGAAATGGTTCATAACAATAAGTAGCAAGAATTCTTCATTTGATTTTCAGTATAACCAAGCTCTCCTTTTGAGGAGGATTTACAGTCAAAGAAATGACAGGAAACTGGCATTATTTTCCAACACAATCTCAGCGCATTTTGACTAAAAAGAGATATTTCAAAACAAATCAAATACTTTTGCTTCTTTTTGTCAGGAAGTGTATTTCAGAGGCCTACCCTTGCTATTGATGGCTCTTGAAAATTATTCAGATTTTCAATACTGCCACTGAGTATTAAGGTCTGTGCTGCAAGGTTAATATTTGTATTGCAAGTTGAATTTATTTCTTAGTACAAATATGGCTTAAAAGGAATATAAAGTCTCCACATTTTCTTACTAGAAAATCTAGTAAGGCCCCTTTCTGCATATAAAAGTGTCATTTTTGAAGTCGTTTTATCCCAGATATCTTGCTCTCAGTCATATCTTTTTCCACTGAGTAGGTTAAAATAGAATGTAGAATGTTACTAGGCTTCTGGATGACTATCATATATAGCACTTTTTATGATCAGTTAGGATATTGCACAAACTAAAAAATGTAACCCCAGGCTTATAAATTGTTCTGATTTTGCTTTATGTATTGAAAGCTGGCAGAAACATTTCCTAATTTAGAATCTGTTTTTGTCTGAGTCTGTAATTTAACATTCTCCGAAGAGTAACTTGTGTTTCAAAGTCTGTCAGATTTATGCACGGAAGTTACTTCTGCTAAGCAAGAAGGGTGGTCCCGTCTCACTTCTTTTATGGAAATCTAAACAACTTTAAACTTGAAAAGCTTAGAGAGAATTGCAACCGTGTGGGTTTTCTAGTTTGGGGAGTAGCAACACATAAACACTTCAGTTCCTGCAAAGGAGACAATTCTTATGAGCGCTCTACAGTTGCCTCAGAGTTTCCAACATTTAAGTTCTTCCAGCTCCCACACATCAATTCTTACAGTTCTAGCAACTAACTGAAAAAGTGCAGGGATGGAGGGATTACATACCATGGATTCTGCAAAGAAAGAAAGCAAACAGACGACAGGGAAAGAAAGAAAGAATGGAGGGGAAAGAGCATGTGAAGAGAAGAAATGGATGAAACAGGAAACCAGAGCAAGCATCAACATACTGATGAGTATGTCTAGTTAATAATCAGCCCTACTCAGTGTTGAAAAAGGATTGCATCACTTGTTAACATTTGAATAATTGAGGTATAAAAGGAAATTGTTGATTTGCACAAGGTTATACATTGCGGAATCTGGGCTCTGGAGTGGTGGGGATCACTATAGCAGTATAATCTTTAGTCCCTATTTGGCTAGTTTTTGTGCCGATTAAACAGAAAGCTCAAGTGACACTCACTGTTCATGCAAAAATATTTGCTTCTTCATGGTTACATTCCCACTTCTACCTTCTACCTCGCCTGTCTCAGAACAGAAGTGATTTCCAGTAGTTTTTCCTGTAATTCTTAGCAGAGTCAAAATCCAATCTCACTTGAGTTTTCCCAGAAACAATGCCATCTAAATAATCATGAAAAAGATTGAGAGTTTGAAAGTTTCATCTAACTTGACTTTCAAAGCCAAGAAAATCTTTCTCTCAGAGAGTATAAATCAGATGCTTAAAATCAATGTATTGTATTCAGTATCATATTCAATATAGTCCATTCAAAGGACGATACACTTAAAGACTCTGCTCAACATAACCTAAGGGAAAAAGTGTGGCACCAGAAATTTTCAAATATCAAAGTTTCCCCCTGAGAGTCTCAAAAAAGCTATAAATTCATCTAGAACACAAATTAAGGAGAGATTGATTGTATCACCTTTGCTAAACCTCATGTTTTGCTCTCTGTCTTCACAGTCCTTTCAGATGCATTTAGCTGTTTACAGGGTATCTGCAAACTGTTAAAGCAGATGGAAAAAAAAAATAACATTCTATAATTACTGGGAAAATCACCAAAACAATATACTAAATTGACTCCCACTCCTAATATCATGGCGCAATTTGTAGATACCATATGTTGCAAGAGTTGACCGTTTGCTTTAAGTACTCATCACAGGTTCTGGCAATTATAGAGGCTATTAACCTCTGCCTTCTTAAAATTGCTCAAACAGATACCTCAATCTACATATTTCCATCCTCAGGAGGAATAGACCATTTTTGAATCTGTCATTCATTATTAAACTGTCTTTACAGATCAGCATTTAACTACTGCTAAAAACAGTGTCTCTAATACAAATAATGGGTCTGTAACCCAGATTCATTAATATTACATTATACATTTTCTTACAGGAACACTTATAATAAATTTTCTCTTATGGATTTTCTTTATTAATAATTTATATCAGACCTTAACATTTATGATTTCAGATTGATTGTACCAGTCTATCAGTTATAGACTTTTTATTTCATTTTAAGAGATGATATACATTGTCCATTGTTTATGAAACTATTAATAGATCAGTAATTACACTTTCTCAAAGTCACACTGTGCATCCCCTGAACAGCAGAGCAAAGTTTGCAGATCTTGTATGTTTTGCTTATTTTAGGGAAAGAACAGAACATACATGGCAGCAGTTATCTCTTAACTAATTCATCATTAACTTGTGCATTTTTTATGAATAAGATCCTTAAAATGAGTAAAGACTTAGAGTTCTGACTTCAAAATTCATAATTTAACATTCATGGAAGTGTGGAGCTTTTTTTAAGCTTGGCTTATTTTCAATAGCAAAAAATGGAGAGAAAATAAAGTTTGAAAACCTAGTTTCAAATGCTTAAATTTATGAGTAGAAACACCTTTAACAGACTGTATGAGGGAGAAAGGACAGAGTTTATTCATGTTCTTGCATCCAGGGGAAAAAAGCAGGAGAAAGAAAATGCAGTAGGGATAAAAATTTTGTCAGAGATCAAGAAAATAAAAGAAAATTGTGAAAATTATGAGCAATGGAAAAGGCTCTCAGAGATGTAAAGAAACTAAATTATATGTACAAGAATAAGAAAGGTTATTCATAAATGAACTCATAAAGAGAGGTAATTTGTTAAGAGAGCATCTGATGGTTGTCTCAAAACCATCAGGTTTTGATGATTTCATCAACAAATTTTCAATCATCACTCAGGGGTGATGATATTTTAATCAAATGTAACTGCAGTATGTGAAAAGATGTTAAGGAGTCAACAAATAAATAAATAGCGGGACTAAAAGATGGAGGAAACAGCTGGAAAAAAAACAGATTAACACATTAACAGAGTGCTTTCAGTGTAGTATTTAATTCAATTTTCTTTTTCAGAAAAAAAATAAAATTATATTAAACAGATAAATGAGATTAAGCAGACATACTTTAACTAAGTGCTCTTATCCCAGCATACTGGGCAGAATGAAATACACCACACAGTTTACAGCTCTATGGATCTGACATTTTGCCAAAAAAATCAAGTCTTAAAACAAAACAGAAAATGGAAAACATAATCCTGTCTCTAACCAGCTATCCTGGAGTACTTCAGAAGCCCTGCTAACTGAAGAAGAATTTCTTCTTGGTATATGAGGAGTTGGTATGCTTTCCATCCACTTTGATGAATTTGTTTATTAGATATAGTTTTCTTCTCCAGTAGGACTGGGTTACTGGTGGCATCCACCCCACCACACTCCCTTACCCTCCCACTACTGGAATATTCTGCAGTATTTCATTAATACTGAAGCAAAATTCTCCATATGGAATAGGGAGATCATTCCACACTTGTGTTTGTTAGGACTGGAAATGCCATTTCAAGTATGTGCTATAACATTTACAGCACAATCAAGATTTATTAAAACTACTCCACAGAGCACTATTGTAAAGAATTTATGAACTGTAAAACTGCTATAAAGGTCACTTGAGATGCAAAAGTTTAATTTGGAGTATCATGTTATGGTGTAGTGCTGCTAAACTTAATGCTTGTTTAAACAAATGGCTTGAGGATATTTGTCTCAGAATGTGGGGTTTATTAACTTCAGTAAAACAACTTTATATTATCTTTTTTTTTTCTGCTTAGCTTTGATTTTTAAAGGTTTGTTCACCTTTTTATGTCCACTAATCCATTAGTTTCCCTCTATGAACATGAGCATAAAGAAGGACAAGAAATAAATATTTTTCTTTTAATTGTGTAGCGTGTTATAGCTATGTGCATAGTTCTGTTTATCATTCTTTCATGTCATTTCATGACATTTGTTTCTTTAATCATCAGCTGCAAATGTTTAGAAAACATTTAACTCTCATCTGGAAATGGAGGGAAAGTTTCATACATCTTTAGTAAAATTTAGGTTAAAAGAGACATTGTTATTTGTAGATAATAATGTAGAATGCATATGAATTCCACTGGATAAGGAGAAGATTCGTTTGCTGAAAATTAATAATATTCGTACCAGCTTCAAAGGCAAAATTTCTCTTCCTTCCACCAACTTCTATACTATTTCTATAACTCACAATTGAATCAGTCATCACATCACATAGGTCAACCTTTAAGCTCAATTTAAGTCTGAAGTGAGAAGTAGAAGATCACTATTCAGACAG
The DNA here is from genome assembly GCA_026546715.1 of Gallinago undulata. NCBI lineage: Eukaryota > Metazoa > Chordata > Aves > Charadriiformes > Scolopacidae > Gallinago > Gallinago undulata. The sequence goes on along the minus strand of JAOTQQ010000032.1, from coordinate 71,246,817 downwards.
AACTTCTTTATTCTTGCAAATCTCAAACACTTTGGAAAAAACCCTTGCTCATATACTTAAAGTCAGGCAGAGAATGTCTTTAAACTACCAGGAAGCTGCACATGCCAAAAACCTGCAAATTTGTAAATGTGAAACATTTATTATTTGCCAGCAATAATTGTTTCCTGTTAAAATTGGCAAGGGTGATTAATTGCTTTTTCTTAGCATTTTACTGAGGACTTAGGAAATTAACAGAGGGAAGCTGTAATTGGTAATCCTACCTACCCTAACAAATAGCTAGAGCTAGTCCCTTATACAAGCAGAATTATGAAAAGAAGTGATTACATGTACCTTCATAACAAGGCATAAAATTATTTGCATGTCGATAGCACCGAACAATGTATTTAAAGATCTTTGAAACAGTTTGTCTTTCAGCATATGGCTGTACAACAGAGAGGCAAATATATTAAGATCATAATCATAACAAAAATGACAACAACCAGCAATAACAAATAATAGATAAGAAATAAGGTTTTTGTCTTTTATAAAATTGAAGAAAACTTGGCATTTTTATCTCATTTTTTCATGGAATTTGCAGAGATTCTACTGTGGCCTTTATCTACTGGATGAATGAAGGTTTGACTCCTAGTTTTCTTCAAGTTGAAAATATTTTTGCTGTGTTATGCCTTGGGCATATGGAAAAAAATATCTCCAGACTGAGGCATGTTAAGGAGAAGACATTTAAAACAAATAATAATAAAACTTGTTAACATTTTTTCATGTTAAAGAAAAAGTGTAAAGATTCATTATCTATTTCTTGGAACACGTGCCTAATCTAGCAGATCCTTTGCCAGGAGCTTCTGCTATAGCTTATACAAAATTACCTGTTTGGAATGGCAGAAAAAGTGGCTGTTTCCCAGTAATGAGCTACCTATTTTCTTCTCTGAGATACTCAAAAAGAATTAAGACTGAATCAGGCAGGACATCCTAGAAGTGTTGGAGCTGTGTACCCTTTCACATTGCATCTGACGGAGAAATAGCTCCCAATCCAAAGAAATGAAATGTTTCATGAAACAAGCATGAATCTAGTCAACTAAAACACCCATAAGGAAGAGGAAATATTGCAACGTCTATTCCAGAAAAAGGGGGTTAGACTTATGAAAATACTGTCACTTTTAAAAATAGAAAAGACAGCAACTTGTGTTATCTACCATTGATTCTCTGCCAATGTGAAGCTCTGAAGTCAGACGTGCTTCCCCCCACTTTCAGCACAACAAATCGCCTGGGGTCGTCGATGTATTTCTTCAAGTGTTAAATTAACAAACCAGCTCCAGAAGCTGTCAGCGAGGAATGCTCCTGCGTGTTCATTTTCAGCCTGAGACAACATTCACGCTGCAGACTCAGCAGCCTGCCTAGGTCAGGTCTCCTGGTTTTGACGGGACTGTATTCAAAATAAGGGTATTTACTATAAAAAGAGGGGTTGGTTTGTTTGAGTTTTTTATCTTGACATAGCAAGTACAAATAAATAAGCATGTACTGCCATGAAATATTTAATCACAGCCATAGGAAAAAGTAATTTCCTGTGGTCTCTGAGTAGATATTTTTAAATATATTCTGCCAACCCTTTGATAAAACTTTCATTTAAATTCCAAGTTACCCAAGGAAGCTATTTAGGGTTTTGAATAGTATTTTACATTTCAAGGGAAAGAATATGTTTGTGTTTACTTATGAACTACATACTAAATTCTGCATGCTAGGATGATATATTTCTGACTAAAAGACCTTACATATATATTTCTTTATATGTCTCAATTTCTGCTGAAAAACTTCATTTTACCCATCAGCATACAGACAAACATGCCTTTGTGATACACATATGAATTTTTTGCTGTTTTACTGGGATATTTGTTCTACATGACTAGCCATAAGTATCTCTTAGACTTACCACAGAAGCAATCTAGAAGTAAATATTAACATTTAAGCTATTAGCCTAAGGAAAATGTGCACTTTTGCAAATAAGGAACCAGTACTTAAGATAAAGCATCGAGACAAGTCATGCATTAAACATTTTTAATAGTACTGTGTATGTAGCATAACACTGGGTTTTATCTCATCGTTTTATAGAAATGTGCAGAGGTCATATACTAAGTAGTTTACAGGGAGACTGGGTTGTAGGCTAAGCACTGGGCTATGAAGTGTTTTGAAGTGAAAATGGATAAGGCCAAATGAAGCAGATTATGGGGATATTTTATGGATAGAATCCATGGAGATATGATTCCTCATATAGGAGCCTCTTTTCTACAAGACCTACCAAGATCTTGTGGTACGGAAGGGAAAGACTCAGGATTTAACAGTGCCTGTTGATAGGATTAGAATGAATTTGAAGGCAGAGGCAGAAATTCACAGGTTGCTAAGACAGTAACTGAGTAGGACGATAAAGAAGCACAAACTAAAGTAGGACAGCATTAATTCATGAAAATAGGTTGCAAGTGGGAGGTTATAATCAACGAAGGGGAGCAGATTGAGAAGGACAAGAATGCAAAAGAGGCTACAAAGCTTTGAGGAAACTGAGATTGTTAATGCCAGTAAGAGTGTTTATAGGTACTGCAGGAAGCCAGCACAAAGAGGCTGAAGGGCAATAGTGGTGAAGAAGCTTGGCCTACAGAACCAATTACAGCCAAAATGGTTATTGCTGAGGACAGAAAGAAGTGAGGGTGCTGGATGCAAGACTGAAATGTTCGATGGTTCTTTGAAAGTGTCTGCCCACTATGATATGCTGTGATGGTGAAGAAGAGGAAATGGATGCTGGGAAAAACTAAAAAGAGAAAATGAGAAAAAGCAAAGCACTGGTACACTTAAATCTTTTTTTGTATTTTTGTATCTTCAATAATGATGATGGACAGGAGTCAACAAAATTAAGAACCACATTGAAGAGCTTAAGAGGAATAATTATTCATAATTTTTCATACCACAGGATGTGAAGTGTAGCCAAAGAAATTATTAGACACTGGGTTTAAAACAGGCGGTACTTTTCACGTAGCAAATAGTATATTATGGAACCTTCTGATCTCCACAGGAAATTATGGAGGCTTAAAATATAAATAGGTTCAGGAAATGTTCAGAGACATTCACAGAAGAAAGGTTTTTCAAGGTCCGTTAAATATAGCACTACAAATCACAGTTCTAAACCCCAGACTCAAAGGAATAATATTTGGGGAAAACATCTCCATGTTTCTGTATTGTCATATGTTCTCCAGTATCTGCTTAGAGTCACTAAGTCAAACAGGAGACTGATTGATTGATTTATACTTTCCCTCTCTCTCTTCTCATGCAAACACAAACACACATGCACAGAAAGCAAGAGTTTTGAACCTGTAAAGGAAGATTAAAGTAATATCTGGAAGGATATTGATTAACTCATGTCTCATTCAGAAGAATAATTACATTCTACACCATGTAAAGTGACTTTTATCAAACATTCAGTTTGCACAGTTAACAAAAAATATCTTTATTTTAAGAACGCAATCATTGCCAAAGATTTCCAAAGTGCCAAATCTCAGATGCTGAGCCCTGCTGGATCTGTCAGAGGTACTCTTGGGAAGATCCAGTCTAATAGGAGAATGATGATACTCTATTCCAGGAAAAGTAATACAAATGCAGGATGTGAAGCCAGGCCAGGCAGAGATCAAAAACGCACTTAGCTTTGTAAATGATATCTTCGTGTAGTCGTTTGCACCGAGGTACATATAAGTTACAATGAAGTTCAATGACTCCAAACCACTAACTTATGTGTCGTTGTCAGGCAATCATAAGAATACTTTGGCAAACACATTCAGGATAAAAATATGGTGAAATATTATAGAAAGAATATTTGAAGTATTCCAGAATCTTGTATCTATTCTATTTTGATATTCCAAGTGTGACTTCCTTAAGAAGCAAGAGTGGAGATAATGAGAGTTGAGGACAAAAGTTCATGAGAAGGTGACCAGTAGGTAGTCAAAGGAACTGAAGGTAGCTAGAGTCTCTAGCTACTGAAATTTGTAGGGCAAAGTCCTCTTTATAGATCATCTTTCACCAGTGGAAATAAGGACAATTTCTATTTTAGTGCAAAACCAGTCCCTTTTTAAAACCATCATGGGTCCAAGTACATTTAATCTGAAATGAGATAATTGTATACATAGGTATGTGTGTTTATACATATACACACACACACATTTGTATATACACACAAAGGATGGAGTGGAGGTTTGTATGTGTGTACACAGTGATTATTCTTTGTTCAAAAGGAATCATTTTTCTATTCAATGCCCTCCACTCACCACTTCCTTTTTCTTTCTTTTCATTAAAGGCACCTGTATGTAAAGTGAAGATAATCCTTAAAACACATGTCTAGAAGGTCTCTGCTAATTGCTGAGAAAGCTGTGGGTCAAAGAATGAGATGGGAATATGGAGGGAATCCATGGTTCATGTCAGAACTCATTGTTTTGAATAACTACGTTTAGAGGAAAGCTAAACTTTTATCAGCGTTATTGCAGCTTTTTTATTTTTCAGCACAGAAATATGTTGAGCTTATATAACTAGTAGGCCAGTCATAGGCTTTTGTTTCAATTCCTATGAAAAAGGATATTATTTTGGTTTGAGTTTTATTTTTGACTGACAATATTTTTATTAACATTAATTATTTCTGACCAGTTTTGTTCTAATAGTTGATGCACATTATTAATCAACTCCTTTTCTTTGGGGAACATGTATCACTACAATAGACCAAGCAAACTGTCATTTATACAAGATCAGAGAAAGGATACTGCTATTAAACAATGTTATGGCCCACTACTTTCAATCCATTCCATGTCTAGTTCCCCCAGAGCAAAACCAAGAATAAGCACAACAAATGCACAATTTACGAGAGATATATGTGATGCACAATAGCAACAAAAGAAGAGGAACTAGGGTAATAAATACCTTGCAGACACAGAAAGAGCCATTTTCATGTTAAATTTTACATTAACACTCTAAAATCAAATATTGATGAGACATTTTCCCAGAAAAACATGTCATCAGCCTCAAGTTTGTCATTGAGGAAATATGTAATTTTTCCCATGTGTCTTTGTCTAAAATATACAAATTTTTTTTGTCACATAATATTTTTTCCTTACATTTCTCTATAGACATGTTGTTTATATGCATACATATCACAATAATCAGTTATATGTGTTCCATAATATTTGAAGTATATTGTCATATTTTTCATCCTCTGTGGTCATAAATACTTTGGAAAGAAAGTGGCTGAGTATAGAAACCAAAACGGACTGCTCTGGTCCTCTAGCACCCACATGGGTGAATGTAATATTCCTGTATTATATACTGACAAAAATAAGGTTTAAAATGATTTAAGATGGATTTTCATTTAAGATAAAAATTATTTCTTTTTGCTGTATGACCTGTGCAAATGCCAGAACTGATCTATTTAATTAATTTTCTTGTGAGTTAGGATCCATGATCCATTATGCATTACCCTTGCATAATGATCTTCTGTAACCTCCTTATACATGTTGAGTGCAATGTATATTTTTGTTTCTAAGGGCTTTTCTTTTTCAGTGGATGCAAACAGCATCAAAAGCAATGAATGCAAATAAATAATCTGGGACAAGTGTGAAAAAAGGCAAAAAGCAGTTACTGTTGCAAAACTTTTGTTCAACGCACTTTTAAACTGTGGCTTTGAGAAAGTAATTGAAAAATATAAGAACTAAACCAATAGAATTTTAATCATAGATCCATACATATGTTGTTTCAGACCTCACACTCTGAAGGCAGAAGCATTTTAATTTGCAAACCACAGTAAATCTCTTTATGGAAAATGGCTGGAAGGTAAATTAATATCCATGTCAAAATTACATGTTGGCAGGGCCTCTGACTGTTCTGAAGCAGTTGAATAAGCGCCTCAGCTGCTAAGGTTTTTAGTCCGTTGTGTCTTCAATATAAGAACAAATTATAAGCTGATTTCTAAGTGTCTGTCTATGTATCTTTGTATGCCTCTGTGTGTGTCCGAGTACACCAGTAGCTGGAGTAAAGAATTAAAGATGTACTTTGCTTTCCAATAACTATTGACAAATCATACTGTAGAGTAGATTTCTTTGATTGCAGTGTGGTTTGGTGCTTTTATCCCTTAGCCTGACATACATTAATAAAATAAGTAGCGTTAACAAATGAACACCCTTACCTCTATGCAAGAATAAGTTTCAGTTTTAAATTTTCATGTTCTTGAAATACCCTTTCTTTGCCCAGACTGCTGACTGAGCACTCAGTCCATCACAGATTTCTTTCTAAAATCCATCATTTTCTGACTGTTTTCTATCCCTGATGTCCACTGTTTTATTTTTAAATTGTTTCTTCTTTCATAGTCCATTTTCTTCCTTCTTATTTGTTACAGAAAATATTCGATAAATAGATGTTTGTCTGAGGAAAGAAATCAATCTCAACTATTTTTCCTTTACCTTTGCTATACTTAAGGGTCTTTTTTACTGCTTCTTTAAGATGGAGTATCAAATAATAGCAAGAAATTCTACATGAGATGCTGGTCTCTCTAGCTGTCGCAGGATATGAGCATCACTCCTGCCTTGGCCTTCTTTAGTTTACTCAGAGTTTACCAAGAATTCAGCCTGGACATTGCAAGATTTTCTGCCAGGACTTAGCCTCATAGAAAAGAGACAAATCAAATAGCTTTTGCCCAAACATCTAAACATTCATTTACCTTCTTTATTTTTTATTTTTCTTTATTTTTTAAAATTAGTTGAAAAATTTAATAATGTCTAATTAAGAACTCAGACACATATATATATATATGTAAATTACCCACATAAAGGATACAAACAAACAACCCTGAAGTTGGTAGAGTTACCCAGAAATTCTGAGACAAAAAATTGCCCCAAAGAATTTGGGAAGAAAACAGATTCTGACCTGAAGAATAGAAACCCACTGACTTCAAGATATTTTTTTAAAGTGGGATACACGTTTGTTCTTGAGTTGGTCACTATAAATCTCAGACGTGTTCTGACCACTTACCTACCCAGGCACAGAGAGAGATATAGATAATGGGGAAGAACCTGTGGAAGCTTTCCCTTTTTGGTTGATTTGTTTTGTTTTGTTTTCCTAGTGATGGTTTTCTCAAACACTTCATAGGCTTAATCTTGGGCCCGGAAAAATCCCAACATTTTTATCGAAATAGTAAAGGATTTGAACCATCACAAATGTTAGTATATGTTTCAGAGCTAGGCCACGGGTTAAACAAAGATGGAAGGTGAGAGTCCTGAAATTTGTTCAGCAGTGCCGAAATGAGTAAGAGAAGGAAAGAAAAATGCAGAAAGATGGAGAATATCAGGGCAAGCATTTCCCATTTTCCTCTGAATATACCATGACTCAGACCATAGAGATGGAGGCAGCAATGCTTCAAGTATTGTGCAACGAAGAGGAGTGTTTACTTTATTTATTTATGCAATCTCCCCTTCAATTTCTCTTTCTAGAATTTGTTTAGCTGAAGACCATAAAATCTATTGTTTTCTTACAAGAGCACGAGCAAAAAGACTGATTCTTTGAAAAGGCTTTTCTAGCAAATACAGGCACTGAGCTGCTCTGCAACGTACAAATCTTAAGTATTAATATTGATGGGCCTTGAATACCATATAATTTTGCCATATAGCTGAGAGTCACATATTGCAGTTCTTAGAGAAATAAGACTCCCTTTGACATCCATAGAGTTTTGCTTGAGGTTATAATGCAAGATCAGGCTCTAAATCACAGTGCGGCTGTGAGACTAAGCCAGAAACACTTACATCACTTCTTGCTCACTATATTTCAAAAACAGTAGGTCTCACCCACCTGCTGTTTAGCAGTTTTATTTAAATAAATGCAAACATAACTGATTGATTGAGACATCTGTGTCGTTCCATGTCCAGAATTAAGTAACATAGGATACGAATATGGCATAATGTTCAATGAGTTTCCTTAATCACTTTATTTTCTTTATAGACAGTTTTTGTAGCCTCTCCAGCAAAAATAGTAAAAGAAGCTTATAACTTCAAAATTAATCTTCTGATGATGTTTTTAGTATATTAACAGAGTTTAAGTGATAAAAAAGTCCCCAGGCTTTATTTCTGCTTTCTTCTCTTTATACTGTGTATCTTTTTTAGTGTGCCTTTTGTCTTGCAAGTGTAATTGAAGAAGGAAGTGAAAGTGCAACTAAATTACTTAATAGAAAACCTAAACATTAGAAACAATAAAATAAAATAAAAAGAGATGGCACTGAACCACATTCATGATGACACATTTATTAATACAGCACAAGCACTTACAGAGCAGTATATTAGGTTCTTAGAGTGACATACTGAACCACGTATAATTTGCAGAGACAGTGAATCATAAGCTAGATAGAGAAACTTGTAAAAAAGGCTTCAAGAGCAGAACTGTCTATCAGAGAGGTATTTCCATTCTAACAGAATGGAAATACAGCTGAAAGGTCACTTCTGAGCTGGAGAATGCTTTGAGGAAATGCTGAGGAGAGTTCAAGCTCTGCCACACGGACAGTGAAAGGGCAGGAGGGAATAACTTTTCACGGACAATGCTAAACAGGAGCCAATAAATGTGGGATGTTTTGGAAAACCAAATATAAAGGGGTTTTAATTTATTTTTTTAATGCACACTGCAGTCCTGAAGCTACAGTTAATTGTTTTTGAGAAGCATGTTTGCATGCACCAATACTGAACACCTTGGTGCTTAAGTAAATGTCTGATGTTATGGAGGGAATTAGGCAGGTTAGTAAAATTCTTAAAATTGTGGCTTTACCTGTGCAGAGAGACACTGGTGAGAGTTTAAAAGACACCAAAAGATGATGACTACCTTGTTTCCACTGTGAAAGCTCACACTCATGACTATCAGGTAAAAGTACCATCTGTAGTGTTTAAAAAAAAAAAAAAAAAGGCAAAGAGGGAAAAATGGTGTTATATACTTATCTTTAAGTCTAGTGCAGCTCATATTAGAACTAGGGACTTCTCTGAAATTCACTGTGAGAATCAGGGATCATCTGTAAAACAACTCTCAGCCACAACCCATACTTCTGTTTAGCCAAGGAAACAGCATAGGAAGAGAACTTTAGAATATTCTAAACAGAAGAGTAAGGGCAATGATTGCCCCTATGTAATAAAGTAGAGATGCTGCAGTATTTACTGCAGTATTTATTTGTACTGCATTTGATATACAAGTTAATTAGAAGTATTTGCAACTCTTTTCTAATGTGAATGTTAATGAATTAATCAGAATAGTTCACAAGATTTTAATTACATAGGCTAAATGTCAAGCTTTTAAATAGTGAAATTAGATGTTTTCATAAATTAATAATTTTTTGAATTTTATATGAATGTGAATGGGGCAATTAGGCTTTTTTCAGATAACTTAGTTTAAAATTAAAAGCTACATGAAAGCCCTCTTAGACATCTTTAATAGCCTGACCTAGTTATAAATAATTGCTGTTGACACAGGATTTACACATGTCCTTACACTGTGTCATTTTCTTAAATGCAAACAAGACACCTGCTGAGTATTAGCTTCAGGAAGCATGTCAAATATAAATCAGCAAGTAATTATCCCTACCATGCATGTGGAACTTAATTCATCTTTAAAATAGTCTCTCTAGGCATTTTTTATACATAAGGGTGAGAATAAAGACAAGACATTCATGTCATACATGCAAAAGAAAACATTCCCTTTAAGAAGCATGGGTAATTTCAACATCATAATGACAGCTTTTATACATTTTTTTTTGATACATTTTACATTGAAGAAGTGTACCCATACACCTTTAAAGAGTTTTCTACACTTCAAATTATATAGAGATATAGATTATTTCATCACAGAGCTTCCAAATAGCTGTGATTACCAATATTATTGCATGGATTTAATTTCTTCTTTTTCAGAAACTGAATTTAACCCCTTCATATTCATATGGGAATTATTCAAAGTAAATTCAGGACAGACACAGGGGTGGGTATTTGAAGAGAGAGAGCATGGGCAGATTTGAAGGAAGATAGGAGCAACAAGTTGTTCAAGAAAAGAGAAGTAATATTTGCTGTAAAATGAATTTTTTATATGGCAAAAAAGGGGGGAAGTATATGTAAAAATTGAAAACTTCAGGACTGTAACAGTGTGTGAAATTAAACATACTCGTAGCACTTTTGCAGGATCTGGGCCTCAGTCAGTACTTTTCTCTTAGTCCTGCCAACAGAGTGGAAATTAGGCTGTAAATTTGAAACCCTCCAAGATGATTCTCCAGCCTGAGTTTTCCATCCACTTGGGAGTTCTGTGAGGAACACCAGGCAATCATCATCCAGCAGCATATACGCCCAGCTCCTACTGTGTTTGTAGGGACACCACCCTATTCAGAGGGGTTAGATTTTCCCCAAGAATTTATTTTCCAGGATTTTCAGCTTAAACATGTAGGGACCAAGGAACACAAGAGATAACAAAGTTACTTTCAAACATGTTAGTCTTGACCCTGGAGCTGGGTAACTAAATCAGTCATCTGCAGATATTAGAGGTTATTAGCTTAATAACAGCCACGTTTTGGATAAAGATGATGATTTTTGAGGATAACAGAACACAATGTCCTCTTCTTGCATACAAACCCTGTGGTGAGGCAAGTGTGCTTAATGTAGTGACAATTGTCTTACTACTGGCATAATTATATGCTGTGCTAAATTTAAACCTCTCATTAATGCAATGCTGCTAATATCTAATTTGAACTTAATACAATCTGCAGTTAGGAAAATAATTGCTGTCTGATCAGTTTTATCAACTACAAAAGGAAAAGATATACTGTTTTTGTGATTTGAAGGGGAAAAAAGGTCATATTTTTTTAAACAAAATATACAGGGGTATGTGCTCTTTATTCTTGTTCCAGAGACTGTTTTTCTGGAAATGTTTGTATAGATACAGATACTATAGATTTTACTGCAGGGCTTTTAATTACACTGCTAGGGTAGTTCTCCAGCAGGCAACTTTTTAAAAAGAAGTCAGACAACAGCTAGGGGTGCCTATGAGCCAAAACCACATAGTTTGCTCTGTTGGAAGCTACACTCGTAATTCCATTTGTGGAGGATTTTATTTGGATACTAATTCAAACTAAGAATGCTTTGGAATGCTGAAATCAATCTTTCTGAGATATGAGCTGAAACTGCATTAAGTCTGGGAGGTAGACTTTTATTTCCATCATTCCTTCTTCCTTTAGGAGGTTCCTCGGGGATATAATGCCATCAGTTTAAACAAAAACTAAAAAAGATAAAATCAAATTATCTTTACCCTGCAGGACTTGGGTCTTCTTTGCATCTAATCAGCTTTTCCTCCTACCTCTCCCAGATAACTTTTTTTTGTTTGTGAATTAACTTTAAGAACATTCAGTGATAATGTTACTGTGGTGACCATCAGTGGGCCTATCAGTGGTAAATTCTTTTTTTAATAACAGTTGTGTGACCAAATAATGCAGGTCTTTAATGTGAACTGGTACTTCTTTAAAATCTATTTAATTTCAGGACTGCAAGACAGTGGGACACTGACAGGAGTAGAATTTGCAAAATTAGATCATAGTTTCTTAGGATCTTCCCCTTTTTTAATTTTCTGTGAAAAAAACTCACTGCTGAGTATAGGGGGATGATCACTTCCCTAGTCCTACTCACCACACTATTCCAATTAAATTCACATTACGTTTTCTAAATAAAAACTAAAGACACGGTTGCTGAAACAAAGGTATCTATGGACTTAAAGTTCACAGTTCAGGCTTGTCAGTCACTGTTAAGTATTAATAATACAAAGACTAATGGAGAGAGATCAGAAGTGATTTTCCGCCTTTGGCACTTGCTTTGCAAATATGCCAAGAGTTTCTCTTGTATCCTTTGCTACTTTTTGTTTTCCTCTGCTCTGGATGAAGTGCAGAACGTGCACAGTGTACTTCTCACTCCTACTGTCCCTCAAAAGTACCTCATTGAATCGTTTCTGTGTTTGTGGGGACATATAGAACGTGTGAGGTTGTGTTAGTTGCTCTTACCTCTGAAGATAACCCCTATGGACATATTCATCTGAAAATCCTTAGGTGGATATACATGAATTAACTAAAGACGGTAGGATAAGCTTGCCCAAAGCAGACCAAATATCCTGCTTTGCAGACGTTATAGTTTACAAATATCATCTGCCAGCATTAAGGGTGTAATCCTACACATCAGAGGCACTGAGCCTTGCTTGTATAAGCACAAGATAAAAAAAAAAAAAAAAAGGATGAGCTGCAAAGGGGGCACAGCAAAGCTTGCGGCTGCGTTAGTGGGAAAGCACCGCTACATAAATGTCAGCTTGTTCCCACCGAGTGACAGATGTTAAGGCTAAAGACGAGAGAGCAGAGTTTAGTCCTTGCTGACAGTTCAGAATGACACTTGAGTCCACCTCTTTCCAAGCACACTGATCACCCTCATCTCCCCTGTGCCACCCAGAGATGAGCCCAGAAGTCTGAATAACTCCTACTCAACACTTTGTCCTTGTCCTGTGCTTACACACACCTGTGAAAACAGTGATGCTGATGCTCGCATCTCCTTCTCTCCCTATTGCACACAGCACAAGGACTAAAATGAATATTTATCTTCTTATAATCTTTTTTTTTTTCAGTTTATGCAGAGACATTTACACTGTGCAGTGCCTGCATTTTGGCATTCTTGCCAGTGTTTGCATTAAATCTGGCATGCTGCGTGTCTGTTTAGCATTAAGCATGAATGCCTGCCTTTGAGAAGATTTTCTCTTTAATTTTTATGCCTTTTCTAAAACAGCTCTCAAAAGCCCTAGGCAAAACAGCCATTTTTAATTTTCATGAATAAGGTATCTCAAATAAGGGGATCCCAGGGCCCCCTGGCTGTTTTTGAATTCTGCATAAATATTAGAGGAACTTCAAATCTTCTCACAAAGCACTGTATCCAGTGGATGTTTCTTTTGGGGGAAAATCCTACAAATACCACAAGGAAAACAATTCTATAAAAATTCTAGATTGCTGTGTATAGGTGTGTTGCTGTATATTCATTTCACTTAATTCACAATACAAAGTCTTGTTATTTTTCCTGCTGTTTTGTCTTATTCCAACTGTCATTTTAGTATAAAAATTTAAGTATTTGATCTCAATAAAATAAAATGAGATTACATAGAACTTTTCTGTCACTGGATCCAACACATATTGAACATGACAGAAACATTCAAACACATTAGAATATGACTTAAATATTAAAATCTTAATCTCTATTGTTTGGAACCTTACATTTGCAATTGTTACTGTCTCTTTTATCTAGGGTTCAGAAAGGGAAAAAAAAAGTATGAAATGGAACAAAACCTAAGTAGGCACAAAGTAACTTCTTATCACAAAATATTCAGAACTCAAATTAGTACAAAACAGCCTTATTTCTGCTAAGAGATAAAAGGAAAGCGAAACACAATTTGCATGCCAAGATTCAGTGAGAATACTTGTTTCTGCTGGCTGAAAACGGTCTTTCCTCACAAACTTGTTCAGTGTGACTTTCAGCCTGTAACCTCTCCCAAAGCTGTTGCCCCTCGTGTAATGACATCCTCACCAAGCTTTGGGACCAGCCTCCATTTATCCACGTCACCTGCCTTTAACACTACATCCTCAGAACAGTGTTCTTCCCGTTTCAATTCTGTCATATGCAATGATTTCTTTTTCTCCCCTTACTCTAGAAGTCTAAAATGCAAAGTCTATTCATTTATCTTCTGAAAGTGTACTCCCAATGCCACGTTTGATTCTCCCCCAGGGAAATACACTATACACTATTATCTTCTGCACAATTTTAAAGCTCCTAAATAAAAAGATAATAACATACCCTTTCTCCGCTTCTTTGGACACGGTTGATAATCACCTTAAAAATACACTATGAACATAAATCATATATGAGCAAAGAAGTTGGAGATCAGACCTGATAGAAAATTGTTTTCCAAATCCCCAATGCTTTCTGTCATTCTTTTTTCTTAAATTTTCTGAGTCTTTTCAGCAGCAAAGAAAGGCTTATCCGCTAAAGAGTCACGAGCCAAACCTAAGCTCAGAGGAAGCAGAAAATCCATGATGAAGTCCTGCTGTCTAAACATTTTGCTGTAGTGTTAAAACTTGTATCTTCCACAATTTAGGTGAATACCAAGACCATTAAGTCCTGTTCTCATACTGTGCTCGCATTCTCATTTGTATAACAACATGAACTGTCATTTCCACTCTGGAGTCGAGTAAAAATGTTGTCTTTATAGTTTTGTTGAAACTTCCATGTTTCTTAAAAATACACAAGACAAGATTTTCTTTTTTTAAATGCTAGAATCCCCTTAACAATATCTGAAAAATTGTACGTATTAAACTATTAAAGTTTTAGGACAAGGAGAGTAAAACTCTCAGAGGAGGTGGACGTATTCAAAGTTTTAACTAAATTACAGAAGGAATTATCACAGTCAAAATGTTTTAACCATAAAATTTCCTTTGCAGAAAGGATGCAACTTTTATGTCAAGACCTTTTAAAAGGGAAATTCACATCCTAATTTTGGAATAAAATAATTAATCAAAAATTGTCTAAACTGAGAAGAAAAGGAGAGGGAGGAAATGTGCTAGTAGGGAGCTACTAGTTGAGTAGTTCACATCTGATAGATTTAAAATTACTATTGTTGGAGGTTTTGACAAAGTAGTTCTTATTCTTAATCAGTTTTATTATGTTTTCCATATTCCTGCTGAAGCCCCAAAAAATCCTGTTTTCCTTGACATGATTAAAATATAGCAGAAATGCAGTCGATGTGGTGTAAGAACTAGCTAGGACTCTTGAAAAATAGTTAAGATCTTAATAGATGTTCTGCATACATTTATGATGACTTAAATAACAAATAAATAAAGCAGGCAGAGATAGCAAAGAATTTAGAGAGTTGAAAGGAAATAATTACATTCAAAGTGGTACAAAATAAAAAGGTATCATACAGAGTACTAGCTAATAGAAGAACAGAGCACCTTAGCTTTACCCCAAGGAAGGAAATTATTCTAATTTCTCCGAACCTATAGTAGACCTCAAGGCTTCCACTTAGGTTAGGATCAACACCTATCAATATAAGGGAAACAGAAGAGTATAACCATGCAGCACCAAATAAGAATCAGTACCAAGTTAGATTTCAACATAGATGGATCTTTAAATTTACAATCACACTGTCTGTTTTCTTTTTCAGTTACTTTTTTTTTTTTCTGGTTCGAGCATTCAACAGTACAAAAATTATAAAAAAACAGCAAATATCTGAGGTCACATTAATATAGTATAGTACACCACAAGAATCTTGCTTGAATAACTCCTAGGACTTTGCTTCTATATATGCTATGAAGGAAAGAGAAAGTCTCTCTAGTTTTACGGAAATTTTGAATTTAAAGATGTATATTTGGACTACATACACTTGAAAAGGTTGGGTTTTTTTAAGCAAGCTTATTTCACTAGAGTGAAGGGCTTTGGATGTATGCTGTGGTTGAAAGACTTGCTTGTTCTATATTTAGCTTGCGAATGGTGGTGATTCTGAGTTTGTGAATTGCCACGATGTTTGTCCTTACACTTCTTGCTCATATAGCTTCTTATTATTTGGTTTTTCTTTGGTGGATTCTTCAAGAACAACATTAGCAATATTTTTCACCATGAGGGAGGTGAGGCACCTCCCTCATAGATTGCCTAGAGAAGCTGTGGATGCCCCATCCCTGGAGGTGTTCAAGGCCAGGTTGGATGGGGTTTTGAGCAACCTAGTCTGGTGGGAGGTGTCCCTGCCATGGCAGAGGGGTTGGAATTTGATGATCTTTAAGCTCCCTTCTAACTCTAACCATTCTATGAGTCTGTGATAACACAAGAAGAGAGAGGATTGTATTTCCAGCAGCAGTTCACAGGTGAAAAAGCTTCTTCACAGACTCCATGGTGTTCAGGGGTGACTCAGGCAGTTGTTTGAGTATTCAAGTGATTTCTCCTGCCAGCAGTTTGGATTACAAGAATGGATTTGGATTACCACAGCCCTGCTCTGGACTACATAATACAGCTCTTTATGGTCCTTTGCAACCTAAAGCATTCTATGATTCTATGAATATTAAAATATTTGAAATAAATAACATCTGAAATATCTAGTCTGTATTTTGAATAATGCATGGAAAATCTGCAGGCTAACAGCTGGAATATGCTAAATTTAATTTGGCAACAGATCTGTGAGTGACAGAAGGAGTAAACTTGACAACGAAAAAAAGGAACAGGCTCCCTTTGGAGGACCTTTAGGGACTTGCCAGAGTTTTGATAAAACCATGCCCAGAAGCCTCATTGAAGGACAGCCCACCTACACAACCTCTCAGTCACAAGAACACAGTTCCACGCTGCGTCTCAATTACCAGCCAGGAAACTTGGAAGGAAAAGTCTCATCCCAACACCCTGCAGCAACCCTGCTGTGTTCTCACGGCATGCCTGAAACTGGCTACAACACAACATTTATTTCTGCCATATCACAGCAATCAGTCTGGAACAGCAAGTGTCTTGTTAATTTGAGGCTCCAACTTAATGATAAATCAGCAGTATGCTTTTCATGTGTAAATATGGAAGCAGGGAAGAAAATTAAATCAGAGAAGAGTTTTCCATTCTTTACTTTTTCTGTAATATTCAGGCATTATTATCATGTCTAAGAAAATGAGGTTTTTTCATCATAAAAAAAAAAAAACCACATTGTCACAGTCATAATGTGCAATACAGTAGGGCAGTAATTATGCAAAAAAAACCATCCTCTGCACTCTGAATACCTAAAAGCGAGTTGTAGCCCCTTGTCAGTAGAGCTCGGGAGCCTTCCTGCAAAGCATTATCTTCATGTTGAGAGTGTGGGAATACTGAATGCTGGCAGCTGGTAGAGCATCCCTCCCCAGCACAGCCACAGGCACTTCAGAAGTAGCCATGGGCACTTGTAAGCAGCCAAGAAAAAAGTTGGGTTTGCAAGTCCTTTGCAGCCCTGTGGTGCTGCCCTCTTCACGGTGTGTTGCCTTATAGATCAACCCATGGTTCCACATTTGACCTCTGGACAGCACTAAGTCCCTCTGCTGACTGGTTGTTCTCCAACAAGCACAGCATTGGCAGCAGATGCAGATCCAAGTGATGGAGCTAGGTGCTAGAGCATCCATAAGTTGGCCCCAGTAAGGGGTGCGAGGTTGCAGAAGGACCAGGATTAGGTACTACTGGGCACTAGCTTTCCCCTGTTTGCATTTGCATAAAATCATAGAACAGCTACATTTGGAAAGGAACCTTAAAGTTCATCTAGTTCCAACCCCCTGCCATGGGCAGGGTTACCTCCCACTAGACCAGGTTGCTCAATCTGCATTAGCAGATTCTGAATCGGATGATAAAAGGACAATTTGACAGAAGACTCAGTAGCTTCCTTGCTCTTTAAAAGAATAGTTTTGTATGATTGGTTTTGCATTAAGCCCTCTTTGGGCCAGATCTGCACTGTGTAGTAGCACTGCACTTCATTTCTCCAAGGACTAAGCAAAAACAAAAACTAAGCCGTTATTTTTGTCCTTGGTAATGTGAGTAGAGAAGTCATTACCTCTGGTTTTGAACTGCAGGAAATGCCATTTCCACCTGAGTAAACTTTATTGCAACACCCACTTTTTCCATTATGCCTTTTCAGATGAATCTTCTCTCTCTTTATAGATGGAATATTTCAAAAAAAGTCAGGGTTTTTTTCACCCTGCCTCCCAAAATATCCTTCTGGTCTATCTCTAAACAATTAAATGTAAACAAATAAAATGGGTAACATTAGTCACTGTTAAATTACTGCCAAATACAGTCTTTTTGGTGTGGGCAGTTAGTTTAGTTTTCTCATTTTAATAGAAAGATGATTTGAGGATAAAGGTCTTACAGGAGGACAGGTAGATTTATATTCCCTCCAGTTATATCTATGTGAACTTTAATATTTGAAAGCTATTTTCTCTAGAGCAATCTGTTTATGAAAAAAAAAAACCAACAACCAGCAACTTTCAAAAAGGTGTGCTGAAGAAGGTTGTTGTTATTTATGGGTTTTTAAGATACTGTATGCCACATCTGATTCTCAGTAAATTATTCAGAGCGCAAATTTCTTGAGCATTTCCATATACCACCTTTCCAATGATGGCACATCTCAAAGGAGTGTTTTATATCTTCCGTTGCTGGTCCCTCCTGTAGGCAATGTTTATATAATAGTTACTCCATTGTTGTAGAAAAATAATTTTACCAAAAGCAATTTTAAACTTCTTTTTTGCAAACAAAGAGAAATAATTACTTCTATATTGCTTTTTAAAACCTCAATCTGTTTGTAAATGGGGAGGAGGTAGAAAATAGATGCTTCCAAGTGTTGATTTCTTTGAGAAATTGCCAGTAATTATAAAGTGGAATGACTGCATCAAGTCTCAGTTTCTGATAGTAATGAAAAAAGACAGGAAACAGGGCGGGAGGTGGAGTGTAGTATACGTATGCTGTCCCTTGTTTATTTGTTATGCTTTGAAAAACATACCCAATCTATCACCCCAAAGCTATTTTTCAGCAGCTTGCTTAAAAATGTTGAGCAAATATAGATAAGAAGTACCATGGGGCTTTATGATTGGAATGGCTTCAACTCTGACATCCTGCGCAATGTGCACTGTAGTTTAAAAATGCATCTTGTGAAATACATTTGCTGTAACAAATTTTTTATTCACAGATAAGTAAGCATCACATGACAGCTGGTATTTGACAGATACAAAAATGCACTTCAGGTAGACAGAGGAAGTGCCTGACTTTTTCAGCACATCAGCTGTCAGACAGATAACCAGCTAAATTAGCCTTCTGATTATTTGTTTTACTCTGCTTTTTTCTGGGATGAAGGAAACAATGCAGATTAAATTAGTCAGTATTCATGAAGGCGTTCAACTGACAAGGGAGACGAGTAAAGTGTTCTGTTTACTCCTGTGATATTCTCACTGCATTTTTAAGAGAATCTTGATATTCCTTATCGACACAACTAATGATACTGTTAACATCCATTTTAAATGGAGTATCTAGTTTATGAATTACTTGAGTACAAAGCTTCTACTACTCAATTGAATTTCTTGACAGATGAATTTGAAAAATATCAAATCTACTGGGTTACTAAAGCCAAAAGATGAAAAATGTGACAAGTGAATGCAAATATTGCTAATCAAAGCATTTTATTAAGGCATTTAAAATGATCCACTAAAAAAGCTCAGTCACTGCAACAAGACATCTTTCTGACAACTGAGAATATCTTTCTAGTAATTTGTGGATTTTTTTTTCCTTTAATTAGAAAGAAACAATTCCAGATATCTTCACAGCAACAGTTAATGGAGCTCATGGACAATACAATAATCACATATATAGTTAGTAATTTTCATCACCAGTTATAAATTCAAATATAGGGATGATGTTTCCTTTTTGCACTGAAATCTAACCTCAATAAATTTCCTCCCTGATAGCTTGAATTTCATACCTTTTGTAATACTTTTTTAAATAGTTTTATACCCTAAAAATTATTGTTTCCACATCTTTATTAATAAGTACATGAAAATCCCAAGCTCAGGGGGATTGCAATTTAGGTGTAAGAAAGACATATGCAGACTCCAGCATTAGAAAAAATCCATTAATGTGATTAGCTTCTACCACAACATCTTCTCAGAACCCTCCATAACCAGAGAATACTGCCTTCATTCCTAATTAACTTTGTGCAATGCACTCTTCAACCAAGCGATGGAAACGTGAGGCAATTTGTACAACCCTGATGTTTTTAAGGGTCGTTCAACAATTTCAAGAAGCACCGGTCTTGTATGTTCATGTTCGGAACAGAAATGACAACCTTTTAGAACACTGAAGTTAAGAGAGAGACCATTTACTGGAAACAAATGACATCACAAGAATAATGTCACAGGTTGAACATTTACATCTCAACACAAGGAAAACCTTCTTTACTTTGAGGGTGGCAGTGCCCTGGAACCGGCTGCCCAGAGAGGGTGTGGAGTCTCCATCTCTGGAGATATTAAAAACCCACCTGGATAAGTTCCTGTCCACCCTATTCTGGGTGACCCTGCTTTTTTGCAGAGAGTTGACTAGATGACCTCTGAAGGTCCCTTCCAACCCCTATCACTCTGTCATTCTGTGACTTCCTCTGTAAAATAAAGTCAATATGAAAATTAAGTAGTCTATTCATTACAGTTCTGACGATAAGAAACAGAGAGCTCAGTAGAATTAAGATGAGGACAATACAGACTATAGTCTTGTTCCTGCACAAGACAGCCCTGAAACGCCAAGCAAGGCATTTTCCCAAATCCTGCCTATAGTTGTTTAAAAACGTGCATCATCTTAATGTAAGTTGTTTTGCCTTTGCTTTGAGTGATTGCTTTCCAGCTCATGCCTGAGGAAATCAGCTTCCCCCTCTCCTGCTGTTTCAAAGTGTGTGTGTGTGTGCACGCATGCAATTGAAATACTTCTGGCCAAACTAGACAAAGCGGATGCCTGCAGAGATCGGCACTGTCCATCAGAAATGAAGACTAAGGAGGAGACATCCTGTTAGTGCCCATGAGGCTGAAGGGCTGTAGTCCTGGTTTGCACTTACAGAAACTGGGAAAGCACACGCCTCTACATCGTGGGGAAAATCTCTCTAACTGTCTTAATGCTGGCCAAGCATGGCATACAAATCTGCAGGAACCTCACTCTATCAGTTTTCAGATCACAGAGGTGATACCAGCTTTCTAATGCAACAAGGGAGAGAGCCCTTTGCTCCTGCAGTACCTTCCTCGCAGTGCACGCTGCAGTAAGGTCCAAGGCAAAGTCCAGATGCTTCAGACCCAGTATTTGGTCAACACCGGCGAGCAGAAAACATAGCTTTCCTCTCCAAAAACAGCAATATCATTGTAAGGGTGCGTTTTTCATTCAGGCAGAAATAGGCAAGGTAGGGAAAAAAAAAATCAATTTATTCCTGTGCCACACAGCAATCCAAAATAACCGACCAAACAAAAACAGCAGGCTTATTTGTGTATGCATAACTTCTGTTTTAAGAACAGGATAGTACAACTGAAATTAATGCTAATTAAATAATTTCAGATTTCTGCAGTTCCGTTGTGTATGGAACTTATTTCTTATGCTCGTATTGCCAGAAGAAGAAGAAGCCATCCCTGATGCCCCCGACTCAGCCCAGGATTAACAGCAACCTTTTGTTCTCTGCCCTGATGCCCCAAACAGAGCTTTTAAGTTAAGATGCCCTTTTTGTCAACAAAATTAAATCTAAAAAGACTCCATGAGAAGTGATTTCAATCGTTTCATGTAAAAATGGGGCCTCTGCATAGCAAGACAAAGAGAGAAGTAGAAGGAAAGAAGAAAATAAGGAAAGGAAGCAGGTCCAAACCTGACACCAGGGAC
The DNA here is from genome assembly GCA_026546715.1 of Gallinago undulata. Classification (NCBI taxonomy): domain Eukaryota; kingdom Metazoa; phylum Chordata; class Aves; order Charadriiformes; family Scolopacidae; genus Gallinago; species Gallinago undulata. Next base: position 71,225,347 of record JAOTQQ010000032.1, on the reverse strand, counting down.
CTTGAGTCCACTCATTGCAAAACCAAAGGGCAGATATAATCGTCCTCACTTTACTCATACTGGAAAGTGAAGCTCTAGCGCACACTCTTTCTCTTTTTCCAGTGCTCTCAGATGCTCGCTCCCAATGAATGTGCAGCTCTTAGTCACATGCAAAAGCCCTACATAAGACATATAGACATAGCCATACGTTTTCCTCTAACATGACAATTTAGAAGCCCTAGAGACTATCGATTAATTGTACTGCTGAGCTTCAAAAAGAAATTGATTCTTAGTAGAAAACTTCATCTTCTTAGAAGAGATATCAGGGTGAAGTTGGCTGCTTAATTTTAAAATTAGTTATTCAAAAAGCGTTAAATTGCCTTTTGCATCACATGGAAAGTGAAAAGGACTTCAGAGACAAATTATCAAGATGCACTAATCAATTCATCCTTCAAAAAAATTTGATACTTTATCTGTTGAAATCACATAGTTAATAATTACCGACAAAAACTAATTAAGAATTGTTTGAACTAATTTCCTAGACTCTCTTTCCCATGTTAGTTCCCAGTTATTTGAATCCCTTAAACTCTGTGTTAATTATATGGTTACAAATATTAGGCAAAAGTAGAAATGTAAGTAATTATGAATTACCAATTTATATGATCATTAACACAATACATTTCATCTCACTAGTTCCATACCCAGCACTCTGATTGTTTTTAAACCTCAAAGCACACATATTGCTCATGCAAAGTTTAACAAACTCTGTTGAGAAGTTCAGCTGGGGTGAGATAGCCATTAAAAATTTAATTAACACTATTTTTTTGTCTCCTTCAACTCAGATTACCTACTTCACATGCAGTCAACTGATTTATGGATAAAAACAAAGTAACCTATTTGTACTACTTGTTGTGAATATCTTCCCATCCAATAAATCTGTCTGAGGCACAGTCAGTTTTCAGAGTGTGATTGTTCTCTTCTTCAAGGTATTTCCTTTTTCCTTGGGTGCACAGGCGGTTCTCTTAGAGTGTGCATCCAGTTTATGGGAACAAGGAAGCACAATCTCCAGCAGAGACATAGTTCTAGTATTGTTTTAAAGATAACTGTGATAACTGAATAACTGTATGTGTCAACACTATTGTGCCTCCATTTCTGTATCCTAAAGTGATAAAATGGGTAGAGACAACCTCAAAAGTATGCATGCGTCCAAGTAAGAGTTATAGTGAGCAAACAAGGAATCCACATGGAACATCTTCTATTACACATTATCCTGTTTCCTATATAAGAAACTATTTTTTTCAGGCTGCCAGACTTACGGAGAGAGTGGATAAAAGGCTGCAGAGCAATTGGTCCCCAAACTAAAATTTCATTCTGCTATTTCATCTGAACTTTTTCTGGAACTTAGTACTTCTGTGCCTCAGAAATTCCCATTTTGCACAGCTGAATAAACTCAGAACTTTGCTAATGAGCTAAAGAATATTAGAAAGGAAAGAGAAACCAATGCAATGTCATTTGCTCCAAAGTTTATTTCCATTGCTTTTCAGTCTATCTTTGACCACTGTGTTAAGCAATACCTCAGTGCAGCAGGGGTTTCTAGACCTGTTTATCCAAACAGCAACACGCAATGGAAACCTATCATACAATTAAAATTACTATTGCAACTAAGGTGGCCTAGCTAGGGAATGAATAATTGTCATTTTTGTGGGCATAAATCTATGAACAAAGGGATATCTTGTTACTGTATAGTGTCTTTTTACTGTACAGAAGCTATTCTACCTTTTCAAGTAGCATAGCCTGAGTGCATTTATAGAACAAAAAAAGTTGGTGTTGGGGACCTGTCATCCATATATGTATTTTGGGGAAGTTTTGCTTTGGAGTAGGATTAATCTGATAACATGGACTGAATTCTCTCTTACAGCTGGAGTACATCTGGAGTCCTCCTAGAGCACACCTTTCAGTCTAGTTTAATGAAAAAAGAATCCAATTTAAATGCCCCAAGAAGTCAGCCAAAGCACAGGTAAGTGAGGACAACTTGCTTAAAAAAATCTCATTATCTCATTTCTTATCCAAGCTGAAACTCTGATGTAGACAGACCTTCTGAAGTATTTTAGGTTTCAAAGTATTTTGCAAAGGATGCTATATGTGCAGAATTGACAAAAAAATAATAATAATTAAAAAAAAAAAAAGACAAAAAGGTTTTTTTCTGTCTCAGTCCTTCTAGAAGAGATTTTGCAGCACTGTTTGCAATACTTAGGATGTTTTTTCATCTGCATGTCTCTGCCGATTCATCAAATTGGAGAAAAACACACAAGAGGTTTGGATATAAGAAAATAGTGTATTTTCAGAAGTCAACCTGTAAGATAACTGCAAACTGATTACATATAGAGTCACTTTAGATTCTTCTTTCTTGACTTTGGTAGCAAAGGGGTGGAGAAATACTAGTGAACAAGGCATTAGAGGTCTGCTTTCCCACTTATAACCATCTCCTCCACCAATAAATACCCTCCTCATTAAGGGTTAACGTAGCCATGAAGGAGTTTGGTTGCTATTATGTCTGCCTCTACTGGCAAGCAGTCAATGGAGGATATTTAAGTAACACACTAGGTAAGCAAAGCTTTTATGACAAGAACTTTTAAAATGAGAACAAGAATATAGGTAGGTGCAAATTATTCTCTGAAGAAAAAGAACAGCGATCTTTTGGCACTGGAAAAATAGCAGGAAGGTATAAGGCAAGGCAGACTTTGTTTTTTAAAAATTTATTTATATTCATATCTCCGTTGCCCATAATCTATCAAAGAGGAATTTATATAAACATACAAGTTTTGCTGCATGTAAAACTTGTATTGCTCTTATTTCACAGCTACATCCAGCTCATAACGTTGAACCTTCCTCAGTTGACATCACCTGTGCCCACCTGGGTGCCTGGCAGAAGCCTTCTCTATGGGCTACAAGAACAACATGATTGAAGGAAATTTGGATTCCCCTGCATTTGAAACCCCATTTGTAGGTAACAAAAATTACACACCCTGTCTGTCTACTGATGGGCATGCCAATGAGTATTAGACCATGATTTGATTTCAATCTTCTTTACCTTTAGGGTCTCTCCATGTAATATATATAAATATATAAAAATAAAAATAGTGGGGCTGCATTCCATGATGCTGTACAGTTCCAAAATGGCAGTAAAATGCCCCAGCTTTTACCTATAGCAATAACAAGCAGGAACCATAATGTCACCTCACTCTTGGAAGAAGTTCATAAAATCTGAAGAAAATTGTGGGGGGCTTTCCCAGAAAAAGAAGAGTCCATTTTAAATTGCTAAAAGTAAAACTTGCATGAATCAGGCAGATTTTTCATACGATCGAAGTGTGATTTTTAGTCATTCTGATGAGTTTAGAAACAAGTTCAAAATGCTGTGCGTGTTCCTTGATACCCTCCCCAGCTAGAGACACTGGTGGAAGAATAGGTAATTTGATGTGAAAACCTTTTCCTTAAAGTTCTGATATTGATATAAGGAGCCACAGGTTTCTCTCCCCTATTCATGCCCAAACACATGCGGCAACTTACTTGAATTCTGGTCTATCCATTCTTTGAAGAAAAGCAGGGTTTTCTGGCTTGTCCCAGATTTGTCTCCTTGTTATTTGTGGGATTTTGCAAAGGGAGGATTTTCAGCCAGATCAGATCTCTGAAATGGTACCTAATTTTGGCACATCATTTCAGCATCAGCACAAGCAGGGCAGGAGCTCATCAGCCTCAATTTTTAAAAGTTTTGAGCTGTTCTGTGAATCCCAGCCAGGGCTGATATGACAAATGATAAATCCCACTGTTGTCTAAAGCAGATCTCACTCTCCCTTCTGTGGGGCTTTTGTTTCGATCACACTGTCTCGCTCTGGCATGAATTTTTGCAGCTGCTTGGTGAACCAGCTCGGTGAACTGAGACAGCAGAAAAACAGCCAGAAGGAACAAAAGAGCAGGATGATTCTTTAACTTCATCCACTGATCAGCCAGGCTTGTCAGAGACATTAAAATCGTTTAAATAGGCCTTTATTTAAAATAGAAAACAATTTCCATCAGATGAGAATAAAAATAAAGCTTAAAATAGTGGAGTTCTTTTTCTTATAAGAAACAATGAACAAGTATTTTAAAGAATACCATAATAATAAAACCCCAAAGGTTTCTGGGACAAATCACTGCAAATTTTGTGTTTTGTACATTTTCCTAAAAAAAAAAAATCCTTTAAAGATGATCCTATTACAAGAACAAAAGAAAACTTTGATCTCCATAGAAAATAAAAGCATCTGGTATCTAATAAGAATTACAGTCTTACAGGTTTTTGTTTTTAAAGCTAAGTACATATTCAGTCAGGACTTGTTATATCTGATGTGTTTTTATATGTAACTAAGAAGGTGTGGATTCTATGGTTTTGTGGTAAGGTTTAAACACAAGCATGACCCTTTGAAGAAATTCAATACAGTCATAGGAAATACCATTCCCCTTATTTGACTGCAGACAGAAAATGCGTGTATTTTATACAGGATTGTTTTCAATTAGTACAGTACCACTAGTTAGTTCACCACATATTATATTTATACTATCCCAAAGCAGAAGCAGAATAACGTACCTAGGGAACTGAACCAGAACAGCTTAGTTGCGTTGAGTGTTTTTCACACGTGGTAAAGTACACTTATTAAAGGAGAGGAGGTAACCTTTTTGAAACTCTAGGTCAACCGTTGAAATTGAGCAAGAATCCAGAGGAAAGATGGTGGTTTTCTGAAAACAGTAAGATATAATTTAAATCGTGTTTGACTAGAAACAACAAAAAAAAATATAAAGGAGACATTTTAGATGTTAGAGAGTTACAAGTTCAGGTTCTTTATGAGAACAAGTGCTCTTGAGGAAAGTTAAAAATGTCATTTGTCTCTGTATAACCATTCATAGCAGATGAAAGAAGACTTGATTTATATTCAGACCTTCCTCCCTTTTTCTCTTTGTAAAAAGTAAAACACCTCCTAACAACCACTTAAAATACATACCAGCCACTCATATTGTTGAAGCACTTGATCTTAAGTTTGATAACCTAAAAGCCATCCTCTTCCTTCTTGGCTGGAGATGCGGTGGGATTGTCTGAGTGCTCACAAAACATAGATGTAGCTGTAGACTGAACACACGATTTACAGTCAAATACTTCTTGAATCAAGTGAATTAACACTTTCCTTATCTGTGTTTTTCCTTCACATCTTTGTTCTTGTTAAAATAGCTTTCTCTGTCTTTATCATAACATGGTTTACGTTGCTCTCTGAGGGACTTTCTTGGCACTGTGCTCATGGAATAATCTGCCGCTATGATCATGGTCACCAATAACAGCAGAATGCAGATTAGCAAATATACTTTTATATATTTTAAGACTGTGAATAGAAGTACTTGTCAGAAATTATATAATTCATTGACTATAACATCAACATTACAAGTTATGATACAATATTCATTTAAACTATTACACCAAATAAAGAAGTGAAATTTTTCATTTCCTAAATGAAAAGATCATTACAAAGATATATATCAATTACACAGTGACAAGCTCAGCTCTTAGTTCACTTCTCTCCTCTGTACACATAATTTCAAACTATACCAATTCTTCCAAATGCTTTATGAACCTTAACTGTCTTTAAATTATCACCACTTGAGAAATATAATTCATTCCATCTCACTACTTGGAAATATGGAGCTGTAAGAAATTACCATATTATCGGGGTTTACTTGAAATGGGGATCAGATCATGATATAGTCACCATCAGATACAATTAATTCCCACTGCAGCTGGTCCCTAATACATACCATATATGTCTGTCTTGGGACTAACATTATCAAAATATAAACTTGTTTTTATCTACCAGCTTTAAAGATATTTGCCAAAGTAGTAGCATCTGTGTCAGACACAAGATTAATATTCATGACTTTCTTGTTATTGCTTCTCATTCATAACACTTACACTGTAATAAACTAGCATCTGTATCTCAAATAACTAAGAATTATCTTAAATTAAACAAACATGACATAGCATATCCTGATGTAAATACGGTGTGTTTGCTTCTCAGACTAATTTTTTGCTGTGGTAAATGTCTGCATTTCAGGTCACCCAAACCACTGTTGTTTGCCCAGGTACAGCAGCACTACATACTTTGAGTTTTGAAGTATTTTTACATGAAAAAATAACTGAGTAACACATATTTAACAAGGTGAATGTAAAAAAAATATTTAAGCAAAAATACCAAACAAGCAAAAATCTGAGAAATCTTGTGAAAAAAGCAAAGCATGTTTCTATTTGGAGACATTTCTAGTTTGGAGTCCTATATGAAGTATACTGTGAGAAATCTCTCTCTTTATAAGACCTCAATACATTTCCATTGTCACCTCCCAGTGTGGTGCTTTTCTAATTGCAAGCTAAACGTAGACAGCCAACAATTGAATTAAATATTCCTATTATTCCAACTCAATTAGGTCCCACTAGATGTGTCCTAGAACTGGACTCACATACACTCTTGTGATTTTATATTTTTTTTAAGGCACTGAAATGCTTAATGAGTGGGTTTGGTACTTAAAACTTTGTTTCTCCAATTCAATGTCATCTTTACACACAATGAACTCTTCAAATCCAGCCTTTAGTCTGTGTGCTTAACTATTGGGCAATCTTAACTTCTTGTATATCTTAAACCACAATAAAGATGGAGGGAATTGCTTTTCCTGATACATTAGCTCTCTTTTAATTTAAGCTGTTAATTGTTTCAATGCATTTCCCTGATACTGCCCAAAAATAATATGCAAGTTTGTGCCAAAAGTGCAGTAATGAAAATTGGAAGTGCTGAGGTGGTATCAACACAATGAACTCATGCTCTTCGGATGAGTGGAAGTTATACTCTCTGTTTCTGCAGGAAGCCTTTTAAAAAGAGATACTTGCTGAAAAATTAATAAAATAAACCATGCATATACCAAAGCCTCCTCCACACTCCCATGGTCACAGAACGCTACATGGTACAAATTAAAATTGTTTAAAATAAGTAAATAAGTAAAATAAGTAAAACTTTGGCTGTTATCTGCTTGCCACAAAGAGTGACCTTCGATCACTTTGTCTTTCCTTCTAGAAGTGCTTATCCCAAAGCAGATTTAAATAACAGGAGCGAAAATGCTGTATGCTGATTTAAAAGGGTCAGGCTGGTCAGTTTAGAATATGATTTCTGGAGGATTATCAACAGCTGAAAGATTTTGAAACATATTCTGTGGTACTTCAACATGGAATTATCCACTGAATCATATGGATTAGACCAGATCAGTAAGTGCTCCTTCCCTACCTGAACATTTAGGAGTTATTGTAGCCTTTTTTTTTTGTTCTTTCAAATGTTCACATTTCCAGTTTCTTTACCGAGACAGACACAAGTTTATTTGTTGGATACCAATTTAGCCAATTAATTATGCATATGTTAAATACAGGAATGCAAACATTATGGTATCCACGAAGTGTATCTAGATATTAAAGCTAAACTAAGAATATTTTTTTCTTTGTTGCATTCATAAAACAGTTAAAATAAATAAATAAATAAAAGTAAAGTAAAAAAAAAAAGTAAATAAATAAATAAAAGGCAAGAACCTGAGATTTTGAGAGCTTCAGGAGGTAATTTAGACTTCAGAATAGACAGAAAAAATTTTCACATACATTAGAATCATCAGTTTGCAATTCAATCATTTGATATCAGCAAAGAGTTTTTCTCTTTTTTAATACATAATTATTATTCAGTGTTTGGAAGTCCAGCTTTCTGTGTTTAGAAGAGTAGTAAATTTTGGGTTAATGATTTGCAAATAGTGAGTTATATTTTTCCATTATTTTTTATAATTAATTTATTATAATAAAATGCAGATTTCTCTGTCTCTTTGAGTCAGATGCTGATATTAATGTTGGTCTTTTGCCTGAATGGAGATACTGGCAAACTGCAAGTTTACAAAGAGCTTAAAATTGACAGGTAAGCACCAAACGTGTTAGACATAAATGATTTGTTTTGTGGTTTTTTTAATATATCTAAGGGGAGTTGGTGAGAAACTGTGTTTGTTTTATTTAATTTCCAAGAAAACCCAGGACATTTATTCTAATAGCCAAAAATACAGCTGAGCCTATACTTGCAATATCTGACCTTTTCAAGGACCATGATTTACAAAGACCCTAAACTTTTCCATGAAGTACAGGGTATTTTCTCTAAAAGTTTATTTTGTTTATTATTTACTTTGGAGATGAATATTAAGATCACAAATAAGAAGCAAACGCGGATGGATTAGTATGCTGAACCAAATTCTGTTGTGGTTTAGAATTCTGATGTTATAATGTCAGTGCTAATTGACATTTAATTTGTTCTTTAATAAAGTTGCTAAATCTCTGCTCCCTCATTAAAAGGCATATCATGCTAAATATAAACAGGAAAAACTTTTAAAAACTGGTCTTTGAACAGCGTAGAAAAGCATAGAACTGTTATGTATGGTATGAAATACTCTAATATGTTGTACTTACAGGGTTTTCAACTTTTGAAGCCAGTAGGAGTTTGCTGTTTTCTTTTAATAGGGACAGGATCAGCCCAAAGGTAATAAAATGCTACCAACATTATAAATTAATAGCTCACCAGCCAGGAAATGCAAGATTTAGGGCTGAAACCATAACCTGAACTCTTCCCCATGGGCTGTGTGCAATATGATGATATGCAATTCCATGATCACAAGAAGTATTAAAATATTGATGTGCAGAATCCCTATCACCTTCCCAAAAGAGAAAACATCTTGCCATAGTAGGGGATATTCTCTGCATACCTTTTAGACCTCACCAGCAGGTACAGGGCAGAAAGTTCCTGGGCGTACAACAAAAGCACAGCTGGGAGGTAGTGTGTTTTCCATTGTTTGTATGCCCAAAAAGGAAGAGTAGTATATTAAGATTATATCTATCATTTGTGTAAGCCTCAACAGAAAACATTAGAGAATTTCTTCGCCCTTCAGCACCAGATGATTAGAAGAAATGAAATGCTTCCAAATTCCGTATGTGCTTTTAACTAAAAGATCCTTTTCATGAAACAGAGGAGAAATACTTGAGGTCATTTCATATATTACCTTACAAATTTTGTTTTGTTCTTTCTTGCATAAGATTCAAAACACCTGCTCATGTAAAATCAATTTTGTGAGTCACTTTTAAGCTATCATTGATTGACGCATGTAAAATAATATCTGCTTTTCTGTCAAATAAGTCTATTGCACTGCATAAAAACTATAATTTATTTAAAAGTAAGTTTCACTGTACAATTGTGGCTGTAAAACACATTCTCAATCAGATTATGTGAAAGACATGGTTCTGCCCATCATCCTTTGGTTACAGTGGATCTGCTGATGTCACATCAAAAGGCTCATTTACATCCTATTTCCCAGTTTTAATTACTTCTGGAGACCAGAGAATAATGATATATTTGATATAAATTCAGTTCTTCCAGTATTAATTCATCCATTTCCTTTTGGTACTTTACGTTCTATATAACAAATACAAAATTATGTTGTACTGGCTGTTATCTGTATTCAAAGTGGAATGTTAATGGAAATAATTCTGCAATTTTAAGTGTATTCTGTGGAAAAATCTAAATCAAACATCTATTCTATTTTTTTATTCCTCTTTTTTTCTCAGTACTCAGATAAGAGGAGATTCAAATTAGGATATTCAGTGCCTTTTACAACATTTTTTTCAGACATGAAGGTCTTCTTTACTCCCTGTTCAGCAAAAATTAACTGTAACCACCATTCCATTACCTACTTTCTAGACAGTGCACTAATGGAAACCATATCACCCCAGAGATAGCTCTACATCCCAATTCTGCATAAGCCTCCTGTGTGAAAAGTTTCGCTAAAAATTTTGTAAAAAGTTTTGAGCTAACAAGTCACTCAGAGAGCAAAGGTATGAAACTGAAGTTTTGATGAGAGCACAGGAAAGCTAACTTCTCACACCGTGTCGTCATCGTGAGCTAGATCCAGAGCAAGTCATTCCACCTGAACATGAGGAAAAAATTCTTTATTTTGAGGGTGCCAGAGCACTGGAACAGGCTGCCCAGAGAGTCTCCTCTGGAGACACTCAAAACCCACCTGGAACTGATCCTGTGCAACCTGCTCTGGGTGACCCTGTTTTAGCAGGGGGGTTGGACTAGATGATCTCCAGAGGTCCCTTCTGACCCCTGACCAGCCTTGTTTTTAAAAAAAAAAATATATATTAGTATCAATATTTGCTATTGTCTGGCTGAGGTTTATTAAGCACAGCAACAGTTTATCCACAGCGGCACGAAAATTACAATTTTGCTGTGAGAAAATGAGTATCAAGTCTCTGCTTTACGTATTCCAGGTCTTTTCTGCTCTTTCCTCTCTCACTCCTTCTACACACGGCTGGTTGCCGTGATCAGCCACCCAAGCCCCACAGATGCTTCCAGCGCGCTTCAGGGACATCAACATTTCGTCGGGCTGGCAGGTTCTGCTTTCAAACACCAAGAGCAGGGTTGCAGTCGAATCTGCTGCCGTCTCCACAGAGAGGGACACGGAGGATGATTTCTTTTGCTGCCAGGGATTAGTATTTTTGTGGGAAGGCTTCTGGGCAAACAGCCCAGAACGGCAGCGAACCTAGAAAACGCCGTGTCCTATCTGCCACGCCGGAGCCCAACCGGTCATGAGTGTCTGCTGACACCATATGGTGCCTGCTAGACCTGAGGACATCACCATGTCGTGGGTGGTGGTATCCTCGCTTCGTGGAGGCGTCACGCACTCGCGGAGCGAAGCACCTCAGCACGGTGAAGGAGGGAGACAGCTTAATCTAAAGAGTGGGAGAAATTTGTGAAGGTTTCTTGCCGTACCAGTGCAACACGCCCGCCTGCTTCATACTACAGGCATGTTCCAGTTTGAGTCAACACAGAGCAGTAGTATTTGTAAAGACTCGGTAGTTTACGATGTATAGAAGTTCTGGTATGGTCATGTGGTGATAAATTATGGTCCTTTCCATTTCCCAATGCTAAAAAAAAAAAAATAATTAATAGTAACCTGAGCAAACACTCCACCCACTTGTTTCAATCCTTGTGTGAAATGTTACTGTATAGGAAAACATTTAACTGAGTTTGGAGAGGATTAAGGGCAATTTTTAACATTACAGAATTTTATCTAAGTATCAATAGTAATTATAAAAATTCTGCCCTTGATTCAGGTTTTATCATAAAAGGAAAATTACAAATGAGAAATGTAATCTCCTCTCAACACTAAAATTTGTCTTGTTGGGTTCCACTGGGTTTACAACATCTTTATATACACGTGTGTTTCCTTTCATCAGCCTTTCTCATCATTAAGTAATAACCTATAATGATAATTAATATCTGTTGTGAAGAGATTGCTGTCTTCCCTGGAGTCATCCCTAAAATTATTAACAAAGTGGGGAAAAAAAACCAGTGTTTTCCCTAAAAATGCTCAGAATTAAATCTTTGTAACAGTAGGAATATTGTTCTTAAGGTAGCTCTTTCAGTAAAAGTAGATCTGTATTATAGCATCCATGATCTTAAGCAAGGCCTGAGTTGCAGAACTATTCTGGAAGATGATCCTGCTCTGAGACAGTAATAAGAATCCTGCCCTGCAGGCAGCGTGTGCGTTGGCATGACTTTGGCTGAAGCAGAAATTTAGTCCTGGACACTAAGTTGTATCAGAAGAAAAATTATTTTCTCTCTAATGTTACAAATAGACTGGAAGATAAGGTTTTCTCTCATAAAGGAACTCAGAGACTCAGGAAAAATGTCTTTTTTTATACCACTGAAATTTTATGGCATAGGCAGAACAGTTCTCCCGGCATCATACAATGGACAGATTTCTGATTGTTGCACAAAAGAAACTATTACAGTTTTGGTTTATGATTTGTACAGGAGATTGATGAAGAACAAAAAATAATCCAACAGATAACCAAATAACCACATATTGGGTATAGATGGGACAACAGAAATAAAGGAATACGGTCAGAATATGTGTTCTCTAAGTATCTGTCCTTTCCCATGTGTACCAGCACATACTTTTGGAATTTTTCCATTTGCCTGCGTAGGCTCAAAGCCCTGCATGCTGTTACTCTCAGAATAAAGTGTACATGGCTTTTTCTGTGTGCTGCCAACAGCACCTGTTCTTTTTCTGTCCCTAAATCTGAAGCAACAACTGATCAGTAGCCTCCTTTATTATTTCTCCCTTTAACTCAACGCAGTACATTTAAAGATATTATATATCCTGTTCTACCTCTGTAATTTTCAACAAATGTTTGGTCTGCACATAAATATCTATGGGTTTCTTACTCTGCATCTTCTTTTGTTAAATGTGAGCTCATAAAATCAACTGACATTTAAGGAATGAGCCTGCTGTAGTTTGGTGTCGTGCTGGCCTAGGCAATAAATACAATCTGTCTCAAACTAAGCAAGAAAAAAAAAAAAAACAAGAGGCGAGGCTGAATTAATCTACATCTTTGCTGACTTGGCTGGGACTACAGTAGTGCACTGAACTAGACTTCTGAAGATGATCATTTTCATTTGATTATTCCAAGCATGTGCTACCAGTGCACCTATCTTTTAATTTAATGCCAGAAGGCTGTTTGTACTCTGCTTTTCTCCCATCGTGTAAGGTTCATGTGAACATAGGAGCTCAGTGTATTCTTACCTCAGTTGCCTGCTGCCTAAAATCACTTCCAGCCACCATTAAGGGCTGAAACCCTTTCCATGAATGCCTGCATGTCTGAAACTTCCTACTTACCAAATCTCTTCCCTATGTGCAGAAAGAACAGCAATCAGTGCAATGGCAAGGGGTAATCTCTTCTCAGTCATGATAAAAGACAATGATGATAAGGATTCGGTAAAAAGATGGCAAATCTCTTGTGAGATGGCAAATCACCAGACTTCGTTCTTATTCTAGCTGCACAAGACCGTGAAGGAGCTGGGAAGAAATTTCCAAACAATCTCAAATGAGGAAACAGAGTTAATGAAGGACACTGAAGCCTTCTCAACTTCTGTGCAGATATAGCCAGGGGAACAATTCCCTTGCTTCTTCCCCTCTGCCCCCATCTCCTCCTTACTTCCTATCCCAGCAGTTCCCATCGACTGCTGATACATATACAATCCTCTAACCTAGCTATACCTTACATCTTTAAAACAGAGAGGTTCTGCCCCTTCCTCTGCTGGCTGGTAAAACTCCTTTCCCCCTTAAAGCCTGCTGCACTAAAGCTCCTATATTGGTGCTCCAGGACCCATATTTTAAATTACAAGGAGTGAAATTTTCTGTAGAAACCATTACACTAACCCATCTGAAACCGGCTGATAAACAGCCCATCTTGTGTGTGTTACTGAATATCTCATGAGGGTAATTTACAATTCCTCAGAGAAAACTGAGGTGAAATAGTCCCTGCCTGTGTTTCATCTCAGCAAGCGTATCATGCGATGTCTCCAGAATATTAGCAGCTGTAATATTTGCCTCCTACCAGTTGCAGCCCCCTGGAACACACACGGATGCTCACGCTCACACGGCTACAGAGTCTCATCTCCTCGGCAGCGTCAGGAAGACCTGCCTTTGACTGAGAGGGTGCCCACGCAGTGAAGTCTCCTGGCCGTTAAATCTCAGGCCACGGGACAACATGTGGGGTGATAAGCATGCAGTCTACAGCCACTCATTTCTCCTTTGCTCTCTTTACCTGAATCCATCTAAGAATAACAAAACCAAAAATGTTTCTCTTTCGTTATGTCATGCTAATGCTTATACTTCAGCTTGCAACTCCAGAGAAACTTTTTTTTTTATTATTATTCTATACAATCTACCTTTCCATTTATTCTGGAATATGTTGCGCTTTTCTGTCTCAATGTCTTAACTCTCATCCATATTTTTCTAACAATCTCAGAAGCTTCTGTATTCTAATGTATGATTTTTCTTATTTCTGACAACACTAAACCATTTGTATAGCAGAAGACAGACTTTAAAAGTAAAGGTAGAGAACCTGATACATTATGGTTTGGATTATGGCAAGGCTGGTAACAGTATTGCACAGCTGTTTTTCATGCCCAAATCCTTGCCTGTATTCAATGGACCATACACAATGCAACACTAATGCTATTTCATATGTCTGAGGCAAATACACTACTTATACTTTATTTTACATACCATTTAAGAAAGAAATTTGCTGACACCCAGTCAAACCTACAATTTTTCTATCTTTCCTTTCACATCCTGACATTTAGGATATAGAAGACACACATCTATCTTTACACATGACTAAATAGAAAAGTCCATGCACCAAGCCAATACAGGCAGTATTTTCAATCTCTGTGATTCTCTGTGCAGATGATCCGAAGTCACCAGAAGCATGGATGAGCCCAAGCAAATTTAGATATGTCCCCTTCCATCACTTTTATTTTGACCTTACAATTTCAAATGAGTAACATCTGTACCATCAGCAGACATATATTTTCTATTAATTTCACTGCTTACCTGACATGTGCTGTTTAGTGTTCCACTGCAGCCTTGTTTTGTTAAGCCAATATCTGCCAATTAGTGAAGGACCATTTCCTTCTGCAATGGTTAATGAGAACAGTTAACCCCCGTATTGCCTCACAGAGTAATTATGGTCCTGTTAGAGACAGCACAGTTTTCACTCTGCTTTATATACTGGTTCAGTAAAGATTTTTATTAACAATAGGGAATTTGGGGGATTAAAAATGAAAAAGCATACTCTGACATGGTTTATTTATTGCTCTCTTGGCACAGTGGTTTTTTTCAGAACCATCTACTCGTATTAAAGAACATTTGCAATGATGTATGTATGGAACCTGATTAAGCTATTTGAGTTCTAACTGCTAATGATGTAATTAGTTATTAAGCACACCTTGTACTTTGTTAAGTCATTCCTTTTTCAAAAGCAGGCTGTTCATCCTGCCTCTTTTCAGAGAGCCCACCTTTTCCCTCTGAAGGAAGCCATTTTCAGTTCCTTATAAAAAGCTTTCCCAAAATGTAAGTACTTGAGCTGATGTTATCTGTGGTGGTTGCCCACCTTAAGCTATTGTTTTTGGGGAAAACACAGTCAGAATAGGCATTTAAAAAATTAGGCTGGGGAAATTACATTTTTATAATGTCAAATGACATTTTGACAACCTTTAAAGTCCTACTATTTAACTGTTTAAAAGTAGGGTTGTGAATTCTTGCCTGAGAGTAGCTGTTAAAAGTCCAGCCTGTTCCTCTGAAAAATCGGTCTGTTTTTGACTGATTTGCAGACTGTTAAAAAACAGAGTTTACACATATTCAGACTGTAGCAGTCTAAGTCCCTGTGTGCACTAAGTGTCCTTGCAGCCCATGTAAGTTTGTAGGGCACGTACTGTTCTCACTTGAAGCCCAAGCAGGAACAGAAGTGACTCTTTGTGTTATTCTCACAGATCAAGTATGCTTGCTGCAGATAAAGACCTGAAATTGGGAGCAGGAGTGGGGACCAACAGAATGAAAGACGTGGACAGATGTTGAGATGTCTACTGAAATAACTGAGCTAAAGGTAACTTTTGTCAAACGTTAAAGGTATGCTAAACCTCCTGTCAACAATAATATTTACCACTGCTGCATTATCACAGCAATACAAGAAAGTATGTATTTTAAAACTGACTATAGTTGGTTAATAGTTGGTTAATATAGGTGTTAATGATACAGAATATTATTTATGCTATCAATCATCTTTCTCAGATAATATAAATCCCTGCATAGACACTATGCAACATGTGTAAGTCTGTCTATCAATTTAATTTTTAAGATGGAATATTGTCCTTGTAGCAAAGGCTTTCTTCTTCAACAGGGTAATGGAAATGGTCCAGCTCCCTTAAACAAATATTTCCTCGAGAGTCCATAGCATTCAAATGCAAAGATTTTGTCTTAGGAAAGTGAAAGGGGCTGATAAAAGCTGAAAAAAATACTGAAATAATGGCCTAAGGGTTGGTGCAATGCAGAAACTACCATGTTTGCACCAAAGAAAGAAAGAGGAGAACATCACAGGCTTGTGCATATTTACAGCTTGTAGACAAGAGCTTCAAGGGGAAATATAAATTCATTTTAAAAGTTGGTAGGACCTGCTGATTTCTCACTGGAAATGGGTTCTTTTCTGTGCACTTTCAATCTATAACTGATATTGTTCTGCATCTCACAATTGTTTTTCCCAATGGTAAGCTATTCAGATTCATTCAAACCATCAATATTCTAAGAATCACAGAATCACAGAATCTTCTAGGTTGGAAGGGACCTTAAAGATCATCTTGTCCAACCGTCAACCTAACTGA
>JAOTQQ010000032.1:71161403-71208904 GCA_026546715.1 Gallinago undulata | reverse complement strand
CCCAAAACTGGACACAGTACTCGAGGTGAGGCCTCACCAGTGCCGAGTACAGGGGGACAATCACCTCTCGGGCCCTATTCGCCAAGCCATTCTTTTAGATCTTACTATTTTAGTTGGGGTTGCACTTGGTTTTCTGGAGTGCTAAGATGGATGGGTCCCCATTGAAATTAGTGCCTTTTGGGTTGGGTACTGTCTAGACATAGAAATAGCTCATTTTTAAAAACTCCTAAAATTAAATGATCACAGATAGAGTTGAAAAATATTTCAAAACCATTGCCAAGAACAGAAACCAAGTCACTTTGTTATTCATGTCATGGTCTGGATCATGTTACTTTACTCTGGCCTTAATCAATAAAATTCGGATTTAAACAAAGCAAATTGATGAGAGGAATGGGAGGAAAAAGGGGGACTAGCCAGAATTAGGGCCAAAAGCCAATATGATGTTTGTATTCTGAAATGATAAAGTACCCATTGATGCCAGATTTTTAAAAATATCCTATGGCATCCAAATATTTATTTATTTATTTATACTCTAAAAACATAAACTGGAGACTGATCTGTGCTTAAAAAGATAAGCCAAGCTGTAAAAGCATCTCTAAGGTATATCCACCTGCATCTAAGCATGCTTACATGCATTCATAGTATCAAGTCCCTAGGTCTGTCCTATTTTATCACTGTCCTATTTTACAGCAACTTTACTCATATGAAAATAACTTCTAGAGGCTAATGAATTCTATGCAGGTCATGTGGAAATATACCATACTCAGTAGGTGACTTAGGCAAAGGTTTCTGTTCTAGAAGAACTTGGTTGGAGAGTTACAAGTAAACTTTAAAACTAAGAGACTCTTTAGCCTGAGAAATCTATTAAATTGCTTCACTGTAAAAACAAACAAAGAAACAAAAGAAAACTCCAAAACCCTCAACAAAATATAAAACCAAACCAAACAAACACACACGGACAAAACCCAAACACATTCTCCTAGTTTCTGATAATGGATCACAAGAATAATTTCTAGAGTACTTTTTTTAGAAGGACATGGATGCATTTGAACGACAACAACAAAACCAAACACTTCCTCATATAGTTAGAGAAGCTATTGTCTCCACTTCTTAATAATATACTTCACTGAGCATCTAAATTGTCAGAACATTTGAAAATGTGCATGCCAGAAAACCTCGTGCCATGAAGGGAACTACGGCTGTCCTATCTGTCTCTGAGACTAGAAGCTGATGGAAGAGTTCACACGGGAAAGTTTTCATTTGTTTTCTTTCCGTTAGATTTAAGGCTCCAACTTTTACTTTGCCAAATATCTGAAGCAAACCCAAATTGAGGACAGTTTGTGGTTTTCCCATCACACATAGAAACCAACATGAGTTTATGTAAGGTCAGCATTTGCTGAAGTGTAGTGACAGTGAAAGAGCCTTGCAGCTTTATTTAGATTTTTGAAACACGTCTGCTTCAGATGCAAAGAAAAGATTTAAAACAAGAAGCAAGACTGATGTATGCAAATATGATTGATTAAGCAGGCAGAAAGCCTGCAACAGTAGCTATACTACATTAATTTCTGCTTCATCCCAGTGATGTTTACCCAGGCACCAATAATGATACTTTAATATCAGCCTTGTTAAATATTTTGATACACATCAAAACACATAGTGGAAATCTACAATAGCAAGGGATGCAAGAAAAGTAAAGTCAACATTCTCAATTCTATAAGGCTTTTGGCAAAGAGCCACAGAATCATATCACCAATCTCAAGCACAAATGGAAGCTGGATGGAGAATGGCTGGAGTGCAGCCCTGAGGAGAAGGACTTTGGGAGTGTTGGTGGATAAGAAGCTCAACATGAGCTGTCAACATGTGCTGGCAGCCCAGAAAGCCTGGGCTGTACCACAGAAACTGTAGCCTGCAGGTTGAGGGAGGTGATTCTGCCCCTCTACTCTGCTCTGGTGAGACCTCACCTGGAATTCTCCAACTTAAGAAACCTGTTGGAGTGAGTCTAGAGGAGAGCAAAAAAGATGATCAGAGGGCTTTGAAGACAGGCTGAGAGAGTTGGGGTTGTTCAGCCTGGAGAGGAGAAGGCTCTAGGAAGACCTTATAGCCCCTTCCAGTACCCAAAGGGGGCCTACAGGAAGGATGCAGGTGGGGGAACTCTTTATCAGGGATTGTAGTGATAGGATGAGGGGTAATGGTTTAAAATGAAAGAGGGGAGATTTAAATTAGATATTAGGAAGAAATTCTTTATTGTGAGGGTGGTGAGACACTGGAACAGGTTGCCCAGAGAAGCTGTGGCTGCCCCATCTCTGGAGGGGTTCAAGGCCAGGCTGGAGGAGGCTTTGAGCAACCTGGTCTGGTGGGAGGTGTCCCTGCCAGGGCAGGGGGGTTGGAATCCAATGATCTTTAAATTCCCTTCTAACTCTAACCATTCTATGAGTCTGTGATAACACAAGAAGAGAGAGGATTTCCAGCAGCAGTTCACATGTAATAAAGCTTCTTCACAGACTCCATGGTGTTCAGGGGTGACTCAGGCAGTTGTTTGAGTATTCAAGTGATTTCTCCTGCCAGCAGTTTGGATTACGAGAATGGATTTGGATTACCACAGCCCTGCTCTGGACTACATAATACAGCTCCAACACAAGAACTCTACTTGAGAGCTTAAGATTCAACATAACCCAAACCTTCTTATCAAACTCTTGGAAAAGAATTATTGAAAGCTTAATTGAAAAAAGGAAGTTAGTGATGAATCATCCTTTTGCAACATTAAAAAAAATTTTTGTAGACATTTCCATAAATATCCCAAATTTCCGTAAATTTAAATTGCCAATATGATGTAAAAAGCAACAATAATTTTAATGACAACATAAAAGTAAACCTGTCAGAACAATTTTTCACGTAATTATTACTCACTACAGTTCTTCAGTGCATCCTCTCTGGGGAAAAAATTCTAGATCAAAATAGCTTTAAAAGTTAAGAGGGCACATGTTTTCAGGGCTATAGCATGAAATGTAGTAACGTAGCATAAAGCATTATGAATTAAAGAATCAGCTGGACAGCTATCAAGTCACTGAGATTGAAGCTCTTCTGTAGAATATTTCTGCATTCTGCCAGATGACTCCATGTGCTTTTACTAGGGGTTATAAGCAGATCAAAAGACCTCATGTTTTTTCTTAAACTGCCTACATACTTCAATACAGTAGGACAAAATCTGCTCTCAGTTATACCACTGGAAAATCACTCATTTCATGGGCTTTGATGTATTGGCAGTTCCACTGACATAGCTGAGGGCAGCATTTGGCCAAATACATCCTCATTCAGAAGCAGCACCTACTAACTATAATAGTTTTCCCCAAAGGATGTCTGGGAACTTTTGCAGATACTATACAGTGACAGTGACACAATCTTTTTCCCAAGCTATTCCTTAAGAAAAGTTATTTGGAAAAAAAATAGCCCAAATCAACTTGTCTTTTCAACTTTAACTATTCCATTTGAACAGACACTGGGGAAGAAGTAAACTGAGAATTTTTTGAAGGGGTAAAATCTGGAAATCTGGATTATTATTTTTTTCCACTTAACTCAGGTTCTCTGACTCTCCCCATCCCTAATTTTTCTGTAAAGCACTTGAGCTCTATTGCTACATAACTAGCTAAATGTTAGTATTTTATTAATAGTCATATCATAACCCAGCTACAGTATATTTAAACCGGTTTCTTACAGCCAAAGCACAGAATAATGGTAATCAAGAAACAAGTTTATGAACTACTGTTAACTCTCAGTCTGAAGATATATTACAGAGGTGCACCATTAAAATGCCTGCTGTTGTGCTGAAACACATCATCAAAGTAGGTCAGGCATGTCTAGTTCTGAGATGGACATATTTCAGAATGTAAGTTTCCCTCAGTTAAAATAGTTAAGGAAGTTGTGGCAAAATAAAAGCTTATATACAAGTGATATTTTGTTCCATCAAAGAGGAAAATATGCAAGAAGAAAGCTTTGCGCTTTTTCTTTTTTCATAAAACCAGGGAGAAAATGTTGACATCCATCAGAATCATTTGAATTTAGTCTGGGATTTTCAAAAGAACCTGATCTTCTTAAGTGCTCACATCGCTGCTTAGGCAGTTTTGAAATCCTTCTTTCACGCGCAGAGAAGCTGACAGATTGACAATGTAATGACTTGAATCCTTTATTCACCAAACAAGAACACCACAGGCAAGGGATGAGGCCAAGACTTTCTGCTGTTTCTTTTCTGTGCCTCAACCCTCACCCGGAGGGAGCCACTCAATGGCTGAAAGGACATTTTGTCTTCCAAACCAGTATGATCTTCCACCTTTTTATTAGCAAGAAAGGTAGCTATTGCACACAATTCTTTACAGTTTCTAAAAATAATGGTTTGTAGTGATCCTGACCAGAAGACCATTGTAGGTGGAAGAGTTAGTGATCCACACAACCTGAGCAGGACCAGACCTGTGCTGTGCAGGGTTGTGCTGCGCTGCACGTCGAGTTTAGCCTTCGGGCCGGTGTTGTGCTGCACAAACCCCATGCCCATGGGATAACCTCAGCCTGCTCATTGTAGAGGAGGATCCTGCAGGCAATTCCCCCTTGGATCCAGCAATTGCACCTCCTGCTTCTCCTTGCCTTTATCTAAAAGTGCAGCAAGAAGTTCTCATGAGAACATCTTCTCTGTTTGACAGAAGCAATGATGAATAGAACTGTTTTTTTGTAAGAAAATCTGATAATAGCTCAAATGACCAAAATGGGGTAACCCTTTCTACAGACAGGGTCTGCACGACGTGTTGCAGCCTGTGTGGACAGACAACTCAGGTCTCCCAGCATCTGAAGGGACATGAGATTATCTATATTACTCTCTCTAACAAATAGTATTTTAAATGATGCTTTAATGATACAGACTCTATAGAGTCTCATTTCCTTTCTTACTTGGCACCATAACTGACCAACATCTCCTGGCACAAAACAATGTTCTTTTGGTTTAAGATTTGGCAACTCTTTTCAGCATCTTCTCTAGGAATTTTACAGAGAACAATTTCAGGTAGGAGTCCCATTTTTCTCACTCAATATATCTTGCTGTAGAACAAGTATGAATTTACTGTATGGGGGGGAAAAACGTGAAGGTCAAATTAAAAGATGCATCAAAAACTCTTCTATGACACGGCATCATCAAGCTCTTTTCTTAGATACACGATTCTTACAAGGCCACAAAGCAGTTTTGTTTGTGTCATTCTTGGTGGTGTAAGAAATACAGAAGAGAGTATGGTGATGGAGAGTGGAAGATATAGATAAGACACTTGCAACACAGAAATTGGCTGTGGGTGACATTCTGCCTCAAGATTTTCCAGTGGAATCTCTATCTAAATAGACAAGAATTATACATAATCATCTGAGGCAGAATCAAAAGAGTATTGCAAGTGTTTTTAAGGCACTAGTTTAAAATAGGTGCTTAGGAGAATAGGAGAGCTCAGTCACTCTTTTTTATACAAAGTCCAATGAACCTTCTGTGTTTTCTTTCAAGAATATGGTACAGAGACAGGCTAAGCTTTACAGAGTAACACCTGAAAGAGCAATGGGCTATGCATCAACACTTCCAATAGACATCAGACGAGAAATAAGAGATCTCTGCTGAGATAAATTTAAAAAAAATAAAACAAACAAACAAAAACAAAACCCAAAAAAGATACCTGCCTACCTGCCAAGGTCTCAGGGAGTATACTAAGATTACTAGTCTAAGAAGTAATATCTCTTCCTGCCCCAAAGTAGAATTATTCACATAAAAAATGCTAGGAAAATAAAATCTTACAAAGATACCTAAGGGGAGCATGGCAACACAAAGCTGTAACTAAGGATGAGACCAGGTCAACCAAAACATCTTGCCCTGAGGCACAGACTTAATGGCTAAGTCTCTCTCTTTATTATTTTTCCCATTACTTTGTTTTGGCCAGTTGAATTGTCAGATACATGCATTTAGAAAAAAAGAACTGAAACACTCTAGCATTTCCAAGATTTCTTCCATGGTTTACGTTTTTATTTTTAGCTGAAAGCTACTGTGTTCTGCAACATAGATTTCTGACAGGGATGCTCTCAGCATAAAAAAAAAAAGGAAATGCAACTTATGCATTTTTAAACAAAGAGGTGAAGCAAAAATAAGATGAAAAACAGAAACAAGTACAAATGAATTCTGAAGATCAGCATTTTGGGGGGAGCTTCGAGAAAGGGAGATAGAACAGCACTGCAGGGACTAAGCTCTTTGGTAAGTCCCAGATTCTGAGGGATGGAAAGCTCACAGTTTATGCGTAACAATGCGGTAAGAATAGGTCAAATAGGAGTGAGTATAAAACTCACAATGTTGAGAAAAGGTCAGTTTTTTCTGACTCCATGACCAAGACAGCCAAGAAAAAACATGACAAAGAATCTAAAATGCTACCTGAAACATTCCTCAAAGTCAGAGCACATAGAAAACAAGCTGTGGACCACAGGTAAAGTAAAAGAAGAAAAAGTATTTGGGAAAAGAGATAAGAATGACAGTATATAATATCACTTTGCAGTTCAAAAACACCAGTCAAGTGTGAAAAATGTGGAAAGAGAATGACTATAGCGGGAGGAATTCTTCATGGGGAATGATGGGCAGTATTACCTCAGAAGCAGTTATCAGTCTGAAGGAAAGCAAATGGACTATTATATTTAATTGAAGTTAGCAACAGGACTACAATGCCACATGTTGCCAGAAACAGTAGTAATTACACTGAGAAATAAGTCAGACTGAACTAAGGTAAAAGAACTTGTAGTGACTATGTTGCCTTCAACAAAAACTGAGCCTATGAGCATGTTAAAACTTCACCTGGGAAAAGTACCTGTCTGAAGGGTATTCAGCACGATTCCCAGCTTTCCCTCACGGGAACTGTGTGAAAATGGTATAATTAAGAAAGTGTAAAAAAAAAATCTTTCGGGGGAAAAGGAGTATGTAGTTGAGCAGATAATGTCGAGAATTAATATAGCTACCCATTGGTCACACCTCAGGGAATGTCCTATTTGCCCTAGGAGTATGACTGGACAAGCTCAAAGCAAGAAATGAAAATGAACAGAAAGTAAACACTATACAGAAAAGAGAAGATAAAAAAAAAAAAAGAAAGAAGAAAAAAAAAAAGGAAAAAAAGGACTCTTCATCTCTATATTGACCTAAAGAAATCCCATCATTATACAAGATGTGCATATGTTCCACTACCTACAAGAAGAAAAATTCCAAAAGTATTGGTTGATGCCAAATATTTTTATAGTTCTTACATCTGCAGTAGTCTGGCAGGTGTCTTTAAAAACACATAGCACACGTACATGGTGCATATTCAGCACCCCCCTTCCAACATGCTGTTTTCCCAGACTGCCATTTGGTTTTAGTCCAGCAATCAGGATGTTTTAGTAGAAAATGCACACGTTTTTGCAGGTCTGGAGTGTATGAACATCTGTTTAGGTGACATTTTGACATGAAGTGGGTGTAAAGGGGAAAAAGTGTATGACCAGAGGCTTCGAGCAGTTTTAGAAAGAATGCAAGCTGTCTGGTTACAGTTAGGTTAAACAAAAATCTAAATTCATTATACACAAATAACAGTTCTAAGAGCAATTATTACAGCAAGAGGCCTCGTAAGGAACAAACAAGTTTAGGCTATCACAAATATCTCTTGCTCAAAACGCAATAATAGGAACAAAGATTTCCCAAGTATTGTGAATCATGCACGGAAAAATACATTTTGTCTAAGTGAGGATACCAACCTACAGCAAGAGCTACTACTATGCCACAATGACATGAAATAAAACTATTAAATGAGGTTTTTGAGAAATATAGGCAATGAAATAAGGAATTTCCAGTCTTGAAGGACTCGAGAGTAATCTACAAACCAACTTGTCCTCGGTTGCTTATAGAATCATTGACATAGTTATCCTACTGCAATATGATCAAACCAGACCTGAACATCAGTGTTCTCAAATGCACAAGAGAAGAGGCTACTCACTTCCAGTCTGTGCATGTAAGAAATTAAATAGTTTGTGGGAAGAACTGATAGACACATAAATACTAGTCGCCCTTACCCCCATGCGATGAAATGAGAAAATAAGGTTTGTTAGTACAGCCTACTAAAAAAGTTGCACTCTGGTTCTGTATTTAGTACTGCACAATTACAGAAAGGCGCCGTCAGGGTATGGGATGTTTCCTTCTGACGTTCTGCTCAGCTTAAAACCAGAAACAAGAACAGTACAACTTATTTATATATATGAAGATCTGCATTACAGAAATGTGGATCAATAAGTTGTTACATTTACTTGGAAAGAAAGTAGAGAGCACCCTACATTGGAGCAAAAAGTCAGAAAAAGAACTCTGTTTTGCCCAGATTTCCACTAGAAAGCAATGTCTGTTTCTAAATGTAAAGAAATACTGGCTCCAAAATACCACCGAGTACATAATGATGCAACAAAACACCACCCATTGGTTGCTCCCATGGATTATTAACCCTTCCAATCCTAAACACTTGCTGTTAACAACAGGCACTAAGCTTATATCTAAAATCCGCCATTTTCTGCAATAAATAAAGACCTTTCTGATTGGCAGTCAGGAAAAAATAAAGACCCATAAGACTGCCTTTACTCCCCCAGTTAGTTATGGTCCTGTGCACCTAGGAGTCACATCCTTCTTTTCAACTCCATCTTTCTTTCTTCGTCAGATACATTGTCAGCAGAAATTAAATGTAGATGCTATGTTCTAAAACGGCACAGCTCCTCCCTTCTAAGTTATTCTTGACATCTCTTTCCAGATTCAGATTTTTTTCTGATTCTGGAAGTAATTACAATAAAAATAACAACAGAAGCACAATGATTCTTTGAAAGGAATTGCTTCATCTTAAGATTTTTTTCCAACATATATTCTAAACTGAGTGGATCATATGAACCTCCTCACCACCTTCAGTCCCTTCTCCCTTTGTTCCTAATGGACTTCTGAAACAGAAACCCCTTTATTCAATACCTGGCTCGTTCCTAACATCTTCAAGCCAACATTAATACCTGTGTTTCAAATAAAATCCCTTTCTTCCTCTTCTTCACCTATTCCCAGCCAAGCGTCTCACAGCCACAATCAATTTTCAGTCTCAGGTCAAACAATTATTTCATAGGAAGTTCTCACCTCTCCCACTTCTTCTGGGATCCCTGCTGCTTCTTCACATCAATGTCAAGGGATCCCTTTGGGGCCAGTCCAGTCCACTCAGTGTGGGTAGCAGCAGCCTCCGTCTTACACATGACTAAAACAATGACATGGAGAGGAGAGAAAGAGGAGGAAAAAGTCAATGTAAGCCTGACACATAGGGTTGTCTACACAGTTTTCATGACCTGTGGGTCTTTGCCGTCCTGAATTCTTGGAAATCAGCCCCTGAGCCCTTCAGTGAGAATGGGTCTGGATTTGGTATAAGTAAAAACACTTGCTGCAGTGCGGAAAGCAATGTCTAGCATTTGAGAAGTCAGACCTTCTCACACTCAAAGGCGATATTCTCTTTTCAAGTGCCTAGTCTGGAGTTTGAAAAAATCATGAGCAAAATTCAGATACTTCTGGATAGATGTGCACACCAAAGGGAATTTAAGTTGATATAAAGTATATACAACATTTGAGTATGCTGTGTAACTTAAACCAAGAAACTCCTTATAGGCTCGTGTCTATTGAAGATACCTGAAATAACAACCATTATCCACCTTGCATTGACACACAGTGGTGTGGATTCACAGCAGCTCTGCCTAGATTATAAATACAGTACAATTTGTCTTAAAAATCCAGTTCAGATTTGGTTTTGCTCTCTAAACCACACTAGAAATGCTCAGTGAAAACCGTATCTTTTTTTGTGTTTCATAGCAAGGGTGTTAGTGGGAAATTCCAGGTATATGAAATCTGGTCATAGTCCAGCCTGAGTTGAATCTCAGATTGGGAGATCCTCTACACATGTTCTTCTTTAAAGCAGATGAAACTAAAAAAATCTTCTAAACATCTCATTAATATGACCTTATATAATTTTATTTTATTAAAAATTTTTTATACATATTTTAGATTCCATAGTTGTTTTCCTCTTACACAGACACATCATTGCTTTGTTTCTGAGGCTAACTCTTAAAAAACAGTCAGACAGAAAAGGTAAAGGAATATATATAATCTCCTATAATTAAGCCACGAAGATTGTTTCTGGGGCCTTTCCTTCCTGTGAGAATATTCTGATCCAAATAGACAAACAGCAGTTTTCCAGACAGAAAAAACTGGATCATCCAGCATCTCATTAAACCACTGAAGGAAAGAGTTTAGGAGTAAGAACAGCCTGTGAGACAGACACATGGCTAAAGGAGGCTCACGGATACTCCCAGTAGCAGTCAGGGAGATTCCAGGGTGAGAGGAAAACTAATATAGATTAAATTCTGGATGGATTATTATGATCACAGAATTCCTTTTTGTATAATGCAGGTTGCAGAAACTTCTGCAATAATCTTGGCTCTGAACTTATAACATCTGTCTGAACTGCAGAGCCTCTTAACTACCCTCTCACACACACACAAAACCACCAAAACCCCTCCACAGTTGTTCTCTGCTGTTTCCTTGACTTGGCAGCATAAACCAAGATCCAAAACAAAAAAAGATTTTTGTGGAAAGTAGGCAGTAAAACACCTTTAAAAGCATTTCCTGACTTCTTTTCTCTCCTCTAATTAACTGCTAGAGCTACTTTCCTACTTAACTTTGGAGGAACTAAACAGATACGAGCAATCAAAAGATTAATAGCCATTTGCATTTGTCTGAGTGATTCTTCCAGGGCTACTATAAACATTTACGTCTGGTTTTGTAATGATCACTCACTGCTAAGGTTTGGAGTGTGAGTAAAAGGATTTATTTTTGTTATTATTACACTTAAATATGCAGCATCCAGAAATAATTTTTTCCAGTTTCTTTAACAATAAAAGAATTGGAGAAGAAATTGTGCTTGATATGGAAGACGTTTAAATCTGCCCAGGATACTGAGGGATAAGGGGCACCATGTTTTAAGAAAAAAAAAAAAAAAGAAAAAAAAAAAGAAGACAGCAAGAGGGAGTGAGAGAGGGAGAAGGGGAGGAATACTTTCCATTTTAGCATTTTAGAAGCGCACAAGCTTTTTGGCATGCAAATAACTTCTCTGAGCTGATTAGGTGAGTCACTGGGTTTTTTCCCTAGAATGAGTTCTTTGTAGCAAAGACAAAACACGTCACCCTTAGCAAAAATAACTGAGAATATCCACTAATATTTAATGTACTTATTGGCACAGATCTCAAGCAAGCACCCTGCTAGAAACCACTGGTTAGATATAATGTAGGAAAACAAGTATTTTGAGCAGTTTCTGCCAATATATTTCTTACACAACTTAATGTGCAAACATTGCTGGCCCATTACTGTTAAGAAATGAGGAATTTTAAGGACTATTAAACACTCTGCAAATAGATCAGCTGAAAGTTATTCAGCACAGGTGTTCTTATAATTAGGTAACATTGGAAAAATGTTATGTTCAATGGTCCTTGTACTTTGCCCTTCTTCCTGTGTAGGAATGAATATTACCATTCATAATTAACCCAAATCTCTGTTCCAGTAGAAATAAACATTGAGTGTAAAACACTAATGCTTTATTTTTATAGCATTTAATGTAATATTTTGTATAATTAATTGTATATTATTTAATTCATACTTACAATTATTAACTTTTACTGGAAACAAAAGTGCTAAGATATCGGGAAGAGCCTGCTGGGTTTTTTCCCCAATTCATCTAACCAGAATGGAACCTGGAAGCCCAGGAAATTTGACTGTTTCATATTTGCTGGTATAACCTTTTTATTCCAAAGGGCATAAGTTAGTCCCTGGGATATTATAAAGGTTGTTAGAGATCCTTTTGTAAAAAGAAAAAAAAATATAAATTCATCGCACAGTGATTCCATGCAGAGAAACCTAGAATTTGTGGTTTTAATGAGCCTTGGCAGTAGTCATGAGGTCTAACAAAAATTCCAGACCTTCAATGTTGGTGAATATTTGTTCAATATTCATTGAACCTGCTTCCAGCCAGCCAAAGTTTCAATGGATTTAGAAACATATCTCTGTTTGTTCAAGTATACTTATTCATTACAGTAATTTACTTATTAAACAGCTACCTAGGCAGGTGCCATTCACTGAAAGTAAATGGTTTCTTTCTTGAAGAGTTCATAACATGGATGTTATCATTCTGGTGACAGGATCACCAGTAGTTTTATTTAATCAAAGGAGTAGCTCCATCTTGGAAATTGTTACAGGACTCTGAGATGAAATTATTTCGCCCTGCAAGCGTAAAAATATCCTGCAAAAATACAAATTTAAAAGATTATCTATGCAAATTAATTCCACATGAAAGACTAAAAAGGCTTTCATTCTTTGTTTTGTAATTCAGCAGGAGAGATTGATGGGGGTATTTTTGGGGGGGAGGGCAGAGGTGAATAGCTATTACACAACTTTGATAGCTGTTAAAAGAGGAAATTACCTGTAGCTAATATATATTTTAGTAAGGAAAAGCATTTTTCTCAGCATGTGTCTGATATTCTGCAATTCAAAACTACATTTAAAGACATTGGAAGTGGTCAAACAAATCAAGAAAAAAGTGACAAAAGGCAGAGAGAAGTCCAAGCAGTAATTATACACTTATATGCTCCTGTGTTTAAAAATTCGCTAAAGAGTCTGGAGTTCTTATTTGAGTTCCAGACCGAAGGTATGGGATTGTCTCTTCATTCCAACCCCAGTTAAAGTAATCTCACTGAGCATTAGCATAAGATTCCCAAATAGTGAGATTACGAGAATTCAGCCTGGGAGGCATATGGGAAAGATATGAGTGTGTATAGATTCATAGAATCGTCAAGGTAGGAAGGGACCTTTGAGATCATCAATATAACATATTGATACAGTACATTTAATCACATATTGGGAACACAAATACAATAATTAAAAAAATTTTGAGAGGTGATATACAAAGCAAGCTTCACGTAATGTTTCAAGATGTGCTTTGAGATATGCTGCTTGATATTACCCCTCAAAGTCCATCATGGAAGAAATATGAAGAATTGCCCGTCCAGCTCTCCAGGGGTTTCTCCTGCCTCTGACACTAGCAGTCTAAGTTACCAGGGGATCTCTGAGGATATGGCTGTGCTGATCAAGACATGTTAGACAAGAAAAATAAGAGGAATAAAACCTTGATGCTGGAAATGTACACATTTCTTCCCCACATCTGTCACAATCTTTTCTGAGCATTTGGTTTGGTTTTATTTAATATAGAGAAAAGTAAAGGAAATGGCAGGGTATCTCACCGATGTAAGAACACTTACAAACTGTGTTTAGTGAGAATGAAACTGGTTCACAGACGTTCTTGATTTTGGTTGTGCTTTCATGAAGTGCAACTGATTTCAAGGAAGTAAGTTTGCTTATAGTTATAGTATAAATCATAACACAGTGAAACCAGTGAAGTTTCTTCTGTTGAAGACAGGACGTGAAAGATGATGTAGAGATACAATTTGCAAATAGATGAATATCCACACTTGTGAAATTCATGAAATTCTTATTGGAATTCTGAAAACAATATGTAGAGGCAGTATATGTCGAGGGGAGAAAATCAGAAAAGACAATATTCTGTGCATTTAAGCACCAACAGATAAATCATTTCATTGAAGGATAAACATAATTACAGACCCACAGGCAGTGGGGTTTGTAAACTTTATGGACTAAAACCGTTTGACTTCCTGCAACATACTTGTGAAATTTAACTAAACTGTTAGATTTCAAGACCAAAACAGTTTGCAAGAAAATGAAGACTCGAATTATTTATTATCCCCAGGTACTTCACTTCATAAAAGTCTCAGAAATGTTTACAAGGAGGTAAACTTCTTTTTTAATACATTTATTACAGAGTGAAACAATTTATACTCTTCAACCACAGACATATTTCTGAGAACTGAAAACTTTAGGATTGAGGGGAGAAAAGGGAAACCCAGGGTAAATTTGAAAACCAGATAAATTTCGATTAAATCTTTTTTTTAAAGTACATAATTTTATATAGTTTTGCAGTATAAATAATGATGATTCTAACATGCCCAAATTATCATAACTTTGCATAGATTAATGCACTAATCAGCCATGTGACATTGCATCAATTAACATTTTTTTAAAGAAAGCATCCAGTTTGCTTAAACAGCAGTCTCTTTCCCTTTCTGTGCAAATAACAAGAAAATCATATCTGTCTGGTGGTAGACAGAAATTTCATGGAATTAAGAGGAGATTTTGGATTTGCCATGTAGGCAGTAAATCAGAGCTGTTTGCAGAACATTTATTTCTCATCCTGATGACATCAGCTGGCTTGCAAGGTGGAGGAGGGGGGCAACTGTTTCTCTGTCTTGTTTTTTCTGCGTATGAACTTACCTTCCACCACAAGTAATGCTTGTTATCTCATGGGACTTTCTAAAGAGTGGAGTTCATACAGTTTAAAGGTTTCTGGTTCTTGATAATCACCTACTCTTGGGTTTAGGAAGGAATTCCCTTTCCTGCCCACTAAAACATTCTTGATTCCCTTGCTTGACTTCATATTACAACTTAAACTCCAGTCTTTATGCCTTTTTAAGTTCTGTGTCTATTTCAGCTTGTCTTGTCGTCCAGCTTGGGATCCATAGGTTTGACAGACTGAAGCAGTTTAAGGGAAATAAAGGTAGAACTGGAACCATTAAAATGAAAAAAGAGAAGCAGGTTTTTTAGCCTTTGGAAGCTGAGACACTCATCATATACACCCTAAATCATGAGTGAGAAATGAGACAAAGAAAAAGCATGTACATTAGTGTACAGACGTGGATCCTCAGATCCTGTCTTCACTCCTCGTCTGTTCAACAAACATATGGGCCCACAAACTGTCTTAGCCTCATCATAAAAGCATTTCCACAATCCCATAACAATACTAGACCTATAGTTGTGGCTTTGTTATTGGGATGATGATGTGCCATAAGAGAGCTGAAGGGCATAACAAAAGTTGAGCTTCTTTAGTGAAATCCCCAAATGATCCTAGAAAGTGTAGCGTGCTCCGTGTCTCATAAGAATGGCAAAAATCATAAATAAATTCATGTAAGAGTTCCTCCCAAGGTCATCAGAAGAAAAATTCCTTCCTGACTCAAGCTTAGTAGTCTGTTTAGCAGGAAAGCTACAGCATGGCGTGCCAAAAGAGAAAAATGAACAAATGGAACACAAGTATATCTCTGTAGAGATCAGTCCTTTGATGTGCAGAGTTAATATCACCTTGTTTTGGGTGTGGACTCAGCCCACCACAGTTCTATCTCCAATTAAACCAGAAGTGACAGGTAAAGTAGCAAATTTTATTAAACCTATCCTTGTGTTTCTGTTCCATACTTCCCAACATTCAGACTCAAATATACACAGCAGAAAACTGAGGCATGGTCTTCACTGCCTTCTAAATGCTGGTATGCAAAGACTTGGAGGTCTTCTCATTGCTTAGCTGCTGAGGATCAAGTTCCAGCTGTTAATTTTAATGTGACAAAGAGTGACATTAGGAATAATTTCAATTTATGTCCTTATTAATGAAGAGAGAGAGAGAGGATAACACCTTATTAACCACATTCCCTGAGTGATGGGAGTCTGTGAAGGCAGTCTACAAAGTGATGTTAAAAAAAAACAGAAAGTAACACGAATAACATATATGTTCCTAAAATCTGCAGTCAATCACAGTGAGTTCTGGCTGCGACTATGTTATCTATTGACTCTGCTTATTAGAGAAGGAGAAAGAAGCAACCAGCAGCAGATGGGCATAACTGAATGTAGTTACTGTTCAAGTAAACTGCAAGCTATATCATTTCTCTGCGTAAGAGAAGGTTACATGCTTGTAAGACCATTATTTTAGAGACACCTTACGCCTTGATTTAGCTTCTTCATTACCAGAACATAAATGGCTCTGAAAACGTTTGACTTGGTCTACTAGTAAAACGGAGTTGGTTCTGTTCCTTCACCTATGATGTCCACTCTGCACCACCACAGAAGGTCCGATGGAGAGCTGGACTGTCCTGTGGAATGGGCAGTGCCAGCCTGAAAAACAGCCCACCAGCTTGACCGAGGGCTTTGGATTTTCTTTCCTGCTATTGACAAGGAGTAAGCACTAGTCCTCCTAACCACGAGTAACTGTATTTGTCCAATTTCTTCCTCTTTCATCTTGCTTTGGAACATCTGAGTTCACATTTGTCATTCCTATTATCTACTGTGCTGTAAGATGCTGCAGTGTATTTTTTCCCCTTGAAATCTGTTTATTGATTGTCTTGAATGAATCTTTCTCATTTTCGAGACACAACTAGCTTAGGTTTTTATTTGAGGTTTAATTTTTTTCCTTTTCTTCTTTATTTTCCTCTTTTCCTCCACGGCTTCCTTTGAGTCTAAAGGTGCGTTATGGGGCACTATACACTACTTGGAACACATTAGATTCAGGATTTGTTTCTTCTTTAATGAAGACTTGACCTGAGCATCCTCCAGCATTTTATCATCCAGACTAATTCTGGAGTCAAGATGAAACACTAGACAGAGAGAAGTCAATGCCAAAAGTTATTCCACATTGGAAAGTTATTCTGAAAAGCTTTTGTTCTCGGATTAGTTGCCTTATACAAGATGAGAGGATCTTTAAGAACATTTTGAGACTGTTGATCCCTGTGGGCTGTGTAGTTGGGGTAGAGGTTCTCTTCCCTTCAACAAAGGCGCATTTAATGCCTTAGGCAACATATATATTGCACAGTATTGTAAAATAACTGTGTGATACACATTGCTAGCAACTCTGCCGAAATCTGAGAACACCACATCTCCCAGTTTGCTGAAATGAATGGAGCTTTTAGGCATTTTCCCTTTGACCTTGCGTCTCCAAACAGAATTTTATTTAGAAGGAAATCTCACCCCTAAGGTTTTGTTAGTCCGTTATTTCACTTTTATGATCCCTCAGCAATTCTCAGTAAAAAAGTGTGAGGGGAGGGGATGCCAAAGCAGCTAGAGACTATTCTGGTAACATCTGATGGGAGTAAATGTACTTTGCAGTAAATATACCATGATAACTACAGAATTGTGTGGAAAATAATCTGTCTTTTCTCTGCTGACTTCAGCCAGCCTGTTTTCATAGATTTTCAGCCTTCACTCATGTACTTAAAAATTTGGGCATATAAATAAGTGATTAGGAGGAGTGATCATATCAGGTTGTTTTTTTTCCTTCCCTCTGCTGCTTTGTTGTAAAACTACAAGGTGCAAACCCCAACAATAATCAGAAAAACTGTGGGTGAATGGTTCAGTATGGAAGTAGAGTCTTTAAAAAAGAGTCTAAGAAGCACCTTAAGTTGCTGTGTTGCTGAGGTTGCCATCTCAGGCATCCTAGATGAAAGAACATGTATCTTTTGTGTTACAGCTTTAAAACAACATATACTCAAAAACTATTTAATTTATTTTCCAATGGTCACATAATAACAATGCAATAAAATGTGTTTAGTTGACACAGCACACTACCTTTTTATGAATACAGTAGTATATGAATACAGTAGTTATAAAACTGATCTAAATAAATCCTCATAATTAAAACGGTATGTGTGTTTATGGATGTTTACATTTTCTTAATTGACCAAACATTCATAATTTGAAAATAAAGAAACATAAAGAGCTGTGTTTCATGTAGAACTAGCCCTAACGCTTTTAGTAAGCCTCAAACACAGAGGCCTGAATGTTTTTGTAGTTCTTTCACTATTGTACTTTAACATTAGAGTTTTATTACCTTTGAGTTTCTTCTTATGCTGGTCTTTAGATTACTTACCCGACTGCCACTTGCTATTCATGAAATGATCCCGTTTTGCTTCTGAATAAAACAAACATTGGATATAGTGAGAAAGTAATCATTTCAGACTTCATCTATTAACACAAACCATATTTTAAAAGATTCTTGAATGCAATCTGACTGATAGACTATTAACCTTGGAAACTCTCTGATTTTGACGGTATACAGCACATCAAATTAAAAAAGGTGACCTGTAAAGATAAACAAATTGCACGGCCTTCCTACTTCTGGCTTCTCTCTTATATGTAAACAAGTTCTGAATTGTTTTTTGACTTTTGTTTCCTGCTTGGTTTTGACCTTTAAAGTACTGTGAATATCAATGCAAGGTTCGGCCTGCAGGGTGACTTCTTTGAGGTACAAAAGAACCAGAATGTGAGATGTCTCAGCTCATCTAATGTGTGAATCTTTCAACAAAAAGTGTTTTTGCCAATATGTCCACCAGACTAGCTGGAGAAGTCAAACAAGCCCCTCACAGAAAAGGGTTTGAGGACTTGCTTCTTTTAATACAGCAGTCGTGTTTTCACTGCAACAATTTTCTCTTAATGACACTGTAGAGAGTAAAAGGAATTTCTAACTGAGAAATATATCTATCTTTAGAAAAGATACAAAATGCATTTTACTCTCCACCCCTTTCCAATTTTTTAGGTAAACTCTTAGCATTTTCATTTGTTAATATTAAGTAAACTCTATGCTGTGGCCTGCCTATACAGAAGGAAATGGGGGGGAAAAGGAAAGGTTTCTCTCAAAAATGACCTAAATTACGATTCCCGTTCTAACCATCATTAGTGTGTGAACAGATCAGCGTTTTATACGTGATGGTAGTTACTAAAACTATGGACCCTACATGTCACTGACAGGTGGATAAATAAGCTCCTTCTACCATTCAGAGGTTGTTAAACGTATTTTATACAACTAGCTTCCTGTAACAGAATATTAACATTTGGGAGACAAACTCTCTACATCTTTGGTTACAAAAGACAAATCCTCCTAATTCATTAGGCATTTTAACGAGGTGTTGAAATATTACAATGGCCTTACTGGGGAGGAAGATAATTTTTATGTTTTAGGATTGAAAAATGAAGTTTAATGTGCATTGCTTCTGACAGCTTAATGATTTATTAGATCTCTTAATTATTGGTTTTGGGTAGATTTCTCATATATATCGTGGAGAAGGAAAACCTGTACATAAACACTTAGGAGAAGAAAAGCTTCCATGTCTTTGTAGTTTGAAATGGAAATCATTAGATATTAGGAACTCAAATTATGTGTTATTTTTACTTATAAGATATAGCCAGCTGTTGCAATATGTAAATATTCATTGTTGTCAACATGACATAGCAAAATGAAAACGGTATACAAGTTTGTTCAATAAAATAACAACATGCTGGGTGTATTCTTGCAGCTCCTGTCGGAATTTTCTGAACAACTGGAATTCTGGGATCCTGCAGAAAACAGGGAAACCTCAGGAGTTTGCACGATGATTGAACAAACCTTGTTCCCTCCCAGGCCCGAGGCACAGTCTGCTTCCCAGTCTCAGAGGGAAGGTCATTTCTCACCGGTAAGAGAGGCACATCTAGGTTAAGTTCAGGCTGGGGCCCTTCAAGGAGAAACAGAGGAATCTCATTTAGTCCCTACTAAGAAGCAAAGGTCTTAATTGCAGAGTAAACCACTAGGGAATGAGAAGTCAGAGTCTGCGTGAATTGAGAGAGGCAATAATGGGAAATGAAAAGCTTAAGCCTAAGGGAAAGGTCTTGTTTATTTTTGTGCCACCTGCCTGAACCAACCAAGTGTTACATGCCTGCGCTGATAATTGTTGCAGTAGCATCACATACCTGTTGGGTTTGTGATTGAAGGTCACAATTACTAATTCCAACCTATTTCTGTGCTCTGCTGCTCACAAAGACCGAGGTGTAGGCTGGCACATGCAAAGGCACCCAATTGTGCAGTAGACACAGCCTGCTAAATCACAATTTTGATGCCGTCCCTCTGCGCGAATTAACAATGAGATTTTTGTAGTAAATCCTCTTTCAAACATTTCCCATGAATTACTCTACTTAATTCGATGCAGATACCTTTAAAACTCTATTTGAAATACAAACTAGGCCTAATTAGCTTTATTCACTTTATAACAGAGCCAGAAGCTTGAACCAATTGAATGGACTAAAAAGGGGGGCTATTTAATTTACAATAGGTGCTATAAAATAATCTGGACATGCCTCAGGATTCCTTTGTGGCTTTGTGATAGTGAAGTGACCACGAGTGGCTTTAATACTCAATAGCAAGCTGGGGAACTGTTGTAATAGCTGTGGGTTTCCAGGGGAATTCTTTGTGGGTGGTCAGATCAAATGCTTCACAGCTGAAGCTCAACACCTGTGAATCTTGGCTATTTGGATCAATGTCAACTTAAGGGGAGGAGGGGGAAAATGGCTCTTGACACAGTCATCAAAAGTGCTGCTAAGAAAATGCTTTCGTGTGAAAGTGTGTGGTGATTGAGGTGTTTTTTTGCGTGGAGTCATGGAGTTCTCAGGTATGTTCACGGGAAGATCAAGAAACAGAAACAGCTAAAAGAATTATCCAGATATATTAGGACCATCTTGCAGGGTGAGTGATGATATGCTCAGATCTACTAAGGTTATCTTTGCTGGCCTTTTAAAAATAGTATTACTTGTAAAACTTTTTTCTGCTTCACTGAAAAAAAAAAAAGTGTAGGTGTTTGGAGTTTTTTAAATAACTAAAGTTCAGTGAAATAATAGACAAAGGGGGTCAGTTTGATTGAATCTAGTTCCATTTTGCCGATTCAGTGTTTTGTTCAGCACAGGAATGAGAGTAAATGTAATTTATTTTCAGAGAAGCAGAATCCCCAGAACTCTATCCTCTCCATAATCATCTGATCTTTTCAGGAGCTGGTTGTGCATAGGACAGCAAAAATGAGGGGAAAAAACCACAAACCCACAAGTGTCTGCAATGTTATGTTCCTTTCTTTTAAATAATGATTAAATAGCAAAGGGTTACAGGAACACAATGTGAGTGATGTATTAAGGCCAAAAGGGATCCAAAATGACCTGACAGTTCTGATACTATTTTTGAGAGAGGTGACACTGCTGAGATGTGTGGCTTCGCTGTCTGAGCGTCTCCTTAGAGAAATGTACTCTAAATGTTGTCAGCAAAGAGGAATACCTCAGGCATGCCAAGGATTTCAATTTGTACTTATTATTGCTCTCTGTTTCATGGAAGATTAGGTGCTAGAAAAGTGCCTGTTATCTTTCTGTCAATGGTCGTAGACAATGTGGATTAACCTTGCTGATTCTGTAGGGTAACACTTGATATTTAGTACAGGTTACTCCAGTCAAATTGTTAATGTTCTTTATTATAAAGAAGAATAAGGCTAAATAATATGATAGCAAACTAGTAATAAATAGAAAGAGCTGACATCATAAACGTGATTGAAGTTTAGGGTTCCACCCTTTGAAAGTGAGATGCTTTAAAGAAACCAACATATCACCTGCAAAAGTGCAAATGCTTTCAATAACTAATAAATGTCTAGTTTAAAATGAAAGGCCAAATTTTAAGCTTGCTTTTTTCTGTGGTGTAAAGACAAGGAAAAATTCATGACTTGTTCCAAAAGATCACAGACATTCTCAGAGTGTAATCTCTCCCACCCAGTCCCAGCTTTCTTTAATTTTTTATTTTATTTTATTTTTAATGATACTTACTTTGGGAAGACTAGATTTCTGAAGAAAGATTTTATTCAGGAAAACCTTTCAGAAATTCAAGACGAAAATCTGGAAAAGAGAGAGACGATATATATTTGGGTTGAAACTGTTTGGGTTTTTTATTGGGTTGTTCTTGTGCTTTTTGCTCATCCTCTAGCTGTTGCTAAGAACATTTATGCGGGAGAGGAGAGACTGTGTTCTGGTTCCTGCTGTGATCCAGGCAGGGAGAGGCGGTGGGATGCTGGTTCCCACACCTCCTCTGAACGTACAAGCAGTCTTGAACCAGATCTGCCTCTTCCTGTCTTTTAAAACATTATATCCCCACACAACCTTAACATTTAGCCTGATGAAAAGAGAGGAATGTTTTGAAACACCAGTGATACAGAACAGGGAAAATATATTTCCTGCTCACCTCTGGCTCAAAACCTACTTGTGGTTGTAGGGTCAGAATGACAGTGCTCTTCCTTTCCATCCTCCCAGCCATCAGCTATTATAAGTGCTTCTCTACACTGAATTTTTATGGGTGTTAAAGATCTCCATGTTCCTTTCACTTCATCTGGAGTTATGAGCACTCAGTGCCTTTCCAAACATTGGAGCTGAAATGAAAAATTCCACTCCACTTTACTGCCTCGTAGTACTCAGTGCCAATACAAAGACTGGTAAAATACCAGGGGGTGTGCGTGAAGTCAGTTCTAAGTGTTATGAAGGTTCCCAAAGCAAAACAGATTTTCTTGTATTTCTGGAATGTATGGGTTGGAGGCTTCTAGACAGAGGAACTTAATTGATATGGATATAATTGAAGGTTAAATTCCAAGCAATTGGAGCTCTTGTTTGTCGTAAACGCACCGTGTTAGTGACTTTTTAAACTTTTTCTTTAAGTTTTTAAGCAATTTTTATATTTTCTCTGTGGGTTTTTTTTTTTTTAAGCATTAAAGTTTACAAATTTCAGAAGTTTCCTTCTTCTGTCCCTGAGCAAAAACGAGCCTTATATATAAAAATCTGTTAAATTCAAGCAGTTGTAAATGTCCTTTAGCAAGACAAATGTTCTTTGCAGGATTAGAAACGTCGGTGTTGTTGTATGCTGAGGAATGAATCTGAGCAAGGGGTCTGCTCGACAAAACTAGATTGAGTGGGGACAGTATTTGCAAGTCCTGGTGCCTGAGGGTCTATGTCCCTTTTAGCTAATCTAAACCTTGCCGTAGTGAAAGGCAAGTTTTGTACTTGCATGTACTGCAGCGAAACAAGGAGATTAAGGTATTACTACATGAAAATAACTCATTTCTCTTGTAAGCTCTTTCATCAGGGACCACACAGTCAAATTTTCCAAGAGTCTACTTATTTAATATTTGCTCATTAATCTCGTTCCCATAAATTCACAGAACGGGTACTTTAGAAGTCGTACTCCAGCCCAGTGAATTTCCCTGTTATTCTCTAATATATAGAAGCCAGAATGTTTCCCTCAGTCCTCGTCTACAGCTGCACATTATGATTGTGTGACACTGACAGTAAAATAATAACCGATACCCATACCAATTTTTTAAAGAATTATCCAAACTATCATGCCAATGTTTTGTGAAGTGATGGGAGCAGACCTATGGCTGCCACCTATGGCAATACCCACAGACTGTTTGCTCTCACTTTTTCTACCTTTAAAAAACACCTGAAGCTCTAAAGTGTCTAAGTCCACTTGAAAGCTTGATGTCCTCTACTGGCCTTCAGCCTCCCACCCTGTCTGTGTCAGCTGTGGAGCAATTAATGTTTTCTCTTCCTGCTCCCTTTCCCCAGATTTGATGATTAAAAGGAAAAGCTTCTGAGTCTAATGTCTTCTGAGGGACTACTACTGCCTTCAAGAGTCAGCTTTATATTGCCTAGTTCAAATTCATTTTTATTGCCCTTGTTATGAAGCTTTTTTTTTTTTTTCCACCTCTTTTGATCTGAGTTTGGTTAAGATTTCATTCAAAGATTCTATCAGTGCCCTACTTGGGAAGGAACACTACTCAAAGTGTCCTGTAGTTAAATATGGTCAGATACATATTTATAAGAGCTTTCTTAATGAGGTGGTCCATAATTTCACTATAGCTCTACCACGCAAAACATTTTTTCTCTTCAAACTGCATAATTTACGCTATTTATTTTGTACCAAGGGGTGATTGGTAAGGTTTCTTATACCCACAGCTACTCATTAAGCTTTTTACAAAAGTGTCTTCCCTGAGGTAAAATAAGCTTTGGTTTCAGATATATTTTAGTGAGAAGCATAGTATATATTGTATAGAAATTCACAGACAACCTTAATCACTTTCCAATTCCATTTTATAATAACCCTTCCTTGATGCTTTCCTGAAGTGAGGAATGGGGCTAGGAGAAGGGAATTGTAGTGGATTTGCTGCTGAACCTCATTCTTTTCCTTGTGACTTCTCCAAGGAAAAAATGACTTTTTAATTAACCTACTTATTCACATAGTTTTACTACGAAAGATCTATATTACCATGTTCACAGCACCGGAAGATTTCAAGAGTTTAATCCCGCATTATGCTGATTTAATACAATCAAACTAAGAAACATGTAAACATCTAAGGGGTAGGGAGCATAGACAAATATGGGAGGGTGAAAAAATAACAGTACATAGGAGAAAAATACAAGCACCGCAAGCTTTTTATTAGGTTAGTGCCCAAACAGTCGTAATATAGAAAGCATACCAAGAATTATGTCGTTACATGGTTATTTCTTTCATTTTGTGGTATTACTAGTATTACTGTGCTCAAGTTGTATTTCTCAAACTCAGATATAAACACCAGCTGTGTATTTGGATGAAAGAAGTATGAATGGCTTGAGGCAGAAAATATTTATTAATAGGAGGTTTTACGTTCAGTTTTCTCTAGATGTAAGTCCTCATTTTTCAGCACAATCATAATTTGCTTTTACTCTACTGGTTGGACTTTTTATTTAAAGCTACCTGCTTTTTTCTCAGTCCTTACTTCCTTCCATATTTGTTTTCCAAGTCATACCTGGTATTCAGTAAAGCTGCCTAGAAAACCTTGTGTCCAGAAGCCTGCTACCTAAAAGGAAATACTGTTTTTACTTTTTTGTGTTTTCATACAAATGGTCTCACAGTATTATTTCATCATTTTCTGTGCAGAGGGAAGGATTCCTTCTTTGTCTTCGTATTTTCATTTGCTGTAAAATTGAACCCAGTCATCATGCAACAACTGTAGGTGTTAAAAAAAAACAAAACCAAACCACACCCCCACAAATTGTGTAACCTCAAACTGATTTAGCATGGAGTGGATCACAATTGAAGCAGTGTTTCACCTGGGAATTACAGGTGATCCGTGTACATGTACCATCAAAAGCTGTTCAGGCATCCTTGACTTAATGGGATGTGCTTTTGTAGTGCCAGCTGAAAACTTGGGAGCTTGATTTCTTCTGCCCTCATCCAAACGATTCACTACGGTATGGATAGGTGACACCACTGTCTCATAGAGATATGTAGTTAAGTGTAATGGAGTGGAAACTCACTCCAGCAGGTTTAAGCCCAAGTGTCAGATTGTGTGCAGATGCGTTTCAGGATTCAGCTCCATTAAGTGTTTATCTAGTGACAATGTTGCTAAGGATACAGCTGTCCTCTCTGGTTGTTGCCTCAGCCACCAAATACTTGTCTTTTCCTTTCTTGAGGTTTCTACGAGAGATTTTGACTCCTTAAGAAAACCTCAAAGTTGGTGGTCATGATTAAGTTACAGTAATTCTGTGTGTTATTTCAGTGAAATTTAGCCTTCCTTAGATCAGGAAGTGAGGTACCACTGATTTTTAGAATCTCACTTAATGTAAGTTCTTCTTTTTTGGTTGTCATTACAAACACTAAATCAATATTTCATCTTCGTTAGTGTTCCTTCTTGGGATATCTTGTGTAATAGATGAACTACAGTAATCCCTGTCACCTAACCCAGTTAGTAATGTGTTCAGGTTAGAGTTGCAAAC
Organism: Gallinago undulata; assembly: GCA_026546715.1. Lineage (NCBI taxonomy): Eukaryota > Metazoa > Chordata > Aves > Charadriiformes > Scolopacidae > Gallinago > Gallinago undulata. The sequence continues at coordinate 71,183,316 of JAOTQQ010000032.1, read as the reverse complement.
ACTCACTGAAAATTGGTTTGTATCCCCAATATAATCTCATAAAAAAATTCATTTCATACTAAATTGAGTGACATACATGGAGAAAAACCACCATTACATTTCTCTTATACAAGCTCATGTAGGATGCGACTTTCCATTCCAGACTATTTAGAATGAGATAATAATCCATCCCATACACACAGTTCAAAATGATTTGCGGTTCGGACTGTAAATTTATAAATGACAGTTCTGTGAATTAGACTTGAAAGAAAATGCTGAGCAGAGGGGTTTAGAACTTACATGTAAGATTCAGGACAATTTGTACAGGAAAGAACTCCGTTGCTTATTTTATAACTGCATAAATCCCAGGCGTGTCTAGGACCAAAATGAATGAAAATACTCCTGTCATCATCTCACTTTTCAACCTTTTTTTGGTTCCCAGTGATTTATTGCTGCCCCGCAGTGAGCACAGTATCCATCTATTCCTAGTAACCAGAACTTTCTTAGACAAGACTATTTTGTGAAGCTGGGATAAAGCAGCCGCTGGAAAAATACCTTTACAAAACTCGGAACTAACTTTGAAATGGATAAGCCTGAATTTTTCTGTTTGGAAGATGAATTCCAAATATTTTCTTATCCCACAGTTAAATTATTAATGTAATGTTTTGACTATGGCCTCAATCATGTGAAAATCTTTAACATCATTCCTCTTGTGTATAACTGCATATAGGACACGTCTGACCAGACTTTCTAGTTTCAACAGATTTACCAACATACAGCGCTATTTCTGGTCCTGACACACTTAGCACTGGGTATCACAATTTTAATGTTGAGTTTGTCTTCCGTTTAAGGAATATGCTCTACTGGGCCTAAATATTTCTGTTTGGTATTTTATGTTCTATTCAGTCCAACCTTTCTCTATTGAAGTACCAACAGTTTTCCTAGACTTGGTCTTCATTGTTACATTTTTTACTTTTAGGGCCTCAGTTTTCCTATTTCAGTCTCTTGTTAAAAGCTCAGATATTTTTTGGACAGAAAGGTCTCGGGTCTCCCTCGCCCAATCTCTTATACCTCTATTTGTTGCCCGCTTCCCAGCTGCTTCCAGCTCGCAGCTGCATTTATTCCTTGTTCCAGATATTTTTCCTAGTCGGAACTAACTTCTCACCAGAGTGAGTTACCCAATCTTGCTCCGCACTATCAGTTCCTTCTTTTCAGGCACCAGTCTCACTGTCCACAGGTTTCCATGAGCTCTGCCTTTTATCTCCTCCTCAAAAATTGCAGCTCTTCTCCTCTGCCCTCTATATTTCTCCTGCTTTTGGTTTTCGTTCGTTCCACTACCCTGCTGGATCCCAAGGCTTCTTTTAATCTCTTCTCCCTACAGGTTTTTATACATTACTACTGAGCAACTTCTTACAAAATGAGTGGGAAAATGAGAGTATAGAATAAAATATAAAAATAAAAATACCTTAATTCTGAGAATTTAGGAGAAAAATAAGAAAAATGATTTCTTAGGAGCTGTGACTGATTTGTTATTGGAAAACATGTCCTTGTGTGTCTGTTCCTGAAGCTGCACTGAAGGAATGGTCAAGTCACAGTTATGTTAAAATGCTGTTTAAAGATATAAACCTTTCAATAGGATTATGCAGTTTGTTCCCTTTGCCAGCATTTAGACTTTGATTTACAAACATAATACTCTTCACTCAAAGGAAGCAGGCATAAAAGATCTTCTGTATATACTTAATCTGCTTACTGTTATCAGACATGTGAGTGTATCAGAAGTAAACATATCTATTTTAAATATTCCCTGAAGAAAGATCCTATGGTGCCATTTTATGAAAAAGACTCTTCTCCTTTTTTCTCTGCTGATCTTTTCCTTGTGTCATATTGCTGCTGAGAGTGGGAGCTATGAATTTCACAACAACAATCCAAGTACGATACTTTAACTAGAGAATAATCTATAGCATCAGCCAAAGTTCTGTTTCAAAAGGAAACCAGATTTAAACAAACAAGAGTATCATTTCAGAATTTTAAATTATTCTGATAGCTCTTTGTTGAAATCCTTCCTTTCAAAGAAGGAATTCTAAAGGGTTCTTATCATGGCCAACATGTTTGAAAGCATAAAATCCCCAGTTACATTCTAAAAATAGCCTGATCTACAGCCACTATGAAGACTATGAGTTACACCGTTGTTTGGTTTTTAATGAAAAATATCTTTTGTTAGGGTGAGATCATAGATTTGCAATGCATTATTCATTCAACTTTTGAAGAGTACTAGAAGGAGGCTACATGTTGTAATTAAATTTTCACTGGATATTCTTAAGCCATTTAAGTAGCCTATCTTAGCATCTGCAAGAGCACATACTGGCTGATCTCTTGATTGCTTCATGCTTTTAGACACTTGCTCAAAAATGCGTAAGAACCACGTCCAAGACTCAGAAAAGTGAAACTGTTGTGCTACCTAATGCCATGGTGTTGCAGCAATTGGAATTTATGTCTATTTAAAATTCTCCAGAACTTCCAGTTTCAGATAAGCTCCAACCAGCATTTTCTCTTAACGTTAGCTTATCACTACAGAGAAATTTGGGTCAAGAATGTTTGAGGACATGTTGGAAGAATGGTTCTTTTTAATGCCAGCTCACAAATTCAAAAAAAGCATGGCTCGTCATTCAGAATATTTCAAGCCTTAAGAGGAGCTTATACTGACAAATCCCAAAAGTGTAAGGCTTCTTTCCAGATCCATTGTTTGCTGAAAAAGAAAATGCCTTACCATTTTTTCGAGCAATCTAAATCTCTTAAAGGGGATACCCTTCAGACCAGCAGTTCAGCTTGATCTGGACTTTCATCTAAGGGGCTTGTTCCTTCCCAGCTGTTACTTTCTCCTGCTTTAGTAACCCCCGTGTTGATCCAGTTTTGATAAATAGTGTTTCAACCCCGAATTCATCTTCTTCGTCTCCACTGACATATTCACTGCTACATTTCCCTCTTAAGAAATGCTCGTTCTTTTCTTTCAATAAAGAAATCTTCAATTACAAAAATACCTCTTATTTTCTAACAAACTGCTGCTTCAATTGTGCTGTCAGAAAGCTACCTGGGGGAAAAGAAAGGATGGGCTCAATGGGAATAAGAAGGAACTGAATCAGGAACTCAGACTCTGTATTACTATATAAAACAAACAGGCACACTGTGAATTATGTCATTTTATACAATTCTATCTTGGGATTCTAATGACAACATAAACCACTTGAGCTTCGGTTGTGTGACTCATGATGCCAGCAGAACACCTCAGCGGAACCCTAGTCCGATAATTCAAAATTGCCCACTACACAAAATGTGTCTAGACATGGGAATCAGAAAACAAGATGATATTTCTTTTTGCTGTTTATCTTAGGAATACGAAATCCACTACAGTACAGCGGTGAGCCTCTTCTTTCTGTGTATAATCCTCAGAAGAAGAAAAACATGGATTATTTTTTTTTACTCAGCTATAGACTGATTTTGTTTTGAAGATGATCAATGATATCAATGATATGATATCCACAGATTTTTGAAATACCAAAATAAATGTGGAATTGATGCTTTAAAAAAATTATATATCTTCTGAGCAGAGAAGTCTAAATGCTTACGACATGGTGACTTGAATAAGTTTGAATCCTAAGCTTATTACTCAGCTTGCCGGCATGGCACGTGTCAAAGAAGAGACTCATCTCAAAGGATGGTTGATGCTTTTTGTCATCTGAGGAAGTTGCTCTGCCTGAGAGAATGGGTAGAGTAATTTGCTGTAGCAAAAGCTGAGTAGTTCTGACACAATGCTCACCAAGTTAGTGGAATGCTACTGCCTTCAATGTGTTTTTCAATGTATGCCCAAATACAGAAGAAGAGAGGTTGGCACTTGCCTTAGTGATTTCTTTCACAGACAGCAAGGTAAATATGAGAGGAAATAGAAGGACTCACCTTTTTTAATATTTTTTGTTCCATTGTGATTGTGTTACTGAAACTCTGCTCCCCTGCTTCTGGAAGGTAGCTTCTCTTTTTTTAGTGTTTGTGAAAGGGACTAAACACATCTGCTTTATGAAAATGCAGACTGTCATCCATGCGCTAAATATCTATTTATCAGTTTGGTGAAGGATAAGGGGGTTTTGTCTACCTTAAAAATTCACCGAATCCACAGGAAGCTCAAAGCAAGTAAGATACATGCAGTTCTGCCCTGTCCTTCATACGAAGCAGAATCTGTTGCTTACTGCTCTTTGCCAAACTGGGCTCTATTAAATAGCATGTCGGGTCATTTGTCAGACTCTGCTTTCAGACCCAGTTAATGGGGATTTGGTCTCTCTTCATTATTCATAGCTAATCAGCTTTTTCCCATCCCACAGATATCTGTTGCTAAATCTCCAGACAGGAACTACCAGCTGGCAAATGGTGGACAGTCTCTGAATTTAAGCAGATTTAGCAGGGCCTTCAGTGAATGTTTATAAGGCTTAAGCTAATTGGAAATAAGATTTACAATGCTTCTTTTAACCAATGCCATTCTATACTTAGAAAAGGGAATTACTGGTATTTCTTAAAACACTAATCTAATTTACTCATGAGTATAACTTCCTTGAGCGCAGACAAGGAGCTGGTCTAAGACAACGCTCCAGGTTGAGCTTTTACCTCACATTGTGTGATGAACTGAAAGGTCATTGTCCGTTGGTGTATCAGGTACAGACATAAACAGCAAAGTCACACTTGACACTTGAGCTGCAATTAGAATCAAACATTAGTTCTTGCGAAAGAAAGTCTGTAGTCTTCAAATGAAAAGTACTGATTCTTAAAGCTGTTAATTTCTAAGGAAGCTCAGTGTTTGAAATGTCTCAAAAATAAGGCTTGCTTCAGTTAGTAGGAACTGCTTGGCAATAATAACCATTGTCTGTGTTAATTTGGTAAGGACTGGAAAAAAAAAAAGAAATATATTCTTAGGAAATTAATTCCCAAGTCTCCAATAATTTATTTTATGCCCAGTCTTAAAGACATTTCTGCAAACCTCCACATCATTTAGATGGCTGGAGAGAACAATTCCTTATATAAGTGTAAAGCCCTTCTTTCCTGGGAACTGAAATGGAATTTCACCCTGTTTATTATTTCAGTTCCTTAATAATTTAAAACAGACCTTTATTTATTCGTGTTCAGGCCTAAACAGGTGCATAATCTCACAGTTGTTTTCCAGCTGTTTTGTTGTTCTTTCATTTGTTTGGGTTTTTTTTTAAAGGACAATCCCTGAGTAGTTCTTATGTATCCCTTATTCTTTGCATATATCCCTCACCAGGCTGTATGTGGCTCACTGTGTTAAACCATTTCTTTCTAATATTTTTGAGCTGTTGTTCAGGGGAAAACAAATAAATAAGGCTGGCTCTACTCACTGCATAAAACAATTTTATGGAAGTCACTTAGGAAAACTGCTGATAACCATGTCTTTATGTTAAAGGTGACAGGGTGGATTTTTTAAGGTTCTGCTAAAATCACTAGCTGCCATGAAAATAAGTTAAAACTTATGTCTGGATATTTTTTATTTTTTTAATGATGACAATTTCACCAATATAATTTCTCATTGAACAGTCGTGGCTGTTAATACTTACACCCAGGCATGAATTTACTGCAGAAAATAATAATAATAATAATAAAACAAAAGAGATGTCACCTGCAAACAGCTGCTTCTAATTAGCCATAAAGTTGTGTCAGGGCTGATACGAAGCAGCCTAGGTCTGTCATGATACTACTATTGCTTAAGATATTTGGCTATTTTAACTTGTGAATGGAATTGTGGCTCGAGCAGGAGAGAGAAGGGAACATTCCTTCTCTACTGGCTTCACGCGCAGGTCGAAAAACACTTAGAAGATGAGACTATTGTTCCACCTCCTACTTTCACATATCCTATCCCTTCCTGCCATCATTTCAGCATTTTCTGGTCCATCTAACTAGGACTCAGCCTAATCAGGTGCTACATCCCTGACACTGCTCTCCTGAGTCTGGGAGGCAGGAGGCAGCCGAAAGCAATGCCCGGAGCAGGCTGACGTTCACATTCAAAGAGCAGGTCTCAGTGTAGCTGAAGAAGCTCTGTACTGGGCTGATGTCCTCCAGCAATGAGGTTCTGCATAAAGAATAACACTGTGGTGTTTCCTGGAAGTTTTGGTTTGTTTTTATTTTTACCTTTTATATGTATCTGTGTCTTACTTAGCCTGGAAAGAAGCGGCTGAGACTTTAAAAGCAACACCAGCTTCAGACCAGTTTAAGTAAAATTTCCCCTCAGAACAACAGGTAATAGAATTAAAAGACTGTCAAGCAGCTTTTAATCTCCCTTAGGAAATAAAAACGTAAAGTGCTGAATTAATTTTTAAAGGATGACAGTTACAGTTACTTGTGGCTGATTATGAGGAAATCAATGACCCCAGTGAATGCTGTAGCAATGAGTTAGGATTGTTTCTTCTTTCCTTGTTTTTGTTAGGCAGTAAACAGACCGTTTCAAAACAGGAGCAGATGTATTTAGGTGCCCTGATTTCAAAACTATGGAGCACCTGGAGATATTCCCCAACATACATTCCTATGGCACTCGCACGCACTCTTGCTGGTGTGAGGAACACGTGGAAATGATGCTCATTGGTATCTAAGTACTAACCCTCTCTACGCCCGGGTCTATTCCTTCATTTCCTTTTCTTGTTTTTATGGCTGGAAGTGAGGATGGGTTTCCCCCATACTAGTGAATTGGAGCTGGTAGAGGAGAGCAGAAATGAAAAAAATATGTGTTGGCTTGAAAATATGGGACTACAGGTATACTCTCACTCCTGGCTCTTTATCTCTTTTGTTCGTGTTCTGTGCATAAATACAGGGAGGTGACAAAAAGATAAACAACGATGATTTCAATCGTTATTTTGTATTTCTTTAAGAGGCGTCTAGGCTCTCACGGGGCATTACAAATACTAGGGTTGTATATTCAATCTTAAACTAGCTTGCGTATGATTGTAGACTTCAGTCTAAAAGCAGCAAACAGTGTTCATTAGGAGATTTAAAAATGAAAAACCACCCTACCTACAGTTGGATCTTTTGTTCTGTCATTCAAAACATGGCTACCTGGCCTTCAACAAAATACAGAACTGATAATTTGTAGGTTACACTGATATACTCCTTGACGTTCAGCCATAGATTTCTTACCAGATAAAAGCACCTACTGTGGTGTGTCCCTGAAAGTAACCCTGAACACACTCTTCAGCCTCTTAGATTTTCCTTCATTAAAAAAAAAAAAAATCACTTAGCATTTGACCTGATCTGCATAAATGACTCACCTTGGCCCGAACTTTAATTGTTTCTTCGTTTATATATGGAATCTGAAAGAATGCAAAATGAGTTACTGATATGCTGTTAAATAGAGTAAAAATCTAAAGTGTGGAATCAGAAAGATTTCAAGGGAAAATGCATGTGAGACAGTGAAGATCAAGAAATGAGAGCAGATTCCTAATTTTGCAACTTCCTTCATTGAGCCCACAGTGAACGTTTCTCTCCATGACCCCGAAATGTTTTAACCAAAGTCCTACTAACACGGAATAGTCTTTATTTTGAAGGCGTAAGGACATCAGCTGTAAGGACAGGAGATGATATCACATGCCTGAATAGTGATAATTATGATATTGCAACTGCAATTTGACATGTTTAAGATTACAGCATGGTATTACTTATGTTTTCAAAAATTAAAGAAGATCCTGTGAGACAACACACAAAACTTTCTTTTTTTAAAGAAAGATTTTATATCTTTTTTCTTACAAACAAGGTAACAGTTATCACTTTGAATCACAGGATAGGAAAGGAAATAAACATGCTTCTGTCTTCTCAGATGATACTGATTGTCATTTTATGGCATATACTATATTTGATTCTGTCAGTTGAAGACAGCTTGCTAGCACACCCTCCTGACTAAACACAAAAGAGGTTTCCCTCAAACAAGAGGGGGTTTATTACACGAACAATACAGAGACGAGAAACAAGATAAAATAGCAAAATTGAAAATTCAATATAAAATAACGCTTCTGCTGTTACAATCAAGGCATACAACAGATGTGTCATTGTGACCAGATAAAAAATAATATTGTTTTGCTAGAGACATAAACCGCCTTTTCCATTAGAAATAGTGCCTTGTTATGACTGGCTGTGGTAGCACAGTACATTTGGCACAAGTGAGAACACCCGTGGTGTGCCACCAAGTTTAGAATTCTTTCTCATGATGAATAACATTCAGAAAAAAAAAAAAGTTGAGCATAGGGATATAACAAGCAGGCACTTAAGCAGATGTTTTATCTGAACAAAGTAGTTCAGAAACCTAAAAGAATGCAGGTTTGCTTCTGCCTCTTGGCTCTTCTTTAGTAGTATTTCATTTCTTTTGGCAAACAGCTTTGAGGAATCATTGTAAGTTTATCCATAAGATAAGGAGTGGTTAAAGGGTCTTGTTGCTCTCAGATAGAAAGTGGGTCTCTAGCCTTTAGATGTGCTCAGCTCGTGTTGCAGCTGATGGGCTACGGGACATGGATTTGTCCCAGTTGGGAGAGATGCACGGTGAGGAGGGCTCCTCTTGGCAAGGCGAGTTCCTCGTTCCTGGAGGAAGCAACGTGGGCCATGCTCGTTACAGCCGGTTCAGCTTAGCTCAGCCAAGTGTCACAGCAGAAGGAGAAGCAGGGGAAAGCATGAGCTGTGAGCTGGCAGCGTGCTGCTCCATTACTCCACTTTCCCTTCAACCCAAGCTGGAGTCACGCTGAGCTGCCTCAAATACAGCCGTGCCAGATACTCTGGAATCATGAAACAGCAAACAGGTCTTCATGCTTTCCATCCTCTACTGAGTTTGCTAAGGACCTTGCGTGGGTTGTAGGTGGGTGCCTATCACAGTCAAATTCTGGTTCAGGTCGAACCTGCCTGGTTCAGATAGGTCTGCCTGCCAATTATCCCGTAAAATTGAAATTGAACTGCTCTTCCTTACCCTCAGTATCTCCTAGCTGTTCATGCTGCACACAGAAAGACTATACTTTCCTGTATTGTACAGATTATCGAACTGATTTCTTCAGGGATGGTAAATCCATTTTAGGATCTTTTATGATGAAAGTGTGAAAACTTTCGAATATAGGAGCAGCTGAGTCAGTAGCATAGCCAGATCCCTGCTCAGCTACAATTATCCTGATAACTATGACCCGGAACCCCAAGTTTTCAGTTCTGCTCTATGGTTTCATTGGTAAGAGGGTTTAATCAAGTTGTCAGTCTGCAATATGTCATGGGAGTGGGTGGTAGATGTAACTGGGTATATTCAGTAAATGACACTATGGATGAGTAGCCAATTGCTTCCCTTCTAGCTGGCATATTTACTGTGAGTGGGGAATGGATGAAGTGGCCTCCTGTGATTCAGATGCTCCAGTGGGAGCCTGGAATAAGGACCACCCACTGAGTTGCAAACCATCCTCTTCTACATTTCTGCTTACAATACAAGAAAGAATTTGCAGGTATTAAGTGCTGGCCCACAGCTATAAATTAAGGGCTCTTCTTAATTACTCTGTCAACGCCCCACCAAACAAGGTAGTGAGAGCTTAATTAAACTCATGATTATTTGGGAAAGATATAGATGTCTATTAATTTCATGACATCACTAATAATTTCAGAATTAGATTGAGTTCTTTGAATGCTACTGTTCAAAACCTATGCAATCTGCTATGGTACCTGATTTCACCTGCCCATTTTACAACCGTTAGCTTAAAAATACACACTTTATGAATAAAAAAAAATCAGGCAATATTTCAGAAGTTTGCTAGCAGGCTGATGAACTTTCAATCTTAAAAGCCCAAACCTGGATTACACTGGAACTAATTCATCAATTTCTTTTCCTTCCCCCCCAACCCTCTCCGTAAATATGTAATTATTGAAACTCACACCCCATGAGGGAAGGAAAAAAAGTAGTAACATTCTGGAACAGGAGATTGGAAAGTAAGGCAGTTCAGATGCTCTTCTAGTTAAAGCATTGGCTAAGAGTCAGATAACGAGGGTTTAGAATCTGACACAAACTTCCTGTGTGATTTTTCTGAAGCTGTTTCAAGCCAAACTATGATACTCTGTTTTATAATAGCAAGCTAGAGCATGCTCCCCCATGATTCAGCTGGAACTGCTTGTGGAGCAAAGCATCGTGCCTTTTGGTGAAAAGTGGCAGAAATCTGATCTTTGGTCTCCTCCTCCCTTGTCCTTGAGTCAACGGATTGGTAATGCAAATACCAACCTGCCTCAACAAATGTTCTTCTATTTATTGCCTCACTTATGCTGTTCAGATAGATATGGCATTAACGGTCTTGGTCCAGAAAAGTTTATAAGCCTGTTTCTGGCCTTAAACACAAACACCACCATTAAACTTTATGGCTTACTTAAGTATAAGGTCATTAAATCATGCACAAGTTTTGGTGAAATCTGATTGCAATACTTAGCACCTCTGAACTGTGCAGCTCTGGAAATACCTACAGCAGTGCTGGAAGAGTCTTGCCCTCACTTTTAGCAGAAGTAGTTCCAATATAAGGAGACCATTCAGACTTGTGGGTTGATGAAGATTCCCCCTCAAATATTGTACTTGGTGTAGAAAGTCCTATCTGAGTAAGTCTCTAAATATGACAATGAAATATATGTATGCTGGCTTAAAGACTTTCTGTCATATGCTGTCTAATGATGTCATCTTGTTTTACAACCGTGCCTCTACACACTGGTAATAAATTGCACATGATGGTAATTATATACGCTAGTACAGAGTACCCCATATACTTTATTGATCATCATTTTCTCACTGTTCAGCGATATTGCTTATTATTCAAGAATTGCAGGGAATATTCCTTATAAACCAGTTTTTAAAATATTTCTTAGTCCAAACCAAGCATCAAATTTCCATCCCGTTTGTACTGAGATGTTCAAAATTACACCTAAACCTTGATATTTAAGCTGATGATTATACTTTGCCCATTCCTTTGGCCAGCTTCTTAGTTAGCAGTTCTTATTTTTAAATGCAACCGAATGCAATATGTAAACCAAAACAATTTTACAAGCAACATCTTGAATTTTCGTATTTGTAAAATTTAATCTTACGTGAAAGAGAATAAGTATTCTGGATAAGAAATGTGCCAGTTTTTCTAGTGTTATATTATCAGCAACAGACACAGATTTGTAGGGTTCTGATCTACACTAAAGTATTCTGCCAGCCCAAACACCCTTCGGTACACAACTTACACAATGTAATCTCACGTAGCCACAGGCGGCTTCACACCAGTTCGAAAACAATTTGCTTGGTAAATTAGCTAATACTATTGCAGCAATATTTGATTAATTAGTCTTCCAATTTATTAGTGATACTTACATGGAAATTGAGAAGTAGAGATTGCTGTTTATTAGACATAAATACTATACATTCAAATTAGCTTCCAGTTAATTATGTAGAGATATAATGTATCTACTAGTGCTCCTAATCACCACGTATCCACATTGTTGGTCATTTAGAACTCGTGGATCTTTTTTTTCAGGTTTGTATTGACTATCTCACATGTGAAATTATTCTGCTATGTAAGGGAACCATTCTCTAGCGAATAGTCAATTGCATTTGGAGGTCTATATTTGATGCATGGATCCAAACTGTGTTCTCCTAAGATTTCCTTTGTAATTCAGATGTTAGCTATTGCTTATGATTCTGACTTTTGATTTCTCATCTCCACACCCCCCCAAAAAAACCCCTTTTGGTGGAATGTGGATGTTGTAGGTCAGTGACCCTCTGTAAGAGAGAAATTAAGAATATTTTTATCTAATTGAGCTGGAGAGCAGCAACATTATTGCCAACTGATGCCCTGCCACTGCACTGTGATGCTGCCTCACAACTTTGTCACAATTCTTGGGAAAGAGCCCAAGCATCCACTGAAGTTGCATGGTGTTGTTTGCCTTATGGTGCAATATTAGCATATCTCTCTGCAGTTATTTCTCGGCCCTCTGTGACTTTGCTCAGTGGAACTACTTGCTCTCCTCTCCCACTGATGCTCAACAGCTGCCAAGGGAGCTGTTTCTCCTCTCCTTCCTACAACACGAGCTTGCAAACCTATCCATGACACTCCCATGAAAAGTAATGAAAGGTTCACTGGAATACTTGCAGAAATCCAAAGCTTTTTGTGCTCTGAGCACACTGAGAAAATGTGTATCTGAAATAATACAGATACCAAAATCCTATGAATAATACAGTAACGCTACATAATAGCTCACATCTGTTCCTCATTGTGAGTGAGTTTGGATGGCTCTTCCATATTTCCCTTCCCTGTATTTTAAGACAATGGAAAAAAACCCATCTTTTTCTTTCCTAATGCCATGGTTAAAAACTGGTCTAAAGTCTTTCAGACTAGTGTGTTTGCATTCTTAAAATAGTAATCAAATTTTATTTGAGTTTCATACTTTATCGAGTGACTTATCTTTGTTAGGGACCATGAATTTTGAAATGCAGTCTGATCCTAGGCACTTAGACAGCACTTAGACGTGTATTCCAAGGATATTTCCCCAGCAAAAATGAGGAATTATGAATCACCAAATAGCATGTACTTTTTGTTCTAAACCGAGGAACAATCACATCTCCAAACTGCTGTGACCTGCGCCTTTCACTAGATGTACTCTGCCGATATAACTACTGTAGATATAGCATGTAAATCAGAACTCAGCTGCTTAAAAGTAAATAGCTGACCAACAGAATGCAGCAATCACATATTTACAGAAATATAAGTGTATTTTTTGTTGAAACATGCTACAAATAGCAACCACTTTTGCCTACTTCCAAAGCTCCACATATCAGGTATTGGATTCGTCTTCATTCTCCATCAAGGGACCATTGTCTAATTAACTGAAACAAATGAATGCATTCACCAGCCTCCATGGCTTTACAGAAAGTAGGTATAGTATGAAGACTGTTCCCAGTACGGGAAATCATCCAGCTATCCTAATTGCATCCTAAAATATTTTAGGGATTTACTGAACAAGAGTAAAATTTACTGCTGTGCTGATTTGACATTGCCCATGTTTGGATTAGAAATGGTTGTTCCGCATTAAATTGGGAGAAGTAATGTTTTGTCATGAGAATTAAATGGATGTAGTGATTGGTTTAAAATTCCCTGACTTCTTTTTGGTAGCTTCTTTTTTCTAATTTTATTTCTTGGATTTCAACATGCCTCCATGCTGTTCAGCACCTGAATTTTTTTCTCTTCCCTTCCCGAAAAGAACCTTTTCAGAACCTTTATATTAAATATCTAGATTCCTCTGTAAAGAGATTTAGGTTCTCTAGACGTGTTTCAAGTCAGAAAACCATCACTTGGCACTTCTTTGGCTCTCACATGGCTTCCATCTCTTTTGCTCACCTTGTTGCTAAACAGTAAGATACATGCACACCAGGTATGTATGACAAAAACACCGTTTCTTTCTACATCGTGATTCTCACAATTTGCTCTTTTAATATTTAATTTAAATGTGTCCCAGTAATGATGTATCTGTCTGGGAACCCTGTGCTTTGGCCTACAGGTCTTCAGGGAAAAGGGACAGCAGGTAAATGGCTATCTGTAAACGGGTCCTCCAGCCTCTCCAAGAATCTTTCTCAGGAAAAGAGTGGGAATTGAGGTGACCCACAGATGAATCTTGTTTCTGTATCTAACACTGTAGCTGCTGTTCTTTCTTTGGTCTTTCAAATCTTTTGTGTTCTCAGATCTTCTTGTCCTCTCAAATCTGAGGGGAGCTGAGGAGGTCTTGGCCAGGAAGTTTATTATTTAGGGTTCCCATGAATAATGCTTAGAGCAAACACATTCTTTGACTGGTTTGATTAGGATGAGGAGACATGTCTCACCATGGAAAGCAGCTGCTTTGATGACACTGTTGAATAAGCGTCTCTTTCTAAATCTCGTGTAAATATAACCACAGACAAAGAAGAGAAGGATCACGGTCCATTAACTTTAGGCTGTGTGAATAAATGCGAGATAATAATGACCAAAAACATTTGCATTTGAATTTGAGAAAACAAAGCACAGGTCTGTTGTGAACACTGGGCTGATGTGTTTATACTCTTATTACCTGTTTCATTTGATCCACTACAGTTAAAAGAAAAAAACCAAACAAACCAACCAAAGAAAAAAAAACTGAACAAAAAGCCAACCCCAAAACCAAAGGAAAAACCTTAATTTGTTTGCAGTAAGACAGTAGGGATGTTTCTGCAATAAGCCAGCAGTGGTGTTTCTCACTGTCTACTCGCTTTTTATGTGTTTCTCCGGGTGCTGCCTTGGAAAGTTACTGATTGATTTGGATGATTGCATGAATTTTGCTATTATTTTTCATAGCAGGACCTGAAATGTTATATTTGTCTTCAAGCATGTTATTTCTGCAGTTAACTGAAAAAAAAAAAATTAGCATTTAAATGAAGATGTTGTTAAATTCTGTCACGGAGAAAATAATGAGAACTATTAGTAGAAAATATGCACAGATTTTTACTCTGTCGAGACATGATATAGATCTAAATTAGGCTATGTAAACTAGGAGCTGAAACTACAACCCAAACTCGGGGAAACGGAGTTTCTTCTGACTGCTTTTCAAGGTATGACCGTCATCCAGAGAGCAGTTGCTTGCCTATATGCAGTTTGCATGTGCGTGTTGAAATAAAGAGGAAAATTTTCTGCAGCATCACAACCATCCCCCATCCTCCAAGGAAAACATTTAAATTTCACCTTTAAAGTAGGAACGGAGCTTTCCATTCTACTAGTGAAAGATTTAACTTGTGCCTTAAATTCATGACCTCTATAATTGGTCGTTGCTACCAGACATTCTCAGGATGGATGTGGAAATTATCTTTTTTTTCTAAGGATCTCTCAGAGGAGGAAAGGAACTGGGAAAGGAACCTATAGCGATAGTAATGTTCAGTCACAAGTAAAAATAAAAGTAACTTTTCATAAGAGGATATCTCTTATTCATTAAAACCTCAATCCACTGTTTCTGATAGTATTAAATCAGTGGAAAAATTACTAGTAGCAAGGTAAAAATACCCTAATGTTTCTTCAGCTTTTAAAAACACATATTATTAAAGCTCTTGGTAAATGGTTACATATAAAATCAGAGTTGTCTCTAAGTAATTTGATTTATAGAAAAAGGGAAAATAAGTATTGCAGAAAAAATCTTTCATCTTAATTGCGTGTTCAGATAACCCAATTTGAATGGTTAGAAACCTAGTTATGAAACCTAATTATGTCTGACATGTAATCCTAGGTTTAAATAAGGGACCAAAATCCAAGACCATCTTGATTTAATATTAAAATGCTGTTGTCACTAAATGAAAATAGTTGTTTGTGGCTTTCAGCTTCACTGATATTAGAAATAAATAGAGCTTGTAAATGGGAAGATCCTGAAGAAAGCTTCTATGAGGGAAACTCAAGAAGTGAATTAAATGCATATGTTTCTTTTTAAAGATGAACAGTTCAGTGTCTCCCCGGGTGTGGTTAGTACTATTCAAGTCATTAGTTATAAATTATTGACTTTTCAAGGAAGTTATCTTGTTTGAAACTAGTTTTCAGAAGTCAACTGCACAGTTTCCATTAATTTGCGTAGACGAGAATAAGATCAAGTCTCTCTTTAATTTTGAAGGCTTTAGTGGCACCATTGCTGAATACCACTACACCATCACTCACAAACAAAAGATCCAGTCCCTAGAGATTTAATACTGGTCCCAAATTTAAAAGATTTCCTCTATAATATTCTTCTAAAAAGATTTTCTCTAAAGAGAGGAAATTATTTCCTCTGAAAAGATTTGCTCTGAAGAGGCTAATTTCCTATGTTTGCATAGCCTTGGCAATATTTTAAAATTAATTTCTGGCCAAAGATTAAACTGCAACCCTGTGTTAAAATGCATTTCTGACAAAGAAATACACAGGATGGCCAGACATCTAACTGGATTTTCTGGAACCTATTGCTATTTAAATACATGAGTAATTGTGATTGGACAAGATGGTCTATACTGATCTCTGCATTTCATTCAAGCCAAAAAATGGGTTTGGGGTTTGGGGCTTTGCTTTTCTGGGTTTGATGTTTTGCTTTGCTCTTTTTTTTTTTTTTTGTTTTGCCAGATTCCACTCTGTCATTATAGGCTACTACTGAGTGAGTTAGAGAAACAATACCATTACCTTTTCTGCATGCCTTACACTTGAACACTGAGGTGGTTGTTTTTACACATTAAATTCTTCCTTCATTGTATATATGCTATCATTAATCATATACTCAAACTAAAGATTTCTTTAAAGTCTTTATTTACTGTTAATGGCAGAGCCAGGATGATTTCCATTGATTATCTTGTGGATTATATGAAAGACAACATTTAACTGATGAGCAGCTACATACCTCACATAAACATATGCTCTGTCAGGAGTGTTAAATCTAAAGAGAAGTCCTAGGAAAATAGTAAACAAATATCTCAACAAAAAATTATTATTTTGAGAAACAGAAATACATGATGCTAATTGTTTATCTGAAAGTTTCGCATACAGGTCTTGGATACAGCTTTGTCTGTTAGTAGTGGTGAACTTTTTTTTTCCTAAGGTGGGGGATTAGAGCCTACTTTTTCTGAAACTGCGCATAACTGAAACAATTTGTGGAACCATATCTACTACTTTCAGGTTTTTTTTCATCCAGACACACACAACGTTAAAGGAAGCCAAAGCATTACAGAGGCTTCTGTAGCAGCTGACCAGCCTTTTGAGACAAGATTGCAAAATTCATCTTTTCTTGTGGTTTTTCTTTTTATACTGTGGGAGAGAAAATGAAAGCTTTTCTATTCTAGCTAAATTTGACCCTCTCACAGTCCCTTGAGAAGAACTTCTAATGTGTCAATATTTATTTCATTCATTATTTTCAGAGGATGGTGCCCATTTTATTTCGCCCCGACCCTTCCAAACAGTAAGAGAAGTTGAGGAAAGAAGGGGCTGTGCAGGACACTTCTTCCCCAGAACTCCCACTTCTTTCAGGAGTTGTATAGCTTGAAATCACTGCAGCACATCCTCATGCATTGAAAGCCACAGGCTGAGTCACAGTCTCAACTTTTACTCTTCTGTCCAACAATAATGTACCTTTGACCACCAGGAAAGGACGTGCAACAGACTACAGCATCTCTACTCCCATCCCCAGTCTGACTGCCTGGCACAAGGAAACTACGCTGCGCTTCCCCTCTCAAAGTGAGTATGCCCTCATAATATGTACAAAGCAAACTAGCATTATTCTTTGTGAACTAGCTGACAATAAATCGAATAGATATTCGTATGTGTAATCAGTCCTTCATTCTGTTCAGGCATTTTCTTTCTTGTTGTGTACAGTGTCCTGTTAGCTTTGAGAGTTCATCCTTCTTTTTTTTTTCTTAATAGTTTAAAATACTTTTCCAAGTGAAAAATAGTCAAACTTTGTACATAATTGTACTAATTTAAAAAAAAAACACCACAAATTTTTTAAGTCCACACTATTAAATAAAGTTAACCTTGCAACTTTAATAAATAAGTGCTTTTATTCAGCCAATTGACATTTCCAATATTTAACGTGTATTACCTTCCATCTTGAAAATGTATAGAACATAGAAAACAAACCATTATCACAAAAGTCTTTAACAGAGTTTTAAAGTGTGGTAAACTAATAATTTCCAGAAGTCGCTCTGCTGCAGTATTGCCAGTTGAAACAGAATGAGATTTTTTTTTTTTTCTGGTGTCTACCTGTGGTCTACAAATGGGCTTTTTTTTTTTCTTTTTAACCCTATCCATCTGATATTATCTAGTGCATTTCTTAGTAAAACTGGTTTATTTTTTTTCCTTTCTTATAAAGTAGGCAAGTAGCTCCTTGGTAGAATTGCCAGATCTAGTTAAGGAAACTTGGAAAAAAGAGGGATCTATATTATTCTAAGTACCATTGGAGTTTCTTGAAAGGAGAAAAGACTGTCTGCACTGGAGTAATAGCGTATGATGGAACAAGAATGAAACAAATAATGGATGGAACAAAGACATGTGAATATCTGAATGTTACTTCGGTGTGTATCTGGCTGGGTTTGTCTCTGTTAGAGGGGTTTTTGCCTGAAGTAGCAAACCTGACTATTGCAGTTTGAACTAGGACAGTCTGTAAAACAATAGTGTATGTTTTAAGTCTATATGATAGTGAACTGTGCCCTCATGCAGTACTCCTTGTGAATGTTGGAAAATCTCCAAAATTTACCTGTAAAACAATTTAGTTATACTAAAAAGCTGTGGAAGGCAGAAATTCAAATCTAGTATAAAATATTGAAACACCCAAAAGAAATGTTCATTTAAAAGACTGTAACTCTATTAAACTCTTTAACATACAATATTGCTCCAACCTAAAGTGAATTAACTTGGGTCAGGAAAAACATTTGGTTTCAGGTTAATTAAAATGTTAAAGATTTTACAGGGTGGTTCCTTTGACTGTTTAAGAACCAGCTGAAAACTAGTAGAAAACAAACAGTGGGAAACGGTTTCTGCTTTCATTTTGGGGGTAGGTTGCCCCTGGACAGGATCTGTGAGAGGAACTGGGCTGCGTGATACACTCTGGAGAGGTGAGAGAGGGGTACATGATGATACTAAGTGATGGAGGAGAGAATTCACAAAAGCCAATTGTGGGTTACTGCAGAAAGTCCCCACAGCTCTGACGGACTGGATAACAAAATATCAGACAAAACACAATATAGAGAAACACAAAGTAATGCACATAGGTTAAAACAATCCCAGCTTTAAATATACAGTGTTGGGATAGGACCTGCTGGGAAGTGAAACCTTGAGGTGATAATAGGTGATACTATGAAAACATTAGGCAACTGCTCAGAAGCAGCCAATGAAGGGAATGGGATGCCAGGTATTATTAGGAAAAGAACAGGAAACAAACTGCAGCGTGCCATTGCCATTTTGCATTCACACCTTGAGTACTGTGTGCTATTCGAGAAAACTAGAAAAATTTGGAGAAAAGCAAGGATGGTTCAAAGAAGGGAAAGGACACCATGCTAAGAGAAACTGAAAAGTAGGACTTCTCAGCATTGGAGACAGCTAAGGAGAGGGAAGGGAATAGCATTGGTATGGAGAAGAAAGTTTGTTCACTGTCTCTTACAGTAAAAGCAGTGGTTATTAGGCTCAAAAATAAAAAATAGGTACTTTTTCACATACCATGTACATAAGCTCTGGAAATCCTCCCTGAAGGACACCTCTAGACGCTAAACAGCAGATTTTTCTTTCATTAACTAGTCCATTAAGTACTACTAAATGCAAAGACTGCCTCTGCCTTGGTGAGCTTCTGAAATGTGATTAGAGATTCAGAGAGCACTTGCTTTGAGAAGCTTTGACTCAAATTACTCCCCTAGTTCTGCCCACTTACTTTCAGTAAAGATTCTGATTCAGTATTGACCACTGTTGTTGACAATATATTGGATTAACTGGCCACTTTTCTCTGTTCTGATCTATTTATTTTGTGTTAATTTAGAGCGAAATAAACGATGATGCATTCAATTTTCATGCAACCGAAAAATTCCAAAGGCAACCTGTTAAACTTGCTTCTGTGCAAAATATTTTTCAAATGTAGTTCAGGCAGAAACACGTAAATTTATATTTACATGACTTGAAAATACTATTAGTTGTCTAGCTACATTTGTTGTGAGAGTTTCAGAGCTCCCAGTATAAACTTGTGGAAGCTGGAAATAAAATTTGTGGCCTAATGTAACTATGTACTTATGGAGACTCTGATTGAAAAGACAAACCTCTTAAAGCCAGGTAAGGTAGAAAACACATCTAGTGTAGCGTATGAAGGCATGGATCCCAGTCAGTGATACAACCAGAATCCTTTATTATAACAAAACAGGCAGCTTATATAGGACCAATGTATCTCCTTTCCCAACAGACATGCCCCTGCAGGCAGAATTCCCCTCCATCAGTCTGATGCCTGGCATCATTTATGGGTCATTAGGACTTGATCTATTTCTGCTTCTTCTATTCCTTCTTCTGGTCTCTGCTTCTTCCACAATCCTATTCACCCACAATCTAGTGGTGCAGGTTTGTTGTCTTTTTTAACTGGTCCATCTCCCTGCTGACACATCATTACAGTTTCTGTAAAACGAGGAATGCAGAATGACGCAAAGCTGCAGGAAAATAAACTCTATCAGATACAAGCACTGAGTTTTCTTATTGAGAAAGGCAAAATATCTTAAGTTAGTCATAATAAACTTGATTTTTTACCCTGTCCCTCAAGTGCATATTGGCCCTTCAAAGATGCAGAAGAGTTTGTAGGTTAATTTTGCTTCCACAGAGAATGTATATGCTGCCACAACCTTTACATTCCAAAGAATAAGGCTATACTAGGGAATGAAAGGATGATGCAGGGTTATAACAAAGCCTTTGATGGCTGAATTTGGTCCGTCATAAGCAATCTCTCTATTTTAGGTAAATATAGGTTATACAAGAGAATTATCAGAGTTACAAGTCTAGATACGATACAATTTTTTAAATCATTTCAATTTCTCACTTTAGGTGCTGAATTGGACACGCTGTATTCTTCATTTCTGTGTAACAGATGGAATTTTGGTAATCAGTCTGGAAAATATCACAGCCTATCTGGGACCACGCTGTCCCAGGAAACCTTTCACCTTTTGCAAAGGACACGGGGTACAGTTCAACTCCTGAGCTGCTGCTTCTCCATTTCCTTTCGTGTATTCATAGCACATTATTAACCTTTGCTCTGCTTCTCTGCTGCTTGTTCAGCTTCCAAATTCTGAAGAGGATACTGCATACAAAATATCCTTAGACCTTTGATATAGCTTTCCAGGCTGACACTACAAACACAAATAAAGGGGGCTTTTTGTACTTCTGTGTATCTGGCTACAAAATACAAACTTGCCCTTCAACAACTCATTCAACCAGCTGGAACTCTACTTACTACGTGACCGAGAATACAGAGTCCTCGTTGAGATTAGCCACCACTGAACACGTGTGCAACCATGTTGTAGGAGGTTTGACCTATGAGCCATGCTTGAAGCAGCTCCTCTTCTATATCATTAAGACCTTTATGATTTAGTCCAAAAAATGCAGTATTGCAAAATCCCTTTAAACACAGGATTCGTTCCGCTTCCTAGGAGAAAAAGATAATGGGGAAAACAAAGGTAATGTCTAGACCTTAGCCAAATCGTAACTTTCAGTATTCCAGAAATATAAAATGAGGTGTCTGCTAGCCTAACCTGTGCACAGGGTACTTGGCTGAACATGTATCACTGGATTTCTAACACAGACAAAGCCTGTCTCTTTTGCTTCTCTAGCAAAACCTAGACATCTATTGTCCAATGGTTCTTCATTAATGCTGTATTAAAAGTCTCTGGCACAAACCTTCTGATTAGCGTGTGTGAGTTAAGCTATCATTACAATACACAATTCAACTTTCAAATGAAGTGAGAATAGAGGAGTTCTACTTGATTGTAAGAATGGAGGCTGTTTTATAAATTAGAAACCAACCATCATCACATACATTACTCATAACTTCAAAGAAAGACCCATGCTGTACTACACATAGAGCAGAGGCAATGAAGTATAAAATTACAGTACCATCCAACAACCTACCGTATCATATTTTATGATCCAAGACATTCAGTTGAATTTCCTTTCAGCAGTGTGAATCACTTTAAGAAAAATCTTATCTGTACTGTGACAGATTTTTGCTGCTGTTCTAATATACATAGATGTTGCCTTAATATTACCAATTTAAAAACAGAAATTATTATTGCTAAATCATAGTATCATAGAATGGTTTGAGTTGGAAGGGACACCTCCCACCTGACCAGGTTGCTCAAAGCCCCATCCAGCCTGGCCTTGAACCCCTCCAGGGATGGGGCAGC
>JAOTQQ010000032.1:71138893-71161303 GCA_026546715.1 Gallinago undulata | reverse complement strand
CTCAGCCTGTCCTCACAGCAGAGGTGCTCCATCCCTCTGATCATCCTCGTGGCCCTCCGCTGGACCCGTTCCAACAGATCCATGTCCTACCTGTGTCGAGGACTCCAAAGTTGAACACAGTACTCCAGGTGGAGATCTCACGAGTGCAGAGTAGAGGGGCAGAATCACTTCCCGTGACCTGCTGGCCACACTTCTCTTGATGTAGCCCAGGACACTGTTGGGTTTCTGGGCTGCCAGTGTACATTGCCAGCTCATGTTAAGCTTCTCATCCACCAACACCCCCAAGTCCTTCTCCTCAGGGCTGCTTTCTAGCCATTCTCCACCAACCTGAATTTGTGCCTGGACCTGCACTTACTTGGCTTGGTTAAACTTCATGCGATTTGCACGAGCCCACATCTCAAGCCCTTCCAGGTCCCTCTGGATGGCATCCCTTCCCTCCAGCGTGTTGACCACACCACTGAGTTTGGCATCATCAGCAAACTTGCTGAGGGTGCACTCTACCTCACTGTCCATGTCTCCAACAAAGATGTTTAACAACACTGGTCCCAGTACGGACCCCCGAGGAACACCACTTGTCACTGGCCACCAATTGGACATGGAGCCATTGGCCACAACCCTTTGAGTGCAGCCATCCAGCCAGCTCCTTACCCACCGAGTGGTCGGTGTAAGGAAGGACATTATCAACTTTTGTCCTTCATGAGTGTATTTATTTTTCATAGCCTCACATCTTCACTGTTCTCTGAGCTGCGATACAACCAGAAAAATCATCAACATAGAAGCTACTGGCTGCTATTTCACCGACTTTTTTACTACATTCTTACTGTATTTTTACTACATCATATAATCTTTTAAGAAATATCAACTCAAAAGTAAGGCACTAATGAAAGAAACTAAATAGTTTTTTATAGGAATTATATTTCTTCATTAAATGAAAATATTTAGTGACATTTCAGCTTTTTCTTAATATCTATGCGCTTTCCCAAGTTCATCTTCACAACGTTAATATCTATATAGAGTCATTCTGCAAGATATACATCATATAACATTGCTATATTATACCATTAACATTTAATACTTACTCTCTGACAGTTGAAAATATTGATTATTTTCTTTTGATTGCTGTGCTCTCTGTCCCAGAACTCTTGGAAGCTCTTGTGAGCATCTCAGAACCTACGGCTTGCTCCACCACATGCTTCGTTACTTTCAGGAGTTATTTGCAGAAAGTCTTCAAGAGTGTCACACATGGAAAGTTTGACAGTAAATTCTCACTCAGTTCTTTGTGAGTTTTCAACCCTGGAAGGCAGAAACATAATGGAAAAATATAAAACACTCACAAGACTCCACAGCGTGTTCGTCCTGTCCATAGTGGGACCTTTCCAGCACTCAGAAAGAGCTGTGCAAAGCAAGAGTGTGCTGCCGTATCTATGGGGCTGTTAGATCTGCTCTGGTTAAAACTCAGTTGGGAAGGATATAGAGTTATGATTTCCTGTACTTTGGAAGTGTTTTGGTATTATCAGAAAAGGATATGATCACAGCACAACTTGTATGCCAGCTTTGGTTATCACCCTTCATCGAAAACCATTTGGAATAGTTTGTGCAATGCACCTTGACTGTGCAAAACCAGTCTTACATACCTACAATGCGTGCACACCTACAATGGTACCTGTAATAAATACAGGGAAAACTACCAAAGAGTGATTTCTACTGGAGTCCATGCTGTGAGTGTCAGCATAGAAAAACCTTCTACAGACCTATGTGTGTATTGTTTGTGCGCATAAAGTGTTTTATCTGTGCCTTTGAGCAACATATCACAAGTCTCTCCTATTCTCCCCTGTACTTGTAGCAGTCACTTAATGGCAAGGCCATTGAAATCCACCATATCTGATCCTCATTT
The DNA here is from genome assembly GCA_026546715.1 of Gallinago undulata. Lineage (NCBI taxonomy): Eukaryota > Metazoa > Chordata > Aves > Charadriiformes > Scolopacidae > Gallinago > Gallinago undulata. The sequence goes on along the minus strand of JAOTQQ010000032.1, from coordinate 71,159,409 downwards.
TCACTGGCACAAAAAGGGGACATTGACATGCAGTAGAAGATGATGTACTTCATCCCCTATGGCTCTTCAGGGCCGTAGGGGAATGACAGACTGCCACTTGCAGGAAAAGAGCTGTACTAGTAACAGGTAATATAGGACTGAGTAATGCTTAAGAAGCCACTGGATGAATGACTTTCTAATATTGAATAAACAATATGATGAACTATTAGACATGTATCCTTCTCGCATAGCTTTGGATGCAATGTAAAATTAACTCTCTTAACGCTTAGATGGACAATCTGTATGATATCCTTGACAAATGAACCATCAGGTAGTACACAGAAGATGTAAATGTGTTAAGCCATTCCAAAAAGCCTTTGTGGCTTCCATTTATATAAAAGAACTGAAAGAAACATCCCTCTCTGTGTTCGCACACATTTTATCCATTTCAACATAATGGCGTATTCAGTCTATTACATGATCACCTATCTAGACAATTCTATAAATGCATACTATTTATAAGATAGACCATAATAGCTATCTGTTCCACCGTAAGATTTATTTTATAGTTCTTTCACCTTGACATATTAGGCTATTCTTCCATTTTGTGCAGACTACAACAGTGCCAATGACAGCATAATTTTCATAATGCTAATATAAAAATATGAGCTGTAGAGTGTACGTTGGTCTGTTTTCTCTCTCTCTCAGGACAACTTCACAGGCATATGTGGTGACATCCACAAATAACAGATTGTCAATATGCTAGCCATTTAATTCCTGTCCTTCAAAAACAAGGAACTGACATGATCTCAAAAAAATATTGCAAATATTCAGAAGCTATTGAAAAGTGAAGTCTTGCAGAGGTAATCTGCAATACGTGTTTGTTTACCTGGAGAACACTTGGTCTCTATCCAGCATCCCTTCAAGAAGTGATAATACTGGTGAAAAAATGACTGTTGCTTTAGGGAAATTTTGTGTAGAATTACCCCTTGGAATGGGGTATATTTTGCACTCAAAAGCAGCATAGATTCAGTCACAAAATGCATCAGCCAAGGTTGATGAATCCTGTGAATAAGAAGACCCAGTTCAGCTGTGTGTGAGTTCCAATATGGGTATTCTGACATTGTGTTTTGGGTTAAACCTGGGTCTCTTCAGCCTCCATAGACTCAGGAGGAGGAAAAAAATATGTCATATCTGTTGTGCTCCTCCTTAGGAAACTGTGAAAAAATTTCCCCCCTCTTTTATTATGATGTGCTCCCACTGACATATTGAGGACAGGGCTCTAGGTAGCAGATCAGAACTGTTGCTGTTAACAAAATATTAAATGTGGAGCTCATTACAGCAACTAAAACATTCCATTTTAATATAAAAGAGAAAAAATAGCTATGGAAACATGTTCTTTTAAAACAATTTGGTTCTGAGTTGAGACTTTATCTGGCAAGTTTTAGCCTAAAGCTCATTTTTACAGTGAGGTTATAAACCCTTGGAAATGGAAATGTTGACATATCCTTGGCTATAACAGCTCTAAAAGGAGCTTCTACAATAGCCTGTAAAATCAACTATTCTAACTAAAGAAGTCCCCGTTTATTTCTTTATGCTATAAGCTATGACTGTTGTTTAGGATAAGATAGATGAAACTTCTGAAGTATACTCAATTGACAAGGTAAAGCAGGTGATCTTCAAAGTATTATTCACAAGACAGTATTTATACACTCAGTGTGTTAAGTACTCTTAATATTTTGGTCTATTTAAGACTGTCTTTAAACATAGATGTGTCTGTTCCTCCTCCTAATAAAACTTTATCATGAAGGCCATTTAGTTTTTTTGTTATTATTTTCTCAGTCAGCACTGAGCCTGTAAGCCTATAAGAGCATCTGCAAAGATTAGGAAGATCCAGTCCTGACCATGCACTCACATTCATAATGCTAACTTTATGTAAACAGTCATCCTTCAAGAACTTTCATTATTCATAGGTTTTTCACTATTCAAATGCACTTGAGTGCTTTGCTGGACTGTATCTTGTGAGGGTGGTAAAAAGTAAGGCAAAAAAAGGATGAAGAAGGTCAGGAGTTTAATGGATATATCTACTCAATGTGAGAGAGAAGGACATGCTGATAGTTTCACTAAGGTTTTGTTTTCAGCTCTAAAAATACAGAAGATAGGGTCAAGTACTGCGTCTAGTGTTGGGGTCCTCCACTCAAGAAGGACATGGACCTGTTGGAGCAGGTCCAGAGGAGGCCACAAAGATGATCCAAGAACTGGAGCCCTTCTGTTGTGGGGACAGACTGAGAGAGTTGGGGTTGTTCAGCCTGGAGAAGAGAAGGCTCCAGGCAGACCTTGTTGCAGGCTTCCATTATCTGAAGGGGGCCAACAGGAAACACAGGGAGGGACTTTTTACAAGGGCATGTAGTGATAAGACAAGGGGTAATGGCTTAAAACTGGAAAAGGCCAGATTTAGATGAGATATCATGAAGAAATTTTTCACTATGAGGGTGGTGAGACACTGGAACAGAATGGCAATAGACACCGTGGCTGCCCCATCCCTGGAGGTGTTCAAGGCCAGGCTGGATGGGAATTTGAGCAACCTGGTCTGGTGGGAGGTGTCCCTGCCCAGGGCAGGGAGGTTGGAACTGGGAGATCTTTAAGATCCCTTCCAACCCAAATAATTCTATGATTCCATCATAGAAACAATCCTATCTGACTGAAATGATAAAAACATCTGTAGCTATAAAACCTTCCTTCTTTTCACTAACAGTATCAAATTTAGGACAAAATTAGACTTGGAATATCTATATTTATCTTCTTTTTAGTTCAGAATATGCAAGAAAATTTACATTCATCTGATTACACATTAGAATCTATACTTAAACACAAAATGATACTTACGTTACTGTTTTCATCCCGGTATATCCACGTGAATGTCTGCCTGCCATATCATGGAATGTCTGTCTGTATGAATCCTGTCCTGAGTCAAAGACAAAAATAAAATTTTACAGAATTAATTTGAGTAAACATATTTATATACAGAGAGAGAGAGCTTATACCAAAAGCACGTGGTAAAAATATCATAAAGATTGTTACATATGTTTCCCAATTTTAGAATTCCAGTTCTATATGTGGTTCGAAACCTGTTCCCATGTAGTCAAAGACAATTTTTTTTTTTATGATTTTCCAGTTGGAAATTATTTTGGGTAATTATTTTAATTTCAATGCTAAGATAAGACTTTTGCATTTAGCGTGAATAAAAACATAGAATCTGTTCCTTCCTCTCCATTTGTCTGAAGTAGACAGGGATGGAAAACAGCCCAGTTTAGGAAATGATTGACAGGTAAGTCAGCTGTGATTCAATCACACGATCTATAAATATTTCAATTAAAGCTTTCCCTAAGAAAGAATTGAACCGAAATGAAGAACTGGAACTAGGTATATTTTCTCTACAGAGCGTGTTGAAAGAGCGTGAGGTTGTGCCACGAATTGGTACCCAGGCCAGTTTGGAGACTGGCACCCTGTGACCTGGGAGCAGCGCAGCTGCCCAAGCGCGGCATCCCGATTTCAACCTTTCAGCAAAGCAAGGCAGGGCGAATGCAGCCGGCAAAGCTGGCACGGCTGGGCCCCTCGCTGCTGGAACCGGAATGGTCTCCTTTGGAACAGCGATTCGGGCCACGCAGCCCAGGACCCTGCTGCGCCGTGTAGCAGCCCTCATGCCTGAGCAGGCCCGGCTGGGCCTACACGCACTCTGCTCTGCAGATTGCACAAAATCTGCTGGTTTCCATCTGGCCTGTCTTCTGTGTCTTGATTTTTAAGTAGTTTTAAGTGGCACAAAAAAGCTGTTTCACGAAATGCAAAAGTAAGAAGTAATTGAAGTCAAAATCTACTCCTTGGCTTTCTAGTTTTATTACCAATTACTACTATCTTTCCAAGTTACTGCTCAACAGCAAAAGGTAAATCTATGAACATACACACAAGATCACTCAAGTTTCTTAAAAGAATGCAATTCTTGAAGAAGCATAATCAATTTTATGTCATTTTTGACTGCAATTCTCTAAGTAATGTTAAATAAGAATGGCTTCAGCACACAATTCAAATGGACAGCCTATATGTCCAATAACTTTTGAACAGTTGAAAGCTTCTATAATTTTTTACTGTGTTCCAGTGAACATGTATGTCTCATATTAATATTTTATACAGTCCAATCTTTGAAAAATGAGTCCTGGTATTATTTTCATTTCACTTTAAACACTTCTAAATTCAGGAAAATGTCAAATGTCATTTAAAGTGTAAAAATAAATCCTGGATCAAGGTCTAATTATTGTAGTTGCATGATTCATTTTAGTGAAGTGAGAATTTCACTTCATGTTTCTTTAAAAGGTAAGGGTTAGCATTCTCAAAATCGGTAGTAGGCTTTGAAATGCTGACCTATTCCCTATCAATATTTCTGAAGTATCTTAACACACAATTTAAGAATGAAATTATGAATATAAAGTTATTTATATTATTTTTTTAATTATGAGTCAATTGTTCTGTATGTATACATACCAAAACTCCAATATTTTCAGAAAATTTTTCAGAACTTCAGTAGCTCACTGAAAGGAATAGGAAATTATTTTTCTTCTGGGAAATTCAAACAAGGTTTTGCAACAAATTAAATGGAAAGTCTTAACTGCTTACTTAAAAGTATGCTTAGCAGGGCTGTGCTCAAAAAGGATGAGAAATTGTTTTGAAATTTTAAATTAAATACCTGACAGAGCCAACTAGTGAAAAATATAGGTAAAAAACATCTGTACACAGTAGTCTCTGCATTTACTTCATAAAAGTGAAATGCATATCATGACTGAGTAATGCAAATGTATTTTGTTGTTTGAAGATCCTCAGCTTGTATAAATCAGTCTAGTTCCATTGCTATCACAGAACTCATACTGATTTACGCTATCTATTATTCTGACACGAAACATTTTGTAACTATGGAAATTGACAATGGTTTTGTAGAAGTGTTGGAAAAAGGACATATTTTCTCATTGAAAGAAAAATTCCTTATGCCTGCACCAGCCAAGATTTCATATGACAGCCAAAACCAAGCCTCAGAAAGCTCAGTGAAATTATGCTTTCATGAAACAGAAACCCTCTCATTTTAACCTTACAAAAGTAGTACAGAAATACCATTACTTTTGTCAAATTTTGGTTAGATCTCAAACACAAAAGTATCTACAGCTTTATGTATAACTATATTCAAACTTGCACATGTATTTTTTGCTTGTTTTGTCATCTAATTTTTCTATGCATATGTAAAATATGAGAAATTTTTCTAAGTGTATACATTTAGGAATGAAGACTGGGATTGTCATAGCAAAAGTGACGTTCTAGTTGTCTGTTTCCAGAACCTGCTCTATCAGGCTCACCTCTGCTGACAAGATCTCCAACAGGTATGTGTCAGATGAAGGATAATGAAGGCTTAGCTGTAATACTTAAAAACCTATTACTTAACTTATTTAACTTATCCTTAAAACAGGTGATTGATACCAAAATTGAGTTCCCCGGAGCTAGAAGAAAGTGTTTCCTACTTTACAAAAAAACCCAGAAGTTCTTGAAATAGCATAAAATAACAGACAAAAGAAAGACAGGGTTAAAAAAACCCCACATATCTGGGACCTCAGGGGGCTTGCAAAATTAGAGAGAAATAGAGGGTAAATTGATGTGAAAGAGAGGAAGGAAAAGTTTACCTGGAAATCAGCTCACACCAGAAAACTCAAGCTATGTAGAAAATACCCACGGATCACAACACAAACACAAGCTGTAGAAGGAATCCCAAATCATCCCTGAGATGTGTCCCCAAAAGATCAAATGGAAAAAAGAAACACAGGGAAGGAAACATTTTCCAGGATTCTGTGTTTCAGTCAAGGTCTACGTCTGTGTCAGTGAATGATTTACCCCACGCTCATCCCTACCGAACTCAACCTTTGAGAAAGGGACGCTGCTGTTCAGAGCAAGCCTATTGAATCACTTTGCTTGTCTTACACTAAAGATTATTTCTTTTAACCATCATCAAAGTATTTCAAAATTTAATTTCTCCTTCTCAAAAGTAAGAGAACAGCTGAGTAGAGCCCCGTGTGTTCACGTAGGAAAAACTCAGGTTATAGCAGAAAAACAAAAAGCTGGATGTGATGTTTGGATTTAAAATACTCAACATATCAGGGCAAGCGAAATTGGCCACTGCAGGCAGGACACACGCTGTTTCCTGACAGGTAGAAATTGGTTTTGTTTATCTCCTGCTGCCCAGAGCTTTCTGACATAATGATCTCAAAGAGTAAACCACATACTTGAGTTTTCAAAAATGTACTCAAACATCACGTTTAAACCAAATTCGTCACCAGTGTAATCAATAAAATGAAGTACTGTCACAGCAATGTCAGGATAACTGCTGTGGCAGAGGGCTCTGAGACTGGGGATGATGGTAAATTTCTGTCTAGCCGTATTACCTAATGACAGGAACACCTTAATGCTGGCTTTTGTGCCACCCAGGTGAGACTTCCAGAGAGGAAACCTGGCTGAATTATGAATAACAAAGTTCATACAAAGGAGCACATTTTCGCCACGCTCCATATAACCTCAGCTCTTTCCTATCCTTTTACAGTGATGACACACAATCCACAGCAGTCAGAAAAAAATTGTCAAGGTTCCTTTCTTAACTATGTTATCCCAGAGGCTCTACCACCTTCACTGATGGTCTCGACCTCGGCCAGCGGTGGGTTCATCTTGGAGCTGGCTGGCAGTGGCTCTATCAAATATGAGGGAAGCTTCTGGCAGCTTCTCACAGAAGCCACTCCTGTAGCTCCACTGCTACAAAAGCCTTGCCATGCAAACCCACTACAGGTTTTCAGACTAAAATATAAAAAAATCCTGTGTTTTACAGCACATCCAGAAAACATATGAAGACACTGGGTGCTGCATCATGGGGCCATCATGTTTAAATCTTATTTTTGTGATTGCCCAACTGGGGTGTGATATAACAGTAACACTGCTGTCATTCTCAGCATTGCTGAACTTGATAATAATTACCTTTGGTCATTGCAACACAGTGAATTTCTTCTGTTTCATTTAGCTGTGAATATGACAATCCAAGTAGCTAATCAGAGAAACCATGATTCCAGATTGGCTTAATGAATGATAACAGATGACATCCACTTAAGGAAAGACTGGATGATTTAAAGAAATTCTATTAGCTGAGGATCTGGCACTCTGATGAAACTAACCCACAATCACTCAGCAAATTAGTCTTCCAAGGGATATTTTACTTTCTGGATTGTCAGAAATGAGAGTGCCAAAAGAAAAGGTAACAGTAAGTGGAACAAGTTAGTGTCCCTCCAAGGTCCATACATGGTACTCTCAGGTAGCTTCCAAAGGTTACTGACCTCTTCTCTTTACCTAACATTTGTGATTACAGGAGAAACCAAAGAATACCCCTTGGATATTATTGCATATTAAGAAAATTACTGTTCTTTCTTCAGTGCATTCTTTCAGTTCAATCTAGTTTTCTAGTTGAAGAGAATTCTTGTATAGGGTTTGCAAAGCAGTTTCAATGCAGCTAATCCAAACACAGTTAACTGGACTGGGAATTTGGGATTGCAGCTTGCTACTTTATTCAAAGTAGCATAAATTAAAGGTTAACATCAAGTCTTTGTTTCTTTTCAGTGCACAACACATGCAATATTGCCCAATCAAGTCAGCTGGGCCAATAGCCTCACAGAAATTTGTCAACAGATACTTCTGACAGTATTTTTGTGTGTAATTACTATGTTCAGAGTAAAAGGGTGGAGTAAATTTTGTTATGAGACATTATGTTGCAGTACAAATGGTTTTTACCTGGTTTGTGGGGTTTTTTTTGGAGACGACTAGGATTTTTCCAAGAAACTAAACTCTTTCTGCAATTACTGAGATTTGCAAAAAAGCCAAAAATATTTGTGTAAAGTAAGACATAATTGTATCATTATCACTGTGATTTTACATCCTTCATTCAGGAAAATTGTAGGCTTGTTGATTATGTCAGCCTGTAAAGAATTTCTATGGCTCAAAGAAAGAAATGTGATGTTATAATTGAGAGAGCAAGAAATGGTGAGAGTTGGCTCTTCTTACCAGTGCTGCTTTTCTGCAATGAAAATATCTTCTACATTATTATTGTGAGAATACAGAAATGCTGGTCATTGATAATTAAAATTATCATTATTTTAGATTCTACTGAAATCCCAAGATTTCTCTTAAATTCATCTGAGATAGGCAAATTCTTCTGAATGAAAAATATGATTTTTAAACTAAAATTCTCACTTTGTAAAAGTCAAAATTAAATAATTTAGAATTTCTGACATCATTCATTTTACTTGAAGATGGAAAATAAATACTTTTCCTACTTTCTTACTGAACCCTTATTTTTAAAGCTAATTTGTACAGTTCCTCCAAATTACTTTTTTTTATAGGCAATTTATTTTTAAAAAATCTTTCTGTAGTTTTAACTGAGATCAGCTGTATATTTCAAAAAATGTATAGTCTGCAAATTAACTTCCTTTTTTGGAGGAGGGGCTTTAAAAAGTAACTCTTTTTTATGTAGTATACCACAGCTCAATGTTAAGTTGTCCCATCTACAGAACTGTGGGGTTTTTTTTGTTTAACACATGTACTTTCTCATGCTAAGAGATTCATGTCAGTAACAGTCTAGTTACGAATATTTGTGGACCAAAAGATCTCAGGTAAATCTCTCAATTTTTGTATCATGCTGGTAAGAAATTGAGTTCTGGCTCTAGCAGAATTGTGTTTGATTCAACAAATCAAAACTCCCTAATGTGTAATTTGTGCTTCATTTTTTAATTATTAGCAATCTGGTTTGTCCTACTTGATGTCGGTACACCTCTCAAATCAGAAGCCTTTACAAGTGCATTCCAGCAAAATGTAAATATATCTAGCATGGGAACATAAAAATTAGACTTAAAATATACGTATTTAGTACTTCTTAACATTTCTCCTATAAGGAAGAAATTGCCTGCATGGGCTATTTTGAGCAGTTTCGAATAGTTGCTATCCATATTTCATATCTGTATAATTATACTATGTGAAAATGAGACCTCATGACTCTCTATCCAGTAATTAATTTAATCTAGTGCCAAAGTTTTAGTATTTGAACGCTGATGGAATAGGAGAGACTGAAAGAATTCACACTGAACTTTTTTGTCATTGTAATTACTCCACAGTGGAGATGGCCAAAGGAAATTATTGTCTTGTTTGGACATTCCCAGAAATAGAACAGTTCGACAACGGTGTAAGTGCACCCAGTATCTGCTTTTCAGAGCAATACTGATGGCACTGGAGACAACATTGACATTAGAAAACCATGCTCACCTGGAATTTGCAGCACGAATGGATGCTGTCAAATATTAAAGCTGCTAGCAGACATTTATTCTGTTGATCCCTTGGACTCTCTGTTAATGTTCACAAGTATTTTAAAAGGTGAAAACATCTCTTTACGAAATTCTACAAGGGAAGAATAAGCAAGAAAAGAAATTTTTAGGTTTTTCTATAGACAGCATTAAAGGAACAACAGAGAATAGAAGCTGATGTGTTTGTAGGGTAGACAGACTTGATTTCAATCAAATATATGGATCATGCACCCTGTCTTTTAAAGTTTGCATATTCTTTGAGTACTGCTAGATGCACCCATGAGGCACTGAGGGCAAATTCTCTATTACTGAAAGTGTATCCCAATTTAGGAATTTATTAACCCAGTTCCAGATGGTATGACATTGAAATTATGTGACATATGAAATTATTTTCTGCCAGCTCCTTAGCCATTATAGTTCACCTAACACGTTAGCTTAAACCAAAAATGATTGAGAGCTGCCTCAATACATTTGCTAAACTGGCTGCAGAGTCGCAGCAGTATCATTTCTGCCCTTACAAGGGTCACCAGCTGCAGGAAGGGCAGGTGGAAGCTGATGGTACTAACGGCCTGTAAACTCTTCTGTGTGACCAGATTGTGGTGGCTTGCCTTTCTGCAGACATTTTATTTTCTTCCAGCAGGCAGTTTCAAATTTTTTAAATGCCTATTTAGAATTTGACAATGATCAAAAAGGAATTTTGCTATCTATATTTAGATTTCTGAGCAAATGCATGATTTTCAGGAGTTCTTGTTAACTATATCCCTCATTCTAAGTCAAGAGCACTTTCCAGTTTGGAAACATCAATGTATGACGTTAATGCTTTATAACTATAAATATCAAAATTACTCACAAGCTTTTCTCCTTTCTTTTCACAGGTAACCTCAGATTTCTCTTTCACTTGGTTAACCTCTATCCAAAGGCAGAAAGATTTCAAACACATAAACAAACAAACAAACAACAACAACAAAAACTAAAAACAAAGCAAGTTTCCTTACTATCCTAAATTTAGCCCAAAATGAGGTACATATTTGAAAATATATCTGGCTGGTAAAATACCGTGATTTATTGTGTAAGAGTCAGTGGGAAAAATCAAGCTAATCATTACTGTCATCATAAACTTCCTCTCATCTGATTTAGTACTGAATACCTACTTTTATATTCTGCAGTACATCAATTTCTAATTCATGATTCTGATTGCAATCAGGGTGTATCATTGCTCTGTATCTGCTGGTCGTCATTAATGCTCTCAGCGGTTTTTGAGCTGGAGGACTTAGATTCCAACAGAGCAGACACAATGCCTAAATTTGTTTTATAGCTGAAGTTAGGGAAACCCTCTTAATGAGTGAAAAACCAGATTATCAGACCCAACAGCTATAGCTTTAGTTTTAGCCAAGATCTTATAATATTAATCCTAACAAATTTACAAGGATTAAAGAAAAAAAAACAAATAATTTGTCTCCTTTCCTCCATCTAATTTCTTTCATTTCCCTAAGCAACATTCTAGGCTGGAAGAGTCACTGATTTATCAGTGATAGATACAGCATAAACAGCCTTCAAAATTATATTCCAGAGTTTCCCTGTTAAGGAAAAGACATGGTATGTTTTTTGGTTTCTAACCAAGGCCTCAATCTTTCTAAAACTGCTGGGATTCGGGTTTTTTTAGTAGTGTTATCTTCTTCCTTGCAATTCTAATTCTAAATATAGATTTATCATTATCTGATTTAGGTAAATGAAATAAAGCAAATTAATATACCCCAGGATTTAGTGGCTTGTTGCAACTTTTTTACTAAGAGCCAACACTGAATCACATATATTCTGGTTTAAGTAACTAAAGAGATCGCTCAAGACAAGATGTATGTATTAATAGTAAATAAATAAATCCTTAGTAAGTATTTATTGCTATGCAATAAACCATTAATACTAAATGTCTCCAGCGGAATCTTTTTTCTTTTTTCAGAGGAAAAGACAAAGAGTCTGATTCTGACTTTAGATATAATCTAAAGTTAAAACCAGTGCACAGAGGATAAGAATCAACATTTCTCTCCTGCTTATGGTAATCACTCCCATAAGTGGCTTACACAAGATGAATAAATGGATCTCTATAGGGCAGAGCACAACTGTGCTTTAATCCTCTAGTGAACAACTCTGGAAAGCATATATTTATTGTAAAATATCTATTGCCTCCCCACACCCACTGAAAAAAAAACAACTAAGCAGTCAGTGAAGCAACCCTGAGATTCCGAGCTTTAGACCATGTACATAACTAGTCTTTAAAGTGATCTTCCCTCTGCTTTTCAGAGACCAGATCCCTGTCTTGGATTTTGCTCCCTGAAAAGCATCAGACCATTTCAATATGTTGCAGTAATTATGGAGATAATGAATATAGCATTATGCAGAATAATTTTACTACCGTGGCAGTAAGAATTATTTTTTTATGTCCTCACTGTTGGCTGAGATCAAATATTGACTCCTAGGGAATATATCTCTACAAACAAAGAAAGCTGAAAGCTTCAGTAATTAAATACTGTCTTCAAAATGCTAGGAGTAAATTTGCTAATGATTATACTGAGCTCTCTCAGGTAACTATTTTTTAGGCCTGATGACTTTTAAAGTTAGTTAAATTATTGTCAAATGATTTCTTGCCTTTGAAAGAACATTTTTTTCACTTGCTTTTTACTTTTTAAAAATTATTTTCCTGTGTATTTATATGTATCCTATATGTTCATTATTCCAAATCTTCTCTGCTATGACACAAGCTATATAGGATGTGATGGAAGTACTCAAATCAAGACAGAAATCATAGACAGAGCATCATGCCTCATGAATTTTTCCTCTGATAATGAGATCATCTTGATTTCAGTTACCAACACATAGACTAGTACTCAACATTGTCACAGAAGTCACACAACATCTGTATTTCCCCAGATCGTATAGGTATTGAAATAAGAGTTGTCTACAGATGGGTGAAATTATTGTTTGACCACCGTATATGACAAGCTGAGAGAACACACAGGAGCCAAAGCTGATGCTAAAGATCACCTTGGTATGTTGGAAGTACCATAAAATAAAAGAGAACGATTGTAAATACGAGCATCAGTGCATAACTAGGGACACCAAGCGGGGACACTTCAGGCTGCTGAAGGGAAGCTAGTTTACACTGCTCACTGTCCAGATTAAAAAAGAAGATAAGGTGGACAGTTACAGCTTTAAAAGCACGTATAGGTAAGCGGCTTGAATTAAGATTTAGTTTCACTGAGGCTTAGTCAAGCTCCCTAGAGACCAGAGATGTAGCTGAGCTACAAGATACAGTTCTGGGTCAAGAGAAGTTGAGTTTGTTCAGACCATAAGCAAGTTATTCTGTATCTCAAAAATTTAAACCATCTTTTACATACCACAAGGATCTATGAAGGTACTCTGAGAGTGCTTTCCTGCCAGACAGAGGCAGCTACTATAATAATTTTAAAATCTTAAAGAATTTTGAAATTGTTTGATCCATTTGAAAGACATGGGAATGGTCAGAGGTTTAGAAGCAGGAAAAGGACAAAGCAACAAAAAAAGCAAAAGCATTGCTGCTGATAGTATTATTGTAAGGAAGTTGTCAAAACCAAAAATCACATGAAAAATAATAGCTTAAATCAACAGAAGTGTAAAGAGAATTGTTAACAGGTTAAGAAGGGGGTACCACAGGTAGAACAGAGAAGGAAACAAAAGCTATCACCTAATCATGGGTACCAGCTGAGAGGTATTTGAGGTTACAGGGAGCTAATTATCAAACTTACAAAATAAGTTGTTATTTTCCCACCAAAATATTTTGAAGAGTAATGGATAGCTGGAGACTTGGGGTAAGAAGACAAGCAAAGTGAGGCAATAACTTGGAATTGATTACGCTGCAATCCTGGATAATTCTGGTTTACTTTGTATCCCTATTAAAAAACAGAACCAGTACTGCGAGTTAAAAATAGGCAAACATCTGGAGAATCACAAAATCTTAAAACTGAGGAAGTAAAGGTTTAGAAACAAATAATCATGACAGAGAAACATGACTGCTTTTTGATGTTACAAGTGAAAACGTAATAGCTGGAGGGGTCACAGTAGCCAAACTTTAAAGATCTTAAGGAGGCTTACAAAAGGGTCTCTGAGCAAAATCTTACAACATTCGCTCAGGAAGCACTGCCCTGGGAAGTAAGATTTCAAGTGGACTGCGAACAAAGGATGCTGATAAACAGCAATGTGTATAAACTCAGGGATCAGTAAGCAAGAAATCCCAGAGGCAGTTTTTAGGTATTTTCTTGTTTCACAACTTTCATAAAGACATGAAGAGCATCAAGAGCACATTGATTACTTCATCACATGATGCTGTTTTGGAAACACACAAATATACTAAGGTGTACGGAATCTATCAATGCAAGCAAGGAGATTATTCTCTTGCTCCAGCAAAAGTACGTCAGACAACTGTGCAACACAGGGACATAGCCAGAATCACAGTATGTTGTATTCACCCTCTTATCTGGACAAAACAAGGAACCCATGTAGCCCTGAGCCAAGCTATTCATGCAATGGAACCCACCTTCTGGAGGTTCTCCAAAAGGCACCCTATGCTACACCCAATAATTTATTTGTTCGCAGCCACAGAGCCATAGTGACAGGCTGAGGGGGAGCAGACAGCACCGTGTCTTGGGGACATGGTGACAGTTCTCACAGATCTCAGTGGCTTTTCAAAGACTTCTCATGCTTTGTAACCTGCAAAATTTCCAAATGCCCATCTTCAAAGGGGGACTGATATCTCTGTCTTATGAGAGCTGATTCAGCACTTGTAAAACATCAAAGGAATAGCAAGGAATGAAGAAACAAGGACCAGCAAACATCTTCTTATTTGAAAAGGAAAACAAAACAAAGACATGTTCTCCATTCTAAAGTGCCATTGGACATAATTTCATATATAAGTTCAAAACCTGGCACAGCTGATCATGATATTTAAAATATTCATATGCACACATTTGTTGGGTTGCGGCCATCCATGGCTCTAGGAGAAAAAAAACAACATACCATTCAAGGAATTGTATTGATATAAAAATTTTAATGATGAAATAGCTTTAACTTCTTACCTTTATGCATGTCTCTATGACCTGCCCAAAGCTTTCCTATAATAATAAAAGACTTTCTCTACCAGCTTTGCTTTGCTAATTAGCTGAATACATGTCAAGAATGATTAATAAGCAATTGATTATAGCTTACTGTTAACCTGGGAACAAAGATTAAGAGGCAAATCCTGAGTTAAATCCAGAGGTACAAAAAACCTGCAACAGTGATTCCGTGCGCAAGGACATACAATGTCCTTACAGAATAGTAATGAGGAGGTGCCAGCAAACAGGATTTGGGAACCACCTTTTCCTGTACTTGGTTGGTTTAGACGTAAGGCAGATAATACACCTTTGCTTCAGAAAGGACAAGTTATGAGTTGAGTTACCACCCTGGGAAGCTTCTCTTACTATTCTGTTCAAATTCCCCATTATTCAAAAAAAAAACCCTAAAACTGGCATTGTCTGAAGAGAGTAAAATGCAAAGAAAACTAATTGTCAACATTTCAGAAAAAAAAAAAAAACACGCTAGAGTGATGTAAATGGTTCTCTCTATACAAGTAATAGGAAGGAACCCTATTGCCAATAATCTGTAAGTTTTTGTCAGGCATAGTTTCCAAGTCACAAAAACAAATGACCCATGAAATACAGTCCAGTGTCCAGTACAGCTGGGCAAAGCTTTAGAAGCCACACCATGGAGACAAAATCTATACTGGCAGGGTGATAAGCTAGAATATGAGACCTTTTTCCTCTTTGCTAATTCCCATGTTTTTGAGAGAGACACTTTGAGATTCCCTTGCTGATTGTTCTGTACGATGCCAGGAAATTTAACAACAATCTCCATTCAAGAGCAGGTTCCACTGCTGAAGTAATCAGACAGACCTCATCCAAATCAGTGAAGTAATTCTATTTCCAGCAACATAGGATCCAACTCTATTTCTTGATTTTTCCTCCTCCCTAATCTTTTGTGCTCTTTGCACTGTGTTCTTTCACCATTGGTAAAGAAATTATTTTATCTTCTTCTACCTCTCATGTATAATTATAGATCAACACAGTTTGCCAAAACAATACGGTCCCAGTTTTCTGGTGACGTGGAAATGAATCTTGAAATTAAATACATCTTGCAGCAGCAAAATGCTTCTCTGCCAAATTATATCTACAGCTCTAATTTTAGAGATCAGTGTCATTCTCACTCCAATTGGCCTTTTAGCAAAACTAAACCAAGAATTTGTTATTTTCATCATATGTTATCCTGTTACAGAACACCGGGGCTTTCAGAAAGATGTTTTTCTTCACCAGACAGAAGCTGCACAGAGTCAGGCACTGACAACTGGGCGAGTGGGATCTGCTGGCACTCCTCAGCCAGCATTTACTCAGGCATGAAAAGAGAAAGGGACTGCGTTTTAGCGCAGTGTGGGCCCTCACGGGATTATCAAAGCAAACACAAGTGGGTAACAAGGTGCAGCCAGCGTTAAAGCCCTCAGCACTGGAGCTCCTCGGTGTGTGGTGAGCAGAAGCAGAGCGTGAGAGCCCTTTGGAGGGCCAGGGGTGGGTGGCACACCAACTGCAGGAGGAGCCCCGGGGAACGCAAATCTCTCGTGGCAAAAGCGCAAAGGTTCCGGCCCCGTGAGATGGGAGTCGAACCGCAAAGCTGAAAGTCCACCTCGTGTTAGGGTTCAAGCCTTTCTGCTGTTGAAGGCTTTGTGATGGTGGGATTTTTACTCAAGGACCCTCTTAACGAGGGGCATTTTTTTTATGGTACTGAGAAACATCAGCCATATCTTTTCATCTGAAATTAATCAAATGCCATTACAATTTATGTTGCATTAAAGGTATATACACACTGAGAGATGAATTCTATAAAACGTAGAAGAATTTCAAACATCTCACAAAATAAGCTGCTACGTTTTATAAGCGGGGAGTGTGCTCATGCACAGATGGCTACTTTTTTTTTTTCAAAATGCCTTTAAAATAAATTTTTTCTTGAGGTTCCACAATAATAAACAAATACAGTTCTCTTTCTATTAACTATACTAGACTAGCAGAGATTATTCTACAATAAACTACTGCTCTTTTTGCCAACTGCGAGTTCCTGCTGTTAAACTATTTAAGTAGGCTGAAGAACAGAACTCTGCTAAGTCTGCTGCATCTTCTGTTATTTTGAAAGAAGATGGTGAAAAGTAAGAGAGAGAAAGAAAGAGAGAAAAAAAGACAAGGAGGGAGGGACCTAAATGCCAATATCCCTCTGTTTTGTTTCTCTCTTACCTGCATTTGTAAGGTCTTTCTTTAAAAAACGAGTTTTATCAGGCAGGATTAAGTAGTATTTCCCTGTATGATTTTACCAAAAATCCCTTCTTTTTTTTTTTTTAGTAAAACAAACAGAACCAAAAAAAAAAAAAAGTTAAAAACATTGTTTACACATAATGTTCTGACAAATGGAAGTTGCAAGTTCAAGTAGCCCTGTCTCCTTGTGGTTTTATCATGAGTCTCACAATACCCACTGGCAATACACCCACTATGGAAACACCCAGAAATGGTAAAGTGAAAGGATTACTTAACAGTCAGTTGTCAGCGCAGGTTTCCAACTTTCAGGGTTGCTGAGATACACTTGAAAATGTGGCCAAAGTTCCTAGAAAGAGAAATATAGGAAAATAATAATAACTTCAAATGAAATCATTTGGCAGGGAAATTTAGAAGCCTTTAATCTGAGACAGAACGACTGACTGATTGACTGAGATTAGCAGTTCTGAAGGACAGGCTCTACATTTAAGAACTGCATAATTCCCATACGACTGAAGGTCCTGCAAGCACATGGTGATGTCTTTTGGATCACTGTTCTACTCTAATGGCAGCTGGCACAAGGGAAGAAAACTGTTATTTCCAGAATAGCACTGGAGCTTGCTTAGAGGAGGTAGGCTCTGAGGAGCTTGCAGAGGCACTGCAGAAAGGAGATCACAAAACGAAGACACTTTGCAGCTAATAAAGACCAGCCAAGATGTCTGCCAGCACGAGAGACAAGACACTATGCCCTGGATATTTTTAGATATATCTAAATAGCACAATATAGTTGGGTTGCTTTTTCTGCTGCCTCTAGGCTCCAGACTTGAAAGAAGTTACTTGCATGCCATATAAACATTTATAGCAGCACTTAAATGAAAAGGAAACCTTAAAGTACAGAAAGTTAAAAAAAAAAAACAAACAAAAAAAAACAAACCAAAAATCAGCCTCCTGAAGTGTTTCAGATTCAACATTCATGTGTTGAGAAAGAGATGGTTAGTTATAATTTAGAAGTAATACTGTAAGCACTGTGTATTATTGAACTGCAAAAAGGGAAATGATAAAGACATGTCTTTTGGTTTTATTTTGCCTGGCATATTCTGGGGGAGGGGGGCAGAGTTGCTATGTACTTGAATTGCACAATATTTACTGAATTTAAATTACATTTCATGCACACTATAAAGATCCTCGTATAAAAACACAGTTATCAACTGGGAACTGTAAATGACATTAAAATTTAGCTGTATTAACATATTTTGTGTATTTTCAGAGAGTGAATTAATTGTAAGATGCATCTGTTTTATTAAACACTGAATGATTGGTCTGTAAGTGTTTAATTTGAAACATTATTGATTTGCAATACATGTGTTTCAAGTTTAGTGTTTGGTTACATTCCCTTTCCTTTCTGTCATTATCTGCTGATTAGTTTACCTATAATTGAAGTCAATAAAATCTCTTTAATGTACTGTGCTGCTGTGTATCATTAAGTAATGGCTGTAATCATGGAACTACTTCAGTGCTTTGGAATCAAAAGAACATGTAGAAGATGCCCTGATATTCCCTTTCTTACTGCATAAACACTTTTAAACACACAAAATATGAATTAGTAGCACAATTTCATTTTAAATTATAATCACTAGGTGTAATAGTACCACACTACCTTAAATTCTGTTTAAATACTGTTAAATTCTGTTGATGTTTGTCCAACAGGGATTGCTGACAAGGGATCTTTCATTATTCTGCACTCTTACCTGTCACAGAATCATAGAGTGGTTGGAGCTGGAGGAGACCTTCCCTCATGTAGTTAGACTTTCTTTAAAACTGCTGTTGAACTGAAAATGATCAGTATAAAAGATTGCATTTAAGCACTCCGTGACTCATGAGAGTGTCTAGTGCCTTTAAAATCTTTACCTATGAAATTGTTCAATTTATGCACCTGTATAAATAAATTGTCACAGGCGATACATTAAACTTAAGACCAATCAAGTGGAAAACCAATTTGTCAGTATGATGTGATTTACTGATGGAGTATTTTCTTTCTCAGTGAAAACTACAAAGGGAAGGTATATTCTACAGTATAGTCTGGTTTGGGTATCTAACCAATCACCAGTCAGCTTAACTCTTACTGAGGGATGCTGCCGTGCAAACTCTGAAAAGAAAAAGTTATTTGATTTTCTACAAAAATCCTATGTCGATGGATTTTTAAAGAATTTTATGTCTCTTAAACGTTTAGAATTGCTCACATCCTCAGATTAAATCAATAACATTTATTACTATGTGTACTATTAATTACTACGTTTCTATTCTTGAGTCTATGTGGTGTCCTAAAAATTTCCACAAGGAAATATTAACGAAACACTTAATAGGCCTGTTAGAAAACAGAATCTCATTATTTCAGAGTAACTATTAATTCTTATTCATAATGAAAATTTGAAACATCCCTGAAAATGTATGAAATTAGTAAATGAAAATCTATAAAATTAGTTCCTTTGCTGATATAACATATTACTCAACACAGAAGTAAAATTTCATTAATACTCATACCATAATATACCATTGGAAATGAAATAAGTCTCGAGGGTAAAATTAAATGAATTAGTTCATTTTCATCTTTAAATTATGAATTTGAAACAATTCATCTCAACTTGTAAAACTTTGCTGTACAAAATATTGTAATCTCTTGCATTCTTATGTCCTTCACATAACCATACAAGCTGCTGCGAATGCTACAATGATTTAGAACTACTTCAGTGTATTTTCTGCAGATAGATACCAAAAGGAATAAATTCATACCAGAAAGCTACTTGCAGGTTTGATACTGGTTCGGAGGACTTGTTTTAGCCAAATATTTTCCTTTCTGATTATATGAAGATCACAGGAATTGCTTAACCAAATATTTTGAAAACCCAACAGAAGTAAATGAACTGTTCAAATCAGATTTACAGCTCAGTCACATTTTGTTTTTGTAGTTCCAGGAGCATATGCTTCTATATGGTAAAGTCTGGTTTTTCATTGCAAAATGTTGCTGGTCGGTCACTCTATGGGATATTGTAACTATGCTAACAATTATTTAAATGTAAATACATTTTGGCTGTAACAGCTGCTTTCTGATACTTTA
This sequence comes from Gallinago undulata, assembly GCA_026546715.1. NCBI lineage: Eukaryota > Metazoa > Chordata > Aves > Charadriiformes > Scolopacidae > Gallinago > Gallinago undulata. The sequence continues at coordinate 71,139,538 of JAOTQQ010000032.1, read as the reverse complement.
GATATATATAGACTTTCTAAAAAGGCAATAACTTGGACTATTATGGATAAAATAACCCAAGCTAAAAGTTAATAGAATGGGTTGCAATTGTCTAATATGAATTTACCTAGAAAAATTATTCTTTGATGCTGCCTGTTTTTTAGTTCCAGTAAGTCTTCGACTAGCAGAGTGATGTCTTGATCTGTCTCCACCACAGCTATTTTTGCACAAAAATATTTGCTCATAAACATCCTATACTATCCAATAAATGAGAACTGTCACTTCTGTTCTGCTTCCATTTATCAGGCAGAAAAAAAGAAAACATTAAAAGAATTCAGATCTCAGTTATTAACTAGTTAACTTGTTAAGTAGCGAGTAGTTGCCTGAATCTTCCTATTTGCCTTTTATGTAGACAGCAATGATATTTTCCAATGACATTTCCAATGATATTATCCTCTCATCTAGAATTTTCCCTGACCTCCATAACCTTCCTAAAATGATGGCTTTGCAGTGACATCATCCAACCCTCTTAGCAGCCTTGGAAGCATCCTGTAAGGTCCCAACAACATATGTCTATAGACACTGTTGTATTCTATACAAATAGTCCCTAACTTGTCCCTGTTCTGTCAGTGGCTCCCTCTGTGCTTCATCATAACTTCTTGGCAT
>JAOTQQ010000032.1:71113156-71138793 GCA_026546715.1 Gallinago undulata | reverse complement strand
ATTCTATACAAATAGTCCCTAACTTGTCCCTGTTCTGTCAGTGGCTCCCTCTGTGCTTCATCATAACTTCTTGGCATAGATATTGGCTGACCTTACCTGTGAAGACTGAAAAAAGGGAGATATTGAGCACTCCATTTTTTTTTCCTCTGTCATTTTTCAGTCTCTAACTAATTAGCCAGTCTTGTTCTGCAGCAGTTGCTTGCTTCCTCTTTATTTGTAAGCAATCAGTTGAGGGGAGCACTATTCCTAGCTGGCATATGCAGTAGGACTCATGATACACTTCAAAAATCTCCCAAGTTGCTTGTGCACCACCACCACTACCACCACCACCGTGTTGCTTTGGAGAATCCAGGACCTGCAGACCTGAGGATTTTGCAAATTGTCACTAATCACTACGCAGCTCTGAAGAGTTGCTTAGAATTTTCATCCTGACCAAAATAAATGCTATCAAGCAAGAATATCTGGGAGTGTCTAGTAGTGCTGAGCTGTGCTTAGCACCAGCACAACATAAACTCTGTGAGATATAAAGTCAGTCTCAAGAGTGGAAGAAGATACACCAGGCACATGCTCTGTTCCTTTCTCCCTGCCTCAGAAGTGGGGCAGATACACAGAGGAGCTTCCTACACCATCTTGTACGCTTTCACTGTACAAGTACTGAGAGTATTTGAAGACTGCACCTCCCTGAGCACAATCCTTTTTAAATCTATCCTTAATAGTATCAAAACCTAATCCTCGATAAGTATCTCAAAGTTTGTGTTTAATGCAGAAAAAAATTGTGCGAGAGCATCAATTGGAATAATCTGTCCTTTTTTAAGCAATACTGTGGCTTTTCCTGATGCTACGTGACCTAAAGGGTAAGCAAATTTGAAACAAGTTTCCAGAGAGACTTAGAGTTGTATTTTTAAGTGATGAGCCTGGCTTTAACTTCATTGAAGCAATAGCAACATACCTACTGTAAACATCCATACTACCAACAGTAACATTTACAATTTCCTATTATTTAGAGTAAGAAAACCAGTTTTAACTTCTAATGACTGAAATCCCTCTTAGCTTGGGAAAGTCAGAGATTATTCTTGCCAAAAAAAAAATAATAATCTGGGTATTTTCCAAAAAAGTTTAAATTAAGATTAAACAATTGACTCTTTTGCTCAATTTTTTCTTAAATAGAATATTATATTCCTGTTGCATTTATCTTATTTTTTTTTCTTCATCCCCTTTTTTGATAGTTGAATCTCCACTTGGCAATATTCCCATATCATTTTTTCCAGTCAAAGAATATCCCTTTCTAAGCCATCTAGTTTCTGCTTGCAAATCTCCCGAGTAATGCATAATGGGAGATTTTACCACCTCTCAAAGCCAACTTACAGGCTTACCAAAATATTGCTGGAAAAACTTAGCATTCTTATTTTTATATGTTTCCCAACAGAGGGCCAATTAGTTTTGGAAGCCTTCAGGATCTCATAATACGGATAGGAGATTTTTATGATTTATTTATAGATGCAGAAGGTTTCAATTAGTTGGTAAGGGTGAAAGAGTCACATTTGAGGATGTGGTGGTTTCTGTTCTAGTTGTGGGCCTAAAATTATATGATGAATCACCAGAGCAGAAAACTCACTATTTTCCTTTCTTGTCAGACCTGCAGTCTTCTAGGATGGAAGATATTGTACTCAAAGAGCATGCCAATGTCACTGCTTATTTTCCACATATGAAACAAAAAAGCCATGTCCTATTAATTTCACTGACACAACAAGTTCCAGAAAATATTTCCAGTTCTATAAAGCATTTGGATTTCCCATTTTTCTGCTCTTTTTCATGCCTCTAGACACTTCAAACTAGAATTCTAAGTATTTTACAGTCTAGCAGTGGCTCTCACTCCATCTCAGGGGTGCTAACGTTTGTGGCAGAATAAGTCAACCATTACAAAGCAGTGATTTGAATTCCTCCCCCTCTTGGCACTATAAGCAGCTTCTGGAATATCCTGATACTTCTGCCCCATGACTTTTTCCAGCTGCTTCTTCAGATCTAGGAGTTATTGCAAAGACGTTTTCAAAGGCTGTACTGCTTCTGGAGAAACTGAGCTTGTCATGCAGGAGCCACAGCAAAACCCAAAGCAGCCTTAAGAAGAGAGGTGGCATGTGACCTCCGAGTAGAAAAGAGCATTACTAGTAATATGGTAAGGCAAAACAACACTATCAAGTAGCTCAGTTTAGTAAGTTATTGTCCACTCAGCTAAGATTGAGTATCACAGCTTAAAGCCTACCCAAAAGCACAGCTCATTTAAGCAAATGCTTAACTACACTGCCCAGCTCTAACTGCTTACACAACTGAAATGCAAAGTACAACGAGTTGCTTAATTTGAACTAGTTCCTGAGATTAAATCTGTAGCTGAATATCACCTTTTGTAGTTTGACTATTGAAAATGTAATCAGAAATGCAAGATGCACAGAAAACATGGAAATGCGACAAGTATAGCGTTTATCAGATCAAACATGAAACAAATGCTGCAAAGTAGATCTTCCTAAATTGAACAGAATCATTGGAAGTAATTATCAAGGTACCTGTAGATGTTATAAAATGGGCTGGGGAATGAGATCACCGGGATTTGAACAAGAGAGACCTAGAAAGCTGATAGTAGCTGAACATGTAATTCACTTAAATTTCATTGTAGCTAATTATAGCTGTAAGAAAATACCAGGAAAATTGTTTTGTTATCCACTCTCTGAAAATTACAGTCTAGATGAAACAAACACTTTGAAGACAATGGCTTTTATGAAGGAAGTTATTATAACTTTAAGGAAGCAGATTGCTTACACAGCAGGATACAAACTACAGCAATTCATAAAAAATGGCTTTTGGCTTATGTAGTAATTCTGCCAAGCTGATGATTTGTGAGGAAACATGGCATACCTCCTGCAGTTTGTCTGTTATACTGGTATGATTTACGTGCAAAACCCTTGTAATATGGCATCTACTATATTCCTGAATGGATAACAGATCGACACAGAAATTGAGGAAGAAAAATCAACTACAATGTCCATACTTCTGTTTCCTGAGTAAAAGTCTGGTAAAATAAGTTAACAAAAAAAATCGCCAAAAGGCAATGAAACACACAGATTCCAAAGTCTTAGATCTAAGCTGCCAGTTCCAGGAAACCTGCGTCTCTGATCTTTTCATTACTATCACCTGGGAATACAGTAATATCAGGTTTTTGAGTCACTATGGCGATCATTAAATTTTAATGCACTTGTAGAGGTTTAAGTGCATTTTTTTTCCTCCATGACTGGTATGAGATGTAACAAGAACAGCAACAACAAAGAGGAAAAAACAAAACATAAAAAAAATATCTTCATCTTACCTCTCTGTGTGTTCAAACAAGAACCTTGGTCTTTCATTCTCTCCTTAACTTCTGAGATGTCTTTCTGAGCAAGTCTTTTTGATCTCCTTAAGTACAGCGAGAAATCATGGAGAGGCATTTAAAAATACTGCTCTGGAATCTCCTCTTTCTTTTCTTTTAAAGTTGCAAATGCTTTTAGGTTGAAAGATTTATTGTCCTGCATTCCCAAGGAAGCTAGAAGGGTTCTGAAGGAAGTCCTGGATTGTTTCTGCACCTGAAAGATCTGCAGCTTGAAGAGGCCCAGTCAAGTCAAGGGAGCACTTGGGGAAGGAGACCTAGGGAAAAAAAATTACTTTGATGAGTAAACATCCAAAATCATGTGTGTAGGTTGTAGAGCGTGTAATTGGAAGGTTTAATTTTGGAGTTTGTTTGTTTGGGAGCATTCTTTAAAATTGGACTAGATAAAGATTTGCTACAAGTAACATAGTTATTACTAATCAAGTTCTAAGTAGGCAAGGTGAGTAGGCAAGATCACTTATTTCATTCTTATCAGGAATCTTCACACCTTCCTTTCTGCGAACAAATTAATAAATTTACATACAGACTTATCCTGTCATCTTCCTCTCATTCCAAATACCTAAGGGTTCAAGCTGATCATGGTCTTCTCCTACTGATTTCAGCCACTGTTTTTACCAGCTGTTCGTTCTATGCTTGAAGTCTCCTCAGTGAAGTCTTCTCCTCCTCGTCTAATGTGTGTGATGCAATTTCAATAGAATTTTTCTCACACTGCTTTCCACTACTATATTCTATTTGTCCTCCTACATAAGCTGATGCTGCTTCTGTAGTTCACTTGTAAGCTCTTCAGTTCAAAACCAGCTGATCCTGAGGGCACCAGTTCACATGACAAGTTCTGGTCTCACTGTAATCAGGCACCTAAATCTTTGCATACCTTCCTGATCCTTTTTTGATGGTTACACCCAGCAGACACAGACTTGCTGGTATATAAAAAAACTAATGTTTAAATCTAGTCAGGCTTGACCAAGTCCCATGACATTCATTTAATATTCCTTAAGAATATGACTTTAATGCCCAAATAAGTTGTGCATCAGAATCTTCAATTCCCAGAATGAGTATCCTACCATAATTGAAAATTACAGCGCATATACTTCTGACACTGTAATCACTTTGTGCTATCTAAATCTCTACTCTTTTCTTCCAACATCTATGAAAAATAGATTCTTGGTGTCTCTGAGCTTTTTTTACAAAGTTCTGCTCAAGAATTTGGTGAATAGGGATGCTGGGAAGTACTTTTCTTAGTTGCAATTTTTCCTCCAACTCAGTCTCTTTGGTGATTTGGATCATTGTTTTCAGTCCCTGCCCTTTGCATTCAGCACTTGCTCTTCTCTCACTTCTCATTAACAATGATTTTGGCCCAGCCTCTAATCTGTACCTCATCTTCATTCATACTTCCTCTAAAAATAATTTAAATCTCATTATTAGTGATTTCCTTCCAAGACACATCTGAAAGGATTTTTTGATGCCTTTCTTTTCAACTGTGGAAGTTTCCCAGTGGTTCACTGTTGAAATATTCACATTTCCTCTAGGCAATCCTGTCCACGTCAGTCTGTTGAGTGCTTTTAGATTTGCAGAAAGACGCAAACTTGCAAGACAAGCAGACAGCTTGTGAGCTAAAACCCTTGAGCTTTGAGGGGCTTGTTTGCCTGAAGGGTGAACACAGTTCACTGCAGATCTACCAAAGTTCCATTTTGTTAATAAATGTACAGCAGGTAGCTTGCTAAATGAAAAATTAAATTCAGTAGTAATTCCCGAAAGACCTCAGGGATGCATTACACTGACAGAATGCCAATTTGTATCTTTAATAGGATATTATACTGGTGAAACATCAAAATAATTTTATATGGGTGCATGTCACAACATGCAGAAGCATCCTTGTAGATATAACAATAATGTAGTCATAACAAAAATCACTGCTTTTGTCTTTTTGGGTTTTGTAGCTTTTATGAACATAACTGTACATTTGGTGTTACTCAAATCCTACATGATAAAATAAGATTTTTGGTCAAAGAAAATTCAAGAAACCCTCAAACACAGGAACTCCTAAAAGCCACTCCACTGTCTCCATTAGCAATGTTTCGAGTTGTGCTATCTCATACAAGAAATAGCACCGCCACCTTAATGGGTGTCACTTCTTGTGGCTGCATCTGGCTTTGGTAAGCTTTTTTGTTACTTAAATTTATTTTCTTCAGCTGTTTTGTGTATTCATCAAGGGTTGAGGGAGATTTTGGTCACCTTTGAAGTAGTCATGCTGCACAAATTGTCGATGCTAATCATTTCTCATACCCCAGGTATTGACATAACTTGGATAACAGCTGAGTTGTACTAACTTCAGGCTGCAGCAATGACGTAGTATTGACTTAAAATTAGTTTACCAGTGTGGTGGGTTGACCCCAGCCAGCAGAATACAGGAATAGACACAAATATAAGAATAGATATAGCTGCTCTCCCATTCCCAATAGGTTGGGGGAGGGAACAGGAAGAACAAAAGCAATAGGTTAAAATAAAGACAGTGTAATCAACAAAGACAAGAGGGAGGGGAAAAAAAAAGAAATGATGCAAGGGAAATCACTCACCAACTCCCGCAGGCAGATCGATGTCCAGACAAAGAGCCACCTTGGAAAACAAAAGCCCACCCTTCTTCCTCTGCCCCAGTTTTTATTGCCAAGCATGACATTTTACACTATAGAATATCCCTTTTGGCTAAGTCAGATCAGATGTCCTGAACATCCCCTTCCAATCTCTTGTCCACCCCCAGCCTACTCAAGGGGGAAAAAAAAAAAAAAAGGAGAATACCTTAACACTGTGCAAACCACTGCTCAGCAGTAGCCCAGACTTTGGTTTTTGATCACCACTGATTTAGCCACAAATCCAAAACACAGTGCACACTGGCTGCTATGAAGACATTTAACCCCATCCCAGCCAGACCCAGTGCAATCTGCTAACCCAGCAAGGTTACAGACACTGTCATGGTCTTCTCACCAAGCACTGCAAGCTACAGTACTGCAGAGACAGAGCAGTACAATTACAGATGATGATTTATGTTGACATTTGAACTTAATTTTTTGTTTAGATTGACATCCTTTAAAAGGAAATGTGAACAAAAATAGTAAGTCACTGTGGTGGAAAGCTTTGAACTACTTTAGCACACTGAGAGGGTCTAATGTTTTTCTGCTCTGATTCGGACCACAGTTTTAAGATCATTTTTTGTCTCCTTAATATGAAAATACAGTGTCATTCCTTCAGAAGCCACCAAGAAAAGTTCATCTGGGACATTTTCTAGGTTATTACATCAGCATTCCAGCATCCTGCAGCTGCAAACACAGCTTGAGCTGCAGTTTCCACAGATTTGCATTCACAGTTAACAGTCACATGCAGAGTTACTGCTAGATTTAAAGACTCCAAAAGTTCTCTTTACTTAGTTTGTTGGGTTTTTTAATAAGAAAAATTTCTCAATTATTTTGTCTTAACACTGAAATTTAACTCCTGGTGACTATAAGTGAATAACTCAATACGTTTGTGCTTATAGTACTTACATTCTTGCTTCAGTACTTAACTTTGGAGGAGAGAGGAAGAAGATCCCTCCCCACAAGGTTTCTTTTGAATCCAGTCTAGAATAATAACATGCAGAAACCATTGCTTTACCAACAGCTATTGAAGAGCAACTGCAATTAAATAGGTCTTTTCCTAGCAGGTATCTGTCCTTGCAATTAACTGGTACCCATACTGGAAGTCTCTGGTGAGTCTATATGGAACAGGGACAGGCTATTCCATTCCCCAAAGGGCCTGTACATCCTAAGGTTGCCAAGTCACCTCTTGACTGAATGCAATTCAAATTCAAACTGTGGCTTGTTCTCTGACTAATAGCTAGTCTGGAAAATTTAACTCGTGCACTTTTTGACTAAGCAAAATGAATTAGATTTCCACTAAACCAAATCAACACTAATTTTTACTGCTTAGATTCACCAGGCTAAAAACAACTCCTTCAATCTTTCTCTAATGCAGACACTGTAGAAAGATTCTAACACATATTATCTGGCGCAGACAAATTTTTGCTTTTACAGAAGTATAGTATTTTATGCAGTAAAATAGAGATTAAGCCTAAGAACATTTAAGGTGTACTTAGTGTAGCTGTGAAAACTAAAGCATGATTTTGGCTGAACCTAATTATATTAATTTAGTTGTCCCCTTGCATAGATAGGGAATAATTGGTATATGAAACCTACCCAATTGGTGGAGAAGGAAGGCAGGCAGGCAGGATACAGCCACGACAGAATATTCTCACAGTTTCGAAACAAAGCTGAAATACTCTCTTTTGTAATGACTGCCAGGGAATGGCTAGAAAGTAGAGGTCATTGGCACTTCTGTTAGCATCTTGTTGCTAACAGCTCTACTAGAAAAAGCATTCCTTTGGGATGGAACAAAATCCATTCACAGAGTCACAGAATGGGTGAGGTTGGAGGGAACCTCTGGAGGTCACCTTGTCCAACCTCCCTGCTCAAGCAGGGTCGAATTCCCAGGCATTATTTTGAGCAAGAGAAATAATATTGCAGTAAAAGGACTGCCAACACCTCTGCTACTTCTGAATTTCTCATAAAGAGGTGTAAAAAGCTAGACAGATCTAGAATAAAGAGGTTTTAAATAACTATAAACTTTCCTCTTCCCTTTATTCTGCTGAAATTACTCCAACTGCTCTGGTGCTATTAGTCAGATCCTGGTCAAATGGGGGAAAAAAAAAAGAAAAAAAAAAAGTCAAGGGAACACGAGGAAAGAAAAAGAAGAAAGGATGCCACTGAGAGGAACTACTGGAACTACTATGAGCTGGAAGTTAAGAGAATCTACAGCCTGGCAGTCTCAATTGAAATTTTTGGCTCAAGGATCTTGCTGAGAGATTCTATGAAACAAAGAGCATGATTTATAATTGTAGAAAAATCACAGAATGCACACTTACGCCATTATGGGAGTAAGTGAGCAATTACACAGTTAACTTTGAGAGATTTTTAAGCTACTTGGGGGGACTTTGCATTTGATTCGCAGTCAAACAGAGCCAGTAAAGATGATTAATGGGATATTGTTACTTCTCCAGGGAAAGTTGCTTTATAGCCTTACAAATTTAAACTGGCAACTATCTTGATTCAAAGAGTAAGCCTACAGAGAGCAGAACATTCTTGCCATTGCTCCAAACCAAATGATACTCATCTAGTCTTTGTATTATTCTAGGTTGGTGGCCACAGAGAAGATAGCTGAGGAAACATAAACCGCATACAAAAATTTTATCTGAATTCACTACTTTAAAATGAAATTATTTTCTACTACAGTTGTTAATAGTAGGTTGAACAGACGGATAAATATTGCAAGAACTTTCCCCAAGTACGGTAGCATCTCATACCTTGAGCTATTTTCCTTCTCCTGGAACAGCTCTGTCACGGGCTGGTCTTTCTTAGTTTTGCAGGCTAGTCTTTCCCAGTTTCTTAGAGAGGCGCTGAATATACTCAGTATCCGTTTGTTACGATCCATTATCTCTCTGTATCCTGCTTAATAGGATATAGGAGAAATCAAGTCACTGTACACAGAAAAAAATATGAAGAAAGTCATACTGAAGTGGTAATTAACAGATATAGATAGTGCTTAGTGAGGTGTGACCTTCTATACACACACATTGCGATTACATCTGCATTCTTTCTTTCCTTTTCCTTGTCCAGGTCTCACTCTAGTAAAAGTGGAGATCAGTAATGTATGGGTTTTATACTTCTCTGAACATCAGTAGTTTTGGTTTAAGTGAAAATTAAATGTTTTAAGAGTGAATTGAGAGGGACGACTATTTAGCAAGTAAAAACAAACAAACTAAAAATCACTTTAAGAGTACGTTCTGATTTCTTTAAATACTGTTGTGCACGTCAGAAATCAGATTTCCAGAATTTATGTTTTTTCCTGTGTTGCTACATTTTTCCTTCCACATGGCAATGGAACTTACTTTCAGGGAAAAAAATAGTGCCTAGAAAAGATTCCCAGAACTGACTCCCTGAGTTGTTTTAAACTCTTTGGTTCTGTTAATTAAAATACTTACGCCTGTAGGTGTGACAAGCGAGCATTGAGAGCTGTGACATGTAACATTTGAAATTATCCCAGTGTAGAGATCTACATTCTGTATCAGAAAATCTGTGTTTGAGCTTGGTACCCTCTCTTAGACATTTGCTTGAAGCCTTGAAATATAGTAATGGCTACAGAATTACAAATGTACTCCAAAGACATCGGCAGTAGAGAAGAATCACCTCTTAGAAACACCTAAAACAACGTTGGTTCACTCTTCACTAAACATTACATTTAGGCATTAGAGGAGGCAGTGGGATAGTAACGTATCTTTCAAAGATAAATAACTGTGCTCTAATACAGTGATGTGTAAAATATTTTAAAATATAGTTATCGAGCCTTAGTATTTATGAGACAGGTAAAGATAAAACATTATGCTACGGAAAAGTTGACAGGTGTGTTTTTTTAAAATGAACACAGCATACATTCCATATTTGATTTGGCTTTGAATATTTGCACAGAAACCCAGTAAGATTTTCAAATCCCCTAACTTCACACGGATGCAGGTGCATAACTGTGTTTTTGAATTCTAACAGTGGTCTAACACATTAAACGTGGTAAAATTGGGTCTTAATTATTATCCAAATTGCTTTTTAAAATTCTTCTAAGCCTTATTAGTCTGTCCAAAAAAATTGTGAAGATTATGATAGCACATTGTGATTTGTGTTTAGCTAAAAAAAGGTCACTAAAAATATTTTAGAATTTATTTAGAATTTTTAGAATTTACTATTTTAGTAAATAGTAGGCTTCATATGAACTGGCCTGTCTGCTTTGTACTTCTGGATCAAATAACATCAAATGCATTATCAATTCTTCAGTAAAGATAATTAGATATGTTATGTTCCATACACCACAGAAGTTGCTTATTACATGTTGTATGTACCCATGCTGAAGACTTGTGATGGGAACCACCTTGCTATAGTATGCCAAAATTTAAGATTCTTTGGATAGTTTTCCAAATGACATTGGAAGATGAGGTCACTACAGATACATATATATTCTTTTATTTTTAAATATATATAATTATCTACATTCAATATAATTTTAAAGGCTTTTAAGTATGATTAGAGCCTGTTACTGTAATGACAACTTTTTAAAGGCTCGCAGTCCCCATATATCTTTGTGTTTCAGGCTGGGAATTCACCAGAAGAGAGGACAGGAAAAATGAGATGCAGAATTCTTTTGGTTGTTAAATTGTCATTTTCCATGTATACCACTGTCTACAGCAATGTGTGATAGTCATTCCCCTGAAAGCACTTCAGAATCATCCACAGCAAGCACGGCTGCTGACATTCGATAAGGTAAACATGTAGACAGAGGAATATTTTAATCCTGTGATGTGCATTATTTTCATTGTGTTAGCACATTTGCTAGAGACTGTGGCCGTGACTAATCCCTCAGCAGGAAGGTGTCCATTAATTTCAATCATAATTCACTAACAAGACTAATTATAAAAAAAAATAAAAAGGTAGACAGACAAGGTTAGGATAGTAGTAAACAAAATCAATTGCTATCTCAATAGCGATGATTTTAAGTTTAATATTTTGTATAAGTGGACAATCTCAGATAGATTAGCTTGGCTAAAACAGCTCATTGAAATGTTTCAGCTCTGTGATTTAAGGCTTGACAAATGAGACCGTCGCCATTAGTTTTGGTCTGCAAGTGTGATGTTTGCATTGATTTTCCTCTGCTGTAAGGATCATTGCTGAATTTCAAAATGGAAACTACCTTTAATGTTTCATTCCTTCTTATTCCCCACCCTCAACCTTAATTTCACTGATTGCCTTTTTTTAATGAAGAAAAATTATGGAAAATAGTGAGCTGTCAGCAGCTATTTTTCCACCTACAGCTCTGTGCACGTATCCACATATTTATTATTCATCTGTGTTTGACTCCCAGTCTGTCTTTAAAAATAACAATTTATTTTTGAACTACTTGTAGCAATATTTAACCACTGAACCCTTTAATTACTTACACTACTGACAAGCAGGGCTCACTCCAATGCTGAGATAATGGTTTTGTGCACGCAAGCTGAATTAAAAAGGTAAATGACTAAACTTTTCCATTTTCAATATCCTGTCAGTTTTGAGTGGAATCTGAATGTTCCTGAACGGTAAATATGCCACATAAATATATTCAGATATATGTGTGTGTATATGTATGTAGGTATGTATATACATACACACAGAAGTATATTTCTTAGTGGAATTATGGACCAAATATTTTGTGTTCAGCTTTTTTTTTTTTTTTTTGGCTTTTCATAATCATTTACAAGGTCTGCATCTAAACTGAGGTTGTCACCTAAACTCCTTCCTGGTACACTGAAAGAAACTGAAAGGACACACCATGTCATAATTCACAATCCTAATTTAGCATTGGATTGAATACACAAAAAAGCTGATTAACTTTCCCCTTCAGCTAAAGAAGGACCCAAGATTTCTTGTCTACAACAGTCACCTTTTACAAGGCTAAAATACTGGGAGAGAGGAACCCCACTGCACTGGTTAGTTAGAAACATAGACCCAACAGGTGAAACTGTAATCTGGTCAGGAACACTCCCCTAAATCTTCATATTTTTGTTTACCTTCTCTTGGTTCTTAAACTTAGTATAAAACTGCTTTTGATTTCACCAGCATTATATTATTTCTAAGTGTCACATACTCAGGATTCCATGGAAATAAATTAAGTTGGAAAGCAAGGATACCTATTCTTATTCTGAGTTGCAACTAGATCTGAGAAAAAACAGATTTAAGGTCCCCGTAAATCCCATCTGACTCTCCAAGAGCTGTCAAGGCTCACAGAAAGTCCTCTGGACCAGGACCTGACAGAGATCAAGGGAGGCCAACCGCACAGACTGCCCCATGCACTCCAGAGCCCCCAGGCTACAAGGAATTCAGGGCTTCAGTGGGCTCTATAATATTTCAGATTCTACTTGGTGGTCCTTATTTATCACAGGTAGCAGGGACATGCGTAGCTGGACATATCCTTCAAGTCTGCCTTGTACTCAAAACTTTTGCAAAGAAAACCAAGCAGTTGCCCAACCAAGCAGTAATTCAGAAAGCAAAATCATGTGACTACAATATTGAAGTGGAGGAGAAATATAAACTCTTAATTTCTCGTACTTGCTGCTTTTCTGAGATTCTTATCTTCTATAGAGTTTCTTCCTAACTGGTCAGGCCTCTTCATGTTAGCTCATAGATGTTTTCTGTATATTTTGTTATAAAAAATGATAAATTAATGCTCAGGATTCCCTTACACTTCTAAAAATTATCAGAATAGCCTTCATTCTCAAAATCTAGCCTCTGGTAAATCATAGAAGGGCTTCAAGATCCCCTCTCAGGTAAGCAAGTTATTTTAAGTCTGTATAAATTGCAGCAAAATGTACAATTTGTTTAAAAAAAAATAATAAAAAAAAATCCTGTATCTGCAGATTCTCCCACCACAGACAGAAACTTAAAATAAAAAGTGCATGTTCTATTTTGTTTTTTCTAGTTGTCAATACCCTGGATTCTTGCATAAGTATCATCATAGAATCGTTCCGGTTGGAAAAACTTTTGCAATCAAGAGTATCAATACACCCTTACATAGGAAGAATTTCTGATCTACAATGGTTTGGGTTCTCTTTAAAATTATTAGATTTGCTGTATCCATCACCAGGTTGATGGCATGGCATTGAAGGTTACCCAAGAAGGTAGCAAAATTCAAAAAAAAAGATACCTAGCAAATCAGACACCTTAGAAAAAGAGAATGGAAAGGGCAAGAAAAAGGTGTTGTGTTGCCATTGGAATCAGCTGGTAGCTAGGAACTTTCCAGAGCTGAAGAACTGGGGTCCACTTAGTTCGCGAACAAAGCATCCCCTTCATGACGATACAGCAAATTTCTCTCCTTTCTGCCCACACTATCCGTCTTGGCATTAAAAATGGGTTCAAATCTCCTCGCCCAGAGAACAATCTCTTTCTCTCACCTCAGAAAAGACCTGAGTAATCTGCCAGGCAAAAGGCAATCTTCCAGGTTCAATAGCTTTTTTGCGAGAAAGGGATGACTCTGATAAGTCCAAGGTAATTTTATGGCTGTGAGCTGGAAGTGGGCAGGGGTACTTCCGTGAATTATAAACTGTGCATCAGAGAAGACAAGACTTAAACACATCCTTCAGAATTTCCTACTGACCACTTAAACTGTTTTATATTTAGATCCAAGATCAGCTTCATAAGTTTATGGTATGTACAAGTGTCCAAGCTAGGAGTGAAGTCACTCTGTTCCCGTTCTAGTAAGCCTGGAGAGAGAGGCTCCGCTGCAGGGGTAGATTAATTTTTGAGTGATCTGATTTACTCCCCGCAGAACACATATTTCTTCACTATCTACAGAGGGAGCCTACCAAGCTAAGAGATGCCTGTTTTATATGCCTCATTTAAGCTTCTAAAATTCAATGAGTATGGATTCGGGGTTGCAAGATTTATGTTTATCTCTTTTCAGTACCTAACTTCCACAAAAGGGAGTCAAGTCATTTGTGCTAGAGCCAATCTTTCAAAAGAAGTGCTGTTAGAACTTCTTATCCCACTTTCCTGAGACTATTCTAGGATCCAGTCTATTACCTCAAATACAGAAATCAGGAATTATTTGTAAGTGGAGAATGCCAGTAAAAACTGTTAACAGTATTAACGATGAACAAGCCAGCCAGTTCTAATGACCATAGTAGAGCAAAGGCTGATGAAAACTGCCTAGCCAATATGCAATTAAATATCAAACTATTAATGAATTTCAAGTTTTATGTTCCAGATGAGAGAGTCCGCCATTAGAAGAAACAGCTAATGACACATTTGCATTGTTCTCAAAGGAAATTCTTCTAATTAAGCATTAAAATTCAGCATAATCAGAGAAAAAAACACTTGGGAACCAGATTTTTTTAAATATAGGAGTTCACAAAGTAAAATAACACCTCTCTTTGAACTGATACCTCCACACATATGATAACACAGCCATGATTTTTTTCTTTTGTTCAGAAATGAAGAAACACATTTAGGCAGAAATACAGAATTTTCTGGGAACCATTTGCATTATCCTGTAATGGAGAGGCAAAATTCAAAATTCAGTCCATTACTGTGGGGAAACCTAAGGGCAAAAGCAAACAAAAAAGCCAAATTCAAGGATCATTGGTTATCAAAGAGGACACCTGCAGAGGTACTGAAGCCACAGTGTGGTTTTATCTCACTGTGTGGTCTGAGGCACAAACAACATTTTCCAGGGGACAACGTGGCTCCAAAGTATCACAGAAATCTTCCTAAATCCATTCACCCCTTCAATTCAGCCTTTGCAGACATACCCATACCTGCACTATAGAATAAAAGTTACTGTACAGGCACTTGAATTTACAGAGAAGCAAAACTATGTCAGAAAGGAGCATGTGTGTATATGTGTCCAGGTGACACAGCCTGGCCACTTACCACCAAGTCAGAACTTTTTTAATAGTTTGTCCCAGAATAAACTCATAAATTACAAAACTAGCAACTTCTAAGGAATGACTCGTAACCAATAATAATGATAGCAGCATAATAGTTATATATATATTTTTAAAAGAAATCTGTAATACATGCTATACAAAGATTCACTTATCTTTCAAAAGAGTACTTTGCTAAATTGAGGATAGTTTTCTCAACAGTCTTATGTATTTAATCACTAACAAGCATCATTTAAGTCTTGCTTAAATCTTATACTGGACTCTTGCATAGACATAAACATTAGAGAAATCCCTTCTCCTGCTATGAGATCTCTTTTCTTTGGTTGTCACTCCAGCAAGTTTTAAGCCAAGTTTTCTAGAGTTCTGTCTGTGCATTCATAAACTGACTTCTAGGAGGAAGCCTAGAGGGAAGAGATGGATCTCTATATAAACATTTCTAACCTATATATCACTATTCTTTCTACATAATGTGGTATTTGTTCTTCACAGGGTGCTGTGTCAGATACTGGAATTCCCTAATGTTAGACACCTGATCTTTTTACACCATTAATAGCTCCAACATAAAAAAAAAAGCATAATTCATATAATTTCTACATAACAAAGTTCCTTCTGCTTCTCTTCTTCTCTGAGTCCTATTTACATAGTGAAGGATAGAACTTCTTTTTCTGGGGATAGAGAACTCAAAGACAGCTCAAATTAATATCACTACTATCCTTAAAAATAAGAAAAAACAAACATAACCCTGTAGGCTAGTATTTCGCATTTGCCAAGACTATGTTTCCAACCAAAGGTTCTGGTAGTAACTGACCTTGTCGTTGGTACCACCACCATCTTTTGGATACATCTTCAAAACTCAGCAGTTCTGAAAACAAAACTTCATCTCATCATATTGTTCACATCAGACAAGGTATATTCAGTGATTCACAGAGATAAAAACAAGTACAAATCTTGATTTTCGGTGCACCTATAATGGATAACCATATATCACCTCACCAGGTTCTTCTCTTCCATCCTTTGACTTGAAAAATCCTAAATAAGCAAGAGAACTGCCAGAACATATATCTGCTTGAGGATAATTATTCAATAAATTTACTCAAAATAGTACCAGATGGGTGCTAACTGCTTCTGCTGTATTTGCTAACTGTTCTCCTCCAGCTTTAAATTGACTGGGAAAACAACGGTTCAACAAGCAGAGCGTTTGGTGTTTCTCTTTCCCAGAGCCAATCTATGTCTTGTGCCCATGGTAAGGACATAGTGACGTGATTTTCTGTGGTATGTTCAATACAATGAATAGTTTAGAAATGCACATGCTTCAGTACTAGTCTCCTGCAATCTACAAGCAAAGGAAACGTCATGTTTTATGGTTTGCAAGCTGCAAAACTGCAGAAGATCATGTCACCAGAAAAAGAAGACCACCTCTTTTCAATCAGATCTCTGGCTAGGCAACATGCAAATAAACGACTAACTTTAATTCACTGTCATCAAAATTAATTGAAGAGAGAGGATATGATGAAACGCGGAGTAGTTAAGTAGCTAAACAGCAGTAGGTGCCACGCTGCTGTGTAGACACAAAATGTGTATAGCTACCTGTTAAAATTACTGGAACTTTAAAATACTTAATTTGATGTCTAGCTTGGTAGAGTGATAAACTTTAGAAAAATTTACACAGGAAGAAATTAATGCTCATTTGAAAAGTGATGGCAAGTTTTTACTTACTCTTTTAAGACTCTGAAAGTCTTCACTCACTCTTAAATTTAATATTTTAAACACTCGCTAAACTTAATAGCAATATTAACAAGTAATTCTTTGAGAATAAAGAAAAAGAAGGCAGGAACAAGACAAGGCTATTTGCATTCGGGGTTTATCTGCACAAATATGCGGTTTGTGTAGATAAGCAGTCTTCATTCATTACATATTTGTGCCATTTCTAAACCGGCTGTCTCTGAAAGGCTATGCTTCCACAGTCGTTCTTGACTGTGAATAAAAATATGCTTCGGTGTTTCTCCATATGACTTTGCCTGATGCGCAAACATAAGGCACAATTCAGCTGCTCACTTCTCAACCGTGAAAGGACTTTCCTGCCACTGCTGCAGGGAAAAATAAATTAGTCGCAAATTATATGGCTGTTAATAAACAGCCGTAACCAACTGGTAAAAGGCAATCCTTTGTAAAAACAAAAATCCGTTGAGAGCGTTTATCATATTGAATGCAAACCTTAAAGGGCTAGGAAGAATCTTTCAGCAGGAGACTGCGGTAGGGGATGTGAGAATGACCTCTGCAGTTTTATCAGCTCCTGGAGGCAGAGAACTGAGGCAACGAGAGGATGCTTTGGCTGATGAAAAGTTGATCTGCTCTTTAAGACCTCTCCATATCTGGCTTTTGCAGACAGAATATCTTCTCTTCTGTCAGACCCTGCATTTGCCGTTCAAAGACAGTAGGACAGATTCCTTCACTAAAAAAGTGGGTTTTTTAAAAAGCCTCCTTTAATAATCCAGCCATGTTCTCTCCGCACGTGCATTTATACTCAAACATGAGCTAAGACCACACTTTCTCAGTCACAGGCTGCTCCTTTCTCCCTATTTCAGCAACTGTGTCACTTAACCCAGCTGGCAGTCACACACGGTGAGACACGCTCTGATGCAAACTGTGCAAATTAAAAATAAATAAATAAACGTCTTCACCAGTGCCTTGAGGCAAAATCCAGATGAGATCTAATTACATCCTGGTCTCATCCTCACTCTGAAAAAGAAAATCTCAGCAATATGGCATATTATTCCATTAAAATTCACATTGCCCTGCAATTACGTATTTGGAATATGGATGTTATTAAATTATTTCTCACTTTCACATTTGCCAAGGCATAGCGTGCTGCTACGTCTCTTATGTCTTATCAAACTGCCAGTTCTCGCCTCCTCTCTGCCAGCTCCTCTTACCTGTTTGGGGGTGTCTCAAACTTTGCTGGCAGCCTCTTCCACTCAGAAATCTTTCCCAGCAAGACAGAAGAATAACTTTTTCATTGGCCTTCAAATACTCTTTTTGAATTCTGTTTTGTCTGCGGGCCCTACACAGCTCTGACAACGAGACCATCATTATCGTGCTGACCCGTATTGGCACCTTGGGGTCCATCTGCTGTACCTACCTGTTTCTTCTCCCCAGTGAGTCTTATAGAGCAATCATCCTTTCATCCACACTTGAAGAGCACCTTGCGCACAAGACACGAAGTGTTATTGGCAGATTCTGCCAAAAAGCTAATCAAGGTAATGAGAGAAGTCACTGTTGAGAAAGGACGGGGAGGGGGGTAAAGGAAAGAAACAGCACAGCTGAAGCAAACATGTGAGGAAAGGTACAGGAAAGCACCGCAGCAAATATCTGACCAGCATAGGGAAACAATCTTCTACGTTAAAGTTGTAAAGTCCATCTAAGGAGAACTGTGAGAAACCCCCTGCAGGCTTCAGATCCCTCCTTTCTACTTGAGACAGGGCTATCCTTACGGGAACGCTTTGTCTCTGCTCCCAAAGGCATCTTTTCTGGGCACGGCACCTACTAATTACCTTTCACCTGAGCAGAACTAGGTTTTTTCTCTTCTGGAAAATTAGTCTGAATGCAACACAAAGGTCAGGTCTCAGAGGGTGAAAATCTCCCCCAAACATTTCTGGATCAAGAAACTGGGGAAAGAATTAAACCAATCCAAGTCCCCACTTTCCCCTCCCACTTTGTTACAGCTTGCAGTTGCTCTCCCCTGCAAAAGAAAGGTAATAGTCTTGGCATAAGAGACAGCCTATAAAAATGTATTCAAGCCAAATGTTAGCTTCCTCAGTGCCAAATCCTCATTTAAGGAAACACGTGTGCATGCTGGAATAAATGTTACTATAGTTAAATGGAGGGAAAGCTTCTCTAGGCACACCAGGCAGGCTCGAGGCATCCTTTTTGGATTCACTCTGATGAACCCTGCTGCCCTGCCTTGGAGGCAAAGTTTGCCTCTTGATTGGAAACAGATAGCCTGGAAGTGATTTCAGACCAACACACTTCATCATGCAAGCACTCAGAACTAGAACTGAGGCATCCAAAATCTTCAGGAATTGCTCAGAGCAGCTCTCTAGATCTAAGCAATGCACATATAAAATCCTTAAGTTCCCCAGCGGCAAAATCTAGAAGGCTCTGATTTTCCAACTAAGAATATTTAATATTGTCACCTAAGAGCTAATGTTGCCAAGGTGATTGAGGCAAAACTCCTTCTTATACACAGGCCAGGTGTTCCCCTTGACATCTAATTGCCATTTTCACTCTCACGGATATCCTGTAAGCATCCCTCTTTGGTAGGACATTGGGGAGGCAGATGGTTCCAAATACATTCAACAGCCCAGGGAGGAAGGCAGTTTGAAATTGTTCCACTGACAAATTCTGCATGTTGAACTTCAACCCAGCACACCTCCACCTAAGCCGAAGGACCTAACAACCAGGCCATTGATCATTCTCTTAGATGAAACATTTAAAGATGTCCTGCAATACACAAAGAAATGAATATTTATGGGCCAGAGGGAAAAGGGAAAGGTGACACAGAGGCTTATGGAAGTGGTTAGGACACTCCTGTGGGAGAGTTCAGTTCAAATCCTCACTCCAATAAATATTTATTAACTTATACGATTGGGACAACTTGGAAAACAATTGGCATGTTTGCTCCAGAATACCCTGACTAATAGTTAGGACATCCCTCTAGGCTTATTTGTGACAGAGTAAACTCTAATTCTTACTGCCTTAGGGTGGGATGGCTTGAAGACGTGTCCTAAAGACAATAACACGAGAGCAGACTTCACAGCTCAGTTTCTCTAATGGAACTAAGTTCCTAACTATGGGAACAATAGGCCCAGTAACTCTCTTCAGTGCTGCTTCTTGCCTAATTTACACTATCGATCTTTCAAATTTCTGTGTTTTTTTCTTGGGCAACTAATATTTAATATTGTCACCCCAGACAAGGTGATGAGAATATCGTGTTGTAGATAAGGCTGTAACATTTCCAGCGTTACAATACTTGAGTTCTTTTCTGGATCTAACCCTATCTGTTTTGGTTGGAATGAATATTACTAATCAGAGATTTGCCTCTTTAATCCAAAAATGTAAGAATGTCAAAATAGGATTAGACCAGAAATTCAGACAACTCATTGTACACTGTCTGAAATCCTGCACCATTCCTAGAAGAATTACATCACTCCAGGAATCATTCAACCAGAAAACAAGCAAAAATCACTTTTTGACTCCAAGTAAATCAAGCATGCATGAAGTGCTGGTCAGGATTTTCAGTTCTTGTTTCCTTCAAGTTCTAATGCTCTTGAGAAAAAGGAAACCGAAAGGAAAACATGCTAAAACATACACAATAATATTACATAGTGATATTCTCTACAGGTTAAATTAAAGACAGGAAGAAGCTTCCTTCTCTCTTAGAGTGTTGCGAGCTCTGTAGGCTCACACATGCATCATGTAGTTACCAGATTTAAAATTGCACACACATATTTTATTTTTGATTAAGAAAAAAAATAACTTTTTTTTTTCCAAATCACTGCATTAATAATTTCCCTGCCACTGTTACAGTGAAGGATCAGTGCCACCTACAGACAGGGATTAGAGTGGAGCACAACACAGTGTGAAGGAAATTAAGTAAGCATATCAAATTTTAAACCCCAGACCTGCTAGGTAAAAGAGAAGTAAAGAGAAAGAGCTGACCTAAAGATTCACAGAAATATTCAGAACCCTTTATCTGCTTATACTCACTGATCACAAGCATTTCCTTATCAAGAGACTACAAGAGATGAATTCCTGGATGCTGCATTAGGCTGCATCAGGTTTCCAAATGCAAAGCTCATACACAGCTGGATGAAGCAGAACGCCCTGCTGCCAGCTCCTTTTCTGTCCATTTTGGTTGGCTGTTATCTGAGGCAGTTCAAAGGGGAAAAAGTCTTCCCCCTCAATTACGAGTGCCGATTAGATTGGGGTTTAATGACCCGCATAAAATTAAAACCAGCTTCAACTTCTCACCCTTAACTAAACTACGTGAAACCAAACCTAAAACCTGAGAAGAGATGGTGGGGAGGCTGGCAGAGCAGAGCTCATCAATCACGCCGGTTTAAGTGTTGGCAGAGGCTTGGTTTCTCTTCTCTCTGGAGGAAGGGAGGGAGCAGAGGGGACTGGGTTACCTTCCAGTCTAATCTCATTAAACCCAAACCAGTTTGCACGCCCCTCCTGCCTCCGTACACGTCTAACCACATACACACGCAGACGTGCACAACTGTGATGGAAAGGCACTAAGCAGTTACCTCTAAATACTTTTTTTTGTTTGTTTGTTTGTAATAAAGGTTAATCTAGCACCGTTGTAGGAGCGGAGACTTCATCCCCCTCACCAAGAGACCCGTGGTCACTGCAGCACGGCGGCGTTAGTTCAGGCGGCGCTGGCTGCCACGTGTGGAGGAGCAAACGATGGCCGCAGGCTTGGAAAGGCAGCAGGTGACTAATTGGTGGTGTCGGCAAGAAAAAACACTCGGGGACTAAGGACTCATGAGAATAAAGAAATCAAGCCTTTTATTTCTTCTTCTGCTCTACACTTCCTGCATAACCTCGTTGCAAGTCTCTGGGAGACCAAGTTACGCTATATGTTAAAGAGGGTTAGGAGTGCTTACTTACCTGACAGGTATGAGATTAGGTTAAATTTAGCCAAAGCCCCGAGACTCTCACAGGGAGAGATCATTTGGAGAAGCAGTTATTAACTCTTAGTGCTGCACTGCCATATTCCAGGCAAACTTGGCAGCTTTGGGGATTTTAAAAGAGGAGAGGAGGAAGTCATTGCTGACCTCTCCTTTTAAAACTTACTTCAAACTTTGACCTTCTGTTTCACATAATAGGACAAATACTGTTTTATGAGTTGCCAGGAATTTCTCCCAAATTATTTATTGCCAGCATTCATTCTACCTGGAAACAGTCTGAGCACAAAAGAATGAAGAAAAACAGGCTCAAAGATCTGTAGTGCAGCATAACAGTCTGTTAAAAAAAGTGACGAGATTCTGCTCTAGAAGCCACGTTTTTACACCTTTCCTTCTTTATTTTAAATCTTCTCTTTGAACAAAAAGGTGATAGAAAAAAAATAATGAAACCACAGAAAATAATTTCTTAAAATTAGATTATGTTTTTTACATTTTCAATAGGCTAATTTTTTTAACTAAAAATTCTGCAGATCTGCTAATTCTTTATCTCTGCATTTTTAGACACACTTAGCTCATACTAGGCCTTCATAATCTTAGAGAAATGCTTTAATTCCTTAAGTGGCCTTTCACATTCTGTTGATTCCTGTTAGATGCAGTTGCAAAATACATAAAATATACTTGGCTATCTAAACCCTAGTCAGCATAAGAGTAGATTATATTGTATAATTAAAACAGATATTGTGTATTTTCACAATTTAGTGAACTTTAAATCCAAAGATTCTTAAATATCTTTGTATCCATCTCACAAAGCATAGTTAAAATAAGCTAAACTGTCTTGTACTTTATAAATGGATCGAATTGATTTGAAATAGCAATTTCCTAAAGCTCTGCAAAACGGATGTAAATCAATTATTCCAGATGAATGAAGCTCACAACCTGCTCATCTATCTTGCAGTATGGGAATGTTCTTCATCTATTATCATCAGGGCCTGCTTTTGAACTATGCCCTCCAATTTTGCTACATTTGAGTGATACACTATTAGGAAAGAAGTCAAAAACAAAATCTGTGTTCTTAAACAGTATTTTACTAAGACAGCAGCAATATTAGAACCACTCAGTGTTCCTCAGCAGGGAGAAATACATTACATCTATGACAGAAAGTTTACATTCTAACCTGTAAGTTTTAGACCAAACATCTATCCCACCTTCAAAATTCTTACCTCTGTAGAGTAGAAAAAAAAAAGGTATTTAAATCAAAGAGGGCTTTTAATATTTAAATCAAAAAGAGCTGGTTACTTAGTTATGTTGACCAAGCACACTGGAAAGAGTAAGGGTCGTGTATTCAGGCCAAGTATCACTATAGAACTGTGCATATAATATTTATTCGTCCCAAGTACTTTAGCATTTTCTGAACAACAAAATTTGCCATAGGAATTTGGGGGGAGGGGGAGAATGGCATACGTCAGAAGTGAACTAAATCTAAACTATATGATAGGTTAAAAGCATTCCTAACATCAGAAATGTATTCAGCAGTTAGTGTTATATGAAGGTATGAATGCTAGATGTCTATTTTACCTGTTAAAAGGTGAGTAGCACCTTTCTTTTTCATCTTCTAGATACCATTTACTTTCAATCTGACGTCCTCATTTAAAATGACGTGCAGTTAGAAACTCTTTTGATGAAAGTTTTAATTATGTTAAGGTTTAGAAGCAGGAGAATAAGTCAAGCTTTTTATTTTTTAATGAATATGTTCATTATTTAAAGATATTTCTACACGTCCCATCACAGTAGCTCCTTTATGCCAGAAATTCAGTCTGCACTATAACCCATTCCTGCGTTGCCTCCCAGATTCTGCAAATAAGTTCCTTCTGGATTTTAATCTCTTATGAAGTTTGGTACATTTTGTTATGAAAATTTAACTAAAAAATTGTTAGTCTACTTTGTTTTCCATTAAGAAGGGATGGAAAAGGAAGAAGGAAACAGAGAACCTTAGTCCTGGGACAAATCTCCTCTATTCAGTGCAGCAATTTCTGCAGGGATGCTGTCCTGATGGTAGAAGTCACTGCTGTGACTGGACCCAGTTTGTGCTAAATCAACCCAGGCATTACTGGGGAGAAGGCTTGATGGTGGGAGCCACAGGGATCGCAGGGACCGCAGACCAGCCATGACATGGCAGGAGGTGTAGGCCCCCAGCAAGGCCAGGGCAAGACCTTCAGCTGAAAGCAGCCCCTGAGGACCAGGATGGCCGTGACCTTGAGGTGCTGGAGTGTGTCTGAAGAAGGGCAACGAACCTAATGAAGGGTTTAGAGCACAACTCTGATGAGGAGCGACTGAGGGAGCTGGTGTTGATCAGCCTGGAGAAAAGGAGGCTGAGGGGAGACCTTATTGCTCTCTACAACTCCCTGAAAGAAGGATGTAGCCAAGTGGAAGTCAGTCTCTTCTCCTAAATAACAAGTGATAGGATGAGAGGAAATGGCGTCAAGTTGCACCAGGAGAAGTTTAGATTGGGTAGTAGGGAAAAAATTTTCATGGAAAGGATTGTCAAGCAGTGGCACAGGCTGCCCAGGGAAGGGGTTTAGTCACCAACCCTGGAGATGTTTAACATATGTGTAGATGTGGCACTTAGGGACATGGTTTAGTGGTGGACTTGGCAGTGCGATTTTAACGGCTGGACTAGATGATCTTAAAGGTCTTTTCCAACCTAAACAATTCTATGATTCTGTGGCCTCCTCTCACGGTGAGCCTCCCACCATGGCCAGCAGCAGCTCCAAGCCCCACAGCCCAGCCTCTGGGAGCAGGAGCCCAACACTGGTTCCCTGCACTGGTCCCCACTGTTAATGAGGTTAGCTATGCAGATTGAAATGCAACTCCCCCAAATGTTTTATCATGTAAATATTAGGCAACAATTTATTCCAGGACAGACCCTTTCAATGCATAAAGGGTCAGATTTCAATGCAGACATCTCTTCATCTGTAAAATAAGATGCTAATAACATTCTCCAATTAAACAGACACGCAAACTCTTTAAAAAGCCGTAGATCTCTAACATTTTTAGAAGGTAACAATTTTCACAGCTGAAGAATGAAAAAATGGAGTAGCAGTTACAAGTTTTGCCCCAGTGCTCAAAACCAAATGAGCAGGAGAGACAGATTTCATGAATGTTAAATTAAATCTTCACAAGCATTTGACAGGAATGACATAGGCACAGTAGATGTTGCCCTAGGACAAGGGGATGGATTAAATAACAATTAAGGTGACTACTAATCCTTTGATAATATGCTAGACTGTCGTGTCACACTGCAACTTTTCAAATCTCTTTGTAGATGAGGGCAGGTAATGGACTAACCACTTGATGTTATCTGCATCACCATGTAAATGTAGGCAGAAAGCTTTATGCAAAAAACGCTAATGCAAAAGCAGTTACAGGCATTTTGAAGATAAGACAGACAGGCTCAAACTTCTTTATGAAATAAAAAGCCTTTTCTTTTGGTAAACTTTTTTTATGGAGATCTTATTGTGACAAGCATAATTTCAATAGATCATAAGAGCATAACATACTGTATATCTGCTGGGTAATGTGATTGGCAATCTTCTAGACATGTACCATCTGTGCCGAGGGCATTGAAAAGTTCTCTGAAAATTCAATTATTTGATTATGAAATATTTCTTTTTGCTGAATTCTGTAAAACTGCTTTCAGGATTGAATAGTGCAAGCCTAGAAAATAGCTTATGTCCCTGGACTGATACATAATAGATCTTGATTCCTCACAAAGCAGACAATGAGCACGCTGTAGCACAGTATTATAAAAAGGAAAGAAATCTTCCTTTTTTTTATTTTATTTTAACTCAGACTTATCCATTTTATCTTTCAGATAGGAATATAATGAAAAATCCTATACACTCAGTTCAGAGAAAGAGTAATTGACCTTCAGTTTGTTTTTCTGATACAAATATCAGAGTGTTCTTAATGCTGGTATGTTGCATCTCCATTAATG
>JAOTQQ010000032.1:71102836-71113056 GCA_026546715.1 Gallinago undulata | reverse complement strand
TAATTGACCTTCAGTTTGTTTTTCTGATACAAATATCAGAGTGTTCTTAATGCTGGTATGTTGCATCTCCATTAATGCCAGAGAGAAAGAAAATTTCCCACTTTTACCCTTTGAACAGGAATTATACAAATATGAGCCAGTTGTAATTGCAAAATTGTTGTCTCTTCTGAACTGCATGTCACATCAGTTACCTTCTACACAAAGAAAAAACACCTGTACTTGCCTTTGGGTCTCCATCTGCACTTTCTAAATGGCTCTAAGACCTCAGGACTCTTTTGCTTCCATTCATCATAGTCACTCTGCCTCTGGCTGAGCATTTTCAATAGACATTGGAAAATATATTAATATGATATTCGTAGGATTATGCAGTACACAACTCTGAAAGAAAGTACTGGCATAAGGAGCAGTCAAAGAAGTCATAGTCTTTTACCTTGAAGGAGAGATTTCTACCTTCAGAGGGCAATGGTTATCTCATGATTCTAAGGCCCATGTTGGAGAGGAGCATTTGGAAACAAACCAGTTTAATATGGTGTTCTGAAGAGCTGTTGAAAAATAGTGCAAGTGACAAATATCCTTCATATTCAAAAATAATTAAGATATTTGCAGACATAAGACTTTGTAATCAACCACAGAAAATAAAAGAGCATCTCAATGGAGTTTGCTTTACTTACTAGCTCTCAGCAGCTCAAGAGAGTATTAATAGACAGATAAATAAAACTGAGGACACTTTCTGATGGGGTCACAGAACATTTCAGGATAGCAAGTATCAGTAGGACACATTTATCAGTCCCTCCAGTTTTGGGTCACATAGCATCTACTACATCAGCATCTACTCTGTTACAGATGGTCTTGTAATGTATTAGAGAGAAGAAAATAGATTGCATGGATCCTAGGCAAATAATGGGAAACAGTAGCCAATCTCCAATGTATTCAAGAAATGCAAGATGAAAACTTTTGGAGGCAGAGACCATCTGGGAAGAGGACAGAGGCAGATACAGGAAAGCACAAATGCTTTTCCTACTGTACTTTTTATGGCCAAATCTGGATGCAGAATGTTGTTGTAGAAAAAAAAATTCTTAAAGTGAATAGAATTACTTTTTTATTCTTAAGTATAGTGAAAGAACCAGAAATCTTAGTCTAAGTACTAATCAGCTAATTACAATAGCTTCAAGAGCCCTCATTTTGGGAAACCTCTGTTAAAACTAAAAGTGTGGAAAGAAAAAGAAATTTCGAACATTCCTTTCAAAGAGACTTTTTTTTTAAGCTTTTTTGGCAATAATGACCTAAGGAAACTTTGTTTTACTTGATAAATTTAAAAAGCTGGGTCATGGCAGTGGAATTACTGCCATTTGCTTTAAGGATAGACTAGGGGAAGGGAATGTAAATTAGGATGAACGTTCAAAAAAGAACCTTTAAAATATAAGATGTTTGCAGGTAATTAATTATAGGGAACTTAATAGATCTATATTCTGCATTTCAGTAAAAGTATTATACTTCAAAAAGATTAATAAACTCACTTCTTAATAATGACAAGCGAAAAATATTTTTTCTAGTACTCATGCCCACAGTTTCCATTGAAGACAAGAGATGTTCCACAAGCTATGAAAGTATAAAGGCTAAAATATGTGAAGGCTTCATATATTTCCCTGTAGAATTTTCAAATACTGTTAAGGTTTTGTACCTGTACTGCACTAGTTTTTGGTCAGTGTTTTTCTGGTTGCTTCTCTGGCTAACTGTGGTCATACATTCTTTATTATTTATATTTAACTGCTCTGTAGGTTTGGGGATTTAACTATTGCCATAAAAAAAAACACTATTATGGAGTTTTTTTATAATTCTTTCATGAAAAGGTTTTACTCAAAATCAGATAAAAGTAGTCCCATAAATCTGCCAGGGATCCTAATAAGGACTACATTTACGTGCCTTAAAGGTAAGAATGAGAGAGAGAGAGGCATAGTAAAATTTTAATTAAGCATTATAGCATGATAGTCTCAGTCAAGACCTATTGCTCTTAACTGATGTCTATGCTATTTTCAGAGAACTTCTAAGTTTAACAATTAAACAAATTATGGCATTACCTAAAGCAATTTTTGTGAACAATTTTTAGAGACTATGGAAGAGAGTGCTGTGGAGGTTAAATTAAGTATTGGCAGGAAAATGGAAAATCTACTCATTGTTCTTCTATATGCAAGATATGCATGGAAGTAATACTGAATTATTTCCAGGCAGAAAGTTCTAGAAAAATTTATTATTTTTTTTTAAAAAAACACCTTTAAATGGAAGTGTCATTAGACATGAATCAGTTGTGACACTGTGACAATAATTTGAACACAAATCAATACCTTTTGGAGTGGGTCCAGAGGAGGGCCATGAAGATGCTCAGAGGGCTGGAACTTCTCTCCTGTGAGGACAGGCTGAGAGAGCTGGGGTTCTTCAGCGTGGAGAAGAGAAGGCTCCAGAGAGACCTTATAGCCCCTTTGAGTACCTAAAGGGGCCACAGCAAAGATGGGGAGGGACTCTTGATCCGGGAGTGAAGTGACAGGACGAGGGGGATCAGTTTTAAACTGAAAGAGAGGAGATTTAGATTACATATAAGGGAGAAACTTTTTACACAGGTGACCCAGAGAAGTTGTGGATGACCGATCCCTGGAAACATTCAAGGTCAGGTTGGACAGGGCTCTGAGTAACCTGATCTAGTTGAAGATGTCCCTGCTCATTATATGGAAGGTTGGATTGGATGAACTTTCAAGGTCCCTTCAAACCCAAACTAATCTATGATTCTACAGTTGAAATGCACTCTGTAGCTTTTAAATATCACAATATTCCTAAACACTTTTAATACATCCTAAAATTATTTGTTTTAGTCTAAACTCTGCTTGTTTACTATTGGAGAAGTAGAAGTAGAGAAGTATAGCAAAAACACTGCAGACCATTACTCATGTGGAATGAACTTTTTCTTGCCTTTAGTAGTTCTGAATTTGATTTGTAGAGTGCTATTCTTTTATTCCATCTCTATGGCATCAGATTTGATATAGAAAAGCAATTAGATACTAAAAAGTTATCAGAGAGTAAGACCCTGCTTTGTAGAGTGCTAGGAATCTTCTACTTTCATTCCCTTCACTTGTAATATGAGGGAGCAGAGCTTCAACAAGGAGTATTTTGTTAAACAGAGCTTCACTTTTCTCTCAGTAGGAAACATGAACAAAATACCCAAGTCCCCCACACTCTGAAGTCTATTCTTTTAGAGAAGGTTCATTTTAATTACAGTGGGCTTAAGGGGAGGGGGGCAGAGAGGATGCAAATCTGTTTATGTTATTAAAATAATTGAGATTTACACAGGATAAGTTACAGGTTATTAGAAAATGCTATTATCTGATGCATTGAGAGTTTAGTATTTGAAGCTACTGATAGTTTTCTAATTACTCTGAAATAAAACACCTTATACATCATAAAATGTTCATGGTATTAGGTTGGCCATCAGCTGAATTAAATCAACTGTTCATTTCCCAGGCATCAGCACCCATATTGTTGCAAAATCCAGAAAGCATTGTTAGAAATCCAGAAGTTGGAACCCATGTTCATTGAATGAGAATGAATAAATTCATTTAATTCATACTTCTGACAAAAAAAAAAAATCCATTATGACACTTTAAATCTCCCCTAAGTGCTCAGAAATCCTTACAGTATTCAGAGAGTTTGTCCATTGTCTGTTCCCACCACCCCTAGATCCTGTGCATTTTAAATATGAATGATTGACAGATATGCAGTTTTCTTGAGGTTTCCTGGCTATCACCCATCTGTTCCTAAGCTGATCAGCCTTACACTTTTTCCTAATTTACTGGTCACTTTTTCCACAGAATCATTATGTTCTACAGGATTACTTATTCTTCTCATGAAGTTGTGTGTGTTACTGGCATCTTCCCTAGAATTAATTTTCCTTTTAGTTACTTCTCCCTGTGGTGTTAATAAATTTTTCCTTTCATTTCTAGAAGTTCTATTTTCTACTTCAGTGACTTCTTGTTTCTTTCTGATTCAGAAGGCTGTATCTTTTTAATATCTTTTACAATTTTTCTTTCATCTTCAACCTTTGGTTTTCTCATCAGTTTAGCAAGATGGTCTAATGGGTTCTGTGCCTCCTTCCAAGAAAATGAATGATCATAGTATAGATTTTAGGATTTCTATCTATACTGTTGATCTTTTTCCTGCTGTTTTCCTCCATCTTTACAATGAAGGATAATAGCAAGACAATACTAAGCCCAGTTTCTTATTACGCTATACAAATGGCATTGGCTTTATAACAAGTTTAGGTGAAGAAGGAAAACCAGTGGGAAGCAATGAAAGAAACAGACACTGTACTGTGAATGAGAAAGACTTAACCTTGGTATCATAAAAATATCCACGTAAGTTTAGCTTTAGAGGACTACAAACCACTAACTGTCTGATTACCCAGACAAAATAACGTGTGTGCCCACGCAAATCTTTCAGTCAAAGTAGTTTAGTTCAAAATCTTTGCATATTCTCATGTATGGCCCCTTTTTTATGTCAGGACTTAGCAGAATCAAAGAAGACATATGCAGAAATTAATTCTTCCACTGTCTTTTCGTTCACTAAGAATAATTTACAATAGCATGGACAATACGTGACCTCCATCTTCTCAGAAGATTGTTTGCACAGTTTTATCTTTATTAAAGGGGAAAAAAAAAAAAAAACAAAGAAAGAAAGATAGCCTTTCACTCTTTGCCTTAGTTCTTTTTACTTGATATAATTCAGCTTAAAGCAAGATCAAGGTATCAGCCCCCACTGCTCAATGTGTGCTTTACCCTATATATAAGACCACCACTAGAACTATACTGTTTAAGATTTCCTGAGAATTGTTTGCTATGGCACAAAAGAGTTACTGCTCTTTGCCCTGAAACTCTTCTTAATTCCGAAAAATATAAAGGAGCATTAGTAGTAATGAAATGCAGTTGTAACTTCTCCAAACCAGGCTCTGTTCAGAGTGAAACGACAATGTAACGGTGGGATACCACGGTAATGCTGCAATACAGTCTTTAGCTGTGCCAAACAAAATACGCTGCAGCTGAAGAAACTTTTCTTTGAAGACATCCTCTTTTTATAAGCGAAGTCCATGCAGTAAATTAATAAAAAGAAATAAACCAAAAAAATCTAAATAGAAGGAAATCTAACATAGTTATGTGACTTCTGACATGGAAAGCCAGTCCCTCAGCTGTAGAAAGGGGAAACCACCCAAAACCCAAACACTCAGAAGGGAGAATTAACAAATAAACAGAAAAATCCCAACATTCATAATTCTCTGCCCCCGAAGAACTGATTCTTCTTATCACAAGCAACTCAAAAGTATGTTCTGTGGGTTATTTGTATTTAAAGATCAAGTTTTTTCTCTTTTTTTTTTTAGTCAGTCCTCCCACCCTCAAGTTTCCCAGTTGGTCAGAGAAAGTCTGAGATATCCTTGAATTTCTCCATGTGTTTATATTGAATTAGATCAATTGGCAAGTCTTTTTATCAGTCATGAAAGTATGTAGCAGACAAGGAAAGAAATGACTGACTGAAAGTGCAAGTAAATTACAGTCCCCTAATCTCTGGAGATAGTACATTTCCAGGAAAAAGCACCAATGTCATTTGTTCTGCCTCCCCCACAATGAAAAAGTTTATGAATGAAAAGTTCTAAGCCAGACTAGTTAAAAAAACATATATAGATATGGGTCAGAGACAGGAATTGTTCAGAAACTGAGAACTCATTCAAACTGCAGAGTCATCAACACATGTAAATTGCTTGCCTAATTTGGATCTTGAAACACGCACTTAACTGTGGCTTCAGTGAAAAACTTGATCTTAAAAGTACACAGAGAGACAAATTCTAACCAGTATTCATAAAACTAATGTGCTTTTGAAGGAAAAAAAAATAGAAGTACAGGCAGAAATCAGACATTTCATTCAAATATATTTATAACTGGATTCTAGTGATCGTGGAACAGCACCACTTCTTAGGAGCAGGAGGGATAAATCTATAAAGAGACACTACCTCTGCCATGTTCAATTTTTAAACACATAGAAAATTAGGCACCCAACAGCAGCATTCAGAGCATTCAGCAAGCCAAGTGGCAAACCATCACTGGTAAGAAAAGATTCCAAAGAAATGACTCTGTCTGCCAGATGTAATAAAGTAATGAAAACCGTTCATAATTTTCAAGCCTGATCTCTCTCCTAGGATTAGTTCCTAAACCAGAACATCCTTTTTTTTCAGGAAGAAATAATAGAACTAGAATCATCTTTTAATATCTATATAAGATTCTAATTAAAACAGCAGTCACTTATAGATAATAAGCCCTACCACCTATTCCACTTGATTTGTAATTAGACCTAACCCTGTAGTTAGGTATTCTGACAATTAAGCTGCACTGATAGTGTCTGCCTTGTACTCCTCTTTCCCAATCCTTCTTTCGTCTTTCACTCTTTATCCACTTAGAGGTTTATTGCTAATCCTAAATAAAACAGGAGACATGGGGAGCTACTGTCTTTATATATGGTACTATTTAGCGTAGCAGTCATACAGACGGGGTATTCTGCCTCCCCTATTCTGCCTGTGATTCTTTACATCACGTTCAGCAACTGAACAGGCGTTTTGAAGCTCTCCTTAGCAAAAAGGTTGGGGACCTGAAGTTAAATAGAGCACAGATCCTTTTCAAGGATTAGTTCACAGCTTCTGAAAAGCGATCAGATGGCTCAGCTTTGTAGAATAAAAATCGCAAGAACAATACCTGAGTTTTCAGGGTGAAAACCTGTGTAGGTACTGCATCTTTTCTGCAGAGCTGACTGCTCTATTACACATCCATACCAGCTCTGAAATGAATAGCATGATGTCCCTATTTTGACAACTAACAGGTAGTTAATATAATAACAGAACATCCCTTTTTACTTTCCAGATCCAAAGAGGAACACATTTCATGCTATGTGGGGTTTTTGATGCGAAATTATGTGAAAAGGTGCATTTATGCAACCAATTATGGTCTCACAAACAGTCGCATTCTGAAAACACTTCTCATCCACAAGTGGATAGAAATGGATCACAAGGGTATCAGAGGACTGAATCCTGCTTTGTTTTAAAATATAATTATTTCCTACCATGATCTAGGTTTATGGAATATCCATTATAAAAATCTATGGATTTTCTTGCTATTGTTTTTTCTATACATATATTTATTGCTTTATACATATATTTATTCAAGCATATACACATATTCCTACCCTTAAAAAGAAAATCCAAAATCTTATGATTTACATTCTCTCTATGGGTCAAAGTCCTCTAACAGTATTTTATTTTAGTTATTGGCTTAAGAATACTACCAACTATATTACTTCCAATTTTTTTTCTGAATTTGATCCAAAACCAATGAGTTAAAGTAATCACCCATATAATATTTACCACGTTTCACTTACAAAACAGGAACAAACTTCCATGTCTTATGACAACCATTGCAGAAGCATGATCACTTCATACTTAGAGAACTATTATCTTAACAGCTTCAAAAATCAGGCTTTGTTTTAGTATTATTATTTAGTGTTATTTATTTTTTTTAAATATTATTATTTTTGATGTCCCAGCAGGCCAAGTTTTAGGCATTACGTAGTCCCCTATGTCTGCTTATTTGCATTAGAGATGCGATAATCAACCAGTTCACACAGAAAGAGGTCTCAGACACAGCTGGATGGCAGCTGTGATTAATGCTTGCTGCTACTGAATGACATAGCACTGTAGTTCATTAATGTGACCAAGGAAAGAGCTTAATGACAGCCCAAGGGCTGTCCATACCCTTCATGATTTTGCAGGAACTGGTACTTGCCCCAGGAATGAATTGTGTTCAGTTTGTGCAGTCACTGAAGGACACCAGACAGCCAGGTAGCTACTTCCTTGCCTGCAGCCTAAAAATATTAGCGTGAGGTTTTTTCCACACATGAATTAACATGTGTAAGAGGTTAAAAGGGCAACTCTTCCCCTTGGAGCAGTTCTTGAATTTCACTGGGTCGCTGTTGCTTCAACAATAGTATGAAAAGAACGCTGTGCTTCTGATTTATGAGCTTTATGAGTTTTACAGACCAAAGCCCGACCAAGAGCCTCCCTCATGTCATTTCCTAGGAAATGCTTACACAGCCACGGCTTTGGCAACACTCAGATAAGTATTATTACCATAACAATAGCAAATATCAGTGAGAGACACTGTCTGACCAGCAAAATTATCAGGAGGGCAAAACATGCCCACAGTAAAGAATAATATCTTAACCCTAAACTTTAGAAAAATAAACACTTGGAACTTGCTTTTGTTATCAGTTATTTTGAAACAATTTCTTTAGAGAAGCGTAACAAATGGTTTGTACTCCTTACT
The DNA here is from genome assembly GCA_026546715.1 of Gallinago undulata. Lineage (NCBI taxonomy): Eukaryota > Metazoa > Chordata > Aves > Charadriiformes > Scolopacidae > Gallinago > Gallinago undulata. Next base: position 71,104,654 of record JAOTQQ010000032.1, on the reverse strand, counting down.
GTGCAGCTTGAAGAATCAAATAGATATTTTGAGATCGAAAAATGACTGAAGCAATGTGAATTACAATGAGCAAATCCAAAAAGTACTCCATCAAACACAAACATCTTTCTTGGTATACCTCACTTTCGTACGTGTATCTAAACAACCTGTACTTTTATCTCCTGCCCTTAACACCTGAGAACTTCTGCTGTGCTCTGTCAAGTTGTTGTCACCTGCTCAGAATCATACAGGATGCTTCATAAATTTTTACCATCTTGGTTTCCACAGAGTATGATTTTCACTTGAACACATACATTCATACACACACGTATAGCTCTTCCCAGCACCCTACACTCAAAGGCATAAAATGCATAATGCAAGGCTTGAGGAAGATCAAAATCAAGGATATACAAATAGCTCACAAATAAACCATTTCTCAAAAAATACTCAATATTCCTTCCTTGTAAACAAATCTTTCTGTAGCCCATCACCTTCTTCAAGTCTTCCTTAAGTTCTGATATACGTAATGAAAGGCCAACACTGACAAGTGTGAGAAATGGAATAAATTTAAAGTCAGACTGAATCACAGTCTACAAATTAAGGAGTATATGAAAGGAGACAACTAGAATAGACATCCAAAAATTATGGTAGAGATGGGACACACTGCTTACAGCACTCATCCAAAATGTAAAAACCTCCAGATACAGTGTTCTTTTTAATGGAATCTCCAGTGAGGTTCAAGCCCCGGATATCTGGGATATCTGTCAACTACTTGCTGTTAACTGTAGACATTTAGGAACCAAGACAGACACAGGGAACAATTTTTTCTTTCTTCCTGCTAGAGTAGGACTTTTTTGCAGAAGAGACTTCAAATTTCATTAAGATAGACCCAAAAATATACATTTTACCCGAAAGCTTTGGAAATTTGGACGAAGACCTGGGTTCTGACCCTATATCAAGGACTAATTTTGTGCTGTATCTTTATCTAGAAACTATAGAATATAAGCAGTCTCTGAAATGGGAATTGGAGCATAAATTCTGTATTTTGCATGACTACCTGTATCTACTGGGATACAGCCAGGTGTTTTCCCTTTCTCACTCAGACATGGTAAATATTGAAAACTGGCACAAATTAGCACAGCTTCAAAGAAGCTAAGAGCTGACAGCAGCCAGCTGATTGGGCCTGCCTTTGGGATGGGGAGGCAAATACCTACAGTCACGACTGAGTGCTGTCGCTAGTAAAAGTCTGCTGTCACTTACATGAAAGGACTAACTCCTACTCCATTTTCAGAGGAACATACTTTGAAGACAATTTCAGAGAAATTCTGTGATTCCCAGACCTGTTTTAAGCATATCCATTTTTCCCTGACAGAATCCCACAGAAGTTTAGGTGCTGTAGGTCCTCAGAAATAGTTGCATATTTGATGCTGAACTGGAAAAAAAATATATATTTACTTCCTACAGCTGTGAGTCCTCACCCTGAGTTAACTACCTGCCTCATTAAAAAAGGAAAAGGTGGCTTGAACTAATCACTCAGCAGTGTCATCTACCTAGCAAATGGTTTCCTCATGATTGTTCCCCCTGAGGCTTTTCTACCTTCTGTAAAAGACTAAATAGCAAATCAGTCAGAGAGTAAGAAAGGGCTCTGGGGAGACCGTAGAGTGGCCTTTCAATAACTGAAGGGAGCCTATAGGAGAGCTGGAGAGGGACTCTTTGTCAGGAAGTGCAGTGACAGGACAAGGGGCAATGGTTTTAAATTAGAAGAGGGGAGATTTAGATTAGACACCAAAAAGAAATTCTTTCCTGTGAGGGTGGTGAGGCACTGGAACAGGTTGCCCA
>JAOTQQ010000032.1:71055890-71102736 GCA_026546715.1 Gallinago undulata | reverse complement strand
CTTTGTAAACAGGCTCTCCCCAGCCTTCCTGTAGCCCCCTCAGGTACTGGAAGGCCGCTATTAGGTCTCCCTGGAGCTTCCTCTTCTCCAGGCTGAACAACCCCAGCTCCCTCAGCCTGTCCTCGGACCAGAGGGGCTCCAACCCCCTGAGCATCCTCATGGCCCTCCTCTGGACCCACTCCATCAGGTCCATGTATCTCCTTTATTGAGGGCTCCAGACCTACACACAGTGTTCCAGGTGAGGTCTCAGCTGAGCAGAGTAAAGCAGAAGAATCACTCCTCTGGATCTGCTAGCAATGCATCTTTTGATGCAGCCCAGGATGCGATTGGCCTTCTGGGTTTCAAGTGCCCACTGCCTGCTCATGTCCAGTTTCTCGTCCACCAGCACCCTCAAGTCCCTTTCTAATACCTCATCACCCAGTCTGTACTGATGGCGAGGACTGTTCTGGCACAGATGCAGAACCCTGCACTTGCTCTTGTTGAACCTTATGAGGTTCACCTGGGTCCACCTCTCCAGTCCAGGTTAAAACTTGACAGGATTTTAATTATGTCTTATATGTACTTTATGAAGTAATTTGCTGATGGGTACCTAACAGGAGCTACCTATCTGAGGAACAAAAATCTTCAAAATTCAGAATTGAGGACATATCTAAACACCAAATGTGGCTGCAATGAATTCAGGAACTCTTTTATGGATATCAAAGAGAATGCCAAACAACAGCATAACAACCTTTGTGTCCCACCCTCCCCCACAAAAAAAAATTCAAAAAAGAATAGCGCAACAAAAATAACAACCACCACCAAAAAACCCCAAACGAGAACAACAACAGAAAAACCTACTTAGCTGTAGATGTTTCCTTTCCCCTCCGACACTTATGCTTGAAAATCGAGACCTCAGCAGGCCTGATATACCTTCAAGGTAATCTTGTAGGGTAATCTGTAACCTTCCTATTAATAGCTTCCCAGTATTGCCTTTCTCAGGGCCATCACAGCTTTTCCAAGCCAATCCAGGACAGGTTTTTCAGTGTGGGAGACCAGCTGGCTACCTAATTAACCTTGCTACAGTCATTGTAATCAAACATCTCTCTCTGTCCTGCAAAGCAGATGTAGAAATTAGAAAGGCTGGGAATCACTAGGGCTGATTCTTCTACTTAGCATGTCTGTTCTACACCTGTAACAGTCTGCTCCATAGTGGGACTCCTGAAATGGTAGTATTACTTCTTCTGTGGGGCTTGGAGGGGTAGTTTGGTCTTACAGAAGAGATGTGGGTTTTCTTTTCCATCATGTTAAATGGAAAGAGCATTTATGCTGAAAGAGTTCAGATTTATTTAAAAAAAATAATAATTACATTATAACCTTGTTAAACACATCACCCAGGACACACATAACCACAGTCCCAAGACTAAATTATTTGGACTGTGTCTAAATGAATAACAAGCTAGAAAGGGAGCGTTTCCATCAGCAACATTCAGATAGTTCACAAATAGTTTACTTCAGTACAGTCAAAATACAATAGGATAGGACTTTAGAGGTATAATCCTTTCCCCTGGCATTCAATGACATGGCAAAGTCAGAAGGCGCTTTGGAAGGCAGGCCAAGCCACAGAACTGGTACCAGTCAGTCTGTAAATGGCTGGGTATGATTTTAATAATAAACAAGAATAAGAAACCAGAAACACTGGCAGTAATACTTCCTGAAGGATGATGGCAATTACAGCCCACTGTCCTCTGGCAGGGATTAGTTTCACAGCTTTGAGGAATTTCTGATATAATTGAGTAATGTGTCTCCAAAGAGTAAAGCTTGCTATGATAGCAGGATGGGAGTTAGCATTAGAAATACCAGGAAGGAATAAATCCAAATATACCAATTTTATTCACAGAGCCAGATCCAGTAAAGGTTTGCACAGTATCAGTTTCTTTCCCAAGCCAACAGGAACATAAGGACATACTAAATAGGATTTTAAAAGAAATTATGTTGAGCAATCCGATCTCTTCTCTTACAGCACCACTCCAAGTTGGTTTGAGTCACTAACCATGACAAGCAAAACCAAAATTCTTCCTTCAGAACCAAGTAGAGACTTACTATTGTAAGAGTCTGTGGCTTCAGACCAAAACCACTTTAACGCTCTCCAGAATACCGGGATGTATGATATCAATGTCTATTTGTTAGGCCAAAAGTGTAATAAGTATACAAAAATACAATAGCCACTAGCTATCTGTCCCAAATATTATAGTATTTGTCCCACATCTGTCCCAAATGTTATAGTATTCTATAAAGAAAGCAAAAGACAATGTAAATTCAGAGTACTGCTATGTTCTCTAGCACTGCGTTCCCGTAACTGAGAATGTTAAAATATTTCTACCAAAAAACCACTTAATTTTCATTTACATCTGTCAACTTGGGTAACAATCTCTGTTTTTACAGAAAATCTCATTGCTACACATTCTTTCTATTTATTCCTCTCTCTACAATTCAGAACTTGTTTCTGAGCCTCTGTATCCTTGTACCATAGGCAAATCCACTATGGTGGGAAACCAGCCTGCATGATTTAGTATGGTTTACCTATACACCTTCTAAAACCTCACTGTTGCAAAAGGTTTAAACAGGCTCATGTATCACCGTTGGCACAGGAGGTAGCGTGCAGCATAGATTTCACATCGGATAACTATCGTACAAGGCACACAGTGTTTTGTCCATTCTGGATGCTCAGCTGATGTGCATTGGCCTAACTCCACTGGTCCCACTGAAACTTGCTTATTTATGGTCCATGTAGGCTACATTCACTGGTGCTTAGGACCTCACTGGGGCATTCCTGGTTCTTTTGACACTAACTTCCCACGTGCCTAGCAGTTTAGGTGGAGACATTTTTTTTTAAATAAGAGGTGTCACCAATATTCCCATCCATCTGTTATCATCATCGAGAGCTTTGGAGCCCATTTTTTCAATATGGGAGTGAAATGCTCCTAAAGTGGAGAGAAACTAAGAGTCGTGATTAGTGACTTGAGACAAGACCTCATCATCTACTTACCATACATGAACCAACCTGATGAGTTGATACTACCTCAAAAATACGACGTATTTTCTTTAGTTGTGTGTGCTGTGGCAAGAACCATGTTAATGAAATGTTACGCATAATAACAATTACAATAATGGGTTATCAAGTTGTGGAGTATCATTTATCCTGAAGGTAAGAAAATAATTTTCTTCTATTTTTTCCTTTTAAGAAGAAAACAGAGCGGAAATTTAATTTGCACAAATTTTTCTCATTAGATAGTGTATACACTCATTCAACAGCCCATGTACCACCCTCACATTTCGTTGCCAAGTAAAATACATGCCGAATCATAGCTAGTAAACATTTTATTGCAAAAACACTTGTTTAAAAACCTCTAAGTCCACGCACCTTTGAAAAAAATCTTTCATACTATTTATTCTGTCAAAAGGAACAACATTTAACACTAATTTTTAATGCCCACAGATGTTTTGGCTTAGATTTAAATTAGACTGTTCTGTAGTTACTCAAGAAGTGAATGGGATCATATCTACTACTATTATTATCTTAGATGCATGTTAATCATCCACTGAAGTAGGCAGTGCATTATGAATGCCTGATTGTAGGAGCTAAATTGTTATTATTACTACTAAGACACACTAGATCCACTGCATTATGGGAATGCTGTCAAAGCCCTCTGAATTTTACAGAAGAACACAAATGTCTATGGTTGATGAGATTACCTTTCCTGTAGGCTCACTATGGCATTTTAGCTTCATTTAAATGCTGTCTTGCACTTTGCTGTCTTGGACCTGTATATTTTTGCGCACCACCTGTTTTGTGAATTTTTTTTGTATTGCTAATTCATGCATATATTTATCACATTTGTACTCACTAGTCCTCAACAACTTTCCGAGAAACTTCCTCATCTGTGGCCAGACATGGTCTAATAAGAGACTAACTGCAGAGATTACATCTGTCTCTTGCATGGAAGCGCAGGAGAGAATGAAGGAAAAGTACCCCCTCTGTTATCTCCCTCCAGTGGCAGATCTAAAAGGAAACCTATATCCCAGTTCTCCAATTGACCAAGGAAGCTAGCTACACAGAGAGGTGCATTATTGCCATACAAAAGTACATTAAAACACAGGAATATTTCATTCACAGTCTTAGTTGTCTCGGCTTCAACCTTGAGACATACCTTGTTGAAGCGCTTTCAACAAGCTCTAGAATTTTTGCCGTTTCATGTGTCTTTCAAATAAGTCTTTCAAATCTCATTAAGCTCTTAGACTGCACAACAGATATAGACCTAAACTTCTAAAAATTTGCTTAATTCTTATGTTTTACATATTATTTTTACCACCAGGAGGAAAACAACAGCTCTATGTAGCAAACTTTTACAAGAGCAAATTATAACAGGAAATAATAGGATTTGCTTACTCTTTTGCAGGTGATACAACTGCATGTGAGAGTTGGAGGTATAGGGTGAGGACCACGTTAGAAGTCTCCAGGTGCATTTGCAGTAGCTTTGTAGTTTGGATCAGTAGTTTTGCAGCAACTCTCTCCATCATCTCCAACTTTCCATACTTGTGGCATCACAGAATCCCCTCAAGCTGGACTCCTTCATGATGAGGATAAAGCAGAAGATGAGGCCAAGGAAAGCATTTAAAAAAAATGCTACTGCTAAAGATGCTCAGTCTGCCAGTTTAGGCAAAAGCTAGTCCAGTGACACAATTTGTATGGACACCAGCACCAACTGTTCCCTCTGTAGATTTGCTTTGACTTTTTAATGTAGCCTTTATGATTAAATGAAGCTTAGATGGTAAAAACATTGCTGTGATCTAAGTGTATAACCGTTTTCCCTTCTCAAAGCCATTTTTCTAACGTATCAAAGTTTTTGCTAGCATCCCAAGGAAGACAGAGGAAATAATCTAAAAGTTCAAATACAGTTCAAAACACTGCAGTCTGACATATATCTGTCACTCACTCAGCTGCAATATTGGAAATCTGTCCCATATTCTGGAGATGATTTCTGAAGACCTCTACCTCTGCTAACAACTTCTGCAGACATCTCAAGTTTTCATAGCAGGACCTGCTGCCTGTCAATGGGGGACATTCTTGTACGTTCCTGGTCTCCTTTGAAACTTGAATCTTAAAGCAAAAGTCAAGAGGAATGGGACAACGTGATACAAAAGAACGCCACCTTCCATGCAGTTCCAGACCACTCTGGGGTGGATCATTATATGCAAAACAAGCTACATTTGAGATCAGCTACAGAATCTGAGTCGCAAAAATGCAGCTTCACTCTCCGTGAACATGAACTGTGGAGAGAGCTAGAGCCACTCCAGTGTACATACATATAGGGCCCACTTTGCATGAGGTGGATATCCTATACTGAAGATACTAATTTTGCAGTTAAATCCTTCCTGTAACGTGACATAAACCATCTCAACTTTGGCCATGAACTGGGCTTGGTAAAATTAAGCCTGCAGGATAAATGAGATAAGCAACATTACAATGCAACCTGCACCCTCACCCCTGCACTTATTGGCGTTCACATTGGCTTCTTTACTTCATTGTGAAAAATCAAGTTTGTAAATCTCTATCTTGATAGCATCTAACTTTCAGCTCTATTATTCCTACCATGACAATCAAGGGCATTGTTGAAGTTTCAAACGTTTTCTTGGCTCAGTTTAGCAGCAAGAAAACCTGAGGATAATTAATAAGGCCAGTACTGATTGGAATCTGCCAATCAGAGACAACAGCCAGGGTTTTTGTAGGTAAAGAAAATTCTCTCTTCTGTTATTTGCATGATGCAAGATAATTCAGAATCACTTTTCATTAGCTGAACTTGAGGATGTCATTTGAGCTTTTAGAAGGCTCAGTCTCATTACGTTGGATTCTACAGAAGAGCTGTTTTGCATCACTGAATCTCCATTAAAGGTCAACTGTCAGCACTGAAGTATTGGTGAAAGAGAAAACATTAAATGTAACATTATTGATCAGTGTGTCATTGTCCTATTAAAATTCATGAAGTCAATGATTGTTTTTCTCCAATAAAAATATTTCAGTAGGTGAGCGTGTATTTGATATAATATCATGCTTTAGGGAAATTTGAACTAGGGTCTTGTTTTGTTCTGTTTTTTTAATCAGAAAAGCATGATACTTCAGATTATCTAGTATTTCCACCTTTTAAAATAATTTGCAAAAAATTATAAGAATGAAAACATGAGGTTTTCATTTTAATACTTGGTTTAGGAGTCTCTTCTGGCTATCAGAAGCAACATGGGCAAGACGTGCAACTTAGAAGTGCTCAAGAGATCTCCAAAATTAGATGCAATTGGGTAGGGATCCTCACTATTCTTCAAAGCATCTTATGCAACTTTTGGTTTTGTTTCCAAATACTACGATACCTCTCCTGGAACTTTTTAAGGAACTTCTAATTCAGGAGGGAGAAATGAAATAGATTTGATTCAAGTCATTGATATTCCTGCAGTTACCGTGCTTTGATGAAGAAGAATTGTTAGAACTGTATGCTACCCTTACCCAGATCAGCTCAACCAATAACTGGAAGCTCTTCAGGAATAGCTAATAAACCTCTTTTTATTCATAGGCCTGTTACTGCTCGCTCTGAGGGCATGCCAGTGTTAGCAGTGACTTTTAGTATGTGAGCCAGCATGCTTTTAAAGAGTATTAATGTGCTAGCCGGATCTCATGTCCATTTTTTCCTAATTACTTGAAATCTGGCACATCGTGGAGAATTATCTAATTCAGTCATTTTGCTCATTCAGCAAACAACTGATGAAAGGTCTGACGTGGTCAAGCAAGGAAGGGGAGCAGAGGAATTACAAAGGAGACAGCTGCTGTTAACGGGGAGAGACCTGTGCCCTTCCCAACCCAGACACAATGCAAAACCCAGTGTTTGAGGAAGGAAAAAAACTCTGAATGCCTTTTTTTAAATAACCAAGGGCTCCAGAGGTTTATATCAAATGTAAATCTGGGGCTCTTGATACACATCCCTGCCCATCAAAGAAATTTATGGGTAAGTAACAGCGGGGGTTTTTGAGGGTTATGGGTAAATAGAAAGAACAGAGAAACCCATATGGGGGTGTCAGGAAGCTATTTATTATGTCAGATCAGCACGATAGACAAAAGGTTCTGTAACTTAAGAGGGGAACTTGTAACATCTTTTTCAAAGATTAATGTTATTATCCTTATCATTTAATTTTTCATAATTTTCCTAAAATCCACTCAAGAGATGCTACTATCTGTCCTATTGCTGAAGTGTTTCTGCAGGGCTTTCCTTCCTCTTGCCCTTAAGAGTAAATCTCCTGAGGCACCTTTCCATCTCCTCATAGCAAACAGTGCTGCCTACGTAGGTTGAAGCTGACGTTGTCTTGCTTCTCTGAGGAGGAGGTGAAAAGTGGGAAACCACAACTCTTTTTAAGGAAATGCACAATCCTTCTGTTTCCCCACCTCAGATTATCCTTGCTTTGATACCATACAATTATATAAAATGAGCCAAGAAGTGGAATCCCCCCCCCCTCCCTAATAGGTGGTAAAAGAGAACGAAGCATTTATTTTCAAGAAACTTTCTACCTTCTATAGTCTGGTAGAATTTGCCTGTAACATTGGATATCATGCTAAAAGGGCATAAAGCAGAAACAGTAAAAAATCCACCTTCCAAAGAATAGCTTTTTATGTGCTTCTATTTTTAATCATTCAGAACCATTACATCCTGCAACTTTCAGAAGTAAAAATGTTTTCACTCCTATTTTCCCTGTTAGATGGGTTAAGAGACACCTCAAACCCGGCCAAACAAGTAAAGAAAACACTACTAGAATATAGAGTAACAAGCTTTGTGTTACATGAATAGGTCTTGTATCAATATTCATTTACTGCCAAATTGCAAATTCAGGCTGATTCCCAATGCCAGTCTAAAATATACAAGCAGCATCAATCAGTCAAGCTTTATTGCATCTGCTTTTGTTGTGGCAGAATTATATATCTTATTAAAATATGCAATAGGAACACAGAGTGGAAGTATACAACACAAATTCAAACTAAACCACGTAGTAAAATACAGCAAAAGATACATCGATTTATAGTACAAGGTAATGTTAACACAGCAAATGCTCTATAACAGCACTGCAGAGAATATTCTAGCATCGTATTGCTATACTCTTGATAGGCCCGTATCACACTGCTACTTCTCAGGAATTTATGTCTACTTAACCTTTCACGTTCTCCTTACTGTGCTCATACCAAAAGGAACTCTTTTCTCCCCTCTCAGCAAAGAGCCAAGTAAAATAGTTATTTCCTGGTTATCTATTTTAATATTAGAACTGGGTTCAATTCTCCTTTCCTGTAGAAAAGAAAATGCTCGTATTTCTACTCCCCCTGCTTTTACAGAGACGCCTCCTTTACCAGGCAATCTGTGCTTTTATGTCACACATGAATGATAACAAAAATGAGGGGGTGAGTGAAGAAGATCTTTTTTCCTTTAAGCAGCCATGACTATATAATTTTTTTATTTTACTTCAGTTTCTGTCTTTGATCCTCCCTCCTCAGTTCTGAAGCTGAAGTACACTCCTGCCCCTGACTTCTTTTCCTTTGAATATGAGCAGAGCAGGTCTGATCGTCAAGCTTTCTTGTGCTAAGCAGCCCAAAATTCCTTCTGATATTCCTCTGCCTGGATTTTCTGTAGCAGACCCCAGTAGCAAGAGTTGGCAGAAAGACTTCTACTCTATTCAGGTTTTCCCTCAACTCTTTTTTATGGTATATTACCTAACAAAGGAAGGCAAGACCGGGACATTTTTAATCACCTTGTATAGAAGTTAACCATTTTATATCAAAGAATAAACTTAGTATATATGGCTTGGGGCACTGCAAAGATTTAATCTAGAGCCACAGGTTGAGCCTTTCTGTTTTCTCACAGAGCTTAACTCAACTCAACTGAATTGAGAGCAGAGCTAAGCTTGGGTAAGCCTTCCAAAGAAGCCACATCTTTGTTTAACTATAGTGCATGATGATGTGTACCATTTCTGCAAATAAAGCACTTAAGTTCCTACGTGCACCTTTCCAAACTGATATAATTCTAGTGGCTCCTATAGATTTCCTGATACACGAGCTCCAAACCCACATCAAAGACTCTTAACTGTCAGGATCCCCTTCGTCTTGCTTAAAACTAAGCATCATAGAATGGCTTCTTCCTGCATCAAATCACACGTCTCCCAGGTGAGTCATCTCCCCCTTTTCTGCCCCTGGGAGTTGCATTCTGCCTGCCCTGTCCAGGTGTGCAAGCACACACACACATATATATATATATATATGCACATAGACACGCTTCTGTGATTTCTGCATTTTCTTTCACCTGCTATAGTGGTTGCATCATTAACTGTTCCAACAGCTGATACATATTACAGTCCCTGTGATGTTAGTAAACTGGTGATGTTGGACCAGTTGCTATATATTCTCTGTAATCTCAAGAGGAAAAAGTATCATGAGACAGTATTGCTTCTTAAATTTTTGATTGCCAGAAGTTAGAGAAATCGGTATGTAGCTGAAGTAATAAACAGTCTGCTGTACGTATTGCCCATGAAATGTAATCAAACATCAATTTTTTAATTATTTTTTTTTTACATTCTAGAAGACTTTAAAGGTATTTTCAAGGTATTATTCATCCTTTTTATTTTTCATCCTTTTCTTCTCTATCTTGTAATAAACAACAGGAATAATAGACATGAGAGTTTAAAAAAGACTGGAAACATCCTCAGATTTTCCTATTAGATTTTAAATCAATGTATTCTTAGAGCAAGGAATGTAAACTGCAGCCCCCATAATCAACCTCAGTAATATTGAGTATCTGGGACTAAGATTTCGCTCACTGAGGAAATGAGATTAGGAATTGAAATAAGGAATCAAACCCACCTTCAGGATTTATCCTTTTAACTCTTACAACTTTTCTTTCAGTGATGCTTGAGTTTTTATTCAGGTGTAGGCAGCCATCCACACCCACTGCCTGAACTTCACCCAAAAAAAGCCATTTCAGGCTGGGAAGCTGCACAGCTGTAAGTCAGAGCTGCCCTTCCTCCCTCCCCACCATGGCAAAGACCACTTCCAAGGAGTTTTTCTCACCCAAGTCAAACTTGAACAGGCTACACCTTGCTGTATGGACATGTTCTATTGTTGAAGTAATTTCATTTTTTTCAAGAACAACACTAGAAAAATATAGCATGTAAGCAGCTGTTTTAAATAAATAGCTTTTGTTAGAAGTTATCAGCTATAGTAGCTTGCTTAAGAGGCCTTACAGTCTGCAGGAGAACTTTGAAGTAGGCTTAGGCTGCAGCTGTAAAAGATGAAGAATTGGAATTCAGGTGATAGATTCAGTCCTTGGCTGCATTACAGATTTTTCAACTGACTTTGGGAAATAACTTAGTCATTCAACCTGGGATTCAGTCCCATGATGCATCTCAGATTGTGCTGGCATCTAAGCTTTGTTTGCTTCTTCTTTCTTCCGTCCTCATATTCATATACTCCTGTCAGTCATTTGGCATTTATATTATGTTGACATCTACATTTAGAAGCCTAAATCTTCTTACACATGCTCAACACACAAAATTCTGACAACCTTGACATCCCAGATTTGCCTCCAAGCTCTATCATGGTGTTTCTCTTACTTCCAAGACATTTATATTCCTCTGCTGCTGTCCTTAAAGTCCTTATTCTTGGTCATACCTGAATTATAATTACTCTATCCTACCAGATTAGATCTGACATTCCTAAAGCAGAAAGGAGACATGAACACCAGATGAAAGCACTGATTCCCTAAGGGCTTGTCTTGGCTGTAGATTCATAAACAGGGAGAGACATGACAGAACAAGTGCAGGATTCTCCCAGATGAGATTAGCTTGGAGTGGCTGTTAGGACAGGGATGGCTGGCAGAAGCTGTAGGTGACACCCTAGATTGTGACTAAGAGCAAGGCTATGCATAGTTTTAGTTAGAAAGGAAGCAATAAGGATTTCTGAGTTCAGTGGGGGCAGGACTGGAACAGGGAATATGAGAGTGGATTCCTGTGGATTTCTGTCCACTCTCGTAGAAAGAGATGAGAGACAGGCGGCTGAGGCGAGCCAATACATTAGTGACATATGACGCCTAAAAAGTCCTGGGAAGAAATGCAAAGACCTTCTACCAACTCCTGTTTCTTACACGTCACATATGAACACTCTTGACATCTCTTCTCTGAGGCACTCCTTGCTGAATATGCAAAAAGCCTCACATGCCTCAAGTTTTAGGTGAAAAAGGCTCTAAGTATTCTTTTGGTCTCAGTCCAGGCTCAGTCCGTGACTCAGTCTGAGTTATTTAGATGATATTTGTCTTCCTGCCCAATCCCTCTCACTACATGGCTATCCCACCATCTTTCTCCTAAGAAATAAGATGAGCACAACTCTAGTAAGAAACACATATCAGGACTGAGTGAAGTCCAAGAAAACAAAGGATTTGTCACAAAAGAAATGCACAACACAGAGTATTGTGAACAGTTGTGATCCTTGTCCTTCTTGAACTGGGGAGCCCATAACTGAACCTAGTACACCAGATGGGGCCTCACCAGGGAAGAGTGAAGTGGGAGGATGACCTCCCTCAACCTGCTGGCCACAGTCTTCTTGATGCACCCCAAGATGCCATTGGCCTTCTTGGCCACAAGGGCACATTTCTGGCTCATGGTCATCCTCCCATGACCTCTGCCAGGTCTTTAATAGATAGCTGACCTACCCATTTCCTCCACCATCAGTTCTGGAACAACAACAGTGATCAAGCTGCATAGCTGCAGTGGCATGTTATGAACAGATGGCCCACATCCATGCTGTGACATTCAGTGGGTGGCCAGAAAGGGATGTCTCATTGCTGGTGGCTCCTGCTCTTTTCTTTCCATACCAAGTTCTCCTATCGATCGCTGGGCCTTGCGATATTTCTTTAGAAGCGGGGGCGGTGGGGTGACTCTGGGGCCTTTTTGCAAAAGCGGGTTTTGCCAGCTGTGATGAAGGAGCGCATCTGAATGCAGAGGCAGCTAAAAGGTAGAGGTTGAGGGGAGGGTAATGATTTGTAGATGTTCTGTGAATACCCTGCAGGCAGAACGATGCTTAAATGACAGGTGAACCTAAAAGGATTGATAGATTTCCACAACATTTGGGCTCTTTATCTTTGTTGTGCTGAAATTTCCTAGCTGTAAAATGGGGATAATCGTATTTTCTTCCTTTCACCCGTTTTCTGTTTTCTTTATAAACAGAATTGCCCTTCTTCTTTGCTTACCCTTTCCTAATATTTCCATAGCAACACGCAACCCATATAAGTACCTGTAACAATTTCTTTCAAAAAGCACATAGGGAAGAAACCCACTATTTCTATGAAAACATTAAGAATCAGATTTATTTATGTACATATATATACACATATACTTAGTTCCAGGGCTGAATTTCTCCAGGTTCAAACAACTACCTTTTAAAAATCTCAAAAAAAAAAAAAATATCCAACTGAACTGAGCTCTCCTCTCGCTATAAAGATCAGGCCTGAGCCTCTGCTCAGCATCTCCATTCTCAGCAAACCGCTAACCGGTGATGTTAAGGCTACTGACTGGTCTGTGGCGCAGGGATATTAAATAACGTTAGGTACCTGTAAAGGGCGTAGTGAAAGAGCCAGAAGCAGCACCAGAAAAGCATAAGCCATGTCTGTCATTAAAACCAGCAGAGTTCTGCAGGTGTGGCGCAAGCACGCAAAACCTGAATCAGCACACTCTGGTGTTCACTAATTACAGAGGCGACTGATGAAATACCTCGGTTTGAAACCGCATTTTTTGTTGATACGTGGCCTAGTAATCACCAGTCTGAATCTCAATGCCATTTTTCACCAAAACTATAGAAAATTATCCCTTATTTAATCCCCCGCCCTCACATTTTCTCTCTCATTTAACCAACAAGGCATTGTTTATGCTACAAAATTTCAACACAACAGGAAAATAACTTTGAGCTATTGTATAATTATTACAGATGGACACACCGCATCCACAAGGTGACATAAGCCACAATATTCCATGCGCTGTCATAGCAGATATCTGGGACCTTATTGTTTCTTCACAAGGTCCCTTGGTTACAGTAGCTTCTCAGGAAGATGATATGAGACTACCATAATGCTATATGTTGCTATATATACCCCAGGGGTCCATAGGAAAACCAGTTAAAACCCCAGTTAAAAAGTTTGCCACTGCATATGTATGTAATTGAGAGCTTTTCTGCCGCTTAGGAGTGAACAGAGCATTTTTAGTTGTTTTCATTATCTTTCTATGTCAGTTCAAACAAACTTGCATTATGTGAAACTTGAGATCAAAGACTCTAGTTCCGGATACAATAAATAAAGGTGGGTTTTATTGTCCCAGAAAGGCCACCTAATAAAGCAAGGCCCAAGTAAGTTTGATGGACCTTAATTTGCGAGGTTGGGCCTTGTGACCCGACACAATGAACTTATTGCTCAGTACATAATTGCAGCTAGAAAATGGTTTCTAAAAGTTGACAGACATTAGAAGAGTTTTATATCTACTTTTACTTACTTTGACAGCTTAGAATTGTGATGTGAGGAGGCTGCCAAGATTTTGTAGTGCAATTAAGTGACAAGCAAACTTTAAAGGGATTTAGAGTTAGGCTGTAAGTTGAAAACCAGGTTCATGTCTGGATTTAGATTTTATTTCAATGGAATGCTTTCCCGTTTTCCTGCCCTTAAGCTTTGGCTCCTCCAGCAACAGATGCTGAAAATAAGTTAAAAAATTGAAGTCCTGCAGCAAAGCACACTCACAAGAAAATGCTTTTCACAAAGTTCTGAATTCTCTTTGCTATCTTTATTCTGTGTGGACTGTCCATATTTCTCACTTACTGCTACCTATTCCCTTTCCTCCATTTTAATAATAACCGGTAGTCCCTTTTTGATAGCTTCAGGGGTTTTAAGTTCCTTCGCTTTGTTTCTTGTATGTACAATTCTTCCTTTCAATGTTACGTTTCTTTTCCTTTTGTTGGGTTTTTTTGACTCTTTCTGTAAGATTTCAGTCACATACTAGTTAAACATTCTACTTTTTCAACTGATATATTTTTTACCTAGTCCCTTAAGTTAGCCCACCCTGAGCTCTGCAAGATTTCAGCCATTTTCTAGGTTTGGTGGTCGTTTCCCCCCCACACACACTGCTTTCTACTTTCTCAACTGACATGTATTTTTCTTACTTAGTCTTTTAAGTTAGCCCACCCTGGGCTCTATATCATTCCAGGGCTGTTTTCAGTATCCATGATAACATGTTTTAAGATGGTCTAGCTATCTCTACTCAACAGTGCAATCTGTTATATAGATGCTATCTGTCTGTAACCTACTTAGCTCAGGTATCAATTACAGTGCGTTGGCCCAAACAACAGATGAGTGGTCATGTATCAAGAGTTTTTGGCAGGCCCCTAAAGCCCATATTCTCATTGTAAGCGATACGTGAGCTAACTATATCAATTTCAATACAGTCCATAAGTTAGATGAGCTATAGGCATATTCACGACTGCAGTATCACAAGTTTTTGTTCCAATCTTGCCTCAATGTGCTCTTACCACGTTTGCCCTTTTCCTTTGGCACGTTTTAGCCTCTTCTTTCACTAGCAATGTGTGGGATCAAAGAACATACCCAGAATTAAGCATCTTCCTGGGAGACCTTTAGTGCAACTAATAGCTTTTTCATTGAGGAGTACCTCCCCAATGCCTGTCCCTATGGCCTCCAGTCTTCCACTTTTCACTTCTCTCAACTGTATATAACAATTATATGAGTACATATTATTAAAAAACTTTACACTTTTAAGTAATTGACAACCAAAAGCTTTTCACTCTAGTAAGCTTAAAATCTCTATGATGCTTTGCATTAAAACATAGGCATTTAAATCAGGCTATTGCGTGGCAGATGTATAATCGTTATACTGATGACAATAGCAAAACTCTGATTAACACCAGTGGAGCCCAAATTCTACCTAAGGAAACCTGAGGTGCCATTCTAGAGCTAGTCAGATTTCTCGTATGATGAAGCCAAAAGGAAACAAAAGGCTTTTAAGGAAGCATTAGAGCCCAGTAAGTTGAAAATTCAACACCTGCTCCCCTTAACTGCATAATATTAAGCATCCATGTGCCTACTTACAGAAATGTCCCTGAAGCAGATGCCAACTGTTTTCTTATGATAGGGGTAACTGAGGCTTTTACTGGCTGATCAATTCCACCTTTTAGTCTTAGATACTTTCCTTCAACAAGGCATAGCTTAAAAAGATTTGGCTTTGAGTCAAGCAAGCTAATTCCTCATTTAAATGCAATGAGTAAGAGACATATAAGTAAACAGGAAAAACAGAACTTACTTATTACAAAAGAAAGCTTAGCCTCCACTGGTAAAAGTAAAGTATTTTGCAGCTGGTGTTCTCAAAGTTGGAAAAAGCAGCTCCTCCACTAAGGAAAGAGACTGTAGGATTTACATTATAACACCAGACGGAGTGAATGATGAAAAATACATCAAGCATTCTGAATGCCACTAATAAGCAAAGCAACGTAAAGTTCAGATGGGATACAGCAGAGGGACTGGCGTGCTGCCTATTGAACTTCAGGTTAGAGCACTGTGGATCTGCTTCAAAGAAACTTTCATGCTCAGCACGTAACATGAATCTGTCCCTTCAGCTTTTTAACCTGCTTTGAGAGCTAAGCTTTGTCAGAGTTACAGCTATAATTGGGTCAGGGAACTCCAGTCCAACCTGCCTGTCCCCAGATGCAATTACAGGATTGTTGCAAACTTGTCTAAGGAATGAGGGTTAACTGTATTCCCATTATGTGGCCCGGACATGGGGCCATTGCTCAGTCCTTAAGCCATGCTGTGACTGTGTTTTGGAGCTGGGAACCTGGAATCCTTTACAGCTGCAGTGCAGGACTGACCAAAAGCAACCCAGAATAGCTGCATTCAAATGGGAGGGTATTTCTTCTCCTTCCTGTGAGAGTTCCAAGAAGCTCAAACTTTTTATCTACCCCGTGTTTACGTTAGCCCGCTTTGAACTGCTCTTTCATACCCTAAATGTCACTACAAAACTTGCTTGCTTTCTACTTCCCCCTGTACAGTAAACTAATCGGAGATGGGAGGAACTTCATCGTTATTTATTAGGCTCTTCTGATTTAAAAAGATTGTGAGTTCCATCACACATCTGGTGGCTGAAGGCCTACCAAGGAGCTGGGGAGCACTAACAGCCTGAGGCTGTTCCCTCCAGCACATCTGTCAGGCAGCAGCTGGGGACTCAAGTGACCACTGCAAGGCCACTGGCAGCCTCTGCTGAAAAAGTGCCTGCCAAACTCAGGATGCAGAGCCCTGCCATGTGTTTATAAGCTATTTGTTATTTCCCCGAGGCTGTAATTAAAACTTTGGGCTGGGAACAGGAGGACAATGATTGTGTTGTGCAAAACCATCACACCTCCATGATTTTTAGGAGAGACTGAAAGACCTTCCTCACAGAACATTAGGGGACAGAAAGGTGTCTCATTATATACTTTAAGGATGCACTGAATGGAGCTCACTCCCTTATGGACCATCAGCATAAAGACTCAGTCATCGGTGGTAAACCTCTCTCTCTGTCCTTTTTCCTTGTTTCACAGTAAGTTGGTGATATGTTTCCTACAATGAAAAAAAAATAAAGCTTCTCTAACAAAGGGGATGCTTTTCTTTGCTTGCTGGTTTGTCATAAATCCTAATAAAATGTCAATTGCAAAAGAAGATGAAAACCAAACCAAAGAACACTTCTCACAAATTAGAATGTCTTTTTGTCACACACGATTAAAAATTCAGCTGTATTTTTAAGAAAACAGTAGTCAGCTTCCCTGAGGACAGCCTCTGGCTTCAGCTTCATGAGAAGGACAGGTTACAGCAGCATCCTCTGCTGGGGTCAACTCCTTTTGAAATGTTGCAGTTTAAAAAGGCAGCCATCCATCCTAAGGCCAGATATCTCATCCTAAGGCCGGAAGCACACTTCTTCCTTTCCCCAGAGAAGAAATACAACACCAAGTATGCGATTTCTGCCTCCAGGATTTCAGAGACACGTCCTTCTTCTCACAGTAACCATCGAGACAGCAGATCTTGAAGACAAACTGTTCCAAAGAGAATTTAACAGCTCTCATACAATGTGGTGAAGGCTTTTTTTGGATGACTTTCACGTGGTTTCCTGGGGAGCAGCAAAATTTCAGTTTTCAACTTCCTTTTTATGACGCTGAGCAAATACTGCTTCCTCACATGAGGTATTTACTCGTTATAAACAATCGTCTGTCAGAGTGAGTAAAGAAGAAAGGCACAGACAGCACTTCCCACAGAGTTTTTGTTGTATGAGAGGTTCAGCTTCATCACTCGTATAGTACACTAGCTTCATCAGTAAACTGATTCTATCAGAAAGCATGAGTTTTTATAGTTCTCAAGAGTTGAAAGTGAGGAACTCAGTACTGATAATCATGACAAAACAGACCTATGAAAGAGTTCATGAAGAAAACCATCTTTGTAAAAGGAAATTTGCCAAGAACATCAGTCCTTAGGGTGACCTTAATTAGGACTTTATTGATCCCCAGGGGGGAAACAATTTTAGGTGACAGACTGTATTGAAAATCATGCTGTTATCAATTGCTTACATGCTCGGTCTTTTTCTCTTCTTCTAGTGGGAGAGGCTGCAAGATCTTGAAATGCACAGAAAAGGGTAGGAAAATTAATCTTGCTCTCCTCAGGGCATCACAAGATCCTGGAATATTTGCACAGAAAATAAACTTGTCGCACTCTGGACCAAACCCTCTCTCTTGTTGGCATATTGTTCTCTGGTCCTTCTCCTGGAGCATCCTGGAGAACAAAGCAAGATTCTAACAGTTGTCGTAACAACTGATATTAAAGTTTGTGTGGCACACCTCCCATGGCCCCCACCTACACTGTCTGGAGTTGAAATCTTGCCTCAGGTAAATGGCAGTTTACCAGAAGACATCGACACCTACTTTTCAATCCAGGATATTACCATAGACTCAGATAAAGGGAGAAACATGCTCAACCTCTGACAGTTTTCTCACAGAATTGTCATGGTTGGAAGGGACCTTTGAGATCACCAAGTCCAGCCATACATACACAAAAACTCCCTACAATCTCAGCTACTAGAGCATGTCATGAAGTGCACACCTACACGTTTCTTAAATACCTCCAGGGATGGTGACTCCACCACCTCCCTGGACAGACTGTTCCAGTGCCTTACCACTCTTTCAGTAAAGTAATTCTTCCTAATATCTAATCTAAACCTCCCCTGCTGCAACTTCAGACCATTTCCTCTGCTCCTGTCATGATTCACCTGGGAGAAGAGGCTGACACCCACTTCTCTACAACCTCCTTTCAGGTAGTTGTAGAGAACAATGAGGTCTCCCCTCAGCCTCCTCTTCTCCAAACTAACCATGCCCAGTTAGAATCACAGAATCATAGAATTGTCTAGGTTGGAAGGGACCTTAAAGATCATCTAGTCCAACCATCAACCTAACCCTGAAAAAAAAATCACTAAACCATATTCCTAAGGACTACGTCAACCCACCTTTTGAACCCTTCCAAGGATGGTGCCTCAACCACTTCCCTGGGCAGCCTACTCCAATGCCTGATAACCCTCTCCATGAAGAAATGTTTCCTAATATCCAATCTAAACTCCCCTGGTGCAACTTGAGGCCATTGCCCCTTGTCCTGTCTCCTGTGACTTGGGAGACGAGACCGGCCCCTGCCTCTCTACACCCCCCTTCAGGTAGTTATAAAGCATGATAGTTCCCTCAGCCTCTCCTCGTATGACTTGTTCTCTAGACCCGAACCCCCAAACCCCTTCTCCATCACTACATAGTACACTGATGATTTCCATCCTTAAAGAGGCGGCGATGAGTGCTGTCTCCAGCATCATGCAACACTACTGTAACTTTAAGAGAAAAGACCATTCAGTTTGAGTAAAACAAAAGAACAGTCAAACTGATTGCACCAGGGGAAGCTCCAGTGCTGTCCCATTTTCCTACAGTCCTTTCTATCATAAATTTATTCAGTTTTCTCCAAACCTGGTAGATGGCAGTTCACAGCTAATTGGGCCTGAAATTATTTTTTTTTTTTCCTACGATTGATTGAGAGTGCAAACCTGGGAACACAAACTTGAAAGCCAGACTGAAGGCCATTTAAAAACGTGGCCCCATGGTGTTAGCTGTTCTGTTGGCTGCCTTTCAGAGCAATTTGAAACCGATCCGCTCTTCAGCAGTACAATGGAGCAATTTTCTACCCGGTTATCATAAACAGAACAAGCAAACAGCAGTGTCTAAGAGGAGTTACAAAGCCTTGTGTGCTCAAGGTCACAGTTTGGGCGAATGGCTCAGCTCGGCTCCAACAGATGTACGAGAACCCGTGGCACAAAAGCAACTAAGCTTTTTTGTGTAGCGATGGCAGGGGGATGAGCAGCATGGATGAGCGGGCTGAAGCCTCCACAGCATCATCCAAGCGCAGATGTGTGCGGCGCGGGGGGATGTTTTCCAGCCCTCAGTCCTTGAGCCTTCCTGAGAAAAGCATAATTGTGACAATAAGCTTCAGGATAGTCCAAAGCTTCACGGCGCTCAGAAAGGCCCGAAATACTGAGCGGGCATTGTTTTCTTAGCCCTCGGTTCTTGTGACGCATTTGTGAAATCAAAATGGGACAGTAAAAGGCACAACCAGCCAGAAAAAAATCTGGCTGGAAGATGGGCTTGTGCAAATTGATTTGAGCCATCACAGCACCCACATATTATTGTGTAAACTGGGGGGAGACCTTAATTAGTTCCTAAAACACCATCTACCAATGCTGTGCATTTTTAAATATTTATTTTCTCCCTCCCCACCCCAAGACAGAGGGTAAATCAAACTCTAAACCTGTACTGTGGTTTGTAAAGCACTTTTACATCCCTCAAAATGACAGGTGCTATATACGCATCACATTCTCTTTTCCAAGTCTGCTCGTCAAGTATTGAGGAGAAAAAGGTATTTATGGTTCAGACACTAAAACTGCCTCTGGTGGTTGACTCTAATGTAGGGAACCCATTACACCAAGGCAGAGTTTTAGGCCATCACCTCCCAGTATGTAAAAGCAAACACAAACTTTACCAGCCAGCAGACTAGTTAATATAAATGTATGATAAGAGAAGCATTTACTGGCAGAAAACATGAACAGAAATTGAATGAAGAAACCCCCCAGGTGTCACAATTATACCAGAGGAAGAGACTTTAGAAAAAATTCCTAATATACCTTTAAACACTGAATAACATTTCTGAGGTACTCACTTTAAATAGAAATAATGGTCTCTCTCACAGTTAAGTTCTTTTCTTTTTTCTTTTTTTTTTTTTTCCAAAGGGGTGAATTTTCTTTCAGTGACACAGTAAAGCTCTAATACTCAAAGATGGAACAGAAATTTTATCTGAAGTTCTGCATCTTTTTCCCTCATACACACACCAAACGTCGGCTTCACTCAGATAAGAAAATGAAGTGTTTACTGATTATTTTGAGATTCATAGTAGGTTTTGAGCAGTAGATGGCCAATTTTATAAATTACTATTGGACACATATTACAATGACTAAATTAATAAATATACATGTAAAAGCCTCAGTGCAAAAAACGACTGCCTTTACCGTCCTGGTGCATTGCAAAGCAAAAAACCACAATGTAAGCAAGGCCAGTGAACAAAAGCGATAAGTATGTTAATGTCTTCCATTACATTTAGACTTCACAAAAAGTTCACAGTATGCAAAAGCGAATTAAGTTGCTGCAATAACATCTAAGAATCTTCATCCAGCTGAAATTTATAGAGAAGGAAATAACTATGCAAACAATACAAATACTTCTTAATATCAATTTCTATATCATGAAATGAAAATATTATCAAAGCAATCAGACACAGCTCTTCCAATAAATGCACGTGGCATATGAAGATCTTATTAGTTAATGTATTCATTTGGATGCCCTGGGTAATTGGAAAAGCATTTTACCTACTTCTGTTTATCAGACAACTTACAGGAAAGCTAGGAACTGTTTCATTCTCAATTGCTGAAGTCATTAGCCTGGTTTGCAAAATATGTTTATTTGTTTTTAAGGCAGGTCTCTCTGCAGGCATTCTGATGGCGTTTTATTGCAGGCATCACATACCAAGGATGCAAGGAGAGAGCAAAGCTTGCCACGGCTGATAGACTACAGCAGCTCCGGGAGCCAGGCACATCACTGGAGTGTGTGAATCATAAAGAAAATCATGCAGAGAATTACGGACTGATGGTATGGGTGAGCTATTTCATGAGATTTCATGGAAAGATTGTGAACATCCCTAGAGAAAAAACTTTACCTTACATAGCACTATTGCCCAACAATGCTGAGGTAATTCTTGTGGTAATTCTGTTCTTACAGGGGAAGGTGTTTGCCCTTCTGTCAGAAGAAAGAGAGGTTCAGCCTCCCTGAGTAGCTTTTAAGATCTAGGTGGATACTGAGATCCACAAGGGATCTCCATAGGCCTGGCTGGGTCTCTCCTTACTCCCTGATGTGTACTCCCAACCATGTGTCTTCTATATACCTTTAAATTCCTTGGAAATAGATCATATACTCAGACAAAGAAACATCAGGGATCTTATGTCAGAAGCAGTTTCCATATGAAACTAAGTGACTTTACTACGAAAAGCAACCCATATATCTGAACAAATCCATTTGCGTGTGTGTTTACAGAATCTTTCTTTTAAATGACACCACCTCTCAAGTTCCCCTTCAGAGACTGAAACACAAGTCCTGAATCCAGGACACAGGTTCATGCGTGAAAATGTAATGGATTTTAAGTAGTAGGGAAACTGCTGGTGCAAAAATAGCCAACACACAGTAAACACTTCCATTATAAAGCCTTTTGCATCCAGAGCCTGCAGGATTATTGATTAAGATAATATCCATTTTTCCTTTCCAAGGAAGGCAATCATCTCAAATAAGCCAACAGGAAATTATAAACAGAAGGAAAATAAAGGTAATGTAAATATTGTAAAACAAGCAAGTATCACCTTCTTGCGTATCAGCACCCTCTGAGCCTCAGAGTCCTATCAACTTACTGATAAAACCAAGATTTTTGCCTCAGTTAGCACTGCAAAGAGCTCCCAGAGTGGAATGAATTCTGCTGTGTTGAATTGCATGTTCTTTATTACCGGCAGTAATGCAAAAGGCACAAAAAGCAGCTTGATTCCTAGATCCCAAGAGCAGTTGTGAGCACAAGCAACTACAAAAATCATCCTCTGGCTTGTAAACTGCACAAATTTGATAAGGAAGTCATTAAGAGCGAGCGAAGAGGGCCCTTTACGATGACATTGTTATACAGTCACTTGAGGAGCAGACTTTAAGGTCAAAAAGTACTCCTTGTCTTCCTGCAGTGCAGGCAAAATACCATGTTTCAGGAAATCTGGTACGATTTCCTTTACCTTTCCTTTTCCTTCTGTTAAGCTTCACGATTTCCCTTCTAGTTTCCAAGAGGTATTTCTGTTTTATGGGGCACCGACACTTTGCTCCTATGAGTGTGTCACTTGTGTTGTGGTTCTGTTCTCCTGCTGTGGTCAGGGAACTTGTTTTCTAATACATACCTATAGATAATACTTGTATAGTATGTAATATATACACACACTATATATATATATGTATATATACGTGATTTACTTAATTTGTTCTCACCTTCATTTTCTTCAGGGTCTTTGTACTTTACAGCTTACTTTTGTGCTTCCTGTCCTGCTTGATTTGCCTCTAAGAATGTAATGTGCAGTGACTTTAAAACTCAGGAATTATGAAATATGTACAATCAGTAGAGGATAGAAAGAATGAGAGAGGATCAAGGTTTACCTTAACAGCCATGATTTGTGCTACAAGGAGCACTTAAGGGGTCAGGGAAACAATACAGTCTCGTGTACCATAGTTCTTCACTAATTTGAAAATCCACTGGAAAAAGTTTAGCAACAAGATGGAAAATTCAAAGTTTTCAAGCAAGCTGAGAGTTAACCAAATTTGCAAATGCCTGCTGTCTTTAAACCCCATCACACAGGGACCAACTGAATACCCCTGCCACCTGACTGGTATTTTAGAGAATTAGGACACCCTTCCATTTCCTCCGCTATCTTCAGATAGTTACACGTTCCTTTGTCTTTTAAGGAAGAAAAGATCTTTGCCTTCAATCAAGGAGGACATCGTTCATTACCCTTACCCATCCTACTTTGCTCTGTGGTGACAAAGCAGTTTTTATACTATTTCTACAAAATTCTGTAACTAACTCAGCAAAGAAACCTCATTACTAGTTAGCTAAATAACAAATGTTCTCATCGTAACATTTCTCTCCCAACATAAATGAATGCTAGTAATTAAATTTGAGCCCTCATATTTTATTTAGGCTGAATCACATAATCTGATTAACCTCCAAAAGAGGCAGAAAATTATCTAAAAATTCCCTTTCCAGTTAGAAGGGAAAATAATGATTATATGTGTGAAGAGGACTGGTAGAACAACAGGAGAAGGAGGGAAGGAAGGCGCAACAAGTTATTTGGGTTCCTGGAGCCTAAGATGTAGTACAAGGGGAAACCGAGCCTTAAAGAAATGGAGCCAGAGCAAGGCAGTTCAGATGCAGCTCCCATGAGAAAAGTACATCGTGCAACCAGCAAGGGAGATGTAATGGTCCATGGGTAAGTGGCCCAAGGCTATTACACGTGGCAAGAAGCAAGACACTTCTGACTACAGAGCCCGTGTGCTGTAGAGACTGGCTCACACCCAGCCCACCACTATCCCAAAACGGAGATGAGGTCCCTGAGGTGACCTTGGCATTCCCTGCCTGGGCACCATTCCCAGAACTCCTTTCTCCCCAACTCGTCAGAAGACATCGCACATGCCATAGGCCTCCCAGCCTCAAGAATATCTCAGTCTGTGCCTCAGAGGACCAGGATGGTTGGCCGTTTCTGAGCTAGACGACAGGCACTACACATGGCCAACTGGCCTAAGAAGACGTGTGATGCAGATCCATACAGTCAGCCAAGAACAGAACTTACTTCAAGGGACTTCTGACAGAAAAATTGTTCCCACTATTTATGTTTGATTTTTTTTTCCCTCTAATTTTTGGGACATACATGCAAAATCAGATGCACAGTTATCAGATACAGAAAGTTATTAGGATTTTCAGAACTTTTCTGTCTAGATGTGTCACTCCCATACATACGAAGAGAGGCACCAGATTTGCATATGGTACTATCTGTTTACCTGCAATTTTGATTAAAGACCTTTTGAAAACTGCCTTCCATCAAAACATACTGCCAGAAGTCTGACAAGAAGTCCCTAGCATCAAAGTGCTGTTATTTCCCAGGAACTTTGAGCGCTGCTGAGCAGGTAAACTGAGCGCTCCCAGGGCTCTTTGACCAGGCACCACCAGCCAGATCCATCTGGCAGCAGAATCGGGGCTTTTGGCACATCATCTGTCTCAAAAAGGCAGACTAAAGCACCAAACTCACTGTGATACGGTAAACAAACAAAGGTTTCCAAACTCTGCATTGTTTCCTTTAATATAGCAGGAAGACAAACTCAGATCTTCACAAACCTCAGTGAGCAGGATTAAGCTCATGAATTGCTGTTGACTGGATTACTACAGGGTTCATTAAAAATCCATATTCAGTAACATACAAACTTTCACAGTAGGAATCGTAGCTGTAGCTGATTCTACTGAAAATTAAAAATTGGCAGTACTCTACATTTCACATGCCAGTTAGGACATTCACACCCAATTAGAGCTGTGTTATTTATACAGCTATAATTATCAATTTATCTATACTTCAGTCATAAATCCTGAATTAGATTAGCATATCTCAGCTCTATGTGTCTTAAAGAGAGTTTTCTGTGTAGAAATTCCCAGCTGCACGTTCCCAGAAGGAGTATTAATTACATACGTAGGAAAACATTACACAAAATTCAACCTTAGGATCCTAAAATCAATCTTCTATTCCGTTTTCCCCCTGGCCTTAAGATTATGATTAGCCCCTTTGCAGGTGCGGAGTTGGAGGGAAGGAGAGAACAAAGGTCTCTCCAGCCCTCTTTGGCCAGGCTGGGTAGGGGCTGAGCAGATGGGGCCACCACTGGGTTTCTTGCCCCTCTTATGAGAAGCTAGTCACCAGTGGAGAGGGTGGAACGAACCCAGTCCTCTGCCTGCTCCCCAGCCAGTGGAGAGGACTGTTCTCCCTAGGTGTTGTGGAACCTTGTTGTCTTTCTCTGTCCTTGTTCCATTGAGGCATCCACGGGAACATGCTGGTGGTGCCTCAACCCTTGCTCTGTCCTTGGCCAATTTCTGCTCTCATTATCAGCAACGGGCAAGCAAATGATCCTTTGCCTCCACAAGGAAATGTTACCGATAGTTGTGGCAGCTGCACTAAAGCCAGAGCCAGACACAACATCTTTGGTGAATGCCAATGTACCCAAAAATGTGACTTCAGCTGACTTAAATAATAAAAATAATGATTTTCCGTTAACAGCATTGGAAGTCTTGGCTCAGATTTTTTTTCTCCATGGTCAGACCCCCCAACCAGTGAAGAGAGGGAGAGGCAGGACTCTGCTGTCCCCCGCAGCTGCAGGGCTGGGGGCACTGTGCCAGGGTACACAGGACACGTTCCCAGTCTCTCCCTGGGGGCTGGGGGGATGCTCAAGCGACACTCTAGCCGCTTGGCTTTCTGAATGAGATTAAATGCTTGGGGCAAGCAAAGTTAAAATTTCTGTTCATTTTGAAAAATAACAATTATCTTTTTTTTTTGTTTTTCATTTGGAAAAAAATGCACTTTGGCTGAGACATCTCCCCCCTTATTTACTTCCCTTTTTCTGGCTTGTTGGAGTAGCAAAGCCAAGAATCAAGAAGCTGCACGCCTGCTTTGAAAATACCTTTGACAGGTAATTGCTGTGTAACTCTGCCAATGCCATGAGCGATAGTGGCACACTGCAGCTTATCAGCATTCACAAAGGGATTTCTGGAAGTACAACGGACTGCAACCCATCACTGGCACAGCAATTCCCCTTTAACTCGCTCCTGTGCTTCCTTCTGAATTGTTAATATTCTGTAACTGAAGTAACTGAGGTTGTCATCCTCCAGGATCCCACATTCCCAAGAACTCCAACATAATTCCTTGCTTATTATTTAGACCGACCAGTATGTTCTCATTTAAGATTTGAAATAGACCATAGGACAAACATTTATATCGCTGTTATTATTTCATTTTTAAGCACCTTTGGTTGATATCAGAGAAGGCCTCTCTGATTAATTTCACAATACACAAAACTGAAATATTTGCACATCTGAAACCCTTTCTTTTGCTGTTATCAGAAAAGAAAGCAATTGAAAGGAAGAAAGAAAACCACACATTGATTTTCAAAGAAGTCTTTGACCACAGGTCAACTAGACAGTATATCTGCACTGTGTTTACTTTTCACAGAAACCTTCTCGGTCTCATTAGTAGCCTTCAAATGTTCAGAGGGTGAAGGCTAGCTGTGAGCTTGAGCTGCAAAATCACACCCACGCTAGTGCCTTCAACTTCAAAGTTTAGTTATTTTCAACAAACTTTTTGGCAAACTCACTAAATTTGCTAGCATGTGTGCACTGCTGCTTTCCATCTGTCTCCAGAAACCAGGCTGGGTTGGAAAAGGTGCTAAGTAAAAGCAACAAAACAAGGACTAAAACAAGGGGGCTTTAGAGATAATAGTTCTTTCCTTATCTTAACAAATTTCAGTGTTACGCAAACGCACCTTTCTGGTTCTTTATCTTTGTCACATGGCTAGCTGTATTTAGAATTCGAGAAGAAAAGAAAAATTGCAGAATACACATGCTCTGACAGACTGCTGAATTTAAAACTTCATTCTTTACCTCCAGATTCTTCTCACCCAGATTCCGCTTTCTGTTCCTACTGCTGACACCAAGTATTTGTTTGTCATTCAGATGTCTAACGTGGGAGCCATCCAGATGTACTTCTCTTACCCTCTGCGTAGTCAATATATTTAATCACTCCATTCTCAGTGTTACAGACTTTGCGTGTATGCACGTGTGCTCTGCTGATGAAAGTCACACATACACCTTCGTAAACCTGCAAAAGCCACAGCCTAATGAAGTATCCAGGAAAAAAATAGGGTTTTTTCCTGGCAGAGAACTCAAAAGCAGGAAAGCTGTATTTCACTCATCCTTAGGTTATCAAAAAGCCAACAGAACTTCTATCCAGACCCGACGCCCAGCAACGCAACTCAGAGGTAGAATGATCTTAAAAACAAGGAGCTAGAGTACTTTAAAAAAATAAGGCTGATGATAACGTGGTTGCATTAGATTGCCTCATTAGGAAAGATCTATCTGAAGGTAACTGATTACCTGAAGCAAATTTCTATTTTAAAAGATTCCTGTAGATTTTTTTCCTTCTATCAGATTTTATAAATAGTGTGATTGCTTTATAAGATTGATTGACAAACAGAAACACATTTTTAACTATAAATATATAAATAAACCTTATCAACAAGTCTGTTTTTATGATGAGTTTAAGATTCCATAACTTGTACTCACTGGGCAGAAAGGTGCTTAAAATTACACTATACAGAGGATCGACTGTGCAACAATCATTTGGACATATTTGCGGAAGAAATGGGTACATCAAAAGCACAGTTAATACATTCAATAGGATCAGAATCACCCTCTAAGGAATGCAGGTTCAGGAGCACAGTTTGTTTTGTGTCATTACAGCGTCACAAACTCTGTTTAATCACCGACCTGATATTTTGCTTTGCACGTGGGACTCCACCATTGGTATTCAGCAGGAGTCAATCAGTCAAGGAAACCCGATTGCCAAGAATTTATATGATTATTTTTTTTTTATATTGGCAGTCATGCATTTTTGTTTTGAGCTTAGTGGTTTAAGAGGTGAATCACGACTATCCAATTCATGCAGAGTAATACTTCACTCTTCAAGCCGACCCATGAAGTCAGTAGAACTGCTAGGAAAGTAAGTCACTCTACTGCATTTGAAGTATGGCATTCGTCTCACAGCTGGAATTTTGAAGTTGGTGCAATAATTTAGCAAATATTTTAGGAACAAAATCCCGTGTAAGTCTGAGTCGGCAGAGCCCCGCTAACTCAGTTGACTGTAACAGAACTATTTCAACTTACATCAGCTGAGAAGCTGATCAGGAGTATTTACTTGAGTGTGTTGAGCAGTATAAGAGTGAGCCCAGTATCTTACAGACAGAGTCAGTGGGTGCCTGACATTTAGCCCATCACCTTGTGGCATCAGGCATTCCAAGCAGACCACAGCACCGCTTGAAGTCTAAAGAAATGTTATGATTTTCCAATGGCCAACATCAACTTGCATCAGATAAAGATAAGCAGTGAAACTCTGAAGCTGACTTTGTAATGTTCTTGTCTTCCAGTAGCACAGTGTTGTCAAAAGCATCCAAAAAATATTGATTTTTGCATTCAGAATAGAAGGAAAGATTACTGAAGTTGGAAGAAGAGGACAAATGCACAGTATGTGTCCCTCATTTGAGGTTATGTCACAGAAAGATTTGTCTGATTGAAAGGAACAAAGAATTATTTAATATTTATATTTTCTTTTGAAGTAGCTTTTTTTCTTGAGGTTCATTTTATCTCCCTCAAAAAAATGCAAAAACTGACCAGAAGTTGGTGGTTCAATACAGACTCTGAGAAACTGTTTTCTTTCACTCCGCACACACACACAGAGAAGGTTACAAAGGCATTTTCTGTGCTGTGATGCATTTTGGAATTGTGAAGTAGAAAAGAGGGGGTTTTCCCAGTTAATAAGACCTTATTTACAAGATCTGCAGCTCTCTCCCACGCACTGACACTGTACAGAAAATGCCATACGCAGTGGTGAACAGTAGTCTGTTATTTTAGGGTTTGCTTCATTATCATAACGGAGTATTACGCTTTTATATGTCATCTAGCAGGCAATTAATATTTATATCAGCCATGCATGATGCTTTTTTCTTAGAATTAAAAGAGGACTTAATTAACTCATTTTTATTGAAATTTGACTGTACTGCACATTAGCCACTGTTATTGCTGTAAACATGTAAATCATTGTGAAAGCATCTATTTTTGTTATGGAGTATATTACTCACTTTATATTCCAGAATGCCTGCTGATTTAGTCTTTGAGCTGAATATGAAAATTTAACTTAATAGTCCCAAATGTAGCTTAAGGGATCTGAATCCATAATAAAAACATAACTGGCAAACTGTGAGTTTTCCTACAATCTGCTTTTTTTTGAGTAACTTGGTGTAAAAAATAAATAAAAAATGTAATAAATGGGATCTGGCTTACAGGGAAATTCTCCAAGCAAAGGGAGGTAATGGATTCGTACAGCCCGTGCCCCATGTCTCTGTACCACCTCGCTGGCCCAAGGGAACCCAGATGGGTGCAGGAGAATGTGGAGCTTGGGAAGAGTTTCTAACTTATTTAGAGGAAAGGTGGGACAGGAGTTTTGGGGGCCACGTTGCCCCACAGCAAAATTTTCTGAAAGCCTTTGCAAAACTCTGCAAAACTGTTCTACCTGTATCTCTGCAAAACCTGTTTTTCCTCTTCTGTCCAAGGACAGGGAATTAAACTGATTATGGTGGGAACAGCATACCAGTATCTCCAGCATCGAGCTAAAAAGTGGTATAAACTTTCAGTTAGCAAAACCCCACACTCACAACTAACTGCCCTTTATAGAGGCCATGCCTTTATCGCTATAGGTTTAGGAATTGAACCTGGCAACAACACGTTTCGATTGGTTGAAATAAAGTTAAAGTATAGGTTCAATAACAAGGAAAAGAGTAACTTCCTTATTTTCTAGGAGAATTTTTTCATATTCCCTACAGGAATTTTTGTTTTGTCTCTCACATACACAAGTCTGGTATTGATTGGTAAAAAGAAACTCTTTTCCCATTAATATTTTATTGAAAATTCACATTTTTAATTTTCTGTAGCGAGCTCTACCTGTGTGTTCTCAATTTTGCCAGTTAGCTTTTTCTTTTTACTTGGCAGGCAAAGGCTCCACACATTGCTGTTCTAATGGGAATATAGCTTTTCAGTGGGTGTACTTACTTAATTGCCTTGACTGTTATTCCTTCCATTTCATCAGTTGTCTATGCAATTTATGTGTGCTTTAAATTAATAATAAAATGATTAGAATACAACACAAATAGTGACGCTCATAGATTTTCTTCCCTTTGGAAAATAATTATCCTGTTCAAGCTGTCTAGTGTATCCAAATCACAGTCCCCCTCCAGCAATCCACAAAAAAAAGCTGTAGACCAACCCGTAGCGTTCCTCATGGCTCATCTGGGTGCAAACCCTAGATGTAACTGGGTACCAAGGCTCAGAATACCATTACTTCTGTCTCGTTTTATAGTCAAAGGAGAGTGACAGGCAATTACAGAAGGGTGAGGGGCAGGCTGCATCCCCTGCTGGGTTTGACCATATGTCTCCATTAACTATACAGACACCGGGGGCAGAGGTTACACAACCATACACTTGTAAAGGACTTCAGAGATTATTTAGCTCACCTAATTGTGCTTTGAGATGAAACATTATGGAGAAAAAACCTAAACCTATGGCTCATCGTGTGTAATGTATGCTTTAATTTACAGAAAAATAAAAATTAAGCAGAACTGTTGGCTCATACTCATATTTTCCTTTTGGTTTTTTACTCGTATGTTATAGGATGGGTTTGTGCAAGTTTTGCTTTTGTTACAGCCATTTCACTTACTAGCTTTTCATATTTTGCAGACTTCAGGCTGATTCATCAACACAGCTTCTTGCCCTGATGCACAAACAACTGTACCCATGTCAGTGCTGAGAGCTGTTTATCTAAACTTTTCTAAAAGTCCCCCAGGCATGGAGATCCCTTACTGTCACGAGGTGCTCTAATCCATTGGTTTATTCTTCTAAATGTCAGGAGTTTTATTCCAATATCTAACCTGAATCCTGCTTGCTGAAGTTCAACTATTTTCTATTTATCTGTCAGTTTACTTATTTGTCACATGGGGTCTGTCTTAACAGATTTGTTACACAAATTATCTAAATGTTTCTACGCCTTCCCTTCTCCATTCAAGGGGATGACATTTGCCCTGCCCTCACTTTTAATAATGTCACAAACCGTCTGATTAGAGTTGATGTTCTCGGCAGAAAATTATGGAAAATCATTTAAACTTTTGGATTTTCAGCATCATCTCACAGTAAGAACATAAGGAACAACACACTGGGCAGACCACAGTGGCGGTGTGACTGCAAGTGGCCAACAGCACCTGCATGGGAATAAATGATAAGGCAAGAAGAAATGATGCTTCTCTTAATATCACTCCCTCTGCCTCCAGAAAACTACTCGGAAAGATGCAGAGTCAGAAACTACATCCCCACCTTTTTGTTTAATGACATCTTCTGGATTATATTCAAGCCATGATCCTAGGAAAACGAGTCCCAGGATTTATACCTACAGTATAAGAAAAAACATTTCTTTTCCATCTAATCATATTTGTGCCCCAGTTGGCATATTATAGAAAAAGTCATTTCATATTGACCTGCCTAGTACGTTCATAGGTTCATATATTTCTACTACACCCACCCCCCCAGCCATTCACCTTTCCGTTTCTCCCCCCAGAGAAGCAGAGGGACGTCAGGCAATGAGCCACGGTGCAGGACCATGTCACAGATAAAGTATTTGACACCGTTATGATTTATCAGCAATTCAAGGCTTATTAATGGTTTGGGATGGATCAAGAGGTTGACTTCTACCAACACTTAATCATTAACCAATTTAAGGATCAACAAAGCGCTTCAATAGAATATGTTATAATTAAAACAGCTACTTAATTAAGTATTTGAGAATAGCAAGATTCATGCTAACTTACTCCGAGGTATCCTAAAGCAAAATATATGTATGTAGCTATGTATAAACACAAAACACACAAATGCACCCCGCTCAAGGAGTCGCTCAGACGCCACCTGAGTCTTTAACTGCTCAGATCCTTCACCGTGGGCAACCCCAGTGAGCTGATGGGTGCCCCCTTCCAACACAGAAATATTTGGATCCAGTGAAACATAGACACCCACATTCAGGAAGTCTACATACCTACAACCACATACAGACCGGCAGAGAGGTCGGTAAAATTTTGCTTTTCTTGACTTTAGAGTAAATACCCTCAATGCATCGGCATCCCTCAATGGGTGATAATTGAGCCTGGAGAAGTTTGACTTTATTGTGGCCCTTCATCAGCATTGTCACCAGATGGTCTTCAAACCTCAAGGACATTGTGTCTGAGGGGCATCCCACCTCAGGGGAGATACTGACCATAGCCTCCTGCGGTCCTGGAGAGCTCAAAGGGTCTTACTCAGAGTCACTTTTTACACAGACCAAGATAGTTGACTTTCATAAGGTGCTTTCCCATTTTGGCCCAGCTCAGACAATGGGATATTCTGGTATTTTCCACTAATTGTACAAGCCCAAAGCCTGCTATATTTTGAAGTTCTGGTATCACCCTCCTTTTGGGCCATGACCCACGTAGAGATGTAGCAGGCTGTCATGAGGCGATGGCCAAAGCCACAGGGGAAGCAGGAGCCCAGCACACCAGGGATGCCTGAACGGTTTGGGCCTCTGCCTTCCACCATCCATGACCAACTTAGGCTGGTGTGTGGCCCAGGAGGGAGAATCACACCAAGTACTGAGTGGCCCGGGAAGGGGGGAGTTGAACCACAACAGGGTGTAGCCCCAGCCTCGGTGTGCAGAGTGGGTCCACTAGCCATGCACTTGGCCTATTTATTGGAGTAAGGATTTTGCTGAGCAAGTACAGCATTAAAAATCACCTTTTTTTTTTTTTTACAGTATCATGACACTTTTCTGTAAATGTAAACTTTCACCAGTTTCGAGGCTTCTGTAAAAATAAAAAGTTGTGGTCCTTATTTCCCACTTCTACCTCGTGCTTGCAGAAAATACGTATAGATTTCACAGGACTGGCAATGTAATTGCTTAAATAAAATTAACTACTTTTCAAGGTTCTCATTGCAGCACACTGATCAAAATAACATGATTGCTTTTATGAGCTAATGAGAAATAGCTAAATCTTCAGTGCCATATATTCTCAGTTAGTAGTTCCTTAGCAACTAAAAGAATATTCCCTGCAGAGAAAGACAAAAATTTGAAAACTATACATCTAGCTGGTATTTGCCTGAGGTGCAAAACATAAATCAAATTTTCCAGGACTTTGACATTTTTATGTTTTTATGCTATTTTGAGCCAACAGCTTAACCCAGGCTCTGTTTTGTTTCACAATATTTTTTATGCATAATGCAATATGTGCAAAAAGATGGAGCAGTGCCCAGCATTAGCACAGGGAATTGGCATCTTCTAGTAATTTACTGGGATAATGTACTGTTTGGTGCTACATTTTCAGTGATATATCAATGTTTTAAAATCATCGTAATTGGCAAATATCAAAGAATACTCTCATAATTTTGAAAAGTAAGAGTATTTTAGTACAGCTCTGCTTCAGTAGCGTTTTTCAACATTAAAAAAAAAAATCATACCATATAAATACGGCTCATGACACAACATTACTTTCTTTTCCTTAATCAACTCCTCCTCTCTCCACGCATATCAAGACAGAGGTCTCAGCAAACTTTTCTGCCCTGTTTCTATTTCAAAAATATCTCTCTGTCCACAGAAGAATAATGTTGATGGAATTTACAACACATCAAGAGTGAGGAAAAAAGATGTGATATCCTGCAGCATCGGCTCTTTAGGCTCCATAGTGCCGGGCACTTCCAGGTGCTCTCACTTGCATCAGGACTTTTTGGATCAGGCAAAAAAATGAGAAAGCCACACTCTGCCTTCCTGATGGATGCAGACAGAGTTGTCCCTCCTCAAGTTGGCACAGAAAGGATAATTCACAGATACATCTCTGTGCATATAATTCTCACAATCTTTCTACAACATTTGTATAAAACATCTACAAAATCCACAGACGTTCTAGAGGACAAATATTTAATCAGAACTTACTGTGACTAACAAAAGAATTTATGCTGGCAAGAATTGTTTCAAAAGCAAAAATGGTTTGAATTCCATTTTCAGCAAGTTTTTAGGCTTTTTCTGCTTCATCTTTCTTTGAACTTTACACACTGAAAATTCACATTATACGGTCATTATCCTTTCACTGTATCTCTATGGGTCAGTGGCATTTCCTTCAAATTGAGTACATCTTTAGAGAGATTTTGTCTTTAATCTTGCAACAGTTATAATATTTGGTCTTCTGTCAACAATAAAAAAAAAACTCACAACTTTACTGCAAAGGTACATTGCACCTTCTGTTTGAACACTTGATTGCCAAAAGGAAATGAGACAGACTGAAATATTCCTTTGCTTAACCCTTTTTGCTACCAAAGCTCCTAGATGAACAGATAGCAGCTTTTTCATCATTGGGAAGAAGCTTAAATATGTTTTGCTCTGATTTAATTGCTTAACAATTGATCTCTTCTTGTAGCCAATTTATTAATATGAAGACATGCTTGGTGCTGACGAGGCTGCTAACAGCTTGTTTGTCTTTAGGTGCTTCCAGATTGGTATTATAATTTACTTTTCACTGTGCATATTTAACTTTCATTAAAATTAACAAAAATTGACAGGATACACAGTGAGCAAAACTATAAACATAAAAGCACATTTCTAAAACAAGATGAATCCAGTTATATAAGAATATTAAGAAATAAGTAAGAACATCCCAAGAATTGGCAAGCAACTTCTGTAAAAATGTTGAGGTTTTTCTGTTCTCTGGCTTCCCCAGGTCTGGAACTAATGGATGTGATCTACAATATGTTGAGATATGGCACCCTCGGCTTTGGCAGGCTGAAGACTTCAATACAACAGTTCACAAAGATCCTGTCCCAGGATCTGAAAGCTGGTTGCTGCCAAATGAGCCAGAAGGCAGCCTCCTACTTCAAGCATGCAAGGATTATCTTAAATAAAGTTGCTCTCGATCTATTACTTTAAAATCAAAGACAATGCCACAGTTTACCACACCAAATATTTTTTTTCTATAGCGAGGAGATCTTTATCTATAGCTATGTGCAGATCAAGATCGCTTTCTTTTTTTTTTTTTAATATCAAGGGTAAAACTAAGCAGTTTATTCTGATGAACTATGTATTATCTGAGGGGAAAGAGGGTACAACTCTGCAACTACATACAATACACAGCTATAGAGATCTGTTAGGAGTTTTGAGACAAATCCATTAAGGGACTTACCATATTCACTGGAAGTTTGATGCTTGAGGGAGTGAGGAAGGAGAAGGCACAGTATCCAACTCCAGTGTGAGCCCAACTGAGAAGACCACAGGTGAATCCATTCCAGCCCAGGTGCAGTGAAGGTGCTGCCAGCTTAATTACTTTTGGATCCATCATCTAATCATCTGCACCTGCTTTCTGGCTCATATCTCTTGTTATGAGAAGTTTTAAGACTGCATTGATCTTCATTTTAGAAATTCCACATTTAGACAGAATAGAGCTGAACAGTGTGCACAGAGCAAAAAGCACAGAGCAAAATTTGCCCCTGTTATAATTCCGTTTCTTTACTTAAGGGATTTATTTAGCCCATAGGGTAAGGCTCTGATCTATCATACACACATTCAGCCATCAACAGGAAGATTATCTGGGTATGCACTATTCTGATGTTCAGTTTTAAATATTCTGTGTTGACATACAAGAGCAGTTAAAGGTGTGTGCTTTCTTCCCTCAATATGTATAAACTGGAGTGTGATAAGCATAAATGGAAAGGATCGTTTCACATACATCTCACAGATACATTTTGCAATGGAGACTAACACTGAACTTGGGTTGGAAATCCCCACAGCTTCCTTTCCAAGATATGCTGCTGTTGCTACCTCTGCTGGCTCCACTTCTCAAAAAGAGGTATTTCAGACTGTTCCATTTCCAGATAATACCTACCCCTACCAGAGGTGGAAGTAGATATTAGCAAACCTAACAGACCTTTAATTAAAACGAAATATCTTAAAGTTTTGAAAGCAATTAATATATACATGGTACTATCTCTAGTAGGGCCTTTCTACTTTGAAAAATATTTACCAATTCAGTTCGGAAAGGTAAGACTAAATTCTTTGAACAGGGATCACAATGTCTAGAGGACAAGTCCTGAAATATTTCTGTGGTCAGAATGGACAACTGAAATAGCAGCTGTGAAAATATTAACTGAGAAGGTATTCCCAGTACACAGCGCTTACACCAGTAACAGGAGTGATCTTGAAAGTCCATTCCCCGAACTCAGCCTGAGACACTCCTCTGCCCAAGCAGGCAGGGAAGGGCTTATTCCAGTTCTCTTCCACGGAAAGGAGGAATTCAGTTTAGCGGTTCTCGCATCTTAGGGTTTTGTTGTTTCTTACAGGTTAAGGCAACTCGCTAAGTTCAAATATTACAAGTCAGCCCTTAAAATCTACAACGAAGCAGTTTCTTTTTAAAGAGTGTCATAGATGAGCAAAGCATGTAAAAAGCTGTGTCTATCTTCAGCAGTCTGGCACTGAGTCTATTCACCCACTGAGACCACTGACTATAAATTCAGTAGACTCCTGTATTTTATATCTTATCTAGTTATTATATATTCCCTATGCATTTTTGCAGCAGTATTTTGTATTACATCTACAGTGCAGCTCCAAAGTGGTGGACATTATATCATTTTCTAATTATGTACATTTACGTTTTTCACAGAATTATGTCACAATTCATTTTTCCATCACGCTTAACGCATCCGGATTGTCTGGCTTACTTACAGAGTTTCATAATTTCTCAACAATATTGGATAATAAGGATAATCCAAAAACAGATTTGCAGGCCAAATAATTGCACATCTTTTGTTTTGTCTCACATGTGTTAACTACTAATAGCCATATGCAATATTTCTATTTGGATTATCATAATTACTCTTAACTCCTGCAATTACTACTCATTAGGTAGTAACGTGGCCATTTCCTTCCATTTGAACCCAAACATCAGGCTTCAATAAAAAGTCTATGAAACAAAAAACTACCATAACTTTGTTTCACTAACTTTTTCTCTGACTTGGCAGTACGTAGACATACACACCTAAAAAATCCTAAAAGATGTTGCCTGCTTCCTGAGAAGCAGATGGTTTTGTGGCTGGAGCTGCAAGTAAGCTCCTAATTATCCATTTACTTGTACCTTATCACAGTCGGTTCTTTGGGTGAGGCTTTGGGAGCAAGAACTGTGCCAGACAGGAAGGATTAATTTCAGGAGCAACGTGTAAAGTGGCAGAAATTAAATCCTATAGCACGCTCTGTGATTCTACGTGAGACTGAAGAGCTCTTCTG
This sequence comes from Gallinago undulata, assembly GCA_026546715.1. Lineage (NCBI taxonomy): Eukaryota > Metazoa > Chordata > Aves > Charadriiformes > Scolopacidae > Gallinago > Gallinago undulata. Next base: position 71,065,272 of record JAOTQQ010000032.1, on the reverse strand, counting down.
TCATATCTCAGTTGCCAAAACCCCGTCTACAGATCTCAGGTAATACGGAATCAGGGAGGCTCGCAGCACATCCCATCAGTTTCAACTATGATGGGAAGGAGCAAGAAAAAACATTTTGCAGGAGTCTAATCCTTTGGAGAATAGTAAATTGGTAGAAGAAGCAGCTTAGACAAATGTTTATATGCACACATCTTTTAACCAGGCCACTGAAACTTCAGCATAGCTGTTTGTTCTGCACGTGCACTCCTGAAAAATTCCATACAACAGTCCCATTGATGGGAAGAAGGCAAAGAATACATACACACACACAATATTCGCTTATTTTTCCCTACACTTACATACCACGAAGCCAAAATGTAGGTTAAACAAGCACTTCAGCAAATAAATTACATGAGGATTAGCTCTTTGCTACTTTAGATTTCTTGTACATTAAAAAGCTTTGTCAATATAACATTAGGAAAACCAAAACCAAACTGCCCTTACCAATGTATTTACGTCAGTGAAGACCTTAAAATAGATGTATAATAGTACCTCATTTGATTCATGTTATAGTAGAATAAGAATTATTTTGTCAGAATAACTTGCTTCTTCAATCTTACCTAAAGGTATTTAGCTCAATGACAGAGTTATACAAAAAAACAATGCTTGAGGTGAAGACAAGTGACTAGCATGAGTCAGCCCTACATTGAGAAGGCCTAATTCACCTCCTAATTGGGAGCTGGTCTAGTGAATAAGCTTGTTCCTTCCTTTTTTACCCATCTAGAACTTTAAAGCCACCATGGGTGCCTTAAATAGCATCTTCTCCGATTGTCCAAGCTATTAGACCACTACCCTCAAAACTCATTTCCTCATCAGAGTTTAAGATCCCTTAAGCAGTTCAGTGTAAGTTAAAACAATCAATCCATTTGAGTTTAAGTCTAAAAATTCCATACGACATGACAGGACTTTTCCATTGGAGGGTCTCTTCATATCCACACTCATGAAGCTACTTCATGCATAAACCAGAAGAGCATCATAACAGCTGTGTCACGACATGGCCTGAGGGACAATGTGTTTCATCATTTCAGCTAAAGCTGAACCATTTTGCAACCATCAACACTTCAAGCATTTTTTAAATGGACAGAAGGCGTCAGCCTAGGGTTAAATACCCTGGGCAGGCATGAAATACTAACACAAAATGTACACGTATCCCAGAAAAACAGATCTGAAATCCTGTTTTTGTTCCCCGCCAATAGGTGGACTACAGTCACCCTCCTTCTTCTGCTCCAGACCCCAGCTACCGAGTCTAATGTCCACCTTCGCCTATACGTTTGTCCCCTTGGGTATCTAAATTGTCTAATCTTACCAGTCAGTCTTTCTCACTCTGGCTACCCCCTTGATTATACCATGTTAATTCTGAATATTAACAGCATAGCAATTTGCTCATCCCAGTCTTTCACAGGTAATTAGATAGGAGTATGTAAGAGTTCTGGGGGGAGTCTGTCATCATCTACTCATCCCTTCTATGAATTGTCATTCAGCACCATTTTTAAACCAGCTTAATTTTGAGAAATGGATTGATCATGCCATTTCTTGTTCCCACTCCTTATGTTAAAAGATAATACATTCCTATTCCCTTAATTAAAATTTTATGGTTTATGGCACCACCTTTCCAATGTGCTTCCTTCTGATTTGAAAACTGCTCCATTAATCCTCATTCAAGCTGTAATTAATAGGTAGGTGACAGTAAAATATCTATCCAATAAAAAGCCATGATAGAAGCTAAAATGGCATACCAAGTTGGCACACTGCACATAACATATTGGGTAGTTAAAATCTGGTCATTCATTCCTATCACAATTTGTAGTAGGGACACAAAATGACATGACATGAATCTCTTCTCTTGACAAATCTTTTTTTCATGGCAAAGAGCATAATGAAAATTGAAAAAGGTATTGCCCTAGCTTAAATCAAGCCCATGGCAGAATAATGTACTTAAACCTGTGGCCTTTTGAAGTGCAGTAGGAAATGTAATTTAAGCTGCAATCAATTCCCCAGTTAAGACTTTTATATATATGGGAAATATATATGTTTCTCATATACTAGAAACTTGATTATGCAACCACAGGACCCCATAATCATGTCAAATTCAGCTGTGAAAAGCCTTCTGTCACATATTTTATCATGAATTTTCCTTTAGTTTAGTTCCTGGCATAAAACTGGTGTTCTCCAAATGAATATACTGTGAGCATATTTTAAGAAACACCATATTTGCATAAGCCATAGATGGGGATTCAGTAATTTTGTTTGGGTTAAGACATTCGTTGCATTGACTGATTAGGTTCCAGAATTAGAAAAGAATACTTAGAACAAAGCAGATTGCTGTTGCGTGGATTTCTCCTACTTTTTTAAGGAGCAGATAAAGTAACACTTTTGGATGAGTATTTTATTGTTTGTACATCAGAACATCCTAGACAGTAAATAAACTGGCCCATATTGGGAAGTTTATACTCAGTGTTTGTGAAACCTTCATACTGATGAAATTTTCATTGTGTCCAATTCATATCAGCTCATCTAAAGTCCCATGACAATAAGCTGAAAATGTTTCATGCATGGAAGAAAGTCCCAAAACTCCAGTGCTATTCCTGCTGCTCTAGGAATTCATAGCATGAAATACAATATAGTGAAAACTGATGAGGAAGTATAATTATTGTCTCATTCTCACACAGGATCTTCAAATGAAAATGTAATGAGACATTTTTCAACACCAAATTCCTAAGGACAAAATTTATTCTTTAAAGGTCTAATCTAATGAGACTTTATAGGTGAAATAAATGAGATAATTAGGTCAGAATTCAGCCTTACAACTTATGGGCAGCTCAAAGCTGCAGTAGAACTGTCACACACTTATGACAGAATGGCACCTGGTGACCCTTCTCATTCTGAGTTAAGGTTCTGAATTAAGGTCTTTGCCAGCAAACACTGACTTTCCGCCTTCAGCACGTTGGAGTCTCCTCTTGTATTTCTCTTCTCGCTGTAGTCTACTGCATGAATTCTAGCAAACTCTGAAGTGTATAAAGTGAGTTTCTAACCAATGTTACCAAAGATCGAAATGTTTAGTGCTTTCTCCATCTGCTCCATGGTGATTAATGATCTTAAACCTTGTTTGAGCAAGTATCCACCTGCCGCTGGTCTAAAGGACAACTCATCAAGCAGGGTGGAATAAATGGCAACGCACAAAGCCGAGGCAGATGCATGAAGAAATGCAGCTTGAGACATTGTAGAATGTAAAGCTATTTGCATTCATGAAATGGCATATGGACTGCATTCTGTTATTAATTTGAAACCTTTAATCATTTAAAAAAAAAAAAAAAAATTTATTCCCAAAGCATGCCTGGGGAGATTTGGGAATCTTTCCCTGTTGGGAATTTGTCTTTGATTTTATGAGCACTCTGTTTCTTTCTATCTGATAATATTCTTTTTTAATATTCTAGCTCTTTCTTTTTTTTTTTTTTTCTCTCGTAATTATTAAACTGGAAGAAGACACCAGAATGGCTTTCTGTGGGGGGAAAGTGGGCCAATTGCTAAAACATATCTGTATCTGGATAGAACTTACTCTGTAAACCCTAGTCTTCTTTTTCTTCTATCTTACCCTCTTACAGGGCATTAGAAGCTGACAGGCTAACTTCCACAAGAGCAGGCCAAAGAAATTATTTACTAGGGTTGGTTTAAGGCCACCCAACCCCCCTTTTTTTTTTTTCCTCAAAAAATAGAGAGAGAAAAAAAAAGAAGAAAAGAAAAGGAAAATCAAACCAAATAGCTGTAGCTGAAGTGATGGGTAACTCACTAATATGACTGGTCAGCACCAAGGTACAAGACTAATGAGCTGCCTGTAGTCCACAAGAGGACTAACAAGCATCTAAAGATGACAGCTGGGGGGTACTGTACATTGAAGTTAAGTAAACCCAGAAATGTCCAAACACAGTCTAAAGTTGTATAGCAGGAAGTGAACACACAGTGCTGCTAATGACAAGAATTTGAGAACATGCTTAACATACGGATAAAGTAATTAACTGAAAATGAACGACAGGCACAGGATAATCAATTAGAAAATGAAGATGAAATCCAAAGTATATTGCAGTCTAATAGCTTTGGACCCTGATTATGGAACAGTTGGACTCCACCAAGTGTTGCCAGATCATGAATATGAAGCATCAGGTTTGCTACTTTCTGTACTTAGACTTGTCTGATAAACAGAGCATCAGGTCAAGCTTTGGGGAAAGGCTGAGCAAGTCCCGTGCCTGCAACAGGTGAGAACTCAGATCACATCCTCATGCAGTCATCTACAAGCAGAGCTATATCTCAGTGCCAAACATGGGTCAAAGTGTTAAAAGAGCCAATATTCCTCAGATGGAAGCTGACACGGTAGTTTGTGCAAGATGCAGGGGCCAGAGGAACAGCCAACAGTCAGAACTGTAAAAACTTCACTCCATGGTTTGAATCATCCATAGCCAGACTGCAGGCTATTAGAAATTAATTCATTAGTATGAATGTAATCTGATTGCTTGATGTGATTAATGACATTTGGAGAACATGGCAGAAGACATTAAGATGCCTAATCAAGAAGGTAAAAGCCATCTGGGATATAGCAACTGGGAAGAAAAAGTCTTGGTTGTGACTGAAAGGAAACCAAGAACATCACAGTTAGCACTGCTTAAATCATACATATGAGATCTTACCAAAAAAAAAGTGCCATAAAACATTCATTTGAAATATGACAGCTATAAAACTCTCTGAAAAAGACATCAGAGAAGCCACAGACCAATGATCTATGTACCCCATGGTTCCTTCAGTAATCCATAATGACTGACAATGTCCTCTGTGAACTTTAATTGTTCAAATGATTTCAATGACCATTAGTACTCTGGTGACATATTCAAGCACAATGACAACAGTTTGTTGCAGACTCTGTAATCTAGGAGCCTTTAAATTTGGCTTGCAAATTGAAAACTCCAGGGTTTAATGATCTAAACTGATGGAGTCTGGAAAAAAAAATGCAAGATTTCACATTAAACAGCTACTTGCTGGTCATAACATCACCACCTCTACAGCTATAAACCTATTGTGAAAATTAAACCTGCCAAGATTTAGGAACAAAAGATCACACCTCCAAAACAACAAAGATATTATGCAGACAACCTAGTGTTCATATTTCTTGGATTCAAGAGCCAAAAAGGCTGTGTAAATTTGAGACACAAAAATAAAACTACATCTTGAAGGAAGGAATGGTAAATAGTAGAATAGTAGAAAACATTTCTTCCTCTGCCAAAAGCGTCACAGCACAAGAGCTACTCAACCCTTGGGCAGGTGCTTTTTTGAGATGTAGACCAAGCTGATCAATAAGTCCAGTGCTGTTAGTCTCAACCTTATTAAACAAACAAGTGGCTTCATACAGAAAGAAGTGTAATCAGACAGGATATAAAACTTTTAGAAAGACATCTAGGAACGAAATCAGGACCAAGAGAAAGCCATCAGCATACCCCGGTGCAGCCCACTTGAACGAGGCATCTCCTGAAATAGAGCAGCTGAGGATTTATCCCAGGACACCGGCATCTGATTGCAGTCAAGTCAAGATAGCTCTCCCGAAAAACCAAGTTACCCAGAGCTACACCAGTGCAATGGAGATCAGAGCCTGGCTTGCAGGATTCACCCACATAGCTTGAGGGGAAGCAGCAGAACTACTTTGATTCTGTTTCTGAAATGTCTTTAATGCAAGATTGGGCATTTTGCCCACAGCTGAGCCACTGATAAGAAACTCTGCTTTAACTGAAACTGTCTTATAACTTAAGAGAGCTTTTCCTTTAGGATTACACAGCAAGCAACCTGATTCGATTTTTTTTCCTGATATTACAGGCTTCATCACAAAAATGAAATTGTGCTCTCTACCTTGACACTTAAGCCTGCAGTGACAGGGCTATCACAAAGCTGGTCTGAAAACACTACCAACGTTTCTTTTCTGAACTCTTTAGCACAAAAAAATTCCTTCTCATATTATGAAGAATGAAATAACTAGTGACCTGGATAACTAACTTTGGATTTGATTAAACTGTTAGCCAAGTAAGAATGTTAAGTAAACACAGGACTTTTAAATGGTAGAGTTTTGAAGATATTCTTTTTTCCTGCATTATATACTTGATTTAAGAAAGCCTGACCCCACCTAGCAAGTGAAAAATTATCTTTAGGACAGTAGATTCATAAAGGTCTAAAACCTGATGCTGATGGCACTCTCAACTGTGTAAACCAGAAACAATTGTACTGAAATCAGTGGAGGTACAAGGACATTGAAAATCCTATTCACTTTTGCTGCCTGACTATCTGAAAAATCCCAGGCTCTCATAAATGGATCAGAGATACAAATATAGACTTCCCTCACAAACCAGCAGCAGCCACAGTCTGAAATGAAGGATGTATTGTGGGGTAGATCCCTACCTCAGGATGGACTCGATCAACAGCACAGCACCTGCCGTCTGACACACAGACACAGCCAGTGTGTTACAGTTAGATACTAGGAAGAAATTCTTTATTGTGAGGGTGGTGAGGCACTGGAACAGGTTGCCCAGAGAAGCTGTGGCTGCCCCATCCCTGGAGGGGTTCAAGGCCAGGCTGGATGGGGCTTTGAGCAACCTGGGCTGGTGGGAGGTGTCCTTTCCCAGGGCAGGGGTGTTGGAACTTGGTGATCTTTAAGGTGCCTTCCAACCCAAACCATCCTATGATTCTACAATTTAGTCCACTTCCTTTAGTTGAAGGTATATGTACTCTGAGCCCATGTCTGTATAGCCTGAGCAAGGCCTTCAGCACTGCTGAACTAAGTTTGTAATTTTTGGTGATGAATTTAGAACAGCTTTTGGATATCCAGATTTTGGTGAAATGTTAAACAATTCTGTGAGAGCACCACCTCCCTCAGGCATGTTGCGCTCAAAAGCTCAGATGTTCCTATGCATTTTGACCCCCTGGTATTTATCCCCTGGGGCATGAACCTCAGCAGATTGAGATGTGACAACTCTGCTGAAATTATGCCAGTTTTAATCTTTAGGCCGTTTATCTAACTGGGAGCAAGTGTTATACAATTATATTTTTATTGCCAGCGAGTGGTACTGTAGAAGTAGACGTGCAACAGCAAAGTATTGGCAAAGATGGGAATGGTCCAAGGCAGAAAACAAAATACAGGAGCAAATGCAATAACCAACCACTTTCATTTCCTCATCCAAGTTATTTATTTTCTGGACCTCTGCATTATTTTCCAGATCACTTCTTTTTAGCAGTACTTTCATCCATCAGAGCGATAATGAAGAACGAAACTGAATAATCAAGAATAATCACATGCTCTGGAAAACCATGCAAAGCAAAAGTAATCTAATGGAAAGAATGATAGTTCCTGAAATCCGCTGCAGCTGTTTAAGGCCAGCATTGCAAAGAGAGGTTGTTTACCTCACATAACACAAATGAAATGCTTTTGTATGTTATATTTTGGGAGAAAGTGCCTCATAAAATGTCATTGTTTTCCACTGAAAAAAAATATGAAGTTTTCTACATAGCATTTTAGATAATATTAAGGTAGGATGTATTTTATTGGGAAGGACATGAAGGGATATGTTTCTTTTTTACAATTTTGTTTGCACATATTAAAATTTTCAGCATATTGTGTATGCTGGGCATATTGTAAAATACTTGAAAATAAGGACAAAACCAAAATCAGTTAAGCAAACCAAGTGAAATATAATTGCAGATCAATCAAATGGGAATAAAAATAAACCTGTATTTGCTGATGTGATGGGATTATTTATCTATTTATTGTGCATACCAAGTCACTAATTGAATTAAAATCTGAGTTGTTATTTATTGCCCATTAAAATAATCAGAAAAAAAACCCAACCAAACAAACAAAAAAAAAACCTTCAGAAAGTGAGTGAGAAATGACAAATAAAATATTCACTAGGACAATAATTAAACAGCAGAATGAAGACCAAATCTAGTGTAAATCAATAAAATCAAAACATACAAACACATGTGAAATGCAACTGTAGAAAGCACTAATTTTCTAAATTATCCACAAACTATCTAATTAGAGAAGGACTGTAAAGGAGCATGCGCAGGTTCAACTCCTTTTTTAGAAGATGTTGTGGAAGCCTGGTTGCTCTGCTCTGATCCCTTTCACAGACCACGTTAGAAAAACTATATGCAAAACCGACCATAAGCATCCTTGACGCGTGTGCTCAGAGCGCACACAAGAACTATATGTAGGCAAAGCCCTCAAACAGAAACTAATTATTTATTGAGCCCTGATTTGCACTTTTGTGAGGAAATCTCCTGGAATGATAAAGCAGGAATTATCAGTGATTAATATATTGTGTAGAACATATATTTCTCTGTCCTGCAGATTTCATTTTGCCTGTGATAAGTGTTTCTTCAAACATCTGTAAATCAGCTCTGAATTTTTCTATTTCAAAGCCCACTATCTTTTTCAGATTTGTTTGAAAGATGCTTTGACAAGGAAAACTATTACTCTTTATGACCCATCGAAACTCCATACATGATTTAAAGTGAAGTCTAAAATGGCCTCAAGTAAAGTCAAATCTTGAAGTTTGACATGTGGTTTCTAGAATTAAATCAATGCCAAGCAAAGACTAAATACCCATGTTTTCATCATTCCACCTTGTCCATTCATCTCAAAACTTTGAGACCTATCAAATTATACCACTTTGTGAACTAAGTAGGAAAAAATAACTGCTATTTCTGAAACTGATGCTAAACCTGTTCAAACTGACTGCTTGTCCCAAAATTGAGGTGTATGATGCACTCCAATTTTTCTGTAAGATTTATTATTTTCATTAGATTAACTGTGTAAGAAGACAAGGTTTTAAGGTCCCTTAAGACTTCATCAGGAAAATTAGTAGCTACTTTTATGTAGCCTCTTTGCAAAGTGAACATGTAAAAATAACTTTCATATCCAGCAAAGTAGGTTTCTTTTATCAATAGTCCCACCCCACAACAGAAAGATGAGGAAATCTCATCTTATGTATAAATACTTTTAAAAGAGAACCCTAGTTAGTAACACCTAGAGGAAGTAATTAAAAATTTTCTTGCATGTTGAGACTTGCTGAAAGATAGGAATCTAATGAGATAAGAGTTTCTTATACTAAGAAAAGAAGAGAAAAGGTGGAAGTAAGTCAGATCATAGAATCCTAGAATGTTCTGTGTTGGAAGGGACCTAAAAAAATCAAGTTCCAACCCCCTGCCCTGGGCACAGACACCTCCCACCAGACCAAAGGTTGCTCAAAGCCCCATCCAGCCTGGCCTTGAACACCTCCAGGGATGGGGCAGCCACAGCTTCTCTGGGCAACCT
>JAOTQQ010000032.1:70978291-71055790 GCA_026546715.1 Gallinago undulata | reverse complement strand
GGATGGGGCAGCCACAGCTTCTCTGGGCAACCTGTTCCAGTGCCTCACCACCCTCACAATAAAGAATTTCTTCCTAGCTTCTAATCTAAATCTCCCCCCTTTCAGTTTAAAACTGTTACCCTCATCCAATCACTACAGTCCCCATAAAGGGTCCCTCCCCATCTCTCCTATAGGACCCAAATAATCCCAAGTCCTGTTTTAAGCATAGTAGAAGAAGAATCTGGGGTAAGCAAGATTTAGCACTGAATAAAGAAAGGTTAGATGTAAATAATAGGGCATAAAAAAGATGCTAACACTAGGCAAGAGCACCAACATATGTACTGTAACTAATCTGGCTCAGAAATATGTCATAGTTTTGAGAGAAAAATGAAGTTTTTCTATACTATGCAAGGCGAGTAACAAAATGGAAATGTTACTGATGCACAACAGAAACCTAACTATGCAGAGACAACAAAAACACAACGGGGCTGGAATGGAGTTTTATCATTTAGAGAGAAAAGCTACAGGAAACACTGAATGGAGTGTTTCTACTGAAAACAAATAACAGAGCTGCATCAAGCTGAATTGATTTGGGTTGAAGTAACTTTAGGAGGAATAGTAAGACAGAGTCCGTCACAGCAGAGCTAGAAGTCTCCTATGGTCATCCAGCAGCAACAGAATTAGAGACAGAAAAACTGACATGAACAGTATTGTCATGGAAAACATTAGCCATACAGATATATATCGGAGAAAAATCTATATCCTTAGGTCATGCTTTCAGCTTGGGTCCAAAGCAGTATAATGCATTCATACAACACTGATCCCAGATCTGAGGAACTGATCAGTTTATGATTGTCAGTTATGCAGTTGTGTGGGACTAGACCCAGTAAGTCAGAAGGTCTCTCTCCACACTCTGCAGGAACCTTTCTAAATTTTGAAATAACCCTTAGAAGGAACAAGAGCAGCACTTGATCAAGAAGTAGCAGAATTACCCACTTGCACCCACCCAGGTTTCACCAGACAAGACTCCCAGACGCTCTGATGACTCTGAGCAGCATGGGAGGGTCTGGAGAACTTTCCTTCCCTTATGTGGTTTGACAGTCATTTCTCAATCAAGAAAATACTGAGACATCACAAAATGGAAGCTTTTTTCAAACTCCTAGATATCTCTGGCATCACTAGCAACACTCCTTTAAGGAGGCTAATTTCAGTACCTAAAGATATGAAGTATCCAAAGTAAATCAGAAACCAGACCAGTAGAAAAAATTACTTTTTCTGCCTTTTAACATAATACAAAGCTCAGTGACATTGTTTCCTTATCCACCCAGAAAAAATATCTACGTAAATTTCACAAAGCTCTCAGCAGTTTGTACAGCCTTTCTTTACACACTGTGGACATAACAGGCTTCTTGGACAGCAACTGTACCTGGAATCAGTCTGTCTCCTTCAGGTCAGACAGCTCGCTGTATTTAATTTCTTCTTTAAGCTCGACAGCAATACCTTTTAAGAGCTCCTTTACACCCAACAGCATCTCCCTTTTTTCTATACAGCATGCTGCTTGCTTTGAAATCAATGGCTGGTCGTCTTTTATTGTCAACATATTAGATATCATTATAACTTAGCACATGAATAGTTTTATTAGCCTGTCGCATCATGACATATAGAAAAGTTTTGTCAAGGGGAGTCAAAATTTTCTACAGCAAAGTCAATCGCAGGCATCTTATGTGCACCAAATGCCTTCCAAAGGGAGTGTTAACTGAACGCAACACAAACCTAAAGCAGACAAACAACCCAGCCTACTGCGGTGAAACATCTGATACACAGCAAAACACTAACTGAAGATTAACAGCCTATTAAAAATGAAATCAAGCTATTAGAAGCCAACAAGCATGGGAAAGGTTCTTTTTGTCATTCAGCGACTATCGCATTTGATGTCGCATTAAATTGCCCGTTGGGCAAAGCGCTGAAAAGCTAATATGGGAACGCCTTGTTTATAATGTTCACTTTCATCTCTGAATTACAAAAGCAATTCATCAATAACAAAACCAGTTTAAATGATGTATGAAGTGAACACAGCATTCTGCAACAACTGCTTCTTCCAGATAAGACCCAAGGATAAACTGCATCCACGGGGGAGTAAAAACAAGACACCACTGGGTTCCACAGGCAAAAAGCATTTTACTTAGCATGAAGGACTCTTTATCAAGTGCAGTCATTTAGAAAAATTATAATCAGGCCAAAAGAAGTCCTGATCTGTACTTTAAACCTTACTTAGTGCTAATGGGAAAATTGTAAAGTGCTGTAATTTGATAACAAGTCTCTTAAACACCATGCAACGTGTACAATTTTCTCCATGAACAATGACACGATTCCCCTAAGATAGGTTTAATAAAGCCAAATGAATCAGTGGTTTCTGTTCGTTATTTATGTAACATTCCTGAACAGCTGCAAGAAACGTGCAACTTCCTAAATGGGTCCTGCCTCCAGCAGTTGTGTAGACCAGATGGGAGGGTGACAAGCTCCACTTAATGTGTCACAGCATCAGCTCAATCATAAAATGGTACCAAACAAATCTCCTTGGAACAGGAGCCACCTGTTTACTATCCATACACCTTCTCTTTCTCCAGCGGCACCTCTAATTTGTGACGTGCAACCCAAAAGAAGCACCCCTTCACCCCCACGAAGCCGCCCTCGGCAAATTGGCTTCCTTTGAAAACAAGCAATGCCTTACTCTTTATAGTCGACCTCAGGCAGTTTTAAAGCCTTTCATTTATAAAGCTTGCTCACAGATTAGTCAGTGTACCATCTTCCCACTGAGAATTTCCCCGGTTAATTATTCCTCTTCGAGTTTGGTTTCTCTTCAAATTTTACTCAGTAGTTATTAGAAACAGAAATGCGCAATCCCTTCTGTTTTACCTCAGTGCCAGAGCTCTGGTCTGGAAGCCTCAGATCTGGTTTCTGCCCATAGCCATTATTTTCCCTACCCTGAACAAGAATATATGATGTGGGGTCTGTTGCAGCTCACTCAGGAGGAGGTGTGAGGGGTCTCCAGATGTCTATAACGGCTTAGAAATAATTGAGTTGGTCTGGGGAGACAGAATCATTTCATTAGGAAACATAACCTACGTACAAACTTTCCGAATAAACATTTCCATAACATAATGTTTGCTTCACAACAGTTATTTCTGTCAGGAAGGCTTATTGCAGCATCCCGCACGCAGGGGGGCACTTCCACTTTCTCTCCGTTTTACCAAAAACACAGTGGTATAAACATGGAGACCTGAGCCAATTCAAACTACCTGCGGGTAATTAGAGGTGTCCAGGCTGAGATTTCCACAGCGGGGGGTTTGGTGCCGGAGCTCTGTCGTGCTACGCTAAACTTCAGGGAGCTCACCTTCCCAAAAGTGTTTGGGAGCACATCCCCGATGCCAACACACAATCCCAAGAAGGTCCAGACCCAGAGCTGGGGATCTCTGACAACTAACAAGCTTTTATCCTTAATGATTTGCAAACAAGTCACCTCTGCAGATGTTTAACTACCTAAACATATCCAATCCTGCTGATGTTTTGCTTGGATGGCACTCATTTATAAAGTGTCAGATGCTCCCCATGTCAGCGTCTGCTCATTCATGTGGTAACTATTCTATTAGGGGACCAGGATTTCAGCCATTGGAAATTATAACTGGTATGACATTGACAACAGGAGTTGTTGTGACAGATGTCAGCCCGCTCCAAAGGGTGATGCTGCTCTTAAAGGGAAATAGCGAGAATACACATCAGAGCCTAAAAACCATGAGCCTTGCCAACATTCAAGGACAGGATTACTACTGTTCCATGGGATTTTTTCAGTATATAAGGCATTAGGGCTTCTTTTTCAGAAAACGATGAGCTGAAGAACTCCATCTAGCCTACATCTACCTACAGCCACTGGTTTCATTTTGCTCTCCACGTACATGGTATCCACTCTGCTGCAGTGGTATCTCAGTTAAGTGTTAACCTAAGAAACTCCTGCAGGTTACCACAACATCCTTCTTGAGATGGAGATCTGTTTGCTCTCTCCTACAGTGGGTCTCTTTCTTCAGAAAGACTTTGAATCCTCACTGACACGCACTGCTGCTCTCCAGATAAGGGCAGAGGTTTCCATGCTTAGGGGGGTTTGTTAAACTAGTGCTGAAAATAGCCTTTGTGTCAGGGTTTTTCTTTCTCTTTTTTTTTTTTTTTTGCAGTTGCTCTGCTTTTTCACAATATTTTATTCACAATATTTAGTGTTTTTTTTCCTGACATTATCATTTCTTATAGTCATACTAACGTGGGAAATTCCGCCATTTAAAAGAAACCATTAATTTTGTTAGGACTAGTTAAAAGACATAAAAGCAAGCTTTTTTCAATAAAACCAAGGGTGGCATTGATATCTTAAATAGCATAAAGAAAATTAAGAAAACTGAAACAAAACCTGTCACGTCAGCCAGAAATACCAACCAATCTTAAATTGAAATGCTTCACTTTGGAATACACGCCCAAGTTCTCCTTAGGAAACAGTGACTCCTGGTGATTCCTTCCCAATTTTCACTTGGATTTAGCTCTTTAGTTGACTTTCCCTTCCTGGGGCTGAGCAATACCCTGGTGTCTCTAAACGACGATGACAGTAATGAAATCAGGCCTGACAGCTATGATTCCTGGGAGGCACTGCTAGGGATCTGCTGCAGGGGGTGAACTGAGTACCTCCTAAGAGACACAGTGCTGTGGCTGTGCATTTTGCCAGGCAAAGATCCCTAAACAATACGTTCTACTTGTTTTTAGCATTAAAAACATTCTCTTCTTACTCAAGATTTGTGAAAATATTCATTTCCTTTTAAAGAAAAATAACACATACTGGAATAACAACATTTCTCCTATTGGAAACAGTTTATAAGCCACATGACAACCAATATGAAAATACAATTTTCGTATTCAATAACTATACAGAATGTAAAAGTAATCTCCTATAAAAAAATAAATAAATCTGTATCATGTGATTTCAAACTCAGGATTATGCTATATGCCAACTAGCAAATGCAAAATACACTCCTGAGCATGTATATACAAATCAAGGGATGGATTTCTTTCACTTCAAGCCCTCGCTGTGTCACAGCCTGTGTCCAGATTCTTTACTTCAGCCTTGTCTTGCTGTGGTGGCTGAGAAGGTCCTGGATGCCTCCTCCACTCCACAGCTGCCCTGCTCCTGTGCTGAGGGGACACTGGGATGGGCACTGGTGTCCAGGGAGCCAGTAGCACGTCCTGGTGATAGCCACTAAAAACCCTCATGACAAGAATGGGATCTGTCCCATAAGACAAAAATTGGGAAGGTGTTAATAGCGGAAATCAGAAGGCAGGAAACATTGCCAGAAGCCTTTCATTTAACATCCATACGAAGACAGACTTACAGAAATAATACAGATGAGCATCTTTGCTCAATGAATTTAGACAGAATCTCAAATGTGAAATAGCCAGCAGAGCCTCCAAGTTGCTCTGAGGAAGTGTCCTGTGACCAGAGAAATGTCAGACCAGTTTGGAGACAAATTCCCCAGACAGTTCACTTAAAACAAATGTTAGCATCTTTTGTCTAAATATTTAAAGTCGATCTGGACAAGTTCTTTGTTAGAAGCCTCATTTGGCCTGGATTCAGACAAGCACGTGATCCTGCAATGTGTTCATGTTCTTCAGAAGGTGGTAAGAGAGGTAACACCACCAGGATGCCCAAGCACAGAGCAGAACGGTGCCTGCTGTTACCTGCTTGCCCAGCGGTGTCAGCCCTGAGCCTGCAACGTATGAGGAACTTTGCCAAATATAATCACCTGGGAAAACCATCCCACAAGGGCATACAAGGGCTTAAAAATCCCAAAAAATCTCTATTCGGTATGGCTATGGCACTGGTTGACTTGGGTCTTTTTAGTCTTGAGAAGAGAAGACTTAGGGGGCATCTGATCAATGCTTACAGATACTTAAAGGGAGGGTGTCAGGAGGATGTGGCTGGTCTTTTCTCAGTGGTGCCCAGGGACAGGACAAGAGGAAATGGGCACAAACTTGAGTGTAAGAAGTTCCACCTAAATGTGAGGAGGAACTTTTTTACTGTGAGAGTGGTAGAGCACTGGAATAAGCTGCCCAGAGAGGTGGTGGAGTCTCTTTCTCCGGAGACATTCAAAACCTGCCTGGACAAGTTCCTGTGCAACCTGCTCTTGGTGGACCCACTTTGGTGGGGGGGTTGGACTAGATGATATACAGAGGTCCCTTCCAACCCCATATGATTCTATGATTCCCCTGCTTTTCAAATGTTGTCACTTTTTTCTAACCCTTCCTCCGTACTTCATCTTGTATAATTACCCCCTAGCTCTACAGAAGTAGAAGTTACAGGCACGCTTTAGAAAACTATTATGTCCTCCAATGAACTTGCTGCACACAAAAAAAAAAAAAAAAAACCACCTCAAAAAAACCCTATCAGCCAGATCTGCTCCCTGACAGCAAAGCCTTCTGCTGTCTGTTACCAAATTTATTTTAAACAGCATTGCAGCTGAGAGGCCTGATGCTAGCTTCAAAATCTCTGCCTGTGCCAAACTTGGCTGCGGTGTCAATCACTTGTTGTGACTGATCTCGTATAAAATGACAGAATATGGACAAGCAGGCTTTTACAGAAAGGAATAAAAGAACCGAAAAAAGGCACATGGGAAATTCTTTCAAGGACAAGGGGTAGCATAAAGGCAATGATGGAGATAAGCAGAAAATCAGAGATAGGATAAGTTAGGGGATGCATAACAGGAATTCGAGCCTCTGACAGGCACTCTGATCCTTTGCACTGAAAAAGATTCATTTGCTGTGAAAGTGGTAACTGTTACACGGGCAAATATGAAAGCATTTATAACATTAAAAGCAAAATATCAAGAAAGATTGCCAGTTACCTAATGTTTGTGTAACACCTGTGGCAATCTCACCTCAGAAACTGAACACAAAGAGGTTTCTGGCATGATCTTTCTAATGGTTAGTATTTTATTATATATTAATTTACTGGTTTGTACTGTATTGTTTTAATTATATAATTAATAATATGCAACGTCCTTGACAAGCAGCCTGCCAATACTGCAGAGAGAACAACTTAGTTTGTGTACGGCACCATCACAACCTTTATCACTGAAAACTCTACATCAATCAAATTTAATTGTTGTTTCAATAAAATACAATTAACAGTATTTTTTTTTCCACACTGCTGACATCAGTTACCTCAGAATCAGCAAAGATTCTTCTTTTGATGCTTTTTAACTGAATAGTACTGTAAGTCTCTGCAGCTTCACAGAGAAGCTCATTTTTAATAACATGTATCTAGAGCTCCTTGAAGGTTTCCAGGGTGAAAGAGAGATCCATGTTTCTATGTTTCATCTTTCACATAAATTATTAAGCAAACCAAACCCAATATTTGTTTGCTCCTCATAAGAGAAATTTATTAGATATTTCTCTTTTGCTCTATAAAATCACTGGCACAGTCTTCACCTGGACTGACTCAGTACCTTACAGAATTTGTAGCCTAGATACCTCAAATTTCCATTCTCCATTAGACCAAAGATAACTTGTTAAGGACTCAAAGTTGCTGATAGATCTCATACAGAGATGTGTACCAGTAGTGTGACCAGATTTATGTGAAGTGGTACCTTTATGTTAATTTTTATTAGTACCTATTCAATATGCATACTAAATTTCAGCAGGAAGATCCCAAAGCATCCTAAACTATGTTCTGACTCACCAACTGCTGGAGAATACCTCTTATTTCCAGACAGAAGTATAATTGCAATAGTTACCACTAAAGTTAGAGAAAATAAAGGGCTAATATAAATATTATTGTTGACTAGTATTGTGGGAGAGTTAACAGAGAATATCACACATAGAGGATATCATTTTTTCATCTATAATAGAAACTTTATAGAAGCAAAAATGGCAGCTAAGTTTGTCTCACACATCCTTGATAAACTATTTGAAATTACTCTTCGTTACCAGGAAAACATATTTGTTTTACTTCATTTGCTACAGTGTATCTCCATACAGAAGCCAAGTATATTTCTGTATTAGCATCTGGAAACCTTATTTACCAGTAAGACTCATATTCTGTTAGGCATGATCTGACAAGATTTGGGCACCATCACACTGTGCAGTGAATGAAAATTTAAGATGCAATCAATGCTGTGAATTTCCCTCTAAAGCTTTTCCAATTGATGATGAATAATTAATCCACAATTTTATGAGCCAAATGTTTGCATCAGTTCATCTCAATAACTTCAATAATTACCTATTTGTTGACTAGGTTGTTATTGGCCTTGTCAGCATACAGAGACTTGTTCATATCTCATGTTTCCAGTTCCCTAACAAGACTTTCTAAACTATTGACACACATTCAATCCACCCCTGGAGTCCTACCCTTCCAAATCCAAGATACTGTGCAAACACTATTTTGCTCTACTCACTTGCTTTCCTATTCTCCACTTTGCTAACACCTGTCAGTCTCGGCTACATAAAGTGGCCCAGAGCATCCTACATTTACAATGTTCTGGTTAGTGATCTTACAGTTTCCATGGAGATGTCAAAGCCATAAAGGTTTACTTTTGCCACAGCTCTGAAAGGTGTCTGTTGGGACAGCCCATTCAAAAGACTGCACTGGTCCACCATATAAAATATTTTTTTTTTCCTTCACTGTGTTGCAATCCCCAAGGTCCACCTACTGCAGTAATCAGGTACCCATAATTGCTCCCCGAGAGAGCGACCACACTGCCACTCCCCATGCACAGCAGTGCAAGAAGTCCCGTTCTTGCCTGTGAATGTCTTAGCCCAGAAAAATGAGCAGTGGGTGGTCAGGGGTGCACGTGTACATCATGACCCAGAATAGCTTCAGTTACAATGCTGGCCTGAAACTGGTCTGACTTCTTGTTTGCTGCACATTTTGGTATCATGGCTTGGCTTTCCATCTGATTAATGTTGGTGTAGAACCAGAGACAGCCAGTGGAAGTCCCACCAGACTCTCAGTAGAACAACTGACCCATATGAGACCCAAAACATGAACTACGTTCCCTTTTAAATGGTTAGGTCTGTAAGGTATTTTCTCTACTTTCTCGTAGAAAAGAGTCAAATGATACCGTTTTTATAGCCGCAAAGACTTAGGTCTTTGTCAGCCTTTGTCACGGTCCTCACACACAGCAGGCATGAAAGAGTAAGCATGAGCTTCCTGACAGAGCACAGAGATGAATTTATCTATGCCACCTCCTTAATTTGAGAGAACAATGCTGAAAACCTACTTTATTTACGCCTACACTATGTCAGGCGCACGAACAGAACTTTAGTCTTTTTAAAACTAGAATAACAGATCATTTCATTACTCCTTCAGACACTTAGACACCACTCATAAAGCACATTGTACTATTGAAAGTTTCTGCATATCCTTACAGTATGAATATAAATGC
Source organism: Gallinago undulata (assembly GCA_026546715.1). Classification (NCBI taxonomy): domain Eukaryota; kingdom Metazoa; phylum Chordata; class Aves; order Charadriiformes; family Scolopacidae; genus Gallinago; species Gallinago undulata. The sequence goes on along the minus strand of JAOTQQ010000032.1, from coordinate 71,046,338 downwards.
ATCTTAATGCATGGCTTTTTTTTTTTTTCCCTTTTGGAACTATTTTCTTTTCTGTAAATAGGCCGCTGCCAACGAATCCAACACAGAATTAACTAAAAAAGCTTTCAGAAAGTCCGAGTATGGGAGTCATGCCAGGTTATGCTCAATCCCATCAAGTGACTCTTCTGAATGACTGGCTTGTGTTAACCCAGAGGTGGAAGCAGTGTTAGCAAGAACAAGGTTTTATAAATATTCATAAAAGATTATGCAAGTGATAGTTTTGCCTTTAGGTCAACATTAGGCAGGAGCCTGAAATGCATCCAAAAGCAGGCACCTGCATCTCTTATGTCTTTTACAGTGTTATTTTAGGAGTCTAATCCTGAGAAAACCACTAGAATCCATGTACTACAAATGATCAGTTCTCTCTTCCCTTTCAGCAGATCAGAAAACTGGCCCCTTGGACAGCTTCTCAGATATCCTCAGAATTTCCTTTCTTTCAGCCTAAGTTAGAAGAGACGTTTAAGATTGTTAAGTCCAACCATCAACCTCACACTGCCAAAACCACCACTGATCCACGTCCCTCGGCACCATATCTACCCATCTTTTAAATACCTCCAGGGACAGAGATGGACCACTTCCCTGGGCATGCCATTCCAATGCCTGACAACTCTTTCAGTGTAAAAATGTTTCCTTATATTCAATTTAAACCTCCTCTAGAGCAATTTGAGGCCTTTTCTCTTGGCTTCTTGCCTGTCACTTGGGTGAAGAGACCAACCCCCACCTGGCCACAATCTCCTTTCAGGGAGTTGTAGAGAGTGACAAGGTCTCCCCTCAGCCTCCTTTTCTCCAGGCTGAACACCCCCAGCTCCCTCAGCCTCTCCTCATCAGCCTTGTTCTCCAGACCCCTCACCAGCTTCGTTACCCATCACTGGACCTGCTCCAGCACCTCAATGTCTTGTAGTGAGGGTCCCAAAACTGGAAACAGCACTCAAGGTGGGGCCTCACCAGTGCCAAATACAAGAGGCCACCGCTGCCCTAGTCCTGCTGGCCACACTGTTCCTGATGCAGGCCTGAATGCTGTTGGCCTTCTTGACTGCCTATTCAGCCAGCTGTCAACCAACATCCCCAGGTCCTTTTCCCCCAGGCAGCTCGCCAGCCACGTTTCTCCAAGCCTGTAGCAACGGACAGGGTTGTTGTGACCCAAGTGCAGGACCTGGCACTTGGCCTTGTTGAACCTCATCCCATTGGCCTTGGCCCATCAATACAGATCCCTCTGTAGAGCCTTCCTACCCTCCAGCAGAGTGACACTCCAGCCCAATTTGGTGTCACCTGCAAGCTTACTGAGGGTGCACTCAATCCTCTCATCCAAGCCATTGATAAAGATACTAAAGAGAACTGGCCACAATACTGAGCCCTGGGGAACATCAGGGTCTCCAACCTTGTTCATCTTACTAGGTCATTTGCTTTACTGGGTCTCCAATCTTGTTTGTCCTAAACTAAGAGCTGTAGTTCGTGTACTAATACACTACTGTAGTTTGTGTAATAATACTGCACTAAAAACAAATGTAGAATAGCCCGAAGGTCTTTGTTATTACAGGGTGATTTCCTTTTGTTCGGCAGCATGACCACCTGCAATCATGTCCTGTAAGGACGTATTCATGTCCTCAGATGAGAACTTATTCATATTCACGTCAGTCACTTCTGTTGCCAAACTAGAATCTCTAATTCAGTTAATAAGACTAGAAAACAGTATCTAAAATATCCTTTCCATATTAATGCCAGGCTTCACACATTAACATTCTGACTAATATTATTTTCAAGGACTGATCAAGCTTCATCCCAGATTTCTTGGCTCCCCTACAACCTCTGCTCTGCCAGAGCTGCTCCCTGGAATCTAACCTGTACCCCAGCACTGCCCTTTCCCAGTGATTCGCCATTTCACAGCCCACCAGTAACACCTGGGCTGCAAGATATATAGTGAATATTTCAACATGAAATTAAATGTTAAAAATGAGGCTGAAAGGAAGAGCAAAGTATGAAGTTATCTGAAACATGCTAGTTGCAGAGATTCATTGTTTATGGACTGCAATAATTAGAGATCAATGCCTTAAATGTCTTGCCCTTTTTTTTTTTTTTCCATATGTGACTCAGATTTGTGTATTATTTTCTGCCACACTTCTCTAGCTGTCAGGCTGAACTGTCCAATATTACCCTGGGGACAGACTACCAAGTTCATTAGCAGGGAACACGGTGGCAAGCTGCTCTGTACAAACATCAAGGCTGCCTGCACTCCTGACTTCACAGCTGCTTCTGTGGATGCATCTCTTGAAAGCTGCTGAATGTTCCTCCTCGTTCTGCAGAGTCGGTACAGAATATCTTTTTCATCTCCCTCTGCATTAAGTCACCAGAGGTCAACTCTCATTTACTGCTCATTACTCAAATTCTCTCTCAAAAGGTTGTAAGTGGAGGGGGGGGGCGGTTATTAGATTTAAAGTACATCAGCTGAAGCACACTGCTCAGCAATGGTGTCTTCCAGGAACTCAGGAACAGACAGGTCCTACCATAAATCAGTTCTTTAGGGAGATCATTGTTATACTGGCTTTATCCCTTCTGCACGCACACGCATCTCCATCCAGCACTCACCACCACATTCCTTGCTCAGTCTGTTTTCTTCAGGCAGTTTAGCAGGCATTTTGAGAATCACAGTGGAGAGTTATTTTTTTTGACTATTGCTTCTTCAATGCTTAAAACACACTCAGAAGTTTTTGCACATTTTATTGCTACCTGAGCAGCTTTTTTCCCTTTTCAAGTCCATTCAGCTAAAGGCTTTCTCAAACTAGAAGCCAGTACAAACCCCTAAGTTGGTCTTCATAATATATGCCACATATGAAATGGGGCAACTGCAGAGCATATAGGAAAGGTACCCCACACCACCCGAGTGTAACATGACCAACATAATTTCCATCCCCCTTTTCCCTATATTCTGTTATCTCCAGATATTGAGTTCTTATGCTGCTTTAAAGAGGGAACTGAAAGACAAAACCACAGCTGGCATAAAAGCACAGTATGTACGTAAAAATTAAAGTTGTTTCATAGACCACAGGGCTTTGCACTATAGATTCATATTGGTGATTTACAAAATAAATTATGTAGCATCTCAAAAGAGACTAGAAATACCTTCTTAACGCTGACAAATACCATATCTTTGGTTTTCCGCACTTAAGAATATTTTGGCCTTTAAAATCTGCAGAAGGATCAGAAATTCCTTCAATGGGCTCCATTTATTGGGAAACAGAGAAGGATTCAGAAAAGACAGGAAGAAATTGATAGTCCAGTTCCATTTCAAACTGGCCTGCAACAATTCCAGCTGCAAGGCAAACAGCAACTGGCAACTTGGGCCCCCAGACTGTTTCACTAATCAGACCAGGATACAGCATTGGCTACATTACATATGTCTAAACATTAATACTTCAGTAGATGACATTCTACTTTGTTCACTGTCTTTGGTTATATGGTCACATCATAACCATTACAGTTATCTGTAGTGCAACATCTCATACTTCATGTCACTGTAGCAATTTTGACTTTATATGCATGAATCATCTTGAACGTTTTTTTTTTTGTCCTTTACTTGTCAAAATGTTTATTAAAGTCACGGAAGTAGATAAGCAGAAATATCATCAGATTGTGACAGATTCTGCACTCAGTTGTATGGGTTTGCTAACGGGAAGTACTATCCCACAAGCCATCAGGGTAGTGTTATCCTTCTAATGGCTAAACAAAGTTCCTCTAGTATAACACTCGGTATTTCAGAGCACTAGGAACTACCTAAAGACTTCACTAAAATACTGACTTTGGAATATAGGTTCCTTTTTAAAAGCCTAGCATTTATTTCTGTAGCCAGAGAACTAAAAGCTCAATGATACATTACACAACATATTCACTGTGCATTGTTCTGGTGACAGGACTGTACATTATCTGAAAACAATGAACATATCAGTACCATAAACTTGAATAAGAGAGCTGAAGGAGGAAAAATGCCGAAATGTGGGTTTGACCTCTCCTAGGATCACATGGCTATAGTTGTAATAGACGGAACCAGAAATAATCGCATTTTGAGGCCAGGAAATAAAAATGCTACCCACGAAATGGATGGTAAGTCACAAGATAATAACTACATAATTTACATTGTTCTCAAAGTTCATCTACAAATGAAAATAGCGGAGGACAAAGAAATATCAACAAAACCACCTTCAAAATGTATGAAAGAAAACATCAGTGCTTTTTCTGTAGCTCTGGATACAGCATCCATTTGTACTATATTCCTACTGTTTGGGAGCATGATTAAGATTTGCATTTATAGGTTCAATCCAAGGCTCACTTAAGGCAATAAGAACTTTTTCTTCAGTTATAGTACTCTAGTGATTTTGCCCTAGGTTAAGGAAGATATTTTCTGGATAGCTAAATGCCTTCTACGACAGCAAGGCATGATAAGGACTTATTATTGTGCAGGGAGTGTGAAAGTGTGTGGATTTGCGTGTTATACAAGTTGAGGTGCTATTTTCCCTCCCCTGCAAGCCACGAAGCAGCAAAGGATCTTTATATATCAGGTATTGTCAAAAAACACAAATAAAATCTGCCAATCTATATCGTGGCTCATCTCATCTGTATGGAAAACCTTCTCTTGAGTAAAGATATTACCTTGTCATAAAGTAGAAATCACACTATCCCTCCCTGTATATTTGTACACCACATACAGAAACGAGAGGGAGCTAAGCAAGAAATAATTAGAGCTTCACAGCAGTATCACTTAAAGAATATTGGGCAACAATACTCTTAAAAGCAGCATGATTCAGGAACCGTACAAGTCAATACAAAAAAATCCAATTGACGTGAAAAGGTCAAAAGCCGTCGGACTTGCTCTGAGCTGTCAGAAAATAGCATATTGAATTGAAGCCGCAGGAGAGCACTGACAGGCAAAACCTGGCTCTCTCCGATCTAATTGGGCAAGGACATCATTATCATTCCATCACTAATAAACCTGGTCTGGCGCGGTTAAAAGCTAAAAGTACACTGCACTCAGTTGTTTATTTCTTTGGGAATTACAGCCTCACCAGAACTTTATAATATGGAGAATCTGTGTCCTTTCACTTCTGAAAATTCCAAGAATTTTCTAAACCAGGGAAGACAATGATAACAAAATATAACACTACAAACTATGGCAATTTCAATGAGCTGAAATTCAAACCTAGGTTTATTCATAAAAATCTGAAGGTTATTTCCCATGACATAATTAGCACTGATTTAAAAATCCCTAAACAAAGCACTACAAGCCCACTACAGCTGTGAAAGGTAACAGTGAGAAAAAGGTGATAAAACCTGAAACACAATCTGCAACTTTTCCAATTTGTGTATCAATCAGACAGCCTCCATTTCACACAATCTGTGCTGAATCACGGCTTCACTAAATCCCACTGTGAATGAAAAAAAGCTTCTCTTTACATTACCTGCGTGACCTTCCGGAAGGGAAGTCCCACAACAGACAAGATTGCCTGCTGGGGAGTAAAGAACATAGAAGAAGGGAAGTGCTTTGTAATTATATCAAAGCGAGGGTGTGTAAGCAGCCTGGTCAGGCACACAAATGGTCACTGAGAACAGCGGCAGAGGGGACAATAGAGGTGACTTCCAGGGAAGCAACGCAGGATGCAAAGCATCCTTATGGCCCACTTCTATCTGGAAGAGGAGATGCTAGGAAAGCACCCTCATCTCTTGTCTCTGGCCACCCAATGTGGCAGACTGCCCACAATCATCACAACAGCCTGAGATGTGAAAGATTTACTTTATGCATAAAACAGAGGAGAGAGAGCACAGCAAGAAATAGATCAGACATGAGGAGTGTAGAAGATGACTAGATTCTAGAAACACAAGCCTCAAAGAGAGAATAATACAGCAGTTACAGTAAATCAGGGAGTTTTGAAAAGAAATAATCATTTACCTTGAATATTAATATACCTATATATATACAGACATAAAAATGTATGGACAACTGCAGTCACGTAGATGAGTGCTACATTCCATCACAAAATATAGCTTTCTGATAACATACCTCATATTTAATAGACCTGTACTTAGAATATTAACATAGACATAGCAGTGTTTCCAGTCAGGAAAAAGCTACAACATTAAAAAGGATCGGATCAAGAAGACACATGATTTATTTGAATACAAGGCTTTCGACTAGCAAGGATTTTAGGCAAAATCACATAGAACAGAACAGCAAACTGTATACATTCCAAAATAAAACTGTTTGCATATGCACATATCAGCAGGGTGACACAAATATGGAAATAATAAAATAAACAGTTGATATATTACACTGGTCACCTCTCCATTTCAGACATGTACAGAGTACATCCCAATGGGTAACATCACTCAACGGAACCGATCACCTCCCATATTGGCACTGCTCCCATCAAAGGGAGCATGGGTTGCGTTTCAGAGGAGGAGCCATTCTGCCACCCAACCACAATGAGAGCTAAGACACCCAGGGCATAAACAAATTCTGTATGCTGCAGTCTCTTGAAGCCTCTTTTTCCCCCTTCACCTGAGAGTTTTAGAAATAATTGCATTTGAGACAATATTTCCCCGTGAAATTCCTTGCCTGCTGAACTCCCTGCACTGCATTTCCAGTTTATGTTCACAAAGCCCAGAAAAAGTGAAGATTTCAAGACTACCAACTCCTTAAGTTTTCATTAAAGGGGGGAATATACACAATGAGCAGTTGTGCGTTTTTTCACCAACCTTCAAATGCGTTTCCTCATTTTGAAATAAAGGTTACAGTGCATATGAAAAGAACAGAAACCTCTTGATTCAAAAAAATCTGTCTCCTCATTGTAAATACAGCTTCCTAAAAAGGGAAACATCACTTTAATCTAATGAGACATTTAACAAGGCCTTTATGATTTGCATTAGTTGCTTCTCCTGCTAGCTATTCTTCAGCTACTGTAATTATTATGTCAATAAATGTTAATGCTATCACCAAAAAACACACTCAAGTCCATTTCAAAGGTAACACTGGTATTTTTTTCCATAACATCTGCCAGTGTTTGTATAGATAAGTTTGAATTAATGTCACAGTGGAAAGGATATTATTACTATTTTAAAATTCTCAACATAACAAAGTCACCTACAAAATGGATTGGGAAATAACATCCAAGAAAGAAAATAAGAATGGCTGAGAATTCTTCAGACATTCCCTACAATGGAGCAAGATACAGTTTTTCAGAGTGCTGCACTGGCCACCTGGATGTCTTTTACAGTGTTATGAAGTGTTCCGCTTCTCAAAATTTCAACTGTATTTTACGGAACAGCTAGAGGAACTTGGAACATTCAGTTCATCGCTTATTTTTCAAGCCATTTCCAAAATGTGTTCAATATTTCTCAGATTATAAGGTTGAGGAAAAGGATAAAACACTTCAAGAAAAGGCTCCTTATGTATCTGGGACCTGAGTTCCCAGCTAAGGCAATTACCCTCCAGTGTGGATACCTGCTCTCCCATGCTTTAGGAGTCCTATTTATGGCTTTTTTTCCTGAGTGCAGAGTAGCAAAAAGTAGATGTGTAAATGCTTGCTTGAGGATGATTTAATGAACCAAGAGAGTCATTTAACAGCATCTTTCTCCTGCCTGCCTTTAACATCGCTGAGCGGGGAACTCCCTTCCATACAGCAGTTTGCCTGCCTCAGCTTTCATTTGCTTTGCAATCCCTTTTCTGCTGGAATCCTTTGGCTGCTTGAACTTCCCCTCAGAACCAGAGAAGACTCAAAATCACCTTCCCATCTCCTCATTAGATCCCACTCTTGTCCCACTCTCCACCTCCATTCCCTTACTGACTTTAAAATTATGTCTTTATTTAAAATAATCCCCACTAAGCCCCTCTAACATTGTTTTGAAATGTGCCTTTATGCCAGGAACATCACCATCATTTATTTACTCCACTTAAACAGTAAAGCAGAAAATGTGACTTTATTTTGCCATGATCTTACATTGTGCTTTCAAATTTCCGTTTTTCGTCTTCATTTTCTCCCTGGGTTTCACTTCTACCATACACCCAAGTGCAGTAAGGCATAGTCAGGACTGAAAAAACACTCAGACCAGCAAAGGAAACAGGGTTAATAACCAGCTCTACCACTGTATGCCAGAGAGCCAGCAGTCTACAGTCTCACAACTTTGCCACTGACTCACTGTGCGAGCTTAGTCAAGTCACTTAATCTGTTTCCCAGCTGTCCTTTGGAAAGCATTATTTAGCCCTAAAATAAAAACTGCTGCACGTGCATGATAATTTACAGGCTTCATTTTAACATATCGCTCCTGTAAAAGCTTACACAAATGCATGACCAGCAGAGACTCCAGTCATCACAGAGAATAAAGAGCTCTCTGCTGAGGAAATGTTTAGTTCAGTTTCGGATCATCCTACAGATCATCCATGCGTTAGAAACACCATCACTTTATATTCAGAAAAAGGAAAGGGGAAAAAAGCCCTAAAGGAAGAATCTCTGCTGGTTTAGGAGGGTTTTTTTTAAGTTATATTTTCTCCACCCCTCTCTCCCTCAAACCTAATCAGCATTTAGGACAGAAATATATTTAAGACAGAAAATGTAATTTTAGTCAAACAGTTTAAATTGGTCGCACAGAACCTAGAGCTATCAGTTTTGTTGAAGCCCCCGGTGAATGGCACTTCAACTCTATCAAATTCAGCTCCAGCAATGAACATCAATTCTCTCAAGGTTATTTTGTATCTGTAAAGTAACCCAAATCCATCAATTACATAAATTCCTGCGGGTTAAAAAGATGTAATAAATTGTCCCAGCTCTAAGAAGACGAGTTTGATGAACCTGTCAGTATTACTAGCACTTACAAACTGTGAATATTCTGACACATGCTGATACTCAGAACATACCACCAAAGGCTCCAGCTTTAGCAATAAATGCATGGCAACTATGGGACCTTCCACCAGGGACTCCCAGCCAAGGCAAAGTTTTAATTCCCTCATTATCTTTGCTACTGTGCATCCCTAGCAATGGCCCCACTCTCAAACCATGGGATTCGGGAAATAACACATACACGTGCTGAGCAGACTCTATTTTGATATCACTCATTACTGCAGGACACGGATTAATTTAAATCCAGCATTTTTAGAATCTTGAAATGTATTCAAAGTGCTACAGTGCGGTTTTCTATTTAGTTTTCTGTTTTGTTTTTTTTTTTCCTTATTTTCTAAAGCACTCCAAGCAACAGCCAAGGTCTTCAATATCAACCCCCATGGCCTATTTAACAGCAAGGCAGAATTCAGATAGGAAGGGCATTCTGGAGGATGAGGGATCTCTAACAAGGGAATCTGAGTATTAGAGCAGCTTGGCCAGAATTCTGAAAAGCTGTTCAGGAGGGTGATATGAAAAATGAAGTTCCTTTTTTGTGTTTTTTTTTCCTAAGGGGAAAAAAAGAAATAAGGTCTCATCCTGCCCTGCTGGCTGAGGGAGATACCAGATAAAGACCAGAGGGAAATTAGTCAATAGGACAGGATCTTCTGGGAAAGATTTCTCTTTACATATCATTATTTAAGCATTAATTTAGTGTGGTTTTGTAAGCTTCCTTACCCATTGTTCCCCAACAATTTCTCTACCCTTTCACGAATTCAAGTTCAGTTGAGAAGAAGGTCTCAAATACATTAAAATCCCTGTAAATTTGGTAAAATGCAATAAGATAGAAGAGGGAAAGAAACCCCGAAGAGCCTCCAAGTGCTGTACTGGCAGACAGGCTACAAAATTAGTTCATCCCTTTCAGATACAAAAGGATACACACAACAGACTCGTCTTGGGATAGAAACCCAAGCTTCAGACTTTCCACTGCTTACAAAGCCATTGGGTTGGGTTTTAGGTTTTTTTGCAAATTGCTAAACTTATCATGCTTCTTTCAAGCTTCCCAAATGGCTGCAGCGATACCGCTTCCCGAGGCTGCTCAAGGAAGCGCAGACCCTTCTCGCAGCCACGCCGCCTCAACGCAAACCTGGTTTGGGGTCAACATCCCAGTTTCAGAGTAAGTTCACATAAATCCTGCCCATTTCCCAGGGAGCTGGGTGTTTTGCTAACACAGAGTCAAGCTCTCTCTTACAAAGAATCAAGGTTATTTCAGTAAGAGCAATACTCCCCTATCACACCGATCATCATTTCTTAATTTCTTGCCCAAGCTGACACAGTTCCCAGCCTCCGCCTGAAACCTTTCCACGTCCATATGCATTAACGGTTCGTCTATTCGCTCTTTATTAATTTCTCCTCATAAAACACAATATTTTTGTCAGCTGAAATAATGTTCTCCTGAGGCACTTGGCCCCGGACCTGTAAACTGTTAACACAGATTTGATTAAGGGACGACCATTCCAGTGGGCTCAGTGGAGACTTTGACACAGCCTTTCAGAGGGCAGGTTTTTCAGGGGCAGGTTTTGATTTGCAATTTATAGAGACGCTGGAGGATTCCTATGCGTGTGCAACTCTTTCACAATATTTCACTCTCTTTCATAACTTCCCAGCGAGGTCCTTTGTCTCTTTGTCTCCATTTCCTTTCCTTTAAATTCTTTACGCTGCCTTCCTCTGAATCCCCTTTCCTCACACAATTAATTCCCTTCCTTTGGACATTTCGCTCCTTTCTAACGTGGATTCTGCGTCCAAAGCAAAGGGTAGTTAAATAAAGATTGTATGGAACAGATTTGTCCAGGACACATTACTCTTTAGAGGACAGGTGGAGGAGACATTTGTGCTTTAATATAATAGTAAATACACACAAGGCAGTGCTCCCGGCAGCACAGCTACACGTAACACCAGATTGCTGGCAAATGACAGATAGACTTTATCCTGAATCCTCAGTGGGGAGCTCAAATCTGTATTTTTTAAACCCATCTGGAGTATTCAGTACCCTTGGTGCATTGGAGCCAACAAAGGAAAAAAAATGTGAAAAATGCATTTTTTTCTCTCTTTTCTTTCTCCCTAAAAGTTCCAGCTCCCAATTAATTATAGATATCTGTTCCTCGTAATGACAGAGGACTTTTTTTTTTTTTCTTCATTGGAAACAGTTTGGCTTAATTACTTCTGACATTTCAGTCAGCACACTGTGAGCTTGCTCACAATTTTGCAGCATTTAAATAAATAAATGAACAAACAAATAAATAACTAAATAGTCTATCTCTGCAGCAGCTAACGCAGTTTATTTGGCTTCATGGAAACACGGGCCACAACGGGCAAAACATCACGAATAACCAGTTCAAGCAGGAGTGGAAGAGCCAGATGGAATCTCTGCCTTATTTACCATGAGACATCTCTCACCCCAACCCACACAAGCAGATTTTAAAGGAGGTACATTCACACCCTCATGTTCCTGTTCAGCAAGGGACATACATTTTTAGAGGGAGGAAAGGAGACCGAGGTAAGCAACCAAATTAATGGCTCAACTTTAAAAAAAAAAATAATAATAATAAAGGAGGGAGAGAGAGGGAGAGATGTTCCCCTGATCACTATCAGCCCAGGAGGGCTGATGAGGCCAGTGTGATGAAAGGTCTACGGTAAGCGGAAGGGACAGTGGTGAATTTGTGGTGGTTTGAGCAGCCGTGGGATTGTGGAAATCAGCAGTAAGAAATGTGGATAATGGCACAAGCAGTTGCCCGAGGGAGGCTCAGGGAAAAAGGATTAATGACCATCAAGACCTGCTCTCCTTCCACTCCTTCCCCGAAATGCCAAACCGCTGAGCTAGTTATCAATCAAGAACATGAAATACATTGGTGGATTGATTGGGTTTGATACAGTGGCAGCCAGCTACACTTCTGAATACTCTTCGAAAACAATTTTTACTGTGCAATGCTGGAGAAAGCCAACAAATAATAAACCTGTCAGAGTACTCACCAAGTGCTCATAAATACTAAAGCTGCAAGCCTTGGTGCCTTGCAGCTGCAAATGGGAACCATTCCAAAGCCTGAAAAATTGTCAATACTTAATCGTTGCATCTGATATCAATTCTAATTTAAACTTCTACTCTCTCTTCCCCCACGTCTTATCTTCCCTCAGCAGAAAACGCACGAGTCTTAATAAAGAGCATGCTGATAGCACGCTCTCAGTGGGAAAAGCATGTGGTTTTTTTTCAGCCAAGCTCTTTTTCTCCTGTAATCTATTGTGCTGTTCTGAGCCCTTTATCCTGAATGCCCATTTCAGGTTCAAAGTCACATGTTTTTAAATGAGAGATGAGGCTACATAATAACCAAAGACAACTTGGCCAACTGTCCAGCCTTTACTCAGGCAAAACTGAGTCAGTGGGATTTTTCTTGACCAAAAGCAGATTAGAAGCCCGGAGTCACAGTATTTTATGTTGCCTTTGCCACAGAGAAAGCAGGAAGAAGTTTTCACTTCATATCAACAGGTTGTCCTCCCACTTCTGCAATGGACAAAGGACTAGAAAAAATAGACCTTGATATCTTTAGAGACTTCAGCCTACACAGCACATGGGCAGTTTTGCAGTATTTGTGGTCTTAGACTCTGTACACCAGGCCTAACGAAGCCCCAATCATTCAGTTTTTAAAAGATCCTTTAAAGAAATTCTCATCAAACACAGACACTGTGTAAAATACTCAGCTTTTTGCCATACCTTGTGGAAGCGTGTTCCATGGTTTGCATTCCTTTTGTTGTCCTCTTCAGATCAGTGGATCCCAACAAAACTGAGCCCAATGGAAAGAAGCATTGCTATGGTGGTACCTGAAATCTCTCTCAAATAACTTATTTTTTACCAAAGATGGGTACATCACAAATTAATCCCCCTCTATACAGACCAAAAGGGCACATTCTGGACTTGAATATGGATCATATAATTTCATATAGTATTATTGTATTTTTATAGCACTACCTTATAAAAGTGGCTCTTCCTGATCTTCAAAAATCTCAGTTTATTATTTGGGAAAAAAATGCCAGGTTTTCTGAAAACGTAGGGAATATATTGCTCAATAACATAAACACATTGTATCCATCCAATCCAGTATTCTGTCTCAGTGGCCAACAGAACACGTGCAGGGAAGGAGCATGAAGTAAATGCTGTATGAGCCTCCTCCTCTTACATGGCCCTGTCAATCAGCAATGAGCTCCTTAAAAAGATGTGCTCCTGTATGCTTTCCTGTAAACTCTGTGTCTGTGCACAATGCAGTTAGCAACTTCTCTAAACCTTTTTGTGGATTTATGATATAATTTCCATACAAATAGAAAATGCCATATAAAAAACAAAACCAAGACACAAACCCAAAATCAAACAAACAAAAAACACCAACCACCCAACCAACAAAGGATGTTAGACACCTAACACGGAGCAAACATGATTTATAATTCCTAGACAATCTTTTCTCTAAGTTCATTCCCCCTCTAAATATTCTTGGTTTTCTTGTTTTGATGAGAGACACGGGGTTCTCACATGCTCTTGCCCTTCCTCCCCTTTTTTTCTTCCTGTTCAGTCAGTTCCCTGTGTATCAGGGGTTTGGTTGGAAATGCCAAATATCTCTGCTCCAAAGGCATCAGAAGCTCCCACAGTACCACCATCTGAGTACACAAAGATGCAAAAATAGCAGCAGTGGGGAAAAAAATGCTGTGTTAGTGCATCAGAGCAGAATATCTTAGGTTGGGACATTGCTATCAATCTCTCCTTGACCTTGATGTAACTGTCAAACTGCACTGGTAAAGTCTCCCTAATGTCCCCCAAGGTTCTCATATTCCATCTGTCTGCTTTCTACAGCTTCCTAAAGACCACCCTCGTTCCTCTTGTCTTGGTTTCCATGAATCCTCAAAGCACAGCTGGTAAGTTCAAGAAACCTGGCATGAAAATGGAAAATAACTTCACTGGGAACCATCTTCCAAAATCTTATTTAATTTTTCCATTGGGAATTTAAAGGTCAGATATATCTCAGCACTGCCAAGGGCAAATCAGTATGCTCAAAACTGTAAATCTAAATAGAAGAGCAACTCTTGTAATGTCTAATTTTCAAAGTTAAGAAATAATCTTTATCTGGGATGTTCCTTGGCCACAGGCACTAAGTCCAAAATTTGCAGGAATGGTTTTCCCATTTTTGTTTCTTTTTTAAGTTTAAGAAAACAAAGAGGGGAGAGCGTTAAGGCAACAATTCTGAACATTTTCTTTATACAAGGAGAATACAGGCAAAGTTAATTTCATTTAAAGATGATGATATCAAATTGAGACACACAGTTATTTCAAACAGATGATTATAGGCCTGATTAAAGTGGTGAATGTAACTACAGAGAGGTGACTAATAGTGCCTGTGTGAATGCACGCACACAGAGAGACATAAATGAACTTTCTAGCAAAGACAGAACTTGTTTTCAAAAGAAAATCCTGATGTTACTGTCTTCCTCGATTCCATCTGCGATGCTAAAAGTGAAAATTCCTCAGTACTTTTCCATTACTCCAGACTAACTGAAAGATGTTGGTTGAATGTGCTTCCTTATATCTTGTGTCTGTGTTGTGAGTTTTCTTGTTAACAGGTTTTATGACCCACAATGAAAAGAAAGTTCATAGAAAACCTTCTGCTTGTCTAAGAATTGCATGTACATACGGTCTCCTAGCTTTGTAACCAGGAGACATGAATTAAGCAGTAAAAATGCTGTTGTCTTATTGTCCTGCACAAGCAAATTTGAAGATGGAATAATTCACAAAATTAGTCTATATGCTGTTCCAGAACCAGAGATATGCATTTATTAGAACAGGCTTCCTAGAGAGGTGCTCGATGCCCCAAAGCCTGTCAGTGTTTAAGAGGCATTTGGACAATGACCTTAATAATATGCTTTAACTTTTGGTCAGCCCTGAAGCGGTCGGGCAGCTGGACTTGATGATGGCTGTAGGTCCCTTCCAACAGGAACTATTCCATTCTATGATATTCTATTTAACACCTTACAAATTCCTTGCTGTATTCCTGGCTGTAAAGCCACTCAAAATTATCTGCTGTCTTTTTTGTCCCACTGTGGCTGGAAACTCCAAATATTAGACCAGGGCTAACAGCAAAGGACCTTAAATCTGGATGACCCTCTCTTGAAAGTAAGGCACTTTTGGTCACTGAGGAACTACTGATTAGAACAAAGAGAGTGTTAGTACCGAGAACCTTAAGGGGGAAATTATGAAGAATTGAGGTCAACCAGGAGTTATTCAGAAAAAAGGTACTGGAAGTATCTCCAATAAACAAAATACGTTTGAAAGCTTAAAATCTGGTTGTCCAAACAACAGAAAGCAAATGATAAATCTTTGAAAGCTGTTATTACTTTAAACATACATCTTGCAATGGGCATCTGGAGAGAGGCCTTACGTATTTGAATTTTTAAGCTTGTCAATATTGCTCTGTTGTAATTAATTCAAAACTAACTTGCTAAGATTATCTTCCTTTCCATTCAGACCCCATCACTTTGGTCTTTAATTTCTTCTGTCTTCTGCCATGTGAAACTTAAACTTCTAAAGTTAAGTTTCTCAGCTTTGCCATCATGCCCAAGAAAATCTGCAGTCTTCATCTCTCAAAATCTTTTTAAAAAAAAACAAAAAAATCTTGTCTGCTAAACATCGAGTACTTAAGCAGTGGAGCAAGAAACAGTAGGTCAATCTTTCAGCCCTTTCCCCATTCAGTTCTTTCCTTAAGACATATTCCTTCAATGCTCTCGAGAAAACCCTTAATCATTACAATAGGAGTGGAAGCAAGAGGGAAAACATTCTCAGTTAACATCGTTTCTGGGAATTCACTGTATAGAGCCTTATTTGAACCTGTATGAAGACTTTTACCTAGTGCACATTCTCTATGCTTGATGATTAAACCATAAATAAACAATAGCTAATTTACCATCAGGGGAATTCAGCTCGAACCAGGTATTGTACTGCAAAGAGCTTTATCCAATATAGACAAGTACACAGAGACAACCACAAAACAAACTCATAACACTGCATACTTTGAAAACATAATTACATTTCTATAGCTAGATGATATAAATTTGATAATATGCATTTATTATAAATTACCAATTAATAATAGATTACCACACAGCAAATTAAAGTGTGTAACTCATTAGCTGGAGTACACTGCTGTGCCTCAACAGACTGCTGACGTTCTGCCATTTCAGTTCATATTTTCAGCATAGTAGAGAATTACAACTTGATACTCATTCACTTCACTGTGTACAGTGTAGGTACATATTTTTTTTTAGCCATATAAGCTTCCTAAAAGAAAAAAAAAAGGTTTCTAATGAATGGATATGTCATCATATAATATTAAAATATATTTATATAAAATATTTTTGTTCACCTTTGCCTGGACAGCTGCTTACAGCATAGGGTGAAAAACTGCTAAGTGGTTATAATACATCACAACCACTGCTCAGTATTTGTGCTGGGAAATTGCAGGGCAGTAAATGCAAACAGGTACATTTTTGCAGACTGCAGTGTAATTTACCTCCCAGGAGGGAGTTTGCGTGACCGTGAACTTAGTGAATCCCCTGACCGTACTTATCTAAAAGAGGAAGAGGAAGGGAGCACTATGGAAAGGTTAGGTACGTCTGTGCAGGTGACATTGCCCCAGCTATAAATCTCAAGATTTATTATTCTGCCTCATTATCTCACAGAAGGTTTCTTTGCACTGTTATCTGCTCTTTCTTCTACACCTTTTTTGCCTTGGAGACCTGGGAACTCACACAGGGTCTGGCATCGTTAACATAACAAATCACCACCATACATCTTGAATGACCATGTTAGGATCTCCCAAAGTCTCTCACAACCTAACAAGCTTTAGAAACCCTCATGAGTCAACTGCCTCATTCTAAGCCTTTGGCAAATATGAAATAATTCAAGCTTAATAATTTAATTTAGCCTATACGAAAGGAAGCAACTTACTAATATCTTAACTCTGGATCTGTAGCAAAGATCAAATATTAGGCATTTCCTGCTCTCCACGATCCCACACAGTGTCACAACAATCAGCTAAATTGTGCCACAGTAAAAAAAAAAAAAAAAAAAAAAAAAAATCACACAGAAACACTATTCTCTACACCTTACTCTTCAATGAAATCTACCTTAATGAGATACATTTTCTACACAAAAATTATAGAAGTACCAATATGAAAATTTGTTTCACACAAAAAAAAACATTATTTCTGTGGAACTACTTACAAGCGCCCAGTACTTTCACATTTTCTGAAAATACAGAGTACTTTGTAGGTGGTATTTTCAGAAATAAATATCTAAACAATGCTGTGAGAACATGTGGTAAGTTTTAAAAGTTTTTGCCATACCCAAATTATTCATAACTCAGGGTGTAGCACATATTACACTGATCCAAAAATCCTTCTATTCTTTATTTTCAAGCGCTTAAAAAGAAAGAGGAGAAATTTGAATTCCTACTACCATACCATAACTTTAATGCATCAAAGAAGATGAAAATAAAGCAAGTTTTCTTCATGTCATGGAGGAAATGCTAAAACTCTGTTTTAGCCAAGAGAGATGTTCATTGCTTTGCCATTTTCATAATGTCTTTCATTTGCTTCACATAACTATGAACTATAATACTGCAGAGGATCCATTATAGAAAAAGCAATAGCCAGTTGAACAGATGGGAAGAAGAAATGTAACCACAAAGGGAGAGAGTCTAAGCTGTTTGTTCTGTTGCAGTTATGAGCTAATAAACTAGACCTTTATCAGAAATAAGATCCTTAGATTACCCATAACCTGTAAAATAGGTAAATGGCACTACAGATTCACGTTGCGTGTTCCCTCTGCCACTGTTTATTTCTCCTATTTTTATTAATCTTTATCATGTACTTAGACTGCAGGCCTCCAGAAATATTTTTTTACATGCACATTGTAGGCCCTCTTAAGCAACCCCCACTTAAACACTACGGTTCACACCTGAACCCTTATTCTTAGACAGTTGTATACAGAGAAGGGGCAGCCAGCCACAGGGAGCATCCAACCCCATTTTTTTACAAATACAGAGCAGCCAGAAGTTTATGGTTGGAAGAAAACGCACTCCAAGCCAGCGCTATCCTGAGACTACAAAAAAAGTGAATCTTTGTGAGGTCTCCCATGGAATTCAAGTGATCACTTGATTTTCTGTGGTGAAAAAACAAACTCTGCTGCACCAGAAGGAACCGTGCCAGGAAGCGCGAGACAATCTGACCTGGGAATTACCCTGGAGGTTTTGCCAAGAACAGTCTCACATTTTCAGGTTGCCACTTCTATCCACAAGCAATTCCTGAGCATGGGATAACCTGATCCAGAGGAATAGTTCCATTTCAAACTGCTTTTCTTTTTTATCTTTCTGTTTTATCACAATCTGAACATTATAAAGTACAGAATTACGGTTCCCCACACGGCTCTGTAAACAGCAAATCTTCTACAATACTACAGATCATTGTTACACTGCTCTTCGGGAAACCAGGTTTTTTTAATGGGGGGAATAAGAAAATGTTTGTCCTTAAAATTATTATTTGATAATCACTGTCTCATCATGTTAAAATGTTACCTCTTTGCTGAACTTGGCATTCAAATGTTGTAAAATGGCTGATGTTTGATATTTGTTAAGTCCACATGAATACTGGACTTACAGAAGGTGTAAAGAAGATTGCACATTTTAATGAGAATGGATAATACTTCTGTAATTTCTCATCTCTTACAACAGTTATCACAAGGAAAGGGTAAACGTATGCCATGCTGCCTTGTTACAAGAGCTTAAATGTTGTGTCCTTCCATTTAAACAGCTTCTCTGTTCTGATCTTCCCAGTGTTCTGTAATTAGAAAAGCCAGCCATTTTTCTTCCACCCTATTTGCAGTTTCACTGATTTATAGGAAAGCAGTAGAGCTGCTTATGACATATAAAATAGAGGGCAGGTCAAAACTGTGGATTATATAGTAATGTTCCATATAGAACATGTGGATTACTAAAATCTTATTTCATAAAGTACAAGAAATGGAAGTATTGCTTGTAAATAAGTGAGGCACAACTGCAATTTCAGTCTCAGACAGATTCTAATTTCCTTTTTGAGCTATGATTATTATTTGCACTGCGGTGATGTAAGGACCTTCTTCCATTCACTGGAGTCATCTTCTCTGAAGCTGCACAGCACCCCAGCAAAAATGATAGTGCTAACACGAAGGCAACAGGGCCCTGATGTCAAAAACATTATGAGACATGTAGGGCACCCTGAAGGAAATAAGAAGTAGGAAAATAAATATTGTATGCATTGAGACAAAAAAAAGAAGGCGGGAAAGTCACAGAGGGGATGAAGGAAATAATGAAAGAATATAGTCTTTCCATCACTTCTGCTGTCAGACTAAACAGTAAAGAAATTATATGCCTCATTTTTGTAGTTTTATAAAAAGATTTTTGTAAATAAGGACTGATTCCCCCACAAATGATGCTTAAATGTTCTATCTGTAAAGTAAAAGTGACTTATTCGTAGATATGAAAAGCTGATGATATGGAGGCGTTACACTGCTTGAGTAAAATGGCAAACTTACATCTTTAAAATTACCACTTTGTTTCCATTATTATGTGGATGCTCTATATAAACAGTAAAGTTAACTGCATTTGTTTGCTTAAGCATGTATTTATTCTTTATGCAATGAGTCTCTGCAAATCACTTCTTCCTCATATAACTCCCAGATGAAACAGATTTTCTCACTTATAATATTTTTCTGGGCTTGAAGCTGTCTTTTTAAGGCTAGAAAGAAATGGAATAGTTTTCCATATTTTTAATAGGATTGAAACATGGTTTACAGTATGGGGAAAATATTCGTTCTGTGTCAGTGAACTTTTTAAAGGTTCAGAACTATAGTTTAGTCCAACTAGGCACCCAAAATTCCAATTATTCATCCAAACATAGGAAAACAGTGAAGTTACAAAATCAAGCTGGAAATTTCACAAGCCTTTTGAGAATTATTTCATATTCTTTCTCCTTTTTGATCTGAAATTAAAGTGCCCTCGGCATTATTCAGCATCTATGAACATTGTCTTGATTAGAACCATAGAATACAAACTCTATAGAACAGAAAAATAATGGGATATGATGAAAGGACAATTAGTTGACGTTTTTCAAATACCTTTTAAAAAGGATAATAGTTCATGTTACTGCTTCTTTTGTCCAAATACATTCACACAAATCACTACCATTTTACTTTACTTGTCTTGGTACTATTACATAACGCGCTCAAGAGATTTTATAAAATAAGAGTTACTAATTTACTCTGAAGCAGTCAATTCACATGAACAAACTAATAATAATAAAGTAGCAAAAGGTACCTAGTTTCTTGTTGGTGGGAATTGATGCTGCTTTTTTGAATGAGTAAGAAACACTAGGAAATTGTGTATGCTTTCTGATCCATCATGGACAAGCGTGTAGCTGCAGCAGTTTCCCAAGAGTTCCTTGAGTTTTAATGTGATAAACATAAATGGAATATGCTGAACCTCTCATCTTCTGTTGCATTGTCTGCTCTTACATCAGAGGCAAGGACACGTCCAAAGGGTAGACTGCTTTGCCAGAGATGGACAGGTTAAGTCTAAGCAAAAGAAAATTAAGTGCAGGTCTCATCAAAAAAATCTTTAGTGCACAAGACGTGCCAGATGTACATGTCATACATCCCAGCTATTTGCTTCCTGGTATTTTTCTTTTTGGCAGAGTTTTAATGCAAGACACAACTAAAATATCTCAGCCTTCATTTCAGCTGGCACAGTTGGCTAGCTTGAGCAGTTCATAATTGTCAACTCCAAACACTAGCTTTCCAACAAAAATTGTTTTACAATGATCAGGATTTGCTCTGTTAGAAAAGTTTGACCATTTCTAAACTTACCTATTTCTTCTTCAACTACCACAAAGCAATAACTATACTGTAACTCCCCCATACTCTACTGTTTTTTTATACAAGTTTATTTCTGACTAAGCAAGCTGGTTTTCAGGCCTGAAGAAACACGAAGGATGTGCCAAAACCACACAACAGAACACAGGGATGAGACACTCATGCAAACAGCAGTTGAGTTTGAGTCTTGCCAGAATAGCAAGACGTGCCTGCTGACTAGCAGAGGCAAAGTGTTTCCTTGATATATCCACCCACCTTTGGGATCTGAGCTGGTACCTTTCTAAGCAGTGCACAGAGACGTGCAGATGTGACAATTTAAAAGGGCACAGACCACTAATGGCTCTGGAATATCTCTTGTCTGATGTGCATGCACCCACAGATTCTACAAATCTTACAGCCTAAAGTAACAACACAAACCCAAAGGATGAATGCCTATTTATTGTTTTATTCTTCAAACAAGCTTTCAAGAAAATGAAATTTTGTGCCAGTCTGATGAGCCAGCTATCTTAGATCCATGCCATACAAAAGGCTAGCAATTAACATTAGCTATTCAGTACGAATAGCTAGAGATCCAGCTCAGTCTGAATAAACAGTGTAAGAGGGACAACACTACTCTAAACAGACATTGCTACAAGTTCTCATCACCTACTTTTCTTGGTAATCACAAACACATATGTTTTACTATTTACATTAGAACCGCTCTTACTTGGATCACAGGAAGAATTAGAGATCATCTCTTCTACTTCTCAGATTAGTTCTCTTCGCCTACGAGCCTACAAACTTATTAATTTCCTTGAATATTTGGTTTTCTCCTCAAGTTTTCCACAGGCCACGCTGAGTGAGTTATACCTGCCCTGTGTTTGTGAGTTTTACAGGCTGTTTTGTTCTCTTTGCCTGCAGAACTCCTCTCACGCCTCCGCTCGGATGATCTCATTCACGGGTTTTTGTTTTCCCTCCTGCAAGAGAAGACCCAGTGACTAACTTTCCCTCACATTCCTCCGGGAAGAGGTGCCTAAAGCAGTCTCTGTCTTCCCTCAAACCCTGCTCAGTGAACCAACAGCTCCCCCATCTTTATTTGTTTATTTTATGCTTAGCCTGCTAATTTCATCATCAGACATATGCCTATAGAATATAATCATTCTTTCTAAATGGCAATAGCCTAGAGTGACCAGGCTGGACTGCAGCGTAAGTGCCCTGCACAACCAGATCTCTGTATATTTCACCAGAGCTCTTGAAACTGGACTCAAAATAATAGAGCCCTTTCTCTACATCAGGCTTTTACTGCTTCCTACCAGAGTTTAACCAAAATCACAAGACTAGCCTTACATGTGTTATTTCAGCATTTCTGCAATCCATAGAAATGAAGAATTACAGAACAGCAATAACAATGACTCACTTTATAAGAAAAACAAAAAAAGACTTTTTTTTTTTCCTACAAACCACAACAAGCTTTTGATTGAAGTGTGGCAAGCAACGCTGACAACTTGGTTCGGTTCCTGATTTAGCCTAACCAGGCCTCTATCTTTAGTCTTGGTAAAACAAAAATGATTATTGCTAACACTAACGGGTACTTTTGTTACCCAACCAAGCAGGAAGGCTACAAATTCCGCGAACAGAAAAAAGTCCAATTTCTAGAAACTGATAACCCCTTAATATCTGTGTTTTGTAACGCATTCATCATTGCGGCCTTCAAGGTTCCAACACACTCTGATTAAAGCGAACACAAAAAGAAACCCGTACATTTCTCACGTCATTCCCCAAACAGCTTTTTATTTACTTCATGTTACTCTGTTTTGACAATGCTGTTCTGGGAAAGTCAAGGTAAAGAAAAAGGTTTGATTTTTCACTGTAAAAGCAATGAGGTTTGGAGCATAAAGAACAAAAGGACTCCAGAAGAGTAAGAAAACATGGCACTAGCACTCAGTATCTGCCATAGAAGAGGACTTAGATATCTAATTGGTTTTTAAACACCAAAGTTTTTAATCAACATAATATATCAAAGATTATTTGCCAAAGCCTTGCTGAGATTATCAGAACATTGGGGAAAACTGTTGCTGCTGTATTTCTTCAGTAACTGAGCAGAACTGAGCAGAACTTCCCAAGAAAGTAGCTTGTTATTTAATTGCATCATTACATTTGTAAAAGGAAGAATTCAAGCAGAAAGAAATCGAAAACTAACATCAGCTTCTGTCTTTTTTCCTCCTCTGGAACCTAAACAATAATCTACCCCGGTGTGTTCAGATTCGAAGACATGAATGCCACCACCAATCCTGGTTTTCTCAAAGGGTCTGAAAACAACTCTGTACTGTGTGATGAAATGCGTTGTTCATGATTCAGAGACTGACAGAGGCCAAATAATGTCTATGTTTAATTGAATATCCTTGAGCTAAGCCATTGGCTTTGCTTTCTGCTCTGCCTCACACAAGTATAAATTACAAGCAACTACAGAAGAAGGGCTTCATCAGGGTGAAGTTTGTGCTTGCAATAACTTTTATAGCATAATTCTGTATATACTTACAGGAAAAAAAAAGATATTGCCACAAGTGTCTCCCTGTCTGCTCTATCCACACTATCTGCTGGTGTTTATGTCAGAAAAGAGAAGTCCTGGAACAACTATAACTTTACTAGCACTTAGAGAGAGATGCAGTCAAGCAGGGAAAACACACATACAGTATTCACAGGATGTTGCTGGTGTAAGGCAATGTGTATGTATATACATATATACCTGTGTGTTAACTAGCAAAATAGAGGGAATGTGAACCCATCTCAAATAATACTGATTTCTGCTCTTAAACAACTGATAAGTCAGTCATGCAAATCTTGGAAAAGTATTTTAAAACTACTTCAAATGGTTCATATTGTGGCCTACAAAGTCTCCAGGTTAAAGGTTTTCATTCAGGGCTACACAAAGGAATACAATTTTCTTTTCCGTCCTTTCATCTTCTTCTCCTCAGTAGGGCAGACTACACACAAGGCAATGAAAGACTTAACACACTATCATATCTGAAAGCCTTTGTGACACTTCTTTTAGAAGCGCTTCCAAATTCACGTCCCATAAATTCTAATAGCTCTGCACTATATATATTGGAGGCTGCATTTTTAATACATTGCCAGCTGGGAAAAAGAATGCTGTAACTCTCTTCAAATGCAGGGTCTCTATTTCTTGAGGAGATCTTTGAGGTTGGGGAAAATGGTGTTCAAAACAGAACATCCATAGTTGAGGCTAACGGGATCTATAGATGTTTAGCATCTGAAACCAAGTGGGTTTGGGGGGGGGGGAGGGGAACAACAAACAAACAGAAGGGATGGATTTCTTATTCTTGAAAATAAACTATAGACTAGCAATCTGAAATGGGACTATCATCTTTTAGTCATCTGTGTCTATTTAAGTGTGCTCAAGGCATACTTAAGCTTTGCTTTCATGAAAACTCAAAGATTAAATATATTATTCTGCTCTTTCATCCAGAAAGCAAGCCAAATAATCTCTTTTATGAAATCAGCCATTCCATGCTTAAGTTTAAAAGCCTCCCTGCAAATATGAAAATTATGTCTCTCTACAGTAGCACAGAGAGAAACATAGTACTACATAGAGTGTCAGCCTCTTAAAGTCATTGCAGTACCACAAACACTGCCAAGAGATAACTGGCAGTAGCTGGAGACAGTTTCCATGGAGAAAGCTTGAGATAAGCTGCGTCTTGCAGGAGTATCTGAGAGAAGCTTGGGTAACTCTGTTTTCACAGAAACAACATGTGTTTTCTGCAAAAATACGCTTCCCTTACACAAGGCATGTTTGGCATTCAGAGATTCCTGTACACTGGACACAATAAACTTTTTATATTGCAATAGCAGCTTCTTGGTTGTATGTAAATGATGAATTTGCCACTTTTTTGTTTGTTGTACCTGACTCATTTCTGCTCTTAGAGGGAAAAGTCAAGTAGAAACAAGATATGTAGAAGAGATACGAATTCTCACCTAGTTTTGATGGATTATGTATACACTTGTTATGGTGTTTAATGCATGGCACTTGCCATTAAAGGTTATGGGGTCCTTCTCCAATAATTTAGTTATTTATTTTAATTAGGATATTTTACAGGAGTTATATTAAATCTTCATAGAATCCTAGAATAGCTTGGGTTGGAAGGGACCTTTAAAGGTCATCTAGTCCTACCTTCCCCGCAATGAGCAGGGACATGATCAACTAGATCAGGTTGCTCAGAGCCCCATTTAACTCCAATTAACTTACTAAGTTGAACAAAAGCAAACAGCACTGAAGTGAATGAGAAAACACCTGATGATTTTCCCAGATTTTTATTTCATGTACCATGTATCCCATTGTCACTGACATTTCAATATTATCTTACTAATATCACAATGCTTCTGAATCTACAGAAGCATAATAAATGCCTAAGCTAACCTATCATGTGCAAGCCCTGTGAGCCCACTGTTGTTAGAGCACTGAAATCAATGGTTTTTAACTCATAGAACCTCCTTACAAGAGGGTGAAAAAGAAAATCTACCAAAAGTGAATGTGAACTGCTTATGTTCAAGAATTTGTTACAGAATTACTTGCAGATAAAAAAAGAAGTGGGCTCCCTACTTCGAGATAACTACTCTCCTTCTTTGTCCCACAAGGCATTCAGGAGCGTTGGAATATATTCACTGTAGGGATGTGGTTAAGAAGCACAAGCCAAAGCGCATTACATCCTTCTCTCAGTGCGCTCCTAGAGAAATAAAGTGGCCTTGATTCTCCACAGTTCAATCCTTCTTAGTTTAAGCCCTGGCAATTTCAGGCTACTTTACTTCTCAAAGAAAGAATCCACACTGGGGTTTAATGTACTTGGGTACTGACATAACCAGGACTTTGAAATCTCTGGCTGAAATATCTTACATAAGAGGTAATTAATTATTATGCCATTACTCACTTATTCAGACCATTAAAACATCTAAAGGCAACAGGAGCATTCAAGAGAAATTTTAAAGGACAGCAGCTTTTCGCAATGTGTTACAATGTTCAATAGAACTGACTTTTGACCTATACAAAAGACTAAGACTTTTTCTGCCAAAAACTTTTGGCAGCCTGACCAGACTCACTCATACAAGAAGTACAGTGTGCTTTCACATCGATTCATTAAGTCCTACTGTGAGATTGCAGCGTGTGAGGAAGCAAGAATAGGCATTTTATACCATTTGACTCACTGCAGCCAGTTGCTGAAATAACCTGAAACTGTTTTTTTCCCAGCATTACTGTTCTCATCGTGACTGAAGCTCATTGGTGAGGACTGAACACATCAGCTGACACAGCAGCTGAGTCAGTTAACTGATTATTAGCATTCCAGCAGGTCTGAACAATAGCAGAGAGTCAGAAAAATTAGCAAGATTTAAAAGATGTTTTGTATCATTCCGTTACAAAAAACAATCACTCCAAGGACTGCTGGTTCTTCAAGAAAAAAAAATAATCTACAGGCTTAAAACTTGGTGCAGAAACAGCAAGATATCAGAAAGCAGCTGCTTAAATGAAATAACATCTTTGTGTTCACTTCTTTTAAAAAATGTGTGGTTTTTTTCTTTTGGAGGGTTGAATTTTTCAGAGTTGGGGACTACTGGCATTTGTAAAAAGGCTTAATTATTTAATCTATTTAATCTATTTTACAAAATAGACATCGGGAAATCCTACCCAACCAATACAAGACTGCCCTCAAAGCAGTTCTAAAGAAACAACTTTGGTCAGTAAACTTCTCGCTATTTTATCTAAAAAACAAGTTCATTACTAAGTTAGATGGTGATGTGGACCATGATATATGGTAATATGAATATGTGAATACACAACTCAATTGCTGATTGACACTACCCAAGCAGAGAAAAAAAAAAAAAAAAGAGATTACTCTTGAAGTTTTTTTTATGGCCATGCAAAACGATGCAGCATTTTCATATACTTCCTCTTGGGCAAATAGTAGAAAAACCACAATTTTCATTGGCTGTATGAGCTTTTGGAAGATTCACTAACAAAGAAGACTAAAAGTTACCATTATCCATTGGCCCCTCCCTTTAGATCAGTCTCTTTTAGATTAGGTAACTCCCTTTCAGTATTTTTAATTATTTTTATCTACAGCACATCCAGTAACCTTATCATATAAAACTGCTGTCAAAAACATCCCTAAAACAAACCATTGTTCTAAAGAATTATGATACTTTTCATTCTAGGCAAACTGAGGCAAAGAAGGTTGAAATATTTACCTGCTGTCCCTCCACTTAGTTGTTGATTCAGAAATAGAATAGCTTTGTTCACTAGGAGTACAATTCCTTCCTAATCTCATTCACTTGTTTTAAAGATTTGCCATCATGTTTACTCTTAACTTTTTCCTTTCAAGCACAGAGATAAGCAAACCAAAAAGAGTTTTAGAGCAAGTCAGAAAGATAGACTGCAGTCGGACAAGATTCTGTTCGTAGCTTGAACAGACAAAAGCACAAAACCACAGCGTGCTCAGTTCCAAAGCTTTCATTGAGCAGAGCTCACCTGCAAGTGTCTCCCAACGTCTGTGACCACACCGAGGTTTATCTACACACACCACTGCCCTATTTCAGCCCAATGCACAGCCCATGCTTTTGTGAGCTCATAGATATTTTCATAAATCCATTACTTTTGCTTCTCTTGATATAACTGTATGATAAATAAGACGCAATCATGGCCTTTCACATCCTTAATACATAAACTTTAGAATAAGCTGACAAAGGAACAGACTACAAAAACTGGAACACTGAATTTTCAAGAGAGCATCTAAGAGAATATGAGATTCACTTGGAGATATTTGTGTAACATCAGAATAGATTTGTTTCTTAAATAGTTAAATCCTGTGTGTACTTCAGCCCAGAAAACATGGTAGAAGCAGGTTAGAAATCAGATTTATTAGCACGCTTAAACCAATTAAGAATGAAGTAAGGAGAAAGAAACAAACTATTTCATACTAAATGTCTAAGCCTGGTTACTATTACTGCAAATAAAACCCAACATACTACATGTTTGAGCCTGTACACTGTGTAGTAAGTACAGCTGTACGGTGAGGGTTACAGTCACAACTCACAAGCGATGGCATCAGCTGTCCAGAGCTGGTCCAGCTGTGAGGCATCAACTGGTGGCAAGCTGGAACTCAAACTAGAAGGATCTGCCCACTGGGGGATGTTTTCTTCATGACAATAATGTCACTGCAGGAGACAAGGGAGCACGTCTCGGAGGCAGCTGTGTGCCTTGCCAGGCAGTAGCAGCCCTCTGTGTGGTACAGTGGCTGAAATCTGATGAAATATTCCTTTTGTAAAAAAAATCAAATAGAAAGCCTCAACACCAATAACCCTGGAATGCTGAAAATGAAACACTGTCCAGGGTGGTGACATCACTGATAAGTGTAATCCTGGATGAGCCACAGACTTATGAAAATTCAGAAAGATTGAACAGGGAGAGGAAAGCACCCATAAACCAAAACTCAGCTCCAGCCAGCACATGTAAGTATTGATTGCTCTGTCTATTTCACGGCATGCAAACTCTCAAGTTTTCACTGAAATTACCTTCCTGGAAGTGTTACTCGAAAACTACTGATACCAAATGCCCCCTGCCTATCTGACATGTAATATTACATCATAAACATCAATAGGGTGGGAGATGCTTATTAAAATCAGCAGGGAATAACAAGGTTTCTTCTGGTTTCACCAGAGGGTAAATCAGGTTCATTTAAGGGGTGTAAATGAGATTAGAAGTAGAGCAGCTGCACATACTTTAGAGAGGCTTATCATAACATAAACAGAGGTGTTTATTCATAAAAGTGTAAATGCTATAATTTCTCACTGCTTTGGTCTGTTTTCTAAGTAGTTTCACACATATATAGATGCTGATGTCAGAATAACCCATTAGATCATCTGCTGTGACTTTCTCTAGGTACTAGGCCTTTAAATTTTGCCCCATTAGCTTATTTTTTATTTAAAAAGCTTGTCTGTAACTCACGCTTGACTAAAACATAACTTCTGTTGGGCTAAAACATGTCTCCCAGGAAAACATCCAGTTTTGATTTGACATGAAAGACATTAAAACTGAAAGTCTATCAGTTCTCATAGCATTTTGTTCCAGCAGTTAGTTACACCCTTCCTTTTCAATCATAACCCCCCCAATTTGAATTGTTTTGCTTCAGCTTTCTACTATGAACTTCTCTTATTCTGCTATATTAAAAACCTTTTTCCTATTACACATTTTCTACCCCAAGAGATACACACGCAATGTTAGTCAGGCTTTTTATACACAAAGACAGATTTAAATCATCATCATCAACTAAGTAAATTCAGTTCTTTAAACGTTTATGTATGCTAAAACAAAGCAAACCAAACCAAACCAGAATTTTCTCAGTCTTAGTTTGATTAACCCAAGTAAACTAGTAATTGCTAGAAGAGCAATGAAGACTGGGTCAACTTGGTTTTAATTTCAGCTGGCAGCCTACTTTTTTTTTTTTTTGTCCCCCCCCAAACACCTCTATAAATTTTAGCACTTTCACCACCCAGGTTGAAATTCTAATTTTATTATCTACTCTGTTGTTCTTACTTGAGTTAGCCAACTCAGATTTGCCAACCCAAATTAAGAACACTCCTTGTTATTTGCTATTGTAAATGTATATTAAAGGAGTCTGGCAGAGTCCTTAGCTCTTCTGGCTTCCAACTGCAGGACTCTCAAGTCTCCCTGACAGAGGCAGAAGATGCGACTACACCTTGGCATCCCCAGGGCACATCCCAGCCCAACCCTCAGCAACGTGAAGTGCTGAACTGCAGCCTGGACCAGTTGAAGTGCAGGCAACTGGCCCATTCCCCCACTCCTGCCAGGGAGGCAGCGATGTCTGGCAGAAAGGCAGAGCAGGCAACTGGGAACAGTAAAGTTTCCAACCAGTGCAGCTAAATCCACCACTCTTAACTGCTGACTACCCAGGGTGACACGCAGTCCTGACACAAACTCCAGACTACACTACATCTTTTATTTCCCTGATTAAACAGTCCCATTCCCTCCAATATATACTTTTTTTTTTTTGTCAGGGAGAAAATGAATTAATTAAAAGACAGTGGAAATGCATACATCTGCAGAAACCAGGCATATCAAAAAGAAGGCTGTTGTTTTAGCTCGAGGTTTCGGCTGAAGGAAGGATCAAAATTAATGATGACCTCAATTAAGTTTCTACAGTATCTCTGGGGAAACTTCAAGCCATATGTTGAAATCCCTTTAAAGTTAATGGGTATTACTGTTCTCCCATCAAGGAGATGCTTATGCATCACGTTTCTGTGTTGGAGGACAGAATGTACCAAAATGACTGTGTGAGGAAGGGAACAAAAGGACAAAGAGGTCACATTAGACGCAATGATATATACTTTTCTGGTTTAGAAATTTAAAGGGATGTCATGCAGGAAAGAGATAAAGAGAAAGACAGAGTTTAGTAATATATGGTCAATGTTCACATATGTTACCCATCAGCAGAAAAGCTATTTGAACTGAAAGGGAAACTATGCTGAAAATTCAAAGTCAGTTAATTAAGTCCTTATCATCTAGTGAAGTGATTGAATGGGCTACAACACAACAGAAAAGCTCACCCAACAGTTAATTGTATTAGTTTCAGTAGGATTACTACAGGGATGGAGTTGGCCCATGTCTTTAGGTGACCCACAGCCACAGATTGCAGCATGGGTGACATGTCCAATTACCCCGCATGGAGAACAAAGACACAGGTGGTCCATGCTGAACCCTGGATTTTCTACAATGAGTAAAGGAATAAAACAGCAAAATATATCTCCATTATTATATATACCCATGAAGATTCCTACAGATATTAGAATGTCCTTCCTACTAATAATTCTCTTTACACTTAGAAACCAAAAAGAGCAGACCTGTTGTATTTTTGTAAATAAAACATCTTAGAAACTCACTCAGGACACTAAGGAAGATTTATTCAATTTGCTTCTAAAAAGCTTGTTTCTTTCCCCATGACAGAAACACAATTTCTCTTTCAGGCATTTCCACATACGTTTTTGTTGTGGCCTTCATTCATGGCCAGCTACTGCATCTCTCACAAATCCTTATGACTGCCTTCACTGACAAGGATTAGATAGCACCATTAACCCATAGTCAAGGGCACACTGTCACTTACTAGACTTTTTTTTTAATCAGACACCTTTGATCCCAGCCAATACTTATCTGCTGACATGTCACTAAGAATGCAATCCATATTAAAAAAAGGTCCACAGTGGATACTCTCCCCCAGTAAATACTGCCCAGAAAACAAGCTCACCCTGGGTAGCGTAAGGTATGCAATCAAAAGGGCCAGAAAAGGAGGAAGGCAATAGGAAAACAATACAGTGTCAATTTTTAATTTAAAAATGAAACAATTTGCAAAAGGAGATGTAAAAAAAAAAAAAACCCGTCCTATATGTAACAGTTTAGGTCAGATCAAAACAAAGTGAAGTTTTTACTCCTTCTCAGGGATTTGAACACTCAGTTCTCTTTCCAGGAAGTGGAAATGGTGTAGGTTCCTTTTGCAGCTTTTCAATTTTAAGGCACATTCCATTATCATTCTTAATGACAAGTTTTAGATCAGTTTGCATTTCAGTGGCACATAGTTTATCTCTTTACATTTTTTTTGTGATTAAAATTGACACTGGTATTTTGTTTCCAAAATTCATGTTGCCTGCTATTCTACTTCTTGTACGCTTTTTTAGAGTCCATCTGCATTCATTATTTGGGAGGAGGAAACCTAGGTTTTAGAAAATGCCTTTTCTTTTCTCCAGTGATATTCCTGATATGTATGAGTGTGACATTCCCTCTACCCTCACTTGCAAGACCAGAAAAAAAATCTCAATAGCCTCAACCATGACTACTTTAAAGAGGTGCTTGGTGCCCTCACTACATTTTGCTACCTAGAACTACCTCAAACTACCTCTTCTGAAGGGAAGACGCAAGTAGAAGTAGGGAAATCTGACCTATGCCAAGCTCCCCGAAAACCTCCCAGCCTAAGAAGCCTGTCCCCATCTCT
Organism: Gallinago undulata; assembly: GCA_026546715.1. Taxonomy (NCBI): domain Eukaryota; kingdom Metazoa; phylum Chordata; class Aves; order Charadriiformes; family Scolopacidae; genus Gallinago; species Gallinago undulata. The sequence continues at coordinate 71,014,404 of JAOTQQ010000032.1, read as the reverse complement.
CCTCGTAGCACACTGGTGTCTTATTATCTCACAGCTGGGGAAGAAGTTCAAGCACATGGGACAAGTAGCTATTGTTCTGTAAAGCAAAATTTCTTTTTTTTAAATATAGCAATGTAAAACTGCATGATGACTTTGCAATTAAAAAAAAATAGTTTAGGCCACAAAATTATATCTGCCAGATGATTTACAGTTGTCTGAGCAAACTTAACCTGGTCATCTCATCTGTATACACAATGAAACTATCTTCGAAAATAAGATTATCTACTGCCTTTCCCCCTCATTTTACCTCAGGCATTCTGTTTATGCTCAGCACACACAAGGGAGCTGAATTATGCTTTCCCTGTAAGTGTTCTTTTTCTACCCTTTGCATTCTTGACTTTGTAACTTCCAAGAATAAGGATACAAAAGAGCAAACAGTCCAGCCTCTCAATTTTACATACAATCATGTCATATGAATATGGTAAGCTCTGTTTTGAAGTTGTCTTATCAAACGTGAGTTTGATCTACCACTCTGATTGGAACACCTGACACCACCAGAAATGTTATGCATTAATATTCAGGAATAATATAGTTGTTCAAGTGCCAACACTGTAATTTATCTCAAGTTTTTCTTCAGCTTTCCTTTTATTCCAAGCCTATATATTATATGTGTGTATATGGATAGACAATTTCTAATCTCCTCCTTTCATTTTAGCTTAACACAACTCTTCAGCCTCACTGCTTATGGTGTGCTGTCCATTTTATCCTAGTAGTCTCTTTCTTAAACACAAATATGTTGCTTTTATTTTCCTTCTTTCCCGTAGTATTTACTACATACAAAGAGATAGGTAAAGGATTAGAAAGTTCTACCAATGCTATATTGTCACCCCCTATAATACTAAGAACTGCTTTCTGAACATCTAATGAACTTCCTTCAACTCCCAACAAGAAGTTGAATGAATCATTAATCATGGGTGGAAATGAAAAACTCTTGAAAAAGTTTAAAAAGGGGGAAAGTAGCAATCAACCTATTCATTTTCAAAAAGCTTTGCATGGTTTTGTTATCATGGATAGCTGCAAAATGGGATCCGGTTGAGCATCAGGTCTCAAATTAGACTCAAAACTAGAGTTTAATAACAATTCTTGTTTTATTCACACAATATGTGCTCATCATAGTGAGCTCATAAAATAATATGCAAAGAACACATAGATTGCTTGCCTTTTAGTTACCTAACTTACTTATATCAACAAGTGGGAATAAACATTAAGAAGGTAAACATGGCACACAAGCCCTGGTTTCAGATCAAATTGCTGTTATCAAGTCATTATCTCAAGAAGGAACAGATGGATCCGTTTGTTAATGGACTCTCTGATAATCATTAAAAGGGAGAACAGAGACATTGCTGCAGTAAGGGAAAAACAACATGCATACGGAAATAAAAAAGTATTTGTGTTTTTTCACAGAATGTTTTGTAATAAAGATTGGAATTAAGGCTTCTGAAGTATATGAATTCTAAAACAGAAGTCCTAAAGGCAAGCAAAAATTGAAGAGAACAGCATAATGTATGCCAATGACTAAACAATCCAACCACTTCTCTGAAACATTCTTCAGCTAAAAACACGCACTATTTCCAAAGCAGGATGAAATCTAGTTTTCTACATTCCACCATAAGATAAGCAACAAAAATTAAAGACATTATTGAAGCAATGAGACTACTCAATGTGACCAGAGATTATTCAAAATCAAGTCCCATTCAAGCACAACAGCCTCATGATAGGTCTATACGATAGTTGTGCAATTCTGATCACTTCCATCTACCATGGGAAAGGCACGATGAATTACCATTTATTTATTCACCTAAACCTTTGGAACTGAACAGGAAAAGGTCTCTCAGAAACCCTGTAATTGCACAAAAACTTAGTTGTCTCTACACAGAGATTTTGTATTGGATGATAGGACTCATAAGGTAGGGACCAATGGGTCATACTCTAACTGGAGGACAGTGACAAGTGGAGGACCACAGAGATCCATCCTGGGACGTGTCATGTTTAGAGTCTTTGTCAATGAGTTGAAGGAGACGATGGAATATACTCTCATCAAGATTACAGATGACACTGAATTGGCAGAACAGTCAATACACTTAAGGTCAGGGCTGCCACTCTGTCAGACCTATGTAGACTGGAGGAACGGGATCCTCAACAAGGACAGATGGAGAACCCTCCATATGGAGAGAAGCAACTCTCTTCTAGGTTTCTGACCAGAGACCAATTCTGTAGAAAAGGCCCTGAGGGTCCTTGCACACAGTGAGCTTATCATGAGCCCACAGTGTGCCCTGGCAGAAAAATAGGGCAACAGCATCTTTGGTTGTATTACCAGGAACACAGACAGTAATTAGATCAAGGGTAGTATTCGTTCCACTCTACTCAGCACTCACTAGATGGCATCTCATGTACTGTGTCTTGTTTTGGATTTTCCTGTGCAAGAATTGATAAACTGGGATGAATTCAGCACAGGGCCACTCAGCTGGTCAGGGGCTGGAGCGCTCATCTTGGGAGTGGAGACTGCAGGACTGGAGCTTTTCCAGCCTGGAGAAGAGATGGCTTTGGGGGACATCTATCAGCAGCCACCCACCCCCCCAGGCACTCAGAAGGTGGTTATCAAGAAGATGGAGTCAGGATCTCCACAGTAGCACATGGTGGGAAGCTGAGACAATAATTATAAATTGAAACAAGAGAGGTTCAGACTGGATATAAGGAGAATCTTTTTCACCAGGAGGACCAGCAAGCAATGGAGCAGGTTTCCCAGAGAGGATGTGCAGTCTCCACCTTTTCAGATCTTCAAAACCTGACTGGATAAAACGCTAAGCAACTTGGTCTGATCTCACATGTGGCTCTGCTTGGATGGAATCTGAGGTCTCTTCCAATCTGGAGTATTCTATGATCATATCATCCTTTCTAAACTATGTGTTATTTCATATCCTCTTCCTGGAACTTTCCACAAAGATAGATGAGAGGTGTACATCATTTGCCTTTTCTTTAGTAAACCCAATCCCCTCTCTCTTTTCCTACCATTACTGTTAAAAGACAAGATTAAAAGACAGCTACAGATGAGAGCTACTAAGAAGAGAAGAAAAAGGCACTGGAAAAATAGCCCGATATGTGTCTGATTTTGCCTTGGAACTGGGAGCTGCATATTTACAAATAACTAAAAATCAGCTAAAGAACATTGTCTGCCTGAGACTAAGCACTGTGGTCTGGCTCATATGCACATGCTTCTCTTCCAAGACACAACGGCTGCATCCAAACCGTCTACTGAGAAAACTTTACTGGTCCACACTATACTCACACATTATCTAGGAGAATGCTAACTGGCATGGCCAAAAAGCATGCCAGAAATTGTGTTAACAACTAAGTGTGGCTTTAGGGCAGTGCTTAAGCTGGAGCCTTGGACCCATTCTGTTTAGTCATAGAGACCTCTCCAGTGGCATCATTCATGTGTTTATCCACATACACCACATCAGATTTAGCAACAAAGAACGACAAGTGAATCTTAGGTTAAAAAAAAAAAAAAAAAAAAGAGAAGAAACAGAACTGGTAAATACTGCCTTAAGGATGATTATGGCAGCATCACATTTTTTTTCACTGAGAATTTTTAATAGTTTCATAACATTACAGGAGGCATTCGTTTTAAAGAATGGTTCACTTCATTCAGTTCATTTGACTATTATGATATACAGGTTTAATCTTAAAGTTGTGCCTCTGGAATACCGCCACGGTGTATTCATCCCTCCTGTTACACCTTCCAGCGCACCCAGCGAAACAATCTCAGAAATTTTTCCTTCACATGTCTATCAGTACTCAGTTACCACTCGACCAGTAATCCCATTTCCTGTATATCCTGCATATGTGAGTCTTTCTTTACACAAGTCAACGTAGCCTTGCAGCAGCCAGCCAATTTTACAGAGCCTTTAACACCAAACGTGCAAAAGCATCAACCACATCCTTGAGTTCCACCTTAATGAGGTGTCAATGAAAACACAACACCCAACTGGAATCAAAGAACTTTGTTCAGGTCCTGAGAAACTCTTAAAGCAAATGTATTTGGCAGCAGTTTTCAATGCTATAATCCTTAACAAATACCATAACCTCAGACACTAACATTTCAAGGTTCACATGATGGGTGTTTTTCAAGCAAACCTCGTGTGCTGGAATAGTACAAGCAGGGATGGGGAGGTGCTGTTAGGGAATGCATGCCTTTATGCTGCTCATTCTTAGAGGTCAGACTGGAATGCATTAGAAATGGAGGCAGAAGTAGCAAAAACTAAATATTATTGCCTATGTTATGCACAGAATCTAAAAAAGCACAAGGAAAATATCAACATGCACTGAGTGCTGAATTACTCTGGAAGGGTTCAGTTGTGACATCCACAGAGGAGGTGCCCAGGAGCTCAGAAGAGTGAGATACATGTCACGAAGAGTGATCCCCACCAGGAAGGTATGAGGATCACCTGCTAAAACCCTCTGCCATTCATTTCATGACAGTTCAGAGTAGCTTGGCTCACCAAAAAACATTAAGGGGAAATATACTGAGATAGGAAAAGAGCTGTCCCAGGCCAATACCACTCTGAAAGAAAAGTAATGAGAACTGCCTGAATGCTCAGAGAGGTCTCTCACTGTAACAGAGAATATTTGGAAGTGTCATTAACATTCCCATAAGATTATTATTCACATATTTATTAATTTATCAGTAATTTCACTTTAACGGAGGCTTATCCCCAAGGTGTGATAAAGCTCAGCACTGAGCAGGGACCTTTGCAAAACCACAACCATATCATGAGCCTAGAAGCTTACATGCCTGTATCTTCTGGTACTAATTAATGTGCTGGGGACAACCCATCTTGGTAAATCACTGTGGTCTCTTACTCCAGTATCAACAACTTAATGGGTTCTACTTAGCATTCCTGCTAGGGAATGGAGAAAACTTTTTGCTAAGTCTCCACGCTCCGAAAGAATCCTATATCTCACAGGCCCAGGCTTCTACAATTCTCTGGACCTTTTGTTTTGACTGAAGGAGTAATTACTGACAGACTGTGGAGACAGCCCCTTTGATTTGGGCAGAACCAGCAGGGCGACGACTGCGCTGCATTTTATAGGTGAGGAATTAGAACAACACCCCATACCAACAGAGCACATCCAGCATAACCGTAGCCTTGCCAAGAAAGCTGTGCTTTGGAGCACAACACAAGCCCCACATATCTGTGAAATAAACTCACTTCTGCTGTTATAACAACATTTACACTAGCAGTTCCAGTTGGCCTCAGAGATTACACAATTTCAGAGCCTCAGCTGACATGGTTATGTCAGTAAATGTATTTACTGGACACATTTTCTGAGATGCACAGACTTCTACAGAATAGAAAGAGAAATGAGAGTGTGGTAATCCAGACAACAGCGCAATGAAGAAAACAGAAAGTTAGAGAATTGCCTAACACAGCAAATCAAACAACACTCACTGAGCATCCAGTTCTGCAAGATCATAGAATTAGTTTGTTTGGAAGAGATGCTTAAGATCATCAAGTCCAACCATTAACCTTACACTGCCAAAACCACCACTAAACCATGTCCCTCAGTACATCTACAAGATGCTGGACTCTTCTTTGGAGAGCCAAGTCTTAAATCTCTCTTTAGTTATGGGAGTCAAGGGATCCAACACCTTTAAGCATTAAACCTACATATTCAGAAATCTTACCTCAGAAGAAATTATGCCATTGTCAATACATTTATTTTCTTGGCTAACTCACCATGAATTTCCCTTCAGTAAGCACTTGAGTACGTGTTCTGGAGAGGGAAATCACGGATACCGAGCTGTCGGGCTGCAAAAGCTGTCCTAAAAGCATGAACACAAAGCTGTTCGTTTACTGGTTTTGACACAAATAATAATCAGGTTAAGCACTGAAGTACATGAGGGATCAAAACAATCTAATGACAGGCTTTTAAAATAGACAAAGGCTTCCAAAGCTGCCTTCTAGATTGGAATATAGAAGCCGAAAGAATGAGTAAGTGTAAGTGGGTTTAATCATTGTTCAGTGTTTCAATCCAAACAGAAGGTCCATACTTAAAAAGGAATTAGACTTGGTGATGAAGATTTACAGTAGCCAGCAAGGGGTTTTTTTTGAATGAGGAGGGATCAGTACAGCTGAAATCAATTATTTTATGTGAGGCTAATAATGGTGAGAAGTCAAAAGTAGGCCAGATGGAAAAGGAAAGGCCCAAACTAAGGAACGTCATCCTTATTAAAAGGTTAGTGAGAAAATGTCCTATGCCTGTGATGCCTTCAGGACTGGCACGCTTCTTAGGCAGATTAAAATCAAAGAAATTGTAGAGGAGACAGGCATGCTGACTGTATCATCTTGATGAGCAAAATATATGAAGATTTCTATTTGAATGGACTCTACTCTGTAAGACTAAAACAACAGCTCTATAAATGTCCATGAAATAACTATTTATTTTAAAAAGAGAGAGAGAAAAGTCATGTTTGCAGTTCTTAAATACTACACAAAACAGGGGAATTCGGGCTTGCATCTCTTCATTTTGATGAGTCTTTTCACTTCTCCATTGCCCCTTGCTTGTCCATAACCTGGATACTGGATTGAAGTGATCTGAAGGAACTGTCTTCAATTACCTCAGATGAAGAGAAGGTAGCAAATATCTATGGAAATTGGATCACACCATCCTCATCTGAAAGCTTTGTTTTGTAAGTTAACTTTCTTTGATAAATTAGAGATTGTGTAGATATATCAATTAATTAATAATTAAGCAAGAAGTCAAATGCTTGCCAAATCCAGAGAGATTAGATTATTAATTAGGTAATTATTAATTTAATGTGAAAACAGAGTGATTAATACAATAATTAAGGAACACACAGGACCAGAAATTACTAAAATTGAAGAAGTAGTTGTGAAATATAAAATTCCCAAGAGAGTTCTCAGGGTATCACTCCTATTTTCAAATTTTCACCTTTTCACTAATAAACTTGGTACAAAAAGGGAAAAGAGAGAAATGTGCCAGGGAAATTTGGTGACAACATGGTAAGAAAACTTTGCCTAAGTCTATGCTAGATACCAGAATGGTGTAAAGAAACAACTGAATGATACTGAGCACTGGAGCCGTAAAATATAGGATGAAATGTAACAGGAAAGTATGCGAGGTTATACAGTTCAGGGCTAATAAGAATTATTATTCATTAGAAGCTGGTACATCTTATATTTGAAAATACTTAAGGAAAATGACCCAAGTATATTATGTACTCATTGGAGGACTGTTAGACAGTGGCTTTGTTTGGATATGACAACAGATGAATGTGGAAGAAAGGCATTTCCAAGAGAGAACTGGGGAAAAAAATTAATAGCTGCACCACTGTGGCAAGATCGATGACACTCCACCAACGATGGTCAAACCACTAATTAGGCTCAGGGAAGGGGTAACAGAAAGATCAGGGAAAGACAGAGGCTTTTTACCTCCAAGGATTGAGCTGACAGCACAACTTCCTAATGCAGGTAGTAGGATTAAACAAAATCTCTTTAATTCAGCCACAGCTAGGTTATGTTATTGTTGAAGCAGCAGAGGACTGTATTCAATGACTTGGAGGTGCATAGCATCCTTGTGTTCCTAACCACTTCGGTGAAGGCATTATCTGTGGTTAAAGTTCAGGTATAAAAAAAATCTACAAAAATAGCTGGGTGCACTTGTAGCAAAACATTCCAGAGATTCAGATTCTGAGCCCCACCATGAGCATGTTGCAATACAAAAAGCCTGAAAGTCAATGTATCTATGTAGTTTTGTGTTGACCATCAGAAATATTGTGGTCAAGAAACCCTAATGGATTCTTAACATCTTTCTTAAGAGGGACACCAGCACAAACTCAACTTAGGTCACCAGCATATGATAATAAAGTTTAGTTAGGGAAAAGATACTCCTTTCTGTCATGTAGGTCTCCTGGGTGAAGAGGAAAGGACATAAATGAATGGTGGGAGACAAACTCTGCTTTAAGTTTGAACACTGAATTTTAAAGTTTATGACTGGGGCAGTTTTTTTCCTTTATCTTAGTTTTATAAAACTTGCATCAGGAAATTATTTTAGATAATCAACAAACTTGCTAGAAACATTGTCCTTATCTGAATAAGCCTTTTCACTACACTTAATTTTCCAACCTTTCCAACCTTTCTAGGTTTGTTCAGATCTGGGCAAGACTGACTGAATGGTTTTGGCAATAGGTCCCTGCAGGACTGAGAAATGAATGTTTGTGTGTTTTTTTTTTAACTCGCTGACCTTCTGGGGCAGTTATGGAATTTTTTTATCTGACCCAGGGATTTTCTCTACTGAAATCTCATTGGCTATAAAACTACTGGAGATTTTAAGTGCTTTCACTCGAAGCAGGAGACCTCAGCACTGATAAACTCTGTCTCCCATGAAGGGAGACAATTTTTAGATTTTGTATTTAGTGGCCTCTCAAACCATTTCTATGTGATTAAAATTAGTAAGAAAACTATGGTAACACAATTATGGTGTAATTTCAGTCAAATTTCATGTTGGAAGAGACACTTTCTTCACTAGACACAACACAAATAGAATTTAGGGTCAATTGTGGATTTTTCTGTTACACTCCTGGCCACAAAACTCTGTGGTTGTTTTTTATCCAAACACACAACGCTCCAGTGCATGTCCTGAGTCTTCTCACTTTCTTTTCCCATTCTGATTATAATTATTAGGCAGGAAATGAATGACAAGTGAATATGAAGGAAGTCTACAAGTCCATGAATAGCGTAGAGAAAGGGAACAGGGAGCAAACTTTCACTCTTCAGTGTAAGACAAGCTACAGAGCACTCAAGGACAAACAAATAAATGGAATTACATTTTTATCACCCAACACCCACACTTCATGGTGAACCTCATTGCCACAGAACTTTGTGGAAGATGAACATTGACGTGAATTCTAAAGTAGGACAACTTCATGACTATTATATCTATTGGTGGCTATTCATAAGAATGGTGTGGCTGTCATCTCTCTGTGCACACCAGAAACCATTAAGCCAGAGGAAAAGCCAATCCACACCTGTCTTGCTCCTCATATTTATTTCCGAGAGCATCCGCTGCTCACCACATCCAGGGACAAGATGCTAGGCTTTTAGAGTTTTTAGAGATGCATGTGCTCAAGTTGCTACTTTTCTTTTTACAAAATAGATGTTAAGGTAAATGTTAAAAATTGAAATGTCAGAATTTATTTTCTTATCTCAGAATAACTAGTTTGCAGGAACTGGAAACCAATTCAATAAAAATTTAGAAAACATTTTTACTGGCAGGAAATCACCTGTCCAAGAACTACTTTAGGGAGACAATCCTCATGTCCAACTACTTTTATATTAAAAACAAATGTTCTGTGGTATTGAAAGCATTTCATTACACAGCTCATACACCTTATCTAGAGGTAATTTCTAACAGATTCCCGCTTGCTCTACCAACATGAGTGTCTAGGCACTCACTTGCTTACCCCAAGAGGAATTTATAAGTGAACTAAAATCAGTTCAAACAAAATCCATTTTTCCATCACTTTACACCCCAGCAAACTGATACAGACTAACTGTGATGAAGTTTCATGCAGTTTTTAAATGTGAAAAGAGGTGCAACGCATTGTACATATAAACTATCAATATTTCTTTTTAAGGGAAAAAATGTAGCTTGACATCCAAAATTTATAAACTATTTCTTTCCACAGTAAGGCACACGCAAGAAAAGAAATATCTAAGAACTAGTGACATGTAACATTTAGTACTCATCTCTGGCCTTTCTAAAAAAAAATAAAGCTACTTCAGCAGCCAAGTGAATACTATTTCCAAAAATACATATGCATAATGTAGTATTAATAACCATAAAATGCTGCAGAATGAATTATGGCTGCTCTGCTGCAGTTTTACTATGATTTGAAAGGCCAATACAAAGCTCCAGAAGTTTCTTGTGAAATTGAGAACCGCAGTGTGCTTCCTGCATTTCTTCAGCACGAAGGGCTTTGGCCAAGCATACTGAAAGGAAAACAAACATCTTCACACAAAAGCAGTAGTTGAGACAGAGAGCTGCATAAGCACAAAATACTGCTTTTCAGAAGTTATTTTTAACACCTCAAAATGCACCCCTTGCAGGATCCAGTATATTTTTTAAGCAAGGAAATAATTTCCTCTCTCTTGCTAACTCAAAAGTGAGAGCCACTGGGCTTAAACAGCTCAGGTCAAAACAAATTGTTTTTAGAACAGCCACAGAAACTGTGAGTTACTCCCAAGGAGAAAGCATTTTGTGTTCCTGTCCCAAATATTAACAGAAATGTTTCCATCAATAATTATCTGGTAATATTTTATGCCTGCACTTATGTTGTTCAAATAATGCACATGCTTTGTAATTTCACAACTCAAAAAGGCAAAAATATGGGCTATTTTTTCTTCAGGGATATCTGACCTATCATCAGAAATCTATATTGGAGAGTGTATCTGGAAATGCTCAGCACCCCACCATTCCCATTATTACAGCTGATGGTTTTAGAAGACATTTGAAAATCAAGGCCAATGACTCAAGTGCATAAACATGGATTATGGCTTCGACCCCTAGTGGGAGGTTATCTTTGCAGTCAGAAAACTGAAAACATTTGTTATTTGTTTCCTTTTTTTTTTTTTTCCCCCACAACCAAACTTAGATTCTGCCTGAAACTTGCAGCGAATTACTTCAGAGTTCATCTTGCAGTCGATACGTTCACAGCTGGGAGCCATTCATCCAGACTACAGTTAACATGCAGCTCACACTAAAAGGAGTCTAAAACTAAAAGGTTGGCTCTAGATGCAAAGTTGATGGTTTAAAGAGACACCTTGGACCGGATTGACGCAGACAGGCAATCCCGGGCAGTGCGTCTACACCATGAAATGGAGTGAAGCACGGCGATCCCTAAACTAGCAGAGATCCAAAACACAAGTTGATGAAGAAGGGGAGAGCCTGGCACAGATGTTACCTGCACTCTGAGCTTTGAACGCTGCCAGGAGCGGGGTCACCACACCAGGCCACTCAGCACTTCTCCATCCAGAATTAACAAGAGCCAATTTTACGCCCCATAAATGTAAACACACTTGAAATCAAACAGAAAATTGCAGCTCAGGCGTCACCTGCCAGCGTTATACCCCCAGATTTCTAAACCACTCTATTTCTACTCTCTGGTGGTTTTAAAGCATCCTTTCCACCCCAATAAAGCAGTGGCGAGGGGCAGCACAAACCAACAGTCTAAGAGCACCTCTACAACGTTTAACTAGACTGGGAAGAACTCTCTCATCAAAAAGAGCCTGAATTTGTCAGCATGCTCCAGACACATTTAGGACTTGATATCTATCAGCCTCACCAAAGGAAGCGTGGAATTGTGACACTGCTTAGGAAGCAGAGGATACCACCTGCACAAATCAAAGCCAGAAACTTGAGAAATGAATGGCGAACAAAAAGAGAAACTGCTCATGAGAAAGAAACAAAGTTTGGGTCTCCAGGCTGTGGACTACTGAAAAAAAGCAGACATGCTTTATAAGGTTAACCCCAAGAAGGGCAACCCTGTCTGAGGGTTCCACATGCAAGAGGGTGCCCAACTCTGATTCATTAGTCAGAGAGGCAGACAAATAACACATAACACCAGTTTCTGCAGATTTCACCCTCTATCAGTGGCTCCCGTCAGTGTCACTCTGTGATAGGAGGACTCTGCATGTTTAATTCACAGCCAGGGATTTGGTGGCTTAAGGGAGCACCTGCTCCACACAGTGAAGATGACCTAGATGATCTTTAAGGTCCATTCCAACCTAAACCATTTGAAAGATCCCACAGCTGTCTCCAAAGACACTGGCATGTCCTGGAGGGCAGGGAAGCCCAGATCCCAGAACGAGCAGTCACAATAGCACTGAATTAATATCATCCAAGGTGACTCAAGCTCTCAGCAGTTCTCAACATTCAAGTCTGCAGTTAGTTTCTAAATCAATGTATCTAAAAAATAAAAATGACGTGCAAAGCCTCCACCATCTCCCTGTCAATTTTAATGAAATGAAGATTAGCAGAGTTACCACGTAAAACTATAAACAGAGACAAATTATGTATAAACATAATATTATGTTTAACAGCACAACTAAAGACTGATTGAAATGTTAAAGATCAGGAGAGGTAATATGTAATTAGTCATGATTGAATCACTTAAGGCTAACTGTTGGTGCATAGAATCTCAGAGGAATGGGATGTAATTTTGTGGGTTATTGGTATTTATCTCACTAAATAGTTCCTTGAATTTCAGTTCTGACTGAGAGGTTCTACCAGTAGTTACTGTGTCTGAAATAACACCCTTCATTTCTAGCACTGTGTTTGGTTCAAAACCTCAAAATAACTGCTCCCCTTTCAAAAAATGAAACCAGGAGTTCACATTAAAATGTATCTCCTGCAATGTATCTAGTATCTAATTATGTAAAAATAACCGTTAACTAGGGAAGAAAACAGTTACATATAAGCTTTTAGTATTTTTAATGTTACGGAACTTCCCTTAGTAAAACTCCAAAATGTAGTGGTTTTCTTTAGGTGAAGATGTTTAATTTTCTAGTCTGCATGTGTTTCTGCATTGGCTGAGCAAATAAAATTTTTTAAAAGTGAAACGGCAGAGATCTCTAAGAAGTTTTTTGTTTGTTTTAATAAATACAGCTTTAGTATCCTTTATATCTTTACTTCCTTAGAACAATTTCAGTTCCTGAGAAAACTTGGAAAACATTTGTAGCCAATGAAAAGTAGAAGCAACATTAGAAAGAACAAAGAGGAATAAGAATTAAGACAAAGATTTTATACAGCAACTCATAATTTGGAGTGCTGCAACTTTTTTTAATTCCCAATGCAAAACATTCAGTCTGTAAAGATTAGGTTGCTTAGGCACCACAACTGATATTCACAAAAACTGCAAAAAAAAAAAATTACTTCGCATTATTATTCCCAAGTGATACCCACCGTAAAAAATGAATATAAAGAATGAAAGCTCTAATGGGGGAACAAAAATGTATGCGGGCAGTAAAAATCAACCAGGGATTTTGGTCAAACAGACAATATTTTCTTATGAGCAAGAAAGATATTTTCCTGAAAAAAGAATTGGTTCTTCTATCTCAATTTTTGCATAATGCTTTTATTTTAAATCTTTCAGTGTAAGTTGCTAAAGGGGATATTTATCTTACAGTATCATTACATATACTCTCTTTTTTGCTGTGTGATCAAATTTTACAAAAACTATCCAAAACAAAAAAAAAAGTTACAGCATACACATCTGACATACATTAACAGTCATTATCTTATAGATCATATATGGAGGAATAGCCACATCCTCTGAAGTGCTGAGAGAATATGGAACCATCTATACATCTGGACTGTCACAACCTATTCCCATTGTGAATCATGGAAGGAAGTAGCCAGTTCACCTAATCAGACTGGATAAACTTACTAATTGAGGTTTTCTGGTACTCCTATAAACACTGAAGTATTTCTTTAGCATCCATGAACACAGAAAAAGGAAAATCCCACTTCTTGATTGCATTCATAATAAGATAACTTCAGTTTATATAAGATAAATTTGGTTTATATTATAAAAAAAGGCTTAGCAACTCAAAGGAATAAAATATATGTTACTCAAAAAAACTTTACCTTAGATTCCACAGAAGAGTCATGGCCTACAGGAGAAATCAACATTTCCCTCAGCAAGGAAGATCTGTTTTCACCACTGGTCTCACAAAGCTGCAGCTGAACTCACTGAACTTCCTCACCTGAAGAAGGGACTTGTAGCTCTGAAGTTCAATGCAGGATATTTAACAGCTGAAGAGGTTTTAGTATTTCATCTCAAGTATTTAATTACAACACTTCCTTTTCATGGAAGCATCTCGTTGACAGGTTTTATTTTCAGAACTTTTTCTTGCCTCTTCTCTTTTCCAAATTCAGAGCAAGTCTGAGGAACAAATGCTTGAAATCAACTAAGAACAGCACCAGAAATGCCTGTTTTCCCTTCAGATAGGAGGAATGTAACAATTTGAATTGCACTTTGCTGCTTAAATTCCATATGTGGCTCAAATTCAAAGTGTGGATCAATGCCATGTTCAAGGGAATGCAGGAACAGCCATGTTCATGGTGTGCTTCCTGGCATGCTCATTCTCCAGCTCGTTCAGCTGCTTTTTCACAGCTGAGAACCAGCATGTGGGAGCTCCTCACAGTCTGGGTGGGCTTTCAGGAACACACCTGAGGCTTCACTGACTGCAAGAAAAAGAAATCTGGTCCCAAGAAGTGCCTCTGGAAGTCCAGGTAAGTCTTGTTTGCTGGACCTTTGAGGCAAAGTGTTTTGAAGAATCGTGCCCAACAGAGAGAGGGACCCTAATGAGAAAGCTAATTCTTTTCCTAGGTACTCTCAGAAAACATCTCCTCAAGGAGTTTTTTTCCTCTTCAAACACCCTTGTCCAGAATACTGTTCAACCTGATATCTTCTTCCTTATCAAAAGCTTTTTTCCAGTAAATACATGGATCTGAGCAGCTCTTAGTGCTGGTCTATGTCCATAGTTACTCCTTCTAAATGATTCTGTCCACATTTACATCCATAATTTAGTAAAGTTGCACATTTAAGAGATTGTATGATGTTAGCCCAAAGGCCAACAGTAAAGAGCAATGGTATCTTTACTCGTGTCCCAGTCTTCTGCCATTGTTTTTTATGCTATTGTAAAAGCATACACTTAAAAACACAGATCCATGTTCAAGGTTGGAGGATGGTGACCAGAACATACTATTTTTTGTTGCCTGACATTCCCAGAGTCTTTGAAACAAGTAGCTATTCACTGGATCTTGGGACTGCATTTTGTTGTTCACTGCTGTTCACTGCTTATATCAATGGCTTTCCAACATATTGTCCATCCTTATTTTTTATCTGCTTCAGGCTGCTAGGCTTCTGCTAGGCTTATTAAAAAAAAAAAAAGGAAAAAAAAAAGGGAGAGATAAAGTCAATGTTATTCTTCAGTACGCATGGCATCTCAGAAAATGAATTGTAGCACTGCGCATTATTAGATGTGCAGGTAATGATGTATTCCCCCTGCCAAACTCTTCAGAGATAATAAAAATTACATGCTTGTTGCAGACACACTAATTATGTGCAGTTATGGACAAAAAAAAATTGAATCCCTTCCTGAGGTGCAGATTAGTTTGTATTGAATGCTGCCTTTGGCAAGGCGTTTGTGAATTTTATTTTAATTTTCTTAGCAGCAAATTAGAAATATATTTGAAAACTATTAAATTTGAAATACGGCCAGTGAAGCTGATGAATTAAATTGATAGTGGAGTTTCTCCACCATCTATTCCTGACTGAAAGGAAGGAAATTATTTCTTTGGCTCGCACAATGTGAGTTCAGTGTTTCATATAACAAGAGTATCTAGAGATGACAGACAAGAGCAGGACTGTGCCAGCTGCTGCAGAAACATATGTAACTACAGTTTCTTTTCAACAGCTCAATAAAAAGTTACTTTGTATATACTATTTCCTTTACTATTAATAGCAAAGGAACGTCCTGGGGGAGGAAAAGCCATGGCTAGAACAGGATAGGCCTCTGTCAAGCTGAAATGTCTAAATAAGCCCTGAGAAATGTAGACACATGGTCACAGGTTGTGAGTCGACTCCTGTCTGGCCTCGGCGTCGCAGAGGACGTTCCATCACCGGTTCCTCCAGGCACCCGCTGCCTCCAAAAGCCTGAGCGTCCAGCTTTCCACTCTGCCGCGCCAGATTTATTCAGCTGACAAAAGACATGTGGTTCTAATTGGTTTGTCCTAGATTTGGGATGTGGCATGGCACTGACAAAAAAAAAACAACCCAGTTCTAATCTTCAGAAGAATCCTTTTCAAGCTGTAAAAATGTTCAGAAACCGGATCAAACCACTGGGAACTCCCCTACCTTTTAAAAAGAGCGAGCTCTGCTGTATGTCTCAGAAATGCACAGCTTAATTAGGAGAAAAAATGGCATGGACCTTTGGTTCAAGGGAATGTCTTCTATGAGCGTATCTATTAGTAGCTGTAGCTACAAGAACCAGAAAACAAAAGCAGAAGCACCATCAGAAGATGAAAAAAATAGCCTTAATCATCACCCACATGGTGCTGGAAGATTCATACTTCACATGAAAAAAAGGAAAGAATCTTTTCTCACATGAAAAAGAGGAAAGCCACACAAATCCACCAAGGAATGTTCCTGGCCTTTTCTTTGTGTCAAGGCAGCAGCTTGGAGCCCTGGTCCATGACCGAGGCCCATGTCCTCAGCCCTGCACAGCAGGCAAAGAGGAAGGCAGCCCCTGCCTGGTTAGTCTGCAGCATTCCCAAGTTCCACCACTTCTGTACCGCTCCAAGCACCGTTCCCCACCTTTCTTCTGGCAAAAGACGTTTTACAGATGGTTCAAAACCCGGCATGTGGAATCCACGCAAAGCACACCAAAGCTCCAGCTAGGTAAGGAGGGACAGCAGATGGAGCAGGACAGAAGAGGTGACAACACCAAAGTTTCAGCTTCATCTGGTGATGTATACATTTTTGAAGACCCACAGGTAATGCTGGGGCTCAGTGGGACATGATGCAACCGTAGCAGCTTGCATTCAGAAGCAAAATGGACACCGAGCTAAGACACCTTCTCCATCCACATCTGGCTCATAGCCAGCCTAGACTATTTTGGCTGCACTAGGCTTGAGTAATGGGGATTTTTATCTGAATTTGAGTCCCCCACAACTTCCCCTTCTCCAGTGAGAGTTGCAGAGAAAGGTCAGAACCATCTGCACTGCCGAAGCCAGCTCATCCTCTATTTAATGAACTCCCCTCTAAGAAGTTAAGGCTCAACTGAAGGAAACCAGGTCTAAGTACAGCAATACTAAGCAAGATCCTGTTTTCATTCTTCTCTTCAGTAGAGCTACTACCAGCAGCAACACTGCGGGAGCAGTCAGCAGAGAGAACAACATTCAGCCTTGTGCTCACCCACTCAGTTTAAAAGAAAAGAAGTGTCTGTGGCTCTTTTCTTTGCCTTGTGCATTTATGCAGGTTCGTTATTTTAGTCTTTCAGTTACTACAACTTCCTTCTCTCCATAAAAACCTGGCAATGGCTGCAAGGCAGATCAGTCATTCTGGGCAGAAAGATTTAATTTGCAATTTCCATTATCATACTCAGACAAAACAACAAAACTCTTAAAGATGTATTCATTGTTAATTATACTTATTCTATAAACAGATTGTCATTTAGCACGTCATTTAGATTACAAGAAAAAATAATGAGAAAGCATTACATAGTCAATAAACAAAAACATCCCTTAGGCTACAGTACTGTAAACCACTTTGATCTACTGGAAGAGCACTGAAGGAACTGGCAGTCCACGATCCAGTCAACTTCCAAACACAAATTAAACTTAGAATCAACAAAGTTCTTCTGGGGGAGAGCACAATCACCGTTTTTTAAGATGCTTTTCCTCCCCCCTGCACTGAACTCCCTTATTGCTTTGAACTTCTTTTCTTTAAAGAACTCAAACAAAAGGGGAAGCTTCCATTATGCAGAAGGGACAATGGCATGATTATAGTGAAAGCGTTTTCAAAACACACGAGGAAAAACATGTTAAAAAATAAAAACAAAGAACAACTTCTTCTCTATTCTACTGCATTTGGCTTAACAGTGTGTTCAAAAGCTGTAGCCAGAACTACCTTTTGTTAATTGACTGTATCTCTGCAAACCTCCCCTGAGCCTAATACAAGGAAAGCGCTACAGAAATATTAATACAACCAACACAATAAAAGTCAATATTCAAATACATTTTAAGAAAGCTGGTTTGGTTAAACATTTTTTATGTCTTTGTCTGTTGATACATAAGTGCAAATTGTCCAAGCTTATCCAGGCAAAGGAATCTTATACACTAGGGATTTATAAGAAATTATACTGAGCTATATTTTTTCTAGCTAATCTTTAGGTCCAGTTTTGCTTTTCAGGCATCTGAATTGCCCAGCTTCACCCTGAATTTAATAAGCTACCTATATAGCACTCTGGTTTGGCCAGATATCCCTCCCTCCCAGCCTTCTCTGTTTACTTGTAACACAAGATAAATACCCTTATCAGAAAGGTACTAATGAGAACTTAAATCTCTTTAAAACTGGAAGGGAATAAATCAAAAGAGATTTGCAGCATGACCCTGCAAACTGAGGTTTCAGAGATTAATGGGGAGTAAAAAACTGACAATAAATGAGGGGCAGTTACAAACCTCTTAAAAGACCGTTAGAGCTAAATAAGGTAGGGGATATAGCTTTGCTTCCACACCATCCTGAGGCAAGATGAGAAAGTCCCTACAAAAGAGCCGTAGCAAGTTCCCATGATTTGCCACATATTTATGGACTACTAAGAAAGTAGATGATAAGAGCGTTTAGTTCCTGATTTACATATTCTACTAATAAAGTGGCAAGGTCTTATGGAACAAACACAACAGCTGCAAATTATGTAATTACGTATCTGTATGCAAATTTGCAGACATCTCATAAATGTTGGAATACTATTTGCGATGTTAATTAAGTGCCTTTTATTGCCTCTGCATAATTCCTACATGTGATCCTGTGCCAGATGTCATTGTAGCTTGCAAAACCTTTATTGTCAGGTTAGCTGAGGTAGCACACATTAGCGCTGCTCATAAAAATCCTATTTTTAATTAAATTACCTGCAGTGTCTCAATAATTTCTCGTTGTCTTCCTGTCCAAATGAGTTGGTTGATTTCTGTTTTCAAATTGCACAACTGAATCACAACTTCCAAAATCATGGCAGCCTTTCTGCCCCACCTTGGCAATACTAAAAAGAAAAGTAAAGAAAAAAATTACACGAAAACTAACATCTCCAGAAGCCATTATCAGCTCCTTGCAGAAGTTTCACAGGGAGAAGCACAATGTCAAGAGAAAGACGAACAAGGGATACTGATTTTGACAAATTCGGAAGTGTCTCAGAGCAGAAAGAAGATATATGGAGATTGCAATCAACTGGTGGCATCAGTGAAGCTCTCCTTTGGATGGTAACTATTACGTTCAGTTGTGTAAATTGTAAGCCAGGACCGTATTTCCTCCTCGAGCCCTTCTTATGAAAGGCCCAGTTTGAACAATGTTTTCCACATATATTTCTTGATCTTAGGCCAAATGGCTGAGCAGGGAGGCCAAAGAAAAAACAACAGTGAGCAGAAACAAACAAGAAAATTAACTGTTTCTTCCTCTGGAAAAGCAACTGTCAATCTGTTCCTTGTAGTAGTGCAGGATCCAATAAAGTGTAAATAGAGCAACAAAACAAGTACTTCACTTCTAACAATGTCTTGTTAAAATACGCTTAGTAAAAATTTTATGATGCCCTTGATTTAGACCACTGTCCTACAACACTTAAAGCCCTGAAGCGACAGCGGACCTTTCCCAGGCAGTTATGGGAGTGCAATCATTTTCATGGCTTAGCTGGCCAGTCTTTTCTGACTGAACAAATTTGTCTTCTGCAGCAGCAGGATACCCTTTTGTGTGTTTTCCCACTAGGCTTCTGAACACACTCATCAAAGACCTCAGCACTGAGTGAGTAATACCGTACTCTACAAAAAGAATTTTACCCACAGTTCAGTGTGAACCATGAAACCAGATTTCTTCATGAAATAAATAAATGTTATTACAGGCTTACCATGAAGCTGAACCTTCCAAAATACCTGGTTAGATGGAGTTTACTACACCACTTGCTGATGGAGGCACTTTTTGACAAAGTATGTAAAATTATACTTGGTACAAACTAACCATAGTACCTTATCTGGCTCAGCTCAGAATAAATCTGGGACTGTGGATCAAGCTGATCAAGCTCTAGCCTTTTTTTTCCATCTTCCACTTCATGGTATTTTCCATCAAAATGACTACTTGTGAGATTTAGGACTATCAGTGTCAAATCAGAAAGGCTTCTGGGGTCAAATCCAACTGTAAAGGATAATATCATCCAATTGTACTTCATCTGAAGGGTGGGTGGGGGCCTGTGTAGCTCAAGCAGAAGAAAGGTGCGATCAATACAAACATTTTTTGAAGAAGGTGGTAAAGAATTGCCAATAAACTCTTCCAGATCAAAAGTCACAATAAATTAGGGCTGGAAAATATTATCTAACAAGTTACCCTTTCAGAACATGAAGGAAATCTACCTTGCTTTCATCTGCCTGAGCACTGATTTTACAGACAAGCCTTATCTGGTAATAGTTCTTCGTTGCCATCTGGCTCAGAGCTTGGTATCTGGACTGGAAAACAGAAGGAGCACTCTAACATTTATACCATATGTGTGTCAGTTCACCACAGGACTGGTCCTTTAGAAGAATTTAAGTCTCTCTATGGCTTGGATTTGGAAATATTGTACTGATTCCATGGGTTTAATGTGAGGGTAAAAATACTCAAAAGATTCATGTGGATACTGCTGCTCCCTGTGCTTTTATTTCTTCCTCTTTTCCTGTAAGCCAGGTTTTATTGTGAAAGATTTTTGAAAATCTCGGTTTTGTACTGCAGCAGAATATTGAAAATTTGAACAATATGAGTAATTGTTCGAGAACAGTCTATTCACTGATTCACTTCTTGGTATCTACACTAACCAAGAGGTAGCCACGGCCTCAACTCCTCTAGATTTCCAAGGAAATAGGCCGCCCAGAGGACAGGTAAAGAATTTTTTCTTTTGAATGATTAAAATTCTGAGGAACAAAGTAGAAGAAGAAGTCAGAAATGGTCACTGAATGATCACTTTTAGATCTACTGCTATTAACCATTATTAAAGCACTAGGTTACAGAATGGTACAGACCTCTAAAATAAGGAATAAACCATATGAGTTGAAAATTAACCTAAGTTTTAAAAATGTTTGCATAACAGTGGCATAGTTCTGTTTCTCAAAAATCTTTGCAAGATAAAAACTATGAAATGTGCATAGACCAAATGCAAATAGTAGAACATTACGGACGTTTGTTCTTGAAATTTGGGGTGTTGACTTTCTTCAAATCTGTACTTATACTGTGATTTCTCAACTTATTTAACAGTATGGTTATTAAACCTAACTACTAATGATTTGAGAGGCTTTAATCTGATGAAAATCGTACAAAGAAAAAGAAAAGAAACTCAAGCCACTTTTTTTAAAACTCTGTTCATGGTCACTTCTTTTTTTTCTAGTTTTTTGTCTTTGACAGTCTTATGCATTTTTGTAATTTCTATATTGATAGATCAGAGATTTACTATTTCAGTCTGGATGTTTCCAACTGAAAAGTCAGTCTCTCTATGGATTCTCATTACAGATATCCTGCTCCTGGTTTGTATTAAGATGGTCAGTATCTTAGCAGTTCTACCAAAATTCTCCGCCTTTACCCTTTTTCAGTAACTGCACACTACTGTTTTCTTCAAGCACATACACACGGAGCACGTACAAATGGTGTATCAAAGTAAATTTTTAGTAATAATAAACTACTGCAATTACAGTAGCAACCTAAGTTCACAAAGCATGGTTTAAATGACAGCTACAAGTCTTCTGCATTCCAGTTACATATTTGAGAGTGACTAAAGTCTAAAATCTGAGCTTAACTACCTAATTGTAGGTAATCAAGTCTTAAGCTACTGGTCCAAATGGAAACCATTGCCTGATCTTGATTAACCTACTTTCGGTCCCATAAATTTTACTACTTCTTTGCCAAAAGTTCTATTAAAGGTTGTAATGCAGATAACATTCATATACTGTTTTTCACATTCATCCATGTGTTCGTTATCTAAGAAAAGGATTTTGATCTTGCCAGCAATGTCATAGAGATTTTTGTATATGCACTGTTATGTATATCTTTCCTCTTCATTTCTGTCTGTAAAGCAAGACCAAAACCCAAATTCAGGTAAATCAGCAATATTCCTTACACAGTAACTTTATTTTCCTTACACAGTAATTTTGTTTCCAATAAAAGCAGCTACCCTTGGCCGGGAACATTTGCAGTGAGTCTAAATGACTTGGGCACATTTTCCTTGGGCTGTGTGAACAACTATTTTGAGGATGTTTCTGGTTGATCCTATAAAGGAAAACAAAACATTTCTAAACATTTGTTAAAATTAAAATGGAGATATTGGATCATGCTATCCGTTCTGCTTTAAAAAAATAAATTTATATCATTTCAAATGAAGCTGAAATCTGAAGCCAAAGTAGCTAAGTCTCACTTTGACAAAACTGAACTGAAATATATAGATTTCCCCTATTCTTTTGTTAGCCAAAAATGAACAATTCAAGAGGATGAAGGCAACCTGGGCAGTTTTCATAAAGAAGTGCTTCTTTCCTAAAAAAAATTCACTTGGATTCCTATAACTCCTATTACAAATTAGTGGGGTTTGAGCATTTCATTTCTTTTATCACCTCTGAAAATGTCATCTGAAGTTGTCATAGGTGTGTTAAAAGCTAAAAAATATCTCCAAAGTAATCTTGAGTGGTAGTGAATTTCAGAGAAATAAGATCTAAAGTACAAATTCATTTTGGTTATTACTCAGCTGCTTCCCAGCAAGCTGGCTCCAGGAACTCTTTACTCCTTTGAGATCATTCTGTTCTATTTATTTCTTGTTAGCAAGGAAAAAATCACATTTAGTGGTGTTGCTAAAAGTCTATCCAAGAAAATCTATAAATTATTAATAGGTAGGCTTCATACAATCAGATGATAAACCTAAGGGTTATTCAAATTGCTAGGATTAGCACAAGTCAGCTGATAATATTTTGAGATTAGTCCTCCCTGCAGCACAATTTTTGCACTTTTATTAAAAAGAGAAACATGTATTTTTTTTTAATACTTCAAGAAAGACTTATACGTGCAGTTGTCTGGCCATGCATAACAGTTTAGAAGCAGCACTCCAGAAAGCAGAGAACAAGTATATATAGCAACATCTACCACAAGATGAGAGTTGATCTAAGTTGCTTTTTCTATAAACCTAAAAAATAAAAATAAAAAATACAGGAGACACAAACATGGATGAGGTTTGAGAGCAGCTGAAAGGATGGACCTGAATTGTGAGTATAAGACTCTAGGAAGAAGGTTCTGTTGCAACATAGGGATTTATTTATTTCCTGAAGGAAGTTCTAAGGGGAAGCAGCAAAGACCTGATGGATTAGCACAGAGCATCTGCGTTTTATGTGGACTTCTGTAGTACAATACTCAGAAATTCAGATAGACTTGCCCCAAAGTCTTACACAATAAAAACACCTGAACATTCAGCAATAACCTAGATGTGGCCTCATATTTGTGATGAAATACTGCACACACTATGAAGGCTGATGCAAATTGAAACAGGTAAATTTAAGAGGAATTGGGATATGAATCAAGCTTTATGAAATTTATCAAATAGAGGTACCACTTGGCCATTTTTATCTCCCACAAAAAGTAGGTAAGATTAGGAGCACAGATGTTTTAATGTGTAAGTCACATAAGGCCAGGGAGAGCCCTGGGATTTTTTTCAACTTTAAGACACGAAAAAGAAGTCACAGCATATGACTAAAAGTGAAAGATACTCCCCAGCTGTTTTTTAAAAGCTTCCAAAAATAAACCTCCTACCCAGCCAAAGTTAATAGGGTCAGAATTTCCATGCCAAGCAGCGATACCAAGGGGACTGAAGAAGAGGGATGGAGTTCTAATGTACTAATAATGACTTGTCTCCTTAGATTTTTATAAAATGTCAGGCATCCAGTTTTTCAGCCTTTGTGCTCGCATCCTCAAAGGAGTCTTCTGCTGTGAGCAGGACGACTTGTATAGCAGAACTATGAGTAACAGAAGCACCAATGAACTCTGTATATATTATTTGCCAGCCATCTAGCCTTCCCTCATACATATTTTCAACCGAGCAGTACTCAAAGCTGTGGGACTGACAGCCCCGTGCTGCAAGGCTTTGGAAAAGAGCATAGAGTTTAGGAAAAATCTGACATATCCTTCCAATTTTGTTGTAAGGAAGTTATTTGCATTGTTTCATAAATCTGGTGCATGGCCTGGTCTTTCTGTAAGTCTGACAGACATCACGGCTTCATACTTCATGGCTCCTTTTTTCCTTCCGTATTCCGGTGTGGCGAGTCCTGAAGTCTGTCAGTAGCTTCCTGCATGTGTCACGGTAATTTTAAGCTGCTTTTGTTCAAATAAAAAGAACTAAGATGAAAGACATATATAAAAATCATTTATCTTCGGGCTGAAAATACTGTTCAAATAATTCCTTAACTATTCTTGCACTTTATTCATTCTGAAAAGCGATTTTCTTCAGTTTGTTACATAAGTGTGCGATATGGGAATAGACTTTCCATTTACGCTTCTAATGGTTTCCAAGGAGATCTGACCCACTGTTCTTACAGCTTAAGGTCAGACAGTTTTGGTCTCAAAGTCTTTTGGCTCGTTAATTTGTTATTACGTTGAAGTCAAATCCATTATGGGATATAGGTAGAGACGCTTCTTCTGTTGGGCCTTTCAGCTTTCTCTTTTGAGAGGAGAAGAGGAGAAGCCACCTTCGAAGCAGGTGTCTGCATCAACAAGAATCCCAGTCAGTTAAAATAAGATTTAGGCTTTTTCAAATGCAGTTACCTTTATGTTTATTGAGTGCATTAATGCTGATATGTCTTCCCAATAATTATAAAAGAAAAACAACCTCAGAATACAAACAGGTTGATTACATCCCTCTCTGCAGCAAAGATGATCTTAGTCTTGTCACACCTGTGTCCTGAACAGAGTGAGAGAGAACTTGCTGGTAAATTTGAGCCTCTTTGTACACACGTGTGACACAGCACACTCACCTGCAAACAATCATCATCGCTTCGGTCACGTACTAAAAATCACCTTCTGCTTCTTTTTCTCGAACAGAATGGCATACCTCTAATAAGAGAGCCAAAGTCAGTAGGCCCCCAAAGGTTATGACAGCAAAGTTATGTTCTTCCTGCCACTGAGCATTTCCTTAATGAGATTAACACTGTCTCTTGCTCGACCCATAGTGGTCCCACCCCCGAACACAGGTTCTGATGCAGAGGACAATTAAGCAAGGGAAGATCACCCTACTAATTTCCATCCCCTCTGAATGTGGTTCAGACTCAGTAGGAAATGTGTGCATTCTTGAGAATCCTGAAAACATTAAATCCCTCCCCAGACACTGTAACTGCACTCTTGCAAATTTCCAAAAGCCGCTCTGTGTCTTAATATAATTAGAGCAATCTTGATATCCTGGCTTCCTACAGCTGCTCCTTACTGCTGCAAGTAACCTGTCTGAAAATTCAGCTCCTTGGTAGGAAGGGAAGACTGACAGACGGTGAATAAATTCAAGGCTAGTTTATTTTTATAACTGGAAAATAACTTTCAGACATCCCGGTGGTCTACAGATTGTTTCCAGGTCTTTTCTATTTTAATGAAATATAAAATATGACTTGGATTCATGATCCAGCAATTTAGTTTTAGCCAAATTTCAGAGAAAAGTAAATGCCAGCTCTTGTTCTAAACTTTAACCTTCTGAGCCACTGAGACATTTATCTTTTGCAATTATTGCAAAAATTATTGCAATAATAATAATACTTCCTGGTTTACAACTGATTTACCAGGAAATTAATATTTGGTTTTATGAACACATTAAGCAGATGGTACCTATTGTTGAAATTATCCCATAAAAGTACACGTATTTGGACTTGGTTATGGTGTATTGCGAGAGACGTTTTTCAAAGAGAGTGGTGTGGTTGGTTTTTCTTTTTTTCCAACAAGTCATTTGAAGTCAATAGCATGCGACCCCAGAGTTAACTGTAGAGACTCCACAGCTCCAGTAATTTAAAACTGACTGTCTTAATCATTTTCCCTCATAAGGTGGAAGGAAAAGAGCAATATTAAGGTAAATAGCTTATACAGTTATTGGAATTCTGCTCTGTCATTAGTTTCATCAAAATCACTGGTAAACTGAATAGTTGTTATAAAAGTTAAAGAACAGAGTGGCAGCTTCTGGCTCCACTGAAGTTAACACTAAACTTCCCTTTAGTTTCTACAAAGCTTCAAGCTCATCTTCAAATAGAAGTCTTGAAGCTATAGAATACCAAATCAATCCTATATTCCCTAAATCGTTACATATTATTTAAGGATGTTGCAGGACCATGTTCAGCATTAAATAGCATCTTTTCCTGCAGTGCCAACAGCAGTCCTGTTGTTGACTTTGTTCCATTTCTAAATTAATACAGAAAATGGACCAAGTACTTGTAACTGGCAACCCTGTCACCTTTGCAGGTGAAGAAAGACTAGAGAAATCACTTGTGTATTAGAAATGTCTCCAAGCCATCTTTTTATTTCCATCATGCAAAGTCAAGCAAAAGGTGGAAATAACTTTTAAGAACAACTTCACACTTCATTTAACGAAATCCTACCACTGAAAGAAATGGTTAAAGAAAGTATTGCTCAAGTCGAGGTGACCGTATACACACCTGTGTGCAATCTGATCCTTCTTACACACACTAACTGCAACTTTATCAGAGATTTTCCAAAGCTACATGACTAAAGCTAAGGTTCTAAAACCGTTTAAAAGGAGGTCAGTGGCCTGATTTTCAAAAGTGGTGACCCTGCCCTCCATTCTTCACGGCTTTGCTGCAGAAACATCCAAGCAACTAGATGAAAAATGTTTGTCCGATTTAGTCAGAAAAATAAGAACTTTACGAACCACTGAGGGCTCAGCAGAGCAGAAAATCAAACTAACAAATCAGGTATCTAAATCTAAACACAAGAACTTGATTTTAGGCACAGACCCATGCCTCCTAACTTCTGACAATTAATCTTATTAAGGAAATTATAAGGAAAGGGATCTAGATACAGAAGGCAGTCAGATATTATTTGGACTCTGTCTATACTAACCAGATAGGAAATTTAATGAGATAGGGGCAGATGTTCCTAATTTAGGTGTCTCAATTAACTGCCTAAAGTTAAGTTGGATAAATTCAAACTAAGTTTGGAAAGTCTTGGACACAGTGTTTAAACTAGAAAAATAAATTCACTTAAAGGTGTTGCACTTACGCAAATGTAGAAAGATCCTCAGGAGACTTCTAAAAGCCAATCCTCATTACAATTAGATGCAACTAAAAAATGTAATATTCACTCTTTCAAAAAATGACGTATAAAGCGGAAAATCCTGATTGAGTCAGTCTATAAATTTGTGGCAATTTATTACAACCTCTCAATATAAAAGTGATGGATAAACCACTGAGAACCATTGACCTGGAACCCTGGAATCCTCCGCTCCGAAGTGGTGACAGGCAGCCTGCTGAGGAGCTTGGGCAGGAGAAGTGGCAGGAGTCCCAGCAGGTTTCTGATTAAAAAGTTCAGCTGGAACAGCTCAGTCACAAAAGCTGAGCCACCACCACACAAATGACAGGTGGGAAGTTCTCCAGTGCATTCTTATTTTTATATTTACATGCCCCAACATTGCTTCTGGCTTGCGGAAAATGCCACGCTACTTCAATTAGACAGGATGCATCACAAACCACACACAGGAATCTATCAGAGCAGTTTTTAAATCAACCTGGTCTCTCCTCAGGATAATAATTTGCAGACACAGCTGCAAACTAGCTGGGTGCATGCAGACTGACTTCACTGGATGCAGTGGAATCTCCAAGTTTCTTGACAGTTTTGGGCAGTTTCTTACAAATTACTGACAAACATGGTGGGCATCTTAAGAGAAAGCATCTTGTCACCAGGTGCCCACCTGATTCTGCACTGATTCTTCTGTTGCACATGGTGGTCCTTTGAGCACAAACTAATGAAGTGCATGTTAGGTTTCTGGTTTATTACCTTTGCCTGTCCTCTGCAGCAGTTGAGAACTTGCATATATTTAGGTCTTCATTTCTTTCCCAGGACCAGATTGGTTTTCTGTGAGGCTCTAGAATATGCTCCTACTACCAACCACTGTACAGACTGCAATCCTCACTTTCCCAGGATGTTTACGCCTAAACACTTATTCCTCTTTTAACTTTTTCAGGTGACTCGGGGAACAAAAGAACCTACTTCGTACCCAGATTGCATTAGAGTGTGTACTTCCTAGCAGTTTAAAAAAAAAAATAACATGCTTAAATACAAACTCCATTTACTCTGAGATGGGTATTCCAGGCACTTCACAGCATGAGACTTACATTCTGTTGTCATTACAGCTTGGGTGTACACATTCTGCTTTCCTTTTTGTCCCCGAGGAAAAACAGCTATTGTTTATCTCCTAAAATGAGAAATATGTTTGAAGACACGGAATGATTGTCACACTACAGCACAGAAGAGGGCTGATTCATCCTCGGCGTATCAGGGAAAGCTTTGTCACCGGCTTCAATAGCTCAGGAATTTTCCATCTGACCGCTTTATTTCTTCACTTATTTTATACACGATAATAAATGGCACAAACCACCAAGTGAATGAAGGCCCACTAAAATCAGCTGCGAAACTCCCACCGATTACACCATGGCGTGGTTTTGATACTTGAAACAACAATATGAAGCAAAGATTCAATCTTTTGTAGCCTCTGGTGAGCTAAGCCTAGACTTAAACAAGAAATACACCATAAAGTCGTATTCTCTATCAAATCCTGAAGGTAAGGCCCTTCAGCAAGGGTAATTTAGCACTGAAATTACATTGTCTTTTCTTGGAAATCTCTGTGATCTTCACCATCTGTTTCATGCAATAAAATAAAGTTGTTGATTTGCTGCTGTATCTTCTATGTCAGAATAAAGGCCAGTTCCAATTTGCATCAAGCAGCAAAAAGAAAAATAAAAAAAAAAAGAAGTAGTAATTATAAATTATAATGAAAACAAGCACATGCTTTTCCACATTTTAATGAAGCAAAGGTAGCTGTGCAGGTTTACGGCACCGATCAAATTCAGATCACGTCAGCTGGATTTTTCAGTTTCAGACGAGTAAGGCTGTAGCAAGCAGGTACAGTAAGAGCGCTAATGAGTTTCCTCACCACATAAAAATTATCCAGCAAGCAGTACAAAGATCACTCAAATGAAAACAAATACTCAATAAAGCAGATAATTGACTGCAATCTTATTTAATAAGATGGCCCCAAACTGCCCTGCAAAAATGCCAAAGCAACTAAGTATAAATGTTTATCTTTGTTAGCAAAGGAAGAAAAACTTCTATAATGTTCCGGAGAAGTTCTATACAGTTTTATGGGAGTCTAAAGTACTTCAGAAATAATTAACTATTTTATGTTGCAGTTTCTGGCTTGAAGTTTTATCTCAGCTTTGAATCGGATGGTTTATGATCTAGAATCCTTGTTATCCTCTGAACCTGTCCGCATTAGCTTTTATTTTCTGTGTCAAAAGAGGACACTAAAACAGGACACTCTGATTGCTACCATTTTTTAAAAGGTAATTGTTAGATGAGGATATCCTCAGCTAAATTCACACATATGCATGTACACACATATATATTCACAGCCACAGTCTAATGACAATGCAACAGATTTAATATATCTTTTTCATTATTATCGATCTCCCCCAGATCCCGAGATTAACGATCATGGAAGCAATCACTCAAACAAGATTCCCAGAAACTCTCTATAGCCTAAGAAATATTTTTTTAAAACCACATAAATAGAATACTCAGAAGTTCTTTCTGCGGTGCTGTCTTAACATCACTCACTCTGGAAAACTCTAGAATACCACGCAGACAACAGAAATCCTGTGGCCAGCAACATACTGCATGTCCCAGTGTGAATCCAGCCAATTCAGTATTACTCTCTCCATAACATTAAACATTGAGCTTAAGTGCTTTGCTTGTCCAAGTCAGGAATAGTCGACTACTTAACCCTGAAAGCACAGGGGAGAGAGTATCCAATGTGCTTTTCAAACCGGGATGTGGGAATTGGTTACAAGGGACAGAATATTTAGTAGGTCTGCCTCATCATGCTTCACCATTCTGTTAAGTGCACCAATACACATGATGAGTTAATGACAACAGTATTTTGGAATAATAGCTGTATTCAAACTATGCCTGCCCAATTCACAAATCCAGTGAGTTTACAATAGATAGTTTTCTAAATGACATAAAGTAAGATGTCGTTGTAAATAATGAAGAAACAAATGCCCATTATCTCCTTAGTAACATTTGATCGCAACAGGGTCTCACTTTCTGCACTCGCTGATTCCACATCCTGCCTGCTATTTCAGGAAGGATGCTATTATATAGAGCCATTTTTAAATAGCACTGCTATTTAAAAAAAAAAAAAAATCCTTTCTAATGGCAGATTTTTGCAAGTGGATTACTAATAATGTAGCAGTTCCTCCTGGGAGTCCCAAGGCAACTGAGGGAAGTGAAACACCCTGGTCCCTTTGACGCTCCAACAGAGCCAATTACCCCAAACAGTTTCCCACAGGTTCTTCCCAGAGTGACTTTTCTTTCTTACAGATATTCACAGGGTTAAGCATTGCCATGTTTGTTAACATAATTTCTCTATACGAATGAAAGCTCCTAGAAAGGGATTTAGGCAGATGCTGACGGATGAACTGCGGGTGAACTCTCGGCAGACGCAGAGATTTGAATAAGTATATTAACTTCAATCCTTATCTAGGCTTTGTGCTTCTTTCTTCCTTACCCCATCAACAAACTTTCACTCTTCATTACCTTACCACACACTGACCTCTCTAACTCCCCCCTAGACCTGCCACATTGAAGGCAGAAGGCTGGCGAGGGAGCTGCTATGGGGCTGCCACTTCAGCAGGTTTTCCATCCTCAAGGGCAGTGATTTGGTGGGTTATTCTCCCATCCCGTCCCATCCCGTCCCATCCCATCCCAACCCGACAGGAGAGCATAAACCCACTGCTACATCTCCCAAGCCTCTTGCCTCTAGGTTTTAGAACTAAACAACTAACACTTTGAGACCTAAATGATCCTTAAAATTGGAAAAGTAAGGATGTGTCAGGCCTTCCAATCGGAACCGAAGAAAGCAGAAAGAAGAACAAATCACCACCAAGTCTCCCCCAAGAGCCTTCTCTGCAGCCTGCCCGCTGCCACAGGGGAAGGACTGGACTATTTTGAATCCCAGTTCAAGCCGACTTCTCTCAGAAAGCTAAAATCCACAGATTCATCCTGATGATGATGATGAAAAATAGTTATTTTGCTACATATGGTATGCCTGGCACTGTTAAACATCTAGAAAAAAACTGTTCTCTTTCTGAAATAACCTTTGGAGCAGGAGGTAATCCATCAGTGTAATAGCAATGAAAAATACATGAGTTTAACTTCCTCATTGCTGGCAATTTGAACTGGAACAACTCCCAGGCATGACCCTCGTGCATCTCCTGGCTTTTGCTGAAGGAGTGATGTGAGGAACAAGGTGTGAAATAACATAGAGATAGACTCCCAAATGGACACTCGTATCAGAAAACTGCAATTTCTCCTTGAATACATAATAAACTAGAAAAAATCTTCTTGCACTGGCTCAAGGCACATATTCCAGTTCCTTTCTTCTTTCTCTCACGGAGGCACTAAGCCCATGATTACCTCCAAGCATCATAAAATTAGAAGATTTCATTTTCATTCTATGGAAGATTTCCACTGTCAGAAACCCCAGTAAGACACAGGCAGAGCTCTGTGTCAAATGACACCTGCACTGAGTTCTTGTCATTGATTTATTCTGTCATCTTGCAGAAACCAGTCAATTGCTGCCTGCCTCAGTTCCTCCTTCTGCAAAATGGAGATACCAATCCTTAATTCCAGGTAAAGTCTTTCAGCAGCTGTTGCAAAAAAGTGCTATATAATTAGCTGATACTATAACTAGGTCTCACAAATTATATTATGTGTCTTTTTATAAGTTTAGATGGATTTTGACAACCTTGGACAAAAAAAAAAAAAAGATATATATCCTTGACCTAGTTCAGCCTCAGCATAACTGGTTTATGCCTCACACCTATCTCTAGAGTTTCATCTCAATATAAAGTATCCTTGATACAATTGTACTTCCTTTATTAATAATGGATATCAGCAAATAGACAGAGAAAAATGTTCATTTTTAGCGCTAAGGCTGTCGTGTTTCTCACAAGCTTTCCTATGATCAGGAACAAAGAAGCTGTAAAAAGTGGACAAATATTAACAACTGTGAACTCAATTCCCAAATTTGAACTCGACGCCAATGCACAGAGGGGGCAAATTCTGAAGCCAAGAATCTTCGTGGTCTGTCCATCTGCCCTTTCTCTCAGGATGGAATGAAAACCCAGCAGACTACAAAAGCAGATCTGCCCAAGTCTTCCCAAGCATTTCTGCTAAAATGTAGTCTGAATCTGCGTCATTCGTAATATTTCAACCAGGGGCACAGATGGGATCTATTGGCATCTACAGAAGTGCACCTATTGAGAAGAGAATTAAAATAGCAAGAGATCTAGAAGCCATTTGGCATGTTGCTAAGTCTATCCTGTGATACTGCAAAGGAAAGAAAAGTGAAAAACATTCCTTTGTAAAGGAATTAAAGGAATATGATACAGAGGCAAAAAAACCCACCCCAAAAGCACATGATATTCCAAAGGAAGTAACATGAAATTATATCTCCAGCTGTGATAATATTAGTATAGTGACCCATGACTACATGCCCAGCAAACTGGAAGTTGTGATCCTAATAATTATAGAGGAAAAGGTGCTGAACCAGGAAAAAAAAAAAAGAGGAGAAGGGGAGATAAAGTACTTTTAAAGCAAATCCAAACACAATATTTATCAACCCACCTGCTATTTGTTTCTGTCAGACCTGTCATTCAGTGATTTTAGATGAGAGATTGGAAGCAATAGCGTGTATGTCTGCTGGTGGCAGCCACATAATTATCATTCCAGAAAGCAGTATCTTGTGGGTAGGAGAGAATCAAGGGAAATGTTGTTGCTGAGACCTGAAAATGGAAATAAATGGGATGATTTTCAGTTACTCTGCATGCAGTCTTCCATGACAAGAATGTTTGAAAGTGTTGAATGTTTAAAATGAGACACATTAAAAGTGGCAAAAATTGGCCCGAAGTTGGCCCAAATCTCACATGTCTTTTGGAAACCATAATTGAGGCCCATCTCTCTCACTTCGATCAGTTATTGGAGGCACGTAGGGGATGGGGTTCAGTGCAAAGGAAATTTAACTTGAAATAGCTGTGCACTCCCTATATACCACCTCCTCTGTCCCCGGTGTAATTTATAGCAGCTTCAAGAAATGATCTAATTTTTGCTTCCTGTAATTCCCTGTCAAGCAGAAAATTTCTAGGCTGTAACATATTCGAACAGGCACCACTTATATCAGAGCCTGGAAACAAGACCAGTGTGTAATCCTTTTGCCACTTTTCTCACTGCTATATTAGAGAGGAAAATTCCTCAGAGACTTAGTACATCTCACTAGTAAACCAATTAAAGGACTGTTATTTAAACTTCTAAATTCAGCACGAAAGAAGAGTACACTAGTCGTCTTCTCACTTCACCATGTAGAAAGATACAACAGGAATAGCTGGCATATTTCTTTGTACAAAGGTGCTACAGATGCATTCCCACAAGTCAGAGTCAATGCATCAAGGCACTGTAGACAGTAGGTATTTGGGTACAAACTTTCTTTCTCTAAGTAACCAGCAAAAATTTATGCATAGCAGAAACCTGGCCCGGCGGACCTCAAAACACTTTTACAAAATAAGTATTAAGTAAAGAATATTGAAAGAATGGGTTTATGCTTCCTCCCCATTGCCCTTCCCCTACTCCCAGGATTAAGGAAAGTTTCTTTCTTTCTGTCCCCTTGCATATATGAAGAGAAATCCTGGTTCCTTAAAATCTTTCCCAGAACTGTTCAATTCTGCAGACCTAACTTTTACACTAGGAGTATTGGTCTACTCTAGTCCCACTGGGAGGTTTCGTTGAAGTCTACAGTCAGGGATACTATTATTTTAAAATTAAAAGTCAGAGGTTTCATTTACATATATTTGTTTTGCCAAACACTAATCAAATATTGAAACTAAGCACGGCAAACCAAACTTGATGCTTGTAGATGCTACGTCCCTTCTTTATGTAGTGTATTGTGTCCTGAGCAGGAACTAATTTCTGCTCTAGGACAAGTCCTCCTGAAAGCAACATTAACAACTACAAGCTAAATAAGTTAACCCAATAGGTGGTTATTTTATATCCTTAAATCTCCCCTGGGGGCAGGATTTCCTCAAAGGAGAGAAGAGAGAGTGCAGATCAGTTACTGCCAAGGTAGCCAGGAAGTCGCACATGACCCCAAGGCACGATGCCAGAGGCAGGGGAAGGGCCAGGGAGGACACCTGAGCCACCAGCCAGGTGAGGAGAACCATCTGAGGGAGATGCTGCAGAAAGAAAGGAGCAAGGGGGTTTTCTCAGTGACTCACATCATTGAAGAAAAATGCTTATGGAAGAGTCCATGTGAGCAGCAAGGGATGGCTCAGACGTTTGCAGAAAGGGGGGGCCTATATCACATATGAATAAATGGTCCAGGGCGCCTTGAAACACTCAAGAGTTTGGGAGAGCCTGAAGGGTCTTTCTAACGTTTCAGTCCAAGAGGTAGGACCTACCCTCCATGGAGTATTTGTCATCTCACTGAGAAGTGCTGACTTCACGTGTAGACTCACTGATTTTAGTAAGTTCATAATAATATCCCTTATAGTTAAAATCTATCAGCTACATAGACATAAAGTTTAGGGCATCGGACAGGACCTCTGTGATGGGCTGCTCTGAGCTCCTGGATTATACAACCAGAGGGCTTACCTGAATTCCTACCTGAATAAAAGCATAACATTCAGGGGGAGAAAACAAAAACAAAAACAAAACCCCTTCAGTCTAAACTGCTACATTCCCACCAAGAGAGAAGATCCTTAGTGCCATATGTATGGCACTGATGTTGCGGTAAAAAATGTTTCACTGTGAGCAAAACATACACAGTGCAGCCTTGAGAAAAGGCTGTTTAACTTCATTGTTCCATACGTCTTTGTTGATTAATTCCTGGGTCAAGTGTATCTATTTTTAATATAGGCACACATGATGGAAGTCATTTTAATGCATTTAAAATTACTCATATTCTTAAGAAGGGCTAGAGGGATTTTGTAGATGTAATTAACATTATAAGAACCAAGCGACAATGCTGGAGTGTGTAATAGGAAACAATGGAAAAGAAGTACCACAATGCAAAGTCAAAACAAAACTCCTCTGTGGAATATGGTTTCTTTAAAACTGTGTAAGTGAACTATTTTTATGTACAGTCCACACTAGGGAATGAACTAACAGAAAACAAAATGCAACTTAAAAAATGCATTTTCAATAAGCCTGTGTCCACCACCTGCTAACAAATATTTTTATTATTTTAAAATAATTTCTACCCAACTGTTTTAGGAATTAAAATGCATTTTTAATCACACTGAAGATGGTCTCTGAGCCACTTGCTTGTCTGCAGCAAATTGAAGCTCGGAGCCTCTAAAGTTGTTTAACTGGCAACTGCATAAAATAAATCAAATGAATCAACACTATTAGCAGTTAAAGTATGTGTAAGTAAAAACAAAGAAACTATTTTCTTGGATATTTCAAATTCAATATTTCAAAATATATTTTGAACTTTTTTTGGTACTTCACTACTTTTAGTCAAGCTCTGTATCGGTTCAAGTCAAGGGAAAACTGCAGAGAAATGACCAGTGATCATGTTATTAATAAACATATAACCCTTTCCCAAGGTTATAGTTCTTTATATACCCTTGCGATTAACTTAGTTGCTTGAGGTTGTTCTCAAAAATGAAATGTTATTGATCCAAATTTTTGGGAGGCCCACCATCCAGGCAAACAAGAACTGAATCAGGAATGCTGGAGAACATATGGTATTCATACGAGGGATGATGCACTAAAACGTCTGAAGTGAAATGCAAAATATTACTTTCAGTGGAAATAATTATGCACTATTTCAGGACTCTTAGAGAAACTTTTGACTTCTTGTTGCCACCACTAAGAAGAGTAAGTCCTTCTTTGAAAGCTGGAGACAAAAGAAGGATGGATGGATTCTGATAAATTCAGTGGGAAAACAAGCATGGAAACAGAAGGCCAA
>JAOTQQ010000032.1:70845065-70970656 GCA_026546715.1 Gallinago undulata | reverse complement strand
CAAAAGTACTACAGAAGTCACTTTCTGAGAATTCTGAGTAAAATTTCATAATCTGTAAATCAAATGGCTATTTTTTTTATCAATTATTTTGATCTTGAGGCTTGACTTGTTCAGTCACATAACAATTCAAATCAAGCCAACACAGCAGTTTTTCAGCATCAGGAATGTGCTTTTCATGTGTATCTTCCACTTTTCCCATCTATCATACATCAGTTTATACAGCAGAGTGGTCGCAGAGAGCACTCGGAACCTTTCCAGCTGAACTAAATGAGGAGACAGAAGTCCAGGAGCACATCCAGTGCACTCTCACCCATGGGACAGGCTTGAGATAATTAGATCTAAAGCTGCTGAAATGTGTACAGCACAAATCCTCAAGATCAATTCTTCTGCTCTACAGACCTGGTCCCATTGCATTGCTCTACTTGTTGCAGTAGACCATCCCAACCACATGGAGTTAACACTCTGGACAGGACTACAAGCAACCAACTTCAGACAGTTTACCTTAATTTGTGGATAGAAAACTTTCTGTGTAGGCAGAAAACAAATCTTTTCAGTGATCTATTGTCATAGGCATCTCTTCCAGGAATAGAGTTTATCAGAAACACATTGAGCGGTCTCTTCAACCACTCATGGAAGGCTGCAAGGGCTCTTTCATTGGATACAATGGATTCTGGATCAAGGCTTTAAAAGTTAAGAGCACACAAGCATCTGCTTGTGCATACAAAGTTGTCTGCAGGGCTGACAATTTAGCCATACAATCACACTGATGACTTCTCTGACAGATTTGATGCTTCTGCCATAAACCTTTTTTGATTAGTGGGACGAGACATTACAGCCCACAGACAAAGGGATCTATTACAATTAGGGGGGGTAAATTATTAGCAATTCATGTTCTGAAAGCAATCTTCATGCAGTGCTGTTTTAGCCCTCAGCACAATCTTTTCCACAGTCATGAGATATTGGAATTTTAATGCCTAATAAATTCTGTGAAATATAGCAGTGCACTGCTGTATGTTATATTGCTAAACACGCAAGCTCTAGACAGCCGATGTATTTGGACTGGCTGGGCACTTCCACACGCTTCTCACTCATCCGGCTGATGGCACAGAAACGGGGGTGGAATACCAACCAAGCCAGGTAACTGAATCATAGAACTACCCAGGTTAGAAAGGACCTTTCAGATCATCAAGTCCAACCGTCAACCTAATACTGACAAAAACTATCACTAAAACTTATCACTAAGCACCACGTCTGCACATCTTTTAAATGCCTCCGGGGATGGTGACTCAACCACTTCCCTGGGCAGCCCATTCCAATGCTTAATAACCCTTTCAGTGTAAAAATTTTTCCTAATATCCAATATAGACCTCCACTGGTGTAAGTTGAGGCCATTTTCTCTCATCCCATCATCTGTGACTTGGGAGAAGAGACCAACCCCCCCTCTCTCCACCCTCCTTTCAGGGAGTTGTAGAAAGCGAGAAGGTCTCCCCTCAGCCTCTTTTTCTCCAGGCTGAACAACCCCAGCTCCTTCATCCTCATAAGACTTGTTCTCCAGACTCCTCACCAGCTTCGTTGCCCTTCTCTGGACACATACTGAAGATGCTGAACACAGCAGCTCCTCAGGCAGCCAGTACCTTACGAACCCATTATCAAAGCCTGAAGCTATGCCTACTGCAGAATGCTGCTGTCTTCTTTGGATGCTGCTGTCTTCTTTGGATGCTGCTGCACCCATCATGGGTGTCAGCAGAGCCATCTGAGGTTGCAAATCAATTCACGGTCTGGCCTCAGTCACCTTATTTCCTTTCAAATAATGGATCTTACATCTGTGTACTTACTTCTACATACACAGATGGGATGAATTTCTAAATCTACTTTTAATCCATGCAAAATTATCCCTTAAGGTCTGCGAATACTTCGAGAATGTTTTACAACTCTCTACAACTTTGCTTTTAATGTTAAAGCAAGATTGATGCTGCTTGCCTCCTTGCAAAACAGCAGCATCAGCCAAATATGCAAAAATGCTCACTTTTGGAAAACGCAATAATTTTTAATGCAATTTTTAGCCACCACCAATTTCTCCTACAGTTCTCAGTAATGCGGAATATGAAGCCTTTTCTTGATGTTAGTGCAGATCTTCCCTCACATAAACTCTTATCATCTGTCACTGTTGAAAAATGCACAAGCAGGAAAAGATAATGCAAATACTAAAACGCTGTCAGTTAAAATGCTTGAGAGTGCATGCTTCGGGATGATGAAAAAGCCCCTTTTGTATTGAAACTTAAGTGGTAATGTTCTAACTGGAACAAGAACAATATTTTTAATCCGTGCTTGAAAGATCAAATTAAATCTGCTGCAGTCAACCTTGGTAGGGCTGTATCTATCAGGGGCGACTTTTTTCTCTTTACGAGAAAGCTAGAAGTCCAAAGCTACTGGATACTCATTTGTCTGGTTTTCTGCAGACATTCCAGGAGTTAAGGCAATCATTTCTAGCTCAAAAGAACATCCCAAAGTACTAGGAGGTCAAGAAAAAAAAAGATCTCTTGATATACATTCCATGATTCTCTTGAATAGAGTCAGATTTCAACGACATAATTTCAAAAACAAGCTAGTCACAAGTTCACAGAACTTTTACAATAATGTATCAGTGCATTATCTTACATCTTCCAGTTAGTTACAGTCCTACCAGCAACATCACTGCAGTATTTCTGGCGCCATAGTTGTTTCCACTACAAATTCCCTATTTTACAGGCATTAAAACTCAAGTATTTGGAATCCCATAAGCTTGAAACGTACTCTGTAAGCTGTCAACTCAAATGCAATATATATTTCTCCTCCCCCAAAAAAATTAACTTAAATTGGTTCTACCATTTTTCTTTACAGAATCTAGAGAGGGGAACGAAATGAACATTTGACAGCTACTGAGAAAATACGTGTTCTCAGAGAAGCCAATACAGCACTTAATTCACTGGCTGCTAGTTGTTTGCTGCAATCTGCTTTTAAATACACTAGCAAAAAAATGAAATATGTATTATTTTTGCTTTACACAACAATTACTGAACATATTATAGTAAACATCATTCAAATTTCCTGAGGTAGTAAAAAGAGGCATTTGAATTCTAACATTTTTATGCATCTTCAACACATGTAAAGTGTCTGCAGAATACAACAGCAAATCTACCAATAATTCTAATGAGTCAAGAGAAGTGTGAAAAAATGCAGAACTATAGTATACATCACGAACTGAAATGTTCATAGCATTCTGGTGTTCAAAACCCTGGGAATTTAAAACCCAACTCCCTTGAAATTCTCAGCTAACAATGCTGAGAAAAAAACGTAAAAAGACAAGGGCCAAAAATAAAGAGACAGAATGACAAAAAATAGTGAACCATATGAAAATAACCAGAAAGCAAGACTTGCTTCAAAAAGAGTGAGGTAGCCCCAAAGAGGGTACATAGAACCCAGCAGAGGCCAAAGTCAGTGATCTCTCTGTGACTGTGGAGGTTTCTCTCTATTCTTTCTATTCCTGAAATTGTAAGATCAATATTTTCCTCATCAGTTCCAGGCAATAAAGACTATTGCCTGGAACCAATGAGGAAACTCATGCTGTGGAGAGACAAAAAATTCTTTTTTTCTGCTGGTATTTAAAGAAACTGGGTAAAATGTACAAAATGTCTGATCCATTGACCACTTAAGTCAATAGGAAGAGTTCCATTTGAGGTCTAAAGTGACTTGCTACTTCAAGTGTGCAAGAAGAAATTTGTCATGTCTAGACAGATAATTGACTTTTTAGATCAGCTATCGGGTGTTTTCATATCAACCTTACCAGCTGCAACAGTCTCATTATAGATATATACCTATATCATATATAGATATTATATATAGATATATTATATAGATATATATATATAAAAATATAGATATATATTTTTACTTCTTTTCTTTCTTCCTGTTGCTCAAATACAGAAATCCAAATGTCCTTAGTGTGCCCAGTACTTGATGAAAGGGATTTTAAAGGAACTAAAAACTTTATTAGAGGTACCTTACCTCTTGATGTAGCCAAGTGCTCCTCATTCCTTTGAAAAGAGCTGCTATGACTAAGACATCATTTGGAACACTGTAATGGGGACCCATCGCTTAGATCGTAACTCTCTGTGACACATGCAGAGTGTCAAACAATGGAACACACCGAATTTGCGAAGTGTTAGTCATCCTTACCTCTGATTCTGCTTTTTTCTAGCAAAACCTTTTTAACAAAGTTCTCTCTCAGATCTCTTAGAAGTTAATCAAATAATTAAAATTATCTTTCAAAATTCCATACTCTTTACATCCATACATGATATTTGTCTCTTTGGGCCATTTCTAAATCCAACGTCATTAACAAAGAAAAACGATTACTAGAATGTCTGGAAACATGGGGGGAGTTATTTTTGAAGCTGGAAGAATAGGGCTACATTTCACAAAAAATTGCAAGCATTTCAGTAAAATAGTATTTGTCATCGTAAAACCATGAAACTTCAGAGAGTGCACTATGTATAAAGAGCAGAGCAAGAACACTGCACTGAAAAATTAATGAAAGTGAAGCATATTGTTTTATTTCTAATTAAGAACTATGGTTGACTAGAACAGGAAGGTTTCACTGAAGATTCACTATAGGGAATTCTGCTACATTGCTTTTTTTTGGAAATATTTCTAAGATCAAGGATGCAATACCCTGGAAATTAATAGAACAGGAAAAGAGGAAAGAAAGGAAAGGTTTCTGTGGCTCTTCACACAAAAGACTGACATCAAAAAAACCCAAGCCCGCTTTGGTTATTAAATCATTGCTTGGTGAAAGTGCAGTATTATAAATGCTATAAAGCACGGGGAATATAGTCATTCTGTTCAGACTTAACTAATTATCTTTGCATTTTGTGGGAAACAATGCTTGATACATACTGGTAATATGTTTTATTGAAGGTTTTGCCCTGGAACTTCAGCTAAGGAAAATTCATGAAGAGGAGGGAAAAGGGATTCTAACTCCTCTGGCCAAGACCTATAAATAAAAAAGTTTTCCAAAAGTAAGCCATGCCAGCTGGGACTGGCGCTGGCTGGAGTAATTTAACTTTGAAGGCATACAGTGTAGATGACTACCTCGGAGCCAGTCATTCAAGTCTTCCTTACCATGACATGAAGAGGCACAATTCATCAGCCTGAACCCAGACATCCTAGAACAAGGATCAGGCCTTGACCATGCCAAGCAAAATTCATCAATATATGCAGATTAGCACCACCCCTCATGTCCAAAAAAAAAAAAAAGAAATCAGATCACTCTACATGCTGCAAAGAGGATTCCTGTAGTTTTGGGTTTTTTTACAAACAGCCCTGTACAGTATATCTGTAGCTGTTTCTCATCTCATTGAACTCTGAGGGTCTGAAAAAAAGCCAACAAAAGTTGCTGAAAAAGTCCCATTGGTTTTTGAAGTAATGGAATGCAGCACTTAATCATCAGTTCTGGAACACAATGAAGGAGAAGAACCTGCACACAGAGATGTGACAGTGATCAGCCAGCATCTTCAGTAGAGAAAGAAACCTGTTTGCATTTAGCGAGTTCCTCCAAAGATATCAGCACATGAGTTTACAAAGGACAAGTAAATAGAGAGCTACATTAAGACATAGGTACCCAGCAAATCAATAGCAGAGTCAGAAATCTAACTCAAGAGAAGTATCTCATTTCCTTTCCCATGACCACTGATTTATAGCAGCATAGGTAGATGCAGAATAGTTTCTGGGACTCTATGAAAATATGCGTTGTGAGGGATGACTGTCGAGCTCATAGAATGTAGATACATGAATCAAAAATTGTGCTTGTCTTCCTACTTCTGCCTCTAACTATGGGTTACATTATATTCCCCCCTCCATGTTTTTCTTTCTGTGTCTGCAAGATGGTGACTTCCTTCCCTCACCATCTATAACACCGCTCAATTTACAACAGTAAAGTGCTTTGAGACCCTTGCATGAAAGTATAGGGAAACATAAAATACTCTTGTTTCTAAGCTTATCATTACTATGAAACAAAATAGCTGTTTCGAAGTCATACTGGGAATGTATTATTTTAATTTTGACTGCTTGGACATTGCGTTGTGTTTCCATTTTAGAGTCTTTATGGGATTTATCATATTCTCTATTTATAAGGCTACAATTTCAGGTTAGTAACAATATGAGATAACAGATTTCTTACAATTGTTGTGGAGGAGGGAAAGCATTAAATCTGGCTGCTGGTTTTATATCTCAGCAAAGATGGAGAAAGGGAAGAAAAAGAAATTGCAATTCCATTCTTTCTGTGGAGAGACACCTCTTACAGAAAAGCAGAGTTTCTGGGTGCTCATCTCTACTAAACTGAAGCCATATCATTGCAGCCTCCATTTAACTCCTAAGAGGGGCAAAATAAGGGCTTAGCAAAATGAGAATTTAAACTTAGTCAAATATTTCCTTTGGTTTCAAGGCCAAGAAGTTTCTGAAGTTTATTTCTCTTTCTTTCACAGAAGAGAATTTAGAGCTCAGACACACTGACTGGAATGGAAGAGTAATCAGTCAGAAAGAACAAATAAATTTTGTGTCTGCCTCTGTTAGTGGGGAAAATAATTGAAAGCATGACTGCTTATGTGGTTCCTCTACAACTTCAAAAGTGTACAAAATCACAGAAAAGGGAATGCCATCTGTTTGTTGTTAGGGTCATGTCTTTTATTTTCCTACTTATACTCCCACTGAAAGCAATGAGAAGTTTTCAATCCTCGATAATGAAAATGACATAATTTTATTTTCTTTCCTATATTCAGGTTACAGTAGGCTTTATTGTGCATCTTCCTCTCCTCCTGAGTAAGTTGAAGTCTTTGTTAACCAGCGCCTTTGAACATTATCTATAAAAATAGAACGAAAGTGGCAAAAAGTGGTCAGCACCTTGTAAGAGAAGGAATGTGACCATAAGGAGAAATAGTGGACCTCCCTCAGGTCCGAACGTTTGCATCCAGAAGATTATTAAAAGCAAAGCCACTGCAATAACACAGAATGCGCCCTTGGCATAATGAAAGCAAGATGTAAGAACGTGTTGGTGAGAAGGGCAGCTTTGAAGCAGCTGCAGCCCGAGCTCTATAATAATATCCTAAGGAGGATATGCCGGTAATGGAAGTGTGCCTTGTCTAACTTCAACTATTCATCTCAAGGGGCGATTTACAAGGTGATAAAAGGTTCCAAGCTGCAAAAGGTACTTTAGGCAGTTAAAAAGCAGCTTTTTATGATCATTTCTTCTGTACAGTACACGTTGTTTCATTAATCAAATGCTTATTCTATTAAAACCCCAACTCTTTTAGCTGCTGGGACAACAAGTTTTACTACCATGAAATGGCATTAAAAGCCGCAGACTTCCCAGCTAAGCCTTTGTAATGACTCTAACACAGCCCAAGTGTGGCCGTCTCCAGCGGGATACCTGCATGGCGTGTCTGCCCGCCTTTGCTCCTTGGCAAGCTCCTCGGCATCCTTCAGTCCTCAAGGCCACGTCGCCCTTCCCAAGCGAGAAAGCAGGCAGGGCACACGTGTACTCCCTAAACCAGAGCAAAACAGGCGGCTGACATCAAATCCGACCCTTGTCAGCATTAAACCGCTCATTAAATGAGCATTAAAAGGCAAGCATGGCTGTGGCAAAGGGCCACACTCCCCTTCCACTCACAAAGACAACCATTTCAATGTTTCAAAAATACCAGCTTTTTCGTCTCCTGGAGTCCCCAAATCCAGCACTCACAAGAAGAATTCTAGATCTGGGGACCTGGTCCATGAACCAAAATAAATAAACAAATATTTAAAAAAAAACTTTTGTCATCTCTCTTTTTAGTCCTTGAAAGAACCATCCCAAATCAAGGGTGCCACAGACCACCAGCTAGGATGCTCCTTTGGTTTTCTACTCCCTAAATCATCAGATTACTAAAGAAAAGAAAGTGATTATTTTGTAAATCTAGCCCAAAAATTGAAAGCATTTGGATTCCTACACCCTCTTCCACCAAAGAAATCATTAAGTGCAACTCAACTAGGCAGACAAAACTGCAGTACAGTCTCCCAATCACACTCATAAGCTTTTCAGTCGACTTTGGCGTGGAAAATATCCTCTATTTTAAGCAGAAAAGTAGAAAGAAACAACAGATATTTGGAGTCCATATAGTTGGACTTAGCTGGAGAGAGGGGATGAGGAAAAGACCTGGCTGTTTATTTGCACAGCAACCACAGTGACCACCAGGCAATTTAAACTCACATTTTAAT
This sequence comes from Gallinago undulata, assembly GCA_026546715.1. Taxonomy (NCBI): domain Eukaryota; kingdom Metazoa; phylum Chordata; class Aves; order Charadriiformes; family Scolopacidae; genus Gallinago; species Gallinago undulata. The sequence goes on along the minus strand of JAOTQQ010000032.1, from coordinate 70,962,370 downwards.
GAAGTTAAAATAGTAACTATACCAATAAAGAAGAAAAAATGAATCACGATAATAGAGCAGCTGCCAGGGGCTTATAAGTCTAAATCCACATGGAATTAACTTTAAACAAAATCAGTGTAGATACATTATAAAATACACACTGGTGAAGTAATTTAAATTTACCAATTACCCACTGCATGTTTCAAGGGTTCTGCTGAAGTTCAGGTTGTTTTGTTAAAATGCATAACCAAAATCCTGTAAATGCTTGTGCAGGTTAAAAATAAGCCAAAATAAATGTTTCAGAAAACATATCATAGTAACATTAATACAATATAAAGGACTGAATATCAAATATTTAAATATTCCAATATATTAAATGCCAAATCAGCATCCTAACACAAACCAAACAGATTTTTCTGTTTAGATAAACAAAAATAGTGACAAACATCTTCTTGCTGTTCTGTGAAGTGGTAGTTTCAATATCAGTACGGAACAATCTCACCTTATTACAAGTTCAAATATACCCATGGCAGATGGACTATCAACATTTCAAGTAAAACTAGTGTGGGAAAGCTACACTTAATATTTCCTCACTTAGCTTTAGGAGAATCTTGCTGAAGTTTGTAAATGACTATTTTGCACCCCTGTCTGATGACATAGCAGGACACTCGCACTAAAACATGCCGGTCATCACTCTGTGTCACCTGCTTAATTTGTGTGTGAAAGCAATCTGTGTCACAGTTAAGAGGCAAAGCATCATAACTGCTGCTCAGGATTCAAAAGGATTAACTATGACACCATGGAGAGGTGGTTATGAGGGAATTCTCTCAAAAACACAACAGTGGCTGGAAAAAAAAAGCTATACTATTATAATACAAAATGATACAGGTACTTGGCCAGACACAGGGTGCAGGGCTAGATAAGCCCTGATGAAAGTAAGTGGCTACAAGACCCATCAAAATGACCAACCGGCAGATCATTCTTCCTGCCCCCACAAGGCACCCAACCTCCCCTTTCGGTCGATGAGCAGTGGTCGAGCCATTATGGGAGGCAGGTCTCTCAGCCCAGTCGGTACATGCTGTTATCCTCAGGGCTGCAGTCTTTTGCTGCCAACTACACTTCCTCCCCATTTCTCTACAGCACAGTTCAGCGGAAAATCTCACCAACTCCATCAATAGCAAGGTACCCAACCTTGGACATTGGAGATAGAGCATAGACCTTCCTGCACATTCTTCTGGAGACCCCAAAAAAATGACAGATGCACTCAGGAGCACAAGGAAGAAGTTCATTTCTGGCCATGTTTCAAACCACAAGTCACACTCAATTTTCTGGAAAGCAGTACAGAAAACACCAGTAGAACACTTCCACCTCATTGAACACTAGCTGTTACCTGAGGTGGGCTTTCCTCTTACTTCTCACATATTTGCAATGAACTCCTTACCAAACACCACGCACCATGAGAGTTCAGTTGGCCGTCAAATGTTCTAGCTAGACTTCTCCTGAACATGGTTCATTGCACTTTAGGAAACATGGAGAGAGTTTGACTTTATCCCCACCTCTCAGATCACTAGCCACAGGTGTCTCCACTTTCCAAATCACTTCTGCAGAGGTACAACTGAAGCAGTGACCGTAGTCACTAGGACCACCAGCAGAAGCCCTCCCAAATACAGTCCTAGAACCACAGCAAAGCTCTCTCATCTCTCCCGGCTTTGAGGAATCATTGAGTAGCTTGAATAAACACCATCACTGAAAAGCCTAAGAATAACAACGGAAAAACATTCAATCAAATACTGGCAGTATCTACTTTGCAAGGCCAAGAGAGGCAATTTAAGATCATATGTCTGGTCCTTTTAAGCATATTAGTCATACAGTGATTTCAGAAAGTTTCAACACTATAGATGGCCCTCAAACCTTGGGTTTCAAAAAGCAGATGCCCATTTTGGAAATGTCACCCAAAATATTCCCCTTAGCCCACATGTTTTATTCTTGGGCAGACTCTATAAGGTTGGGTTACTATCTGAAAGCAGCTGTTCTAGAGAATTTGTAAAAATAAATAAATAAATACATAAATAAATCCTTTCATAAACAAAATTTTGTATTTTCTTCTTGTGCTGTTCCGAGAAATACTTCATAATAACATATAATAACAACTTAGAAGTAGAATTTTTCACACATTTCTTCTTGATCAATTAGGAAATTGATCAAGAATTAGTAAAGAAAACATTAGGAAATGTCAAAAACCAGTATCTAACCCAGTTTCTCCTCACTCTTGTTGTATATGCTTTTGCCTGCACAAGGTACCAGTTGCAATGATCTGGAAGGAGCTGCTTATATTCATGTTTAAAATCAATTTTAGCATGAAATACATCAGATCAGCCAAAGAAAATGTTTAGCAAGATTAAAACAATCATTTACATTTACATTTTGCCAATCTGTTAACGATTGTAGTAACTAAACATTAAAAAAAGCCTCTTATTTCTGCAGAGTCAACAGTTCTTTGCTTTCTCAGGAATACTTTCAAGCCATAAATTGTGTCTTATTTTTACCCAGGTACGCAAATGGCAAAAGGCTGCTGCACAGCAAATTACAGTCTCATTATTGCTTTCTATTTTTCTTCTATTCTTGTACTGCCAGTAACTCAGGCAGCAAAGTTGACACAAACCCATCTTAGAGACTCAAATATGGTCATAGCTTCTAATTAAATGTGAGTTAAATTAATCCAACTGAATCAATCTTTGACTTAAACACAATATAAGGGGAAATCATAAGGTCAGACTGTTTTACAATGGCTCCTGATTGGTTCATGTCAAGTGAATGAAGAGAAAGCAGAAATGTCACCTTTTTGTAACAAACTTACAAAATACCATAGATAGAACTGGTTACTAGATCCTTCACATCCAGTCCCAGCAGACACTGAGAAGAATATTTGAGACACAATCCAAAATACATTCACAGTTTCATAGATTCGTGACCTTCTGCTCAAATTGGAAAGTTCAGTAAACTACAAATGAAGTTGCAGAGCTGACAATCCAGCAGGGCCAGTTTTTGGGTTTTTTTAATTAATCAACAGTCTGGCCCCCTTCTGACTCACCCCACCAGCCCCTTGATACATTTTTTATTTGTAAAGGGATAATTCTTAAAATATTTCTTAATGAGGGTAATGATCTCTACTTTCTATATGTAATTAAACCAATGAACAGAAGAGCTAAGTGACTGACAGAGGTCATACAGAAAGTCAAGAAGAAAATATGGTGGCTGTCCTCTGAAGGAGCTACTTAAATGTTAAAAAATATATGTGCTGAAAGAAAGAACACAACAATTCCAGGAAAAAAAATAAAAAAAAAACAATGAGGAAAGTAATGAATTATGATTTGGCAGTAGTCAGTCCATGACAGAAAACTTGTCTCTTTTACCCTTATGGTACTTGGGATAAAATACAAAATAATGCAGTGTCAGGCTCCTTGACAAATTGAGCACTAGCAAAGCCCTGAGTGCAAAATCATCTAGCAGATGATAAATTTGCTAGAAGTAGTACAACGACATTAAAAATCACAAGTCCCATGAGCAAAAAGTTCAACTTTTGCCCACACTTGCTACACCTAAGCTTTTATGATTTTTAATCAGAATTTCTTAATGAGGCATTACTATGCAATTAAGTTCTGGTTTTCATTATATGAGATTCTCAAAAACACAACAATATTCTTCTCTGTGAGCTGAATGTAATTTGTTGAAATCTTGTGATAAGATCACAATTCTTCTGAAAAATACCTTGAATAAACTTTCAGACTGAATATGATTCTGAATTAGATGCCCTTGAATCAGATATTATGACCGATATAGGTTAGCTGGTATATACATATCATATGCATTCCTGGGAAGTAAACAGCTAACCAGACATTATGCATAAAAAGGATTTTCTTATTTTAGGAGACAATTCTTAACTGGTCTTAACTTTTATCTTATGCCAGAAAACACCAGAAACATGTCAGAAACAACGCCATCAGGACTAGCTATATTGCTACTACTAATTGCCAAATTAATAACTTTATAAAATTCACTAAAAGGACATGGACAAGGCGATGGAAAGTTGTAGGCATTCCTCACCTGCACCTTTTAGAAGTCAAAAATTAAACCCTCCACAAAACGGAATGCCTTTTCTCTCTCTTGCTGCACTGGAGATGCAACACCAGGCTCTCTTTTCTTCTCAGAAAGAATAAGGGATCGGTCTTACCATGTTCTACAGCCACACACTGTAGAGAAGTTTCAGACTGGCACTGATCTTTTCAGCTCATCCGGAAGGGAGAACATTGGAGCAAGCTGGAGTTCCAGAGAGTAAAAGACAACCTATTCCTGTAAGATGAATCAGACCAGCAGATAACAAGAATTTGGGGGAGTACAGTCCAAAATTTAAACTGCCTTAAAAGTTCCTTTCAGTGGAAAATATAATGGTTTAACTACCCTAACGAGTAAACAATACAAGCACTATGTTCACTTTTGTCCATCCACATGTCATTCCCAATGGTCAGCAATTTTGTAGCCAAGTGGAACTGAATTTCTTGTCACCATCTCTACCTGCATCACTGTGACATACTCAAAAGGAAAAAGGATGGTAATTATATTAAATAACTGAAAAGAACTTAGCCAATTGTGCTTAATGATTTTTTTATTCGCACCTCAGGAAGAATTAATTGTGCTTCTGTGAATTTAAGGAAACTAAAACACGAAGCAGAGAAAATTACTACTCCATATATGGCAATCATTTCAAGATCACTTCCACTGCTAAATATACTCTTATCCTTATCACGCATACCCTGGTTACATAGTAAGTCTCACAATAATGGACACTTTCATTCTGCCTATACAGGTATCGATTGAAGTTGTGAAGAAAAGAAAGCTCAATAACCAAATATATCTCCTCCTGCCCGCAGTGAGACATATTCTGGGGTTTCATAATGAACGTGTTGTTTAAATGATTAGACTGTCACTTCTCCCAAAAGATTTGAGGCACTTTTATTGAATTTATTTCTCCAAGTTTGAAAAAGCATTGTAAAATGACTTTCTGGCTCATCAAGTTGTTTTGATAATGGCCAAGGTATTGACCTGACTTGAAGAAAATAGCTTGTGCCTACACAATGACGAAGAGAATGGCAGAATGCAGGAGAGCTGTATGAATGTGGGTATTGTCAGAACAGATATAACTCTAGGCTCAGGTCCCAGCTCTGACAGGGGCTAGCCTTGGATATGGCCTTTATTTTTCTCTGAAACTCCACCAGAGACAGACACATGGTGAGCTGCCACACACAGAAATCTCACCCTACTGATTGAAACACACTTGAAACTTTGAACTGGAATAATTTCCAAACACTGCTCTTCTAAGGCTCACCCACCATTTTGGGTATTCTTACCGATAAACACTCAGTCTCCTGCAAATTTATGAGAGCTTTTTTTGGTTTAGGAGGCTTTGATAATTTTTTTTTTTTTAATGGAAGCAATACTTTTCTCCCACTGCCACTACTATATCACTTCTTTCCCCAAGAAAATGGAAGCATTTCACCTAAAGCATTTTTTAATTTCTTTTTCTGGGAGAACCTTTACTATTTTATTGTGTGAAGTGACACAAATGTGGAACTATCACAAGTTAATATACACCTTCGTTATATCATTCCACCTTCATTTAGGCTACACAGACTCTGTCTACTGGTCTTCACAAGAAGTCTGCCTTTTAATGAGTCTGCGACTGTAACAGGCTTTCTTGACTGTCAAAGGAAATTGCAGCAACACGACGTGTGTGTGATTCAGGCCTTAGTCAGTGTGAAAACAAGTTATGAACACATCGCTCAACCACAGCATATGGTGTTACGTGAAGAGAAAAATCAACACAAATCAGCAATTACAGCAACACTTCAGAAAGCCTGCGAAAAGAGCGCTCACCTACACGGGGAGACCAAGCGACTCATAATCTGATGAGGTTCAAGTTACTTCCCAGAGTCAAACTGAAGGGTAATCATATAGCACTGGCTCATTTCACAGTCAGAATGAGCAACAGACTACTTCCCTCCCGCATGACGAGAGTGTAGCGTAGTACTTGCAGAAAGCTTTAAGATTCAATTTCAGGGGTGGATCAGTTGATAGTGAATCATGCTTTCAAATAGGAAACCTGAAACAGGAGCTGTCAAACATCAGGGCATTCACAGCCCCTTGCAAGTGTTCAGTCAAGTCTGATTTAGCAGAAAGGTGTCTCTGTGGCATGCAAGAAGAGCTCAAGCTAACCACAAGGATTATTTCTGTTTCCTAATTCTACCCATCAAACTCTTTCTCACGCCATCTTCCTATATGGCTCATTTCACTAGTAGAATATAAGGGGGAAAAAAAGGCAAAATTGTTTTCCAAACTTTGCAAGAAGGAAGCAGCAAGAGCAATGCCCTATAAGACCGATGGCCTATCGTACCTGTTAAAGACAGAGAAGCAGGTTTCATTAAAGCCAGAAAGTGATGAGCAAGAGGAAAAACAAACACCAACCAGTGTTTGTGCAATACAGTAAAACAGTACCAAGCTGGAAATCTAGACACATTCCTGGTATGTTAACAACAACCACTTACAAACACTACTACCAGCTACAGTCTTCATATTTAGCTGTATTTCATTGTTTTCTGAGTTTTGTTTGGAGGGCTAAAAATTGAAGAATTAATGGACAATCTCCCTTCCTAAAATTCTAAGCCTTACTATTTTTGCTATCTGTCTTACATGTCTATGGACTTGTTCTGCAAGCAAACATGGATGAGAGCTGATGAGAAATAAGGGCATAGTTTTCTTACCAATGTGAGCCCAAGAAATAAAACAACTAGGATTCCGAGAAAGAAAAAGACATACCAGATCACTGCTGCAGTCTTAATAGCATCTTATTAGGACAATGATATTCTTAGCATACCCACAGAATTATTAAACATATCCTGACAACATTTCTATGAAACTGGGAATTAGCCCTCTATTATTGTTAGTATTTTACATTTCAGGAATTGATCCAAAGGAAGCCACGGCCCTTATCTACACAGCCTCCTTTAGCTCTCTGAGTGTTACTCAATACCTAATGTTAGTTGTAAGTATACCAAGCGTATTTAGGTAAGGACATCTGATACATAGAACCATAGAATCAAAGAATTGTAGAACAGTTCGGGTTGGAAGGTACCTTAAAGATAATCCAGTTCCACCTCCCAGCCATGGGCAGGGACAGCTCCTACCAGACCAGGTTGCTCAAAGCCCCATCCAGCCTGGCCTTGAACCCCTCCAGGGATGGGGCAGCCACAGCTTATTGGGCAACCTGTTCCAGTGTCTCACCACCCTCACAGGAAATAATTTCTTCCTAATATCTAATCTAAATCTCCCCTCTTTCAGTTTAAAATGGTTCCCCCTTTTTCATATCTCTACATTCCCTGATAAAGAGTCCCTAGTGTATGCCTCTGTTGCATTAAGCTTTAAGAGAACTTTTTGAACAATTATATACCTGAACATGAAGTTCTGCTTAAGCCATTTGGCTGTCTTCAAAAAGGACTAAAAGGCAGTAAAAATGCCACTTTATGTGTTTTGCTCAACGAACAAAACTGTACAAACCACAGAAAATGTACATATAGAAAACTCAACTTTTCTGTAAAAACAAAAAAAAAAAACCCCGCTAATATTCAGACAGTCCCATTCTATGCAATATACATAAGAGGTTTATTCCTCATCTCCTCTCTTTCAACAACTCATTTGTCTCATTATCAGAGGGGTGTGGGCAAATTAATCACAGGAGTTATCTGAGTACTAACTGGTATGTCCCACACTTTCCATGTAAGGTGCAGGTTACTGTCATGAAAATATGGTTACTGTCAGTTGCATTACAATGGAGTTGTATTTAGAGTGATGCTTGAGGATAGATTGAAAAATAGAATCATTTGCATTTTAGACTTTTGTATTAATAAACTTTGAAAACTCAGGCTCAAAACGATGATTAAAATACTTCTCTGTTGCCTTACGATGGTCCACTGTGGATGCTTCATATCATACTACAACCAAAACAAGCTGGGAGCTAATGTTTATGGCTATATCTTCATAAATTTTAGGCCTTTTCAAGTACCATGGCATGGTATCAATGTGACTCCTGGGCAGAACAGGTACTTTTGGACTTTCACTTTCACAAGCAGCAAATTCACTTAGAAAATGTAATAGAGACACTTGAAGAACTTTGCAATATTGAATAACAATCACTGTTCAAGAGAAAACACCGAACTTAGGAGTTATCTACCCACTGCAGTTTGAGGTGGACAGTGTAACGCTGGGTAAGGTTTTAAGGATGAGTGGATACATAACAAACCACTGCAATATTTCTAGTTTTAAACTGGGAATCCCAAAATCCAGTGTTACCAAAGCTTTGCGTTTCCTCACCAGGTAGCAAAGTCCTCTCTAGACTCAGTACAGAACAGCCCCTTTGAATATATATGAACCCTCCACTCCACTCCTCATGGTCCCATAAAGCCCATGTGGTGGATGCATAAACCTTGGAAGGATATGATCAAATTTAGATGATATGAGAAAGTTTCAAGATGACTCCTGATCCAAAATATCTTGTAGTAATGCACTTAAGTGTACAAAGCCATATTTCAAGCAGCTTGCTTGAAAGCAAAAATGCACTGTATTGCGAGTCCCTCAACATCTCATCCCAAAAAAACTAAACTAGTATTTTCTATTCCTATCTGGGTTTTTAAGTCACCAAAAATCAATATGAAACTAGAAACGTCTTAGGTCTTTAAACAGCTTTGTAAGCAAAGAAGTCTAGTTTGCCCTGTCTGACTCTTACTACAACAATCAATGAGGCTGATGCCACTGATGTATCAATGGTGAGAAGCTTACCAAATCATATCTACAAAATATCAGAAGTTTTCAATACGTTTACTGGATTTTAGAGTTTGAATTTCAGAAGAATAAGTAAAATAAAATATTTGGTCTTTCCACAGTCTTCTGTAGGTTCATAACTAAGTGATCCCACCAATATGAACATGAATTTACACAGAGCTGGAAGGTTTTGGGACTTCTAAAATAACTTCGTACAGAATAAATTAATGAGTTGTTTGAGTTCTTCTAACCAAGAAAGTCATAATAAATTAAAATATCTAATTAGAACCAACCTCAGTGAGATTACATTAAAATCTCATTTTGCTCTATTAAAAAATTCAATAAAAATGTGCCAATTAAATTAGGCAATCAGCAAGAACAAGGAGATTTTCTTGATGTTTCATCTACTTTGTTCGGCTATTAGAAGTCATTTTTAACAGCTTGTTGACGATGCTCCTCTCTTGACAGTGCCGCAGGTAGCATCAGATGTCAGCTTTCAAATCTGCTCCGACAAATCATCCTTGCGTTGCCATTTAGCACATCTGCCTCTGCAGGTAATTGAGTTCTCCTAGGAAGCCCAGTACTTGTGTAGGAGATAAAGGTTTATAGGGTGGAAAAGGGAAAACAAAGGGAACACGGAATTTCAAGCTAAACCGATGCAGAGTGTGAGACTATAAAAATGTAATTAGAAAGACACTCACAACCTGCTGTAGAAGCTACACAGTCTCAGCTTGTAGGCGAGAGCTCAGGAAAACTAAGAGGCTTATATCAGTATGTCTTATTTCATTGTCTGCAAGTCAGAAGGGTGGCTCACTCTTGCCATCTTTAATGCCTGCTGGCATCGCTTTCCCATATTGATCTTCAGCAAAAATAGATTTGGTCAGACTGAGCAAGAAAAATCTGCTAGCTAATTTCCAGCAGCTCTTGCTCAGCACAAGGTGCCATCCAATATAGACTGCGAGGAATCAGCATAAAACACCACCACTTTCTATATTTCTTACATACAAATGACAAACTGCCATTACAGATGTCTCTCTGTTCTACACGTCTGGCTCTGTACATCTCAGCTTGTCACCTATGCCATCAGACACATCTTTTCTTGACAGTTGGTCTCAAAACTAGAATCAAGATATTCGTTAGTGGACTGATACCAAATGACAGAACTGATCAAGCTGCCATGTTACCAGAAAGCCCTGACACCCTGAAAAAAATCTCAGTTCTAATATCAGAAGAAAGAGAAACAAAATTTTCACTTCTACATACAGAAAAATAATTGCTTTGGTCTCAAAATACATAATGTTTTGGTGCATTCCTCTACTATCTCCAGGAAAGAAAAATTATTCTTTCAATTCATACACCTTTCTGCAAGGAAAGCCAGCAAAGGGCTGCTGTGACTCAGCTCCTGAACTGTTGGACTCCAAGAAGATTCACTCAACCGCTCTGGACAGCTTTTAGAATGGGGCTTTTCATTCCTGTTTGAACAGATGCCTTCACATCCCATTCTACAGTGCCAAAAGCCTTCTGCTCCCTGTGTTCTCAGGTTCCCAGCTATATGACACAGCTTAACTGTGAGCCCGAGGTCCCCACATCTTAGGATAGCTCAACTTCTCCAAAATAGGTTACGAAAACCTACTGTTTTCAGTAGCTGATGAATCATGCAACTTCTGTTCAAACACAAGTCCATCCTGCGCAACCACTTCTGCCACACATGAAAGCTCAGACAAAACACCACCTTGAGAATCCCCATTCAAATTAGTCAGAGACTGGAGACTGATGTAGGAATGACCTTCAAGATATTGAACAGTCAGGTAGTTCAGTCTTTCATACTCTCCTGCAAAGACATTCTTCAGGTTGCCTGTTTCCCCAAGTAAGCTGTGTTTATTTTCCTTACTGCAGAATGAGGTGTAAGTAGTATTTAATACAAAATAAATGTGATTGTAACAATGTTAAAACATGCCATCTCGACATTTTAGGAACAAACATTACAATTGTCCTATTTCACAGTGCTTTTCCATTTGAAGTGATATTGTAGGATATATAATTACAGTTTTGAAGAGATGAAGTTGAAATTAAGTCAACTTGACATTATTTCTTCTGTACTGATTTCAGCATTTAAAATTTTACAATTTTTTATCCTACCTGCAATGAAAATGAATGTAAAAAACTTGAAGTCCTTCCCAAAATTGTTCCTCCCCACTTAAAAGACTCTCTCTGTGAGCTGAAAATGGAGTGAAAAGGAAACTGTTCCTGTGTTGTCTATATAATCTTCACTTTTAAATGCAAACCAGCCTTTGTGACACGGCAGCTGCTGCTTTTCTTTTCAGCTACGGAATATTACAGAGTGACTCACTATGATCCCTATCTCCCACTTGTACTCCTGGGTGATTTGCACTTGTTTTGTTCTTTGGGTTGGGTTTTTTTTTTGTTTTTCTTAAGCTGAATTCAGTCCTTTGGACTGAGAACTGCAGGGTATAAGAAAACATAATGCTTCTGAACTGTATTTTAAAATTTAATGGTGCTTTAGTACTTCCCTTCAAAGCATGCAGCACGCTACAAGATTCTTAAATCCAAAACCTCAGAAGTTACCACCTTCTTTGTCTGCCCAAGAGATTAGCAACCTTCCGGAAAACAAGAGAAATAGGACCTCTCCCACAAACATATATTGGTACAACTTTTACAGCACGGTATTTAACAGAGACATAAGCCATTCCCATTCCATCTATCATTCCTGTGCACATGCTACATATTATTAATTCAGGACCTCTGGGACAGTCCCATAAATCTGTGTGGAGTTGGGGGTCTGGGGTGGGGAGGGGTGTTTGGGTTTTTGTAGGGTTTGGGGGGGGGGGAATGGGTAAGAAGGACTCCGTGATCCAACACGCCGTCGTTGCCCCTTTGGATCTTGACACACATATCATTTAAACATATTGTAACAACCTGCATGATAAAGCCACTGCTGCAGCAGTTGTCATTTAGAACATTAATACCGCAGCTGGTTTAAATTTTTAAAATTTAATAAAAGGGCTTTGTCTACATTAAGGACCAGAGGGGAAAAAAACATTCTTTTTTTTTCCTAATAAAAAGACTGGTAGAAGCACAAAAATAAATTGAAAGAAGCAGAGATGAGCTCTGGAATTCTTAAAAACATACATCAGAAGAGCTTTGCAATTTGGGGCTATCTCTGAGAAGACAGAATAAAATCATGCCTATTTGTAAATATAAAACAAATAGACCTTGTGAGCTTTTTACATTTGTTTTATCTCTAAATGAAAGGCATTGAAAAGTATGATTCACTTGTTAGGGTTCAACCTTCAACAAATTTCAGAAATTCTTTAACATAGGAGTTTTAAACCCAAGCTTTGGCTAACCCTTTAGCTCTTTCAAGCAAAAACTACTTGCAAACCATCATTGAGAATGTTTCCAGAAGGAGTAAATCAGTGTACTGGGTGCGTGGCTTCCTTCTAGTCTCCCCTTCCTAGGCTTCTTTCTCTACATATTCTAATTTGTCCTTGTCCAATCATACATCATTTTCACACAAACCTGAAAAAACGCCCACCTAATTTACAGTACCACCATTAAAGGAGGCCCCATGTGGACTGGGCATCATTAGAAAGTTGTCAAGTGTTCATGGAACAGATTTCGGGTACTGAAGAACTGCTGTTTGTGCTTCCTAAATTAGGTATATTGGTTACAAAACCAGCAGAAGTAATGATGCCACATCTCCAGGAGATTTATGCTTAACTGTTCCATGATGTTTTAATTGATTTCTACTAAGTATGCAGAAAGAGCTCGTCCTCCTCTAGACACCAGAAAGTCACATCAAGGGTACTGTTAGGAATGTCATAACTGCAAGGGAATTTACCATCTGAGTTCATGCCAGAAAAACTGCAAGGAGGAGAACATTCAACCAAGGAGTGAATTCCTGGTACCTGCTGAGGGATGGACTCCGACTTTAATTTTTCCAATAGCTGAGCTACTCAGAAGTCACTGTCACGTTTGAAGTTTCTGTCATCTAATAAAGACGGAACTCACACAGGAGTTTTTTTGCTCTGTAGGGATACTAGCAGTATACCTAGCTTTTGTGTTAATACATTAATTATGCTTCAGCCAGAAGGGAAACTGATGACCAGACAGGCCAGGAGATGGATAATTCTTTTCATTTCCATGCCTAAGTTGTTTTCAGTTTTACTGTTCTTTGCTAAACTGAAATGCCACTCTAGTAGTTCAGGTTTTACACCCCACTGAAAGCTAAAAAAGGGCTGGAGATTTTTCTCCGTCTAGAAGATCATTACTAAATTCCCTTGAAAGCTATTAAAGCAACTTTTAATTATCTGATCTATTATAATGATTCACTAATGGCATAGAAAAGGTTATCTCATTTTTTCAAGTATGCAGACCATGGGATATAAATTCATCTAGGCCAAATATATACACACTTTTGATTTAAACAAAAGCATATAGGCAAATCAATTATCTTACACTGTTAGTACATTACTTTGATTATTTCAACTGGATTAGCTTTTGATACTGGATGAAAACCAAGTTATATTTTCCTGCCTGACAGATAACCCAGAGAAAAATTATACCTTGATGACACTTTGAAGATTTGGAATATTGCCTAGAAATACTATATTAAGTAGCTATGGGATATGTGAAAAGATTAAGGAGCCTAGAATTAATACAAAAGCTGACTGAGCAATTTAGAACTACTTTCTGACATGAAAATAGAAAAAGAAGAAACTAAACAAGATAGAGGTGAACAAAGTCTGGGATTTTCAGATTTAAGACCCTGGAAACAATTGGGCAAATCCAAAGTTCTCGGAGTAAAGAGCTGCTAATGGTAGAGTTGAGCTTGTGCTGTCTCACACACGGAAAGGCAGGAAAAAAAATCTATTAATGCATTTAAGCATGTTTAGGTAACAGGCTTTTCAGCATTGGGAGAAAGATTGCTCAGAGAGCTAAGTTTTTCCATTCAAGAAGTTTTCACTTAGTCTATTCTTCCGCCTGGCCACACTCAAAAGATAAGGTCATTTCAATAGTTTAATTTATTCACCTGCACTTTCTGCTCTTTTCTTTGCCTGTTATTTTCTTTCTTCCCAGGAAATATCTCCTCTGACAAAGATATGTCAGCATAAAAACCCAAGGCAGATTGAAGAATCAACTCCAAATTACACATTCTAAGGCAAGAAGGAGCTCATGCAATCATTCACTTTAACCTGCATAAAACAAACCACAACCTCCCCTACATTAATACTCATTACAAGCCCAGAAATGGTGTTTGAATTAAATTCAGGAAAAAAAATATAAAAATCAATGGCCTAAAAAACTCCCTTGATTTTGGAATTTTCATTTGGAATTCTCACTGGCAGCAGTGGCTCATAGTAAGTATTTCTAATGAAAACTCTTTATTTAGTTTCTTCTCTCTCAATTCTCATTTCAAATTCTAACCACATGATTTACTATAGCTTTCATTGCTAAACTGAAGAGTCTTCCACTACATTGGATCTTTTGTGAAAAGTGAAGACAATGCATTTGTGATTTGTTTACATCCTAGAGAATAAAACATTTGTTTACAATTCCTTAATCAATTTCCTAACTCTTCTCTGGACCACAACCGTTTTTTAAAATAAGGTTGAAACAACATAATGGTATGTATTATGGTAATGGCTGTTACATCCAACACAAAGGCAATCTAATCCTCCAAATCTTACTCAGTACTGCCCTGTTTTGCAAATTTAGAAACAAGTATTTCTGTTGAGCTCCTCACTTCATTACGGATTTCTCATGCCTAAAATGATGTTATACTCTGGATTTAGTAATTTCAAAGATTCCACCTAAAGAAAATGTGTTTTGATAGAAGCAAATGTGTGTATAGTTAGGTATGAAACTTAAGCTGCATCTAACTGATCTTTTAATCAAAAGAATATCTTTTTTGTGTCAAAAACATGTATTGTAAGTTTTTTTTGTGTACCTGCCCAATTCAGAAGTCATTCCCCAACTCTTCAGATGCCAAAGACTCTCTTAAGAATCTATTTGCTCCCTCGTTTCTCTCATTTGTCTTCTCCTTTTCTTCAAGCACTTTTTAAAAGAGGTTGTCAAATCTGCTTTATAGCTTAGACAGGGGGAACAAAGGGCAAGAAACATCATTAAGTATCAATCTTCTAGTTTTAACAGCCTGGGTGCAGGGATCTTAGAGTCCAGAATCCAAAAACATGATCTAATCTAACAGTTATGACTTCCTCTTTTAATTTTTTTAATGGTCTAAAATATATACATGTTTGAAGGGAGGGATGGGGGGTGAAAGTTAATCCTGGTTGCCATGTCACTCTACAAATCAAAAGCAAGCAATCCATTACAGATAGTTTTGAAGGCAACAGTACTACAGTGGTATTCCTGATGGATTTAGAAATTATGGTCTGTGGAACTTCACAGGCATTAAGCATGAAAATAAAACCATTAGATCTTCTCAACAAATGCAGTTGCTATTGAAGGATATATTTTTTTCCTGCTCACAGTTGGGTTTTTATTTTTCCAAATTGGAAACACACCACATAGAGGAAGTAATAACATTGCAGTAAAGCATTCAAAGCCCAATTTTTATTCACATTGATTATCTTTTACATTTTGAAGTATTGCCTTTGTATATCCATCTGTAAATGGTTATCAGATAAGAATTCAAACCCTTTTGTTCATTAAACCATTTTGTGAGAACACTACTTTGCTTTTGTTATATCTTTAGGCAAAGTGGAAAAGAAATACGACATGTGTGGTTTTTCATTCACCTTCCAAATTCAAAATCTGTATTCCTTTTTCTGATCCCCACAACTCAGAAAAATACATACATTTTTAGTCTCAGTTTTACCACCGTAATATGAAGTGCACAGAAAACAAGTGCTTCTTCCAGTCAGAATTTGAATGGTTTCATGAGTACCTGACCCTGATTTTCTCCGTTTTAGTCATATCAAAATCATTTGCATGTCCCCAGAAAATAAGAAACCACCTTTTTTAGATGGCGAGTAGATGACAGGCTGCAGTTAAGGAGGGACCTTTCCAACATCAAAGTTAATGTATTTATGATTCAAAACAGTGTCCATCAGCACACCCGGTCCCATCATACCAAACAAATAAATGGTGAGGAAGAAGTGAGTAGGATGACATACGATTAACTAATCCTTAAAGGAGAAATGTCTTCTCTTAGGGCATTCATTCCAGATCTGAAGTGCACATCATGATCCTTTGACCATTAATAGTTTTTAGTGTTATTTGGACTGTGATTCAAGCAAACTTTTGTCTTTAGTAAACTAAGTACTAAACAGGTAGGTGAAAGACAGCCACTTACAGGCCTTGGGATGTAGGAAGATATGGCAAACTTCTGTCATCACAGAAGATAAATCCCAGAAGGAAAAGACTTCCCAAAGATAGAGGAAGCTCTGCCTTTTTTTGTCAGGTAATTTGTTCTGAGTTTGCATTTGCAGAGACCCTACACAGACATTTCTGCAAAGGACCATTAAGTAAAATGTACAAGGAAAAAAAAAATGTGCATTTTACTGTAACATCTGAAAAGCTAGAGGTAATTCTTCAAGCTGCCAGTCGAGTTCTTGCACATTTGAGCAGAAGTTCATGTGTTCCCTTACTATTTTCAGGATACTAAAACAAATGCTCTCATGCAGATATTGACCAACTCTCTTTTTAACTGTTCCTCTGATGCACCTTCGAGGCTCCATTTTTCAGGGCAGCTGCCATGAATTTTATAGTTTCTACAAACAGGACTATCGACTTTATCTATCTGCTGGAGGTATCCCACAAAGGTTCTGCTACAAATGCCAGTTGTATTTCTTTGACATGGCAATATGCATTCTAAACAAAAATAAATAAATAAACAAAATTAAAAGTCTTACCAAAATAGGATGTTTAGCAGAACGGAGAGAAGAGAATGACAGAAGAAGAAAATACACATCTCAACAAATTACTGGAAGCTACTAATGGGAGAATGAGGGCAAATAGGAGTCTACATAAAATACAATACAGCAATGTAACTGATCTATTAAATAGCAAACTAATAATAGTCACAGTAGCCTCTTAGGGACAGATTCATTCAAATTAGCAGAGTTATACATAAGTGATGTGACACGTTGACCATCTTATGAGTAATAACTGCAGAACCAGATATTATATTCTATGGATTTGTTTCAGTCACTGAGTTGTTACATGGTAGATTGTATCTAAACAAGAAAGGGAAGAACCTAAACGTACTTCTAAATCTGCTTGAACTCTTTCACAGAAAAATAACATACCATGACAATTATTTATTTCTAAAGACAGTATCAGTCTTGAGAAGTTGTTGATAATACAATAATAATTGTTCATAATATTGCTCTAAAACAAAAAGAAAGATAAGGTGACAAAGCAAAAGAAAAAAAGAGATGCCTTAAATAAAATTTGCTTAATAGTTCAATTCTTGCAATTTAAATGTAAGACAATCTCCACAAAGGATTCTACTCTTGAAAAATGAACCAACAGTTAGCTTTGCCACTGCTGCAACTTTCAGAATCCAACAATGAATACTTGATAAATCATAGATGGAAAATTTCTAAAGGCTTGAAAGAAATCACATGCCTACATTACTATACATAAAGAAACTTGTGTTACCATTCTGATACATTGTTTCTTTCTAGAAATACTATTTTAATTCCCTTTTTTCCAAGATTTTAGGATATAAAATTACCATATTTTAAAAAATTATTATTAAACTAGTTACTTTATATATGTATAAGTACAAAACTGGGTTTTCTATTATGATTTAGATTAAAATAGACTGTAAGAGTAGCAGAAAGAAATGAACACTTTCATAAATGGATTAAATTTCCCTATAGAAAATATACAATCTCACAACCACCCAACAACTCCAATTCTTGGATACATGTACCGGTATGTAACACATGAAATTAAAACTGTATGGGCTATGTGTTGGATTCTTTTTACATAAGATTCATGAAATACTTGCTCTGATTTTTGCAACATGTAGCAGCACTGTGAACTTGTCAAAATAGTGATCATTGAAGAAACATTAAATAATGAGCATTGTCTTTATATTTTTGGTTAACACCACTTTCTGTTCTATGTTTATTTTTGGCCATTTTGTACTATCTACCACTTACATGATAAAATGATTACTTTCTGCCAGCAGCAGAGAAAGCTCATAATTACTAAGAATCTGTTCTTTTTAAATAGCTCTGCCAAAGTGCTTTAAATAAGGTAATAAGATTATATGTTACTTTAATAGCACATACTGTATAAAGATTTTCATTTTATAATCTAAGATACATCAAGATATATGTTTATTCAAGTAAGAGAGAGGTTTCCACTTCAGAACAGGTCTACCCACCAACATGACTTGAGAAAATAAAAAGAAACACTGAATCTTTTGTAAATATTGTGCATTATCTCATGATGTAATTTGGCAGAATGGAAGACCTTACAATGAGAAAATCACAAAGGACAGCTATATACTCATGAAAAACTACAATTATCATGCACAGTTAATGACATTGAAGGCACATAGCCACAACTCATGCAGGCAGATCCAAAGGAGGGACCTCAGGCAGAATTGTCACAGCATTCCTAACAGTAATCGTGGCCAGATGCCACATAGTACCTATTTTCTTGGTGGTTTTTGTTACATATTTCAACTTCTACTTAGGCCATAACTATACTAAAACTATTCAAATCCAGGCTAATCCATGTACTTCAGATCTGCGTATGATTTCAAGCAACGTATTACTTGTAGACACATCCATGTTACTTAGAACATCAGAATCACTGTCAGTACAGGACAGGAGTAAAAATTTTCAACCCACTCTTTAGCGTTTGAATAGCTGTCGTTGTAGGCTCCAGGCATGTTAGGTTTCTGAACAGGCACTTTCTAAACAATAGGATGCCTGCAACAGGGAATTGCCAGCAATAAAACAAGCGTCTTCCTAGAACAGCTGCTTTGGCTGCAGGTAGATGTAATGAAAAGTAAATTAAGGGAAAATATAGGAGAAGGGAGAAATTGAGACATTTCCCACATTTGTTGCTGAATGATTCTGACAAAACCCCACAAAAACCTAAGAAATTCACGTTTCAGAACTCATTTTTACTTGAGAGGTTTCTTCCTAAATGTGCTCAGATCTGAATTCCAAAATTTTAATCAAGCACAATCACACTGAGCTCTAGAAACACTCCATTTTCTCTCAGTCCTTTTTGTTCCCCAAAAAAATGAGGAATTTTACAAAGTTATCATTTTCTCACTGGAAAGTATGTTCTCATTAAAGCAAATCTGTTTACTACCATACACATATATAAATATGTACATATGTGGGTCTTACCTCAAAGACAAATGTTACTCACCCTGGGTATAATTCACCTATTCATTAAACCCCTTTATTAATATTGTAGAAACTGACTTAAAGAACAATTTAGTGGAAAACTACTAAGGTAGTAGCATGGCAGTGGAACTAACAAGCAAAATTCCCTCTACCATAGTACAGAGCCACAGATGTCCAGGAAACCAATGTACCAACATATAACATTACACATTAAGTATTTCTATATGTGTTCTACACAGCTACCAAGTTGTGTTTCTAACATTCAGTAGTCATCCTTGAAATATAATCGACTTGTTCATGGTAATATTAATTCTGCATTTGTGTGGCCGTACGAGGCACGCACAAGTAACTGAGAACAGAAACAGGACAGAAGGGGAAGAAAAAAATCTATTTCAGTTACACATGTATAATTGCATTTAGTGAACTGAATTCTGCCAAGTCGATGGAACAGCATGTGACATAAAGCAGTTTAAAATTAGGCCATGAGAATCTATCCAAGTTACAACCTTTCCAAACTGTGAATGCGTATTAAGAGTCTCTATTGCTCATAACATCACATTAGCTCCATAATGCTTTGGTCCTGCTTCATGAACAAAGAATGCTTTAAAACTCAACCAAGTAGCAACACTAAATAGGAACAGCAACTTGAGAGACGCCCAACTGAACAAATTAAATATACTTTTTAATATCTGTAAAGCTGCACATTGAAAAAGAAATCCTACAAATAAAGTAACTGCAGAAGTGCACACTTCATGGCTTTTCAAAGGCTCATATTGCAGTGGTGAGCCCAGCTTTAGTAACTGGTGGTACTGTCATGTTACAGCACCGATGAGATCGGGAACATTTGGACAAGTGGAATTCTGAAGGACTCACTGGTTGGCAGACAGCTATAACCAGAGATGTTTGGGAACACTATCACTCATGGTGGAAGGTGTATTACGGAGCACAGCTGAAGGGTACTGGAGCAATATGGAATTATAGATTCAATATAATGCACTCTAGAATAGAAGGGTAGGAACAGACCTGTCCACAATAGCAGTATAGTGTATAACATGTGGAAATATAAAACATGCATATTGAATACAGGCTCCAACACAAACAGCTTGCTTATTAGGACTTCTAAATATATACACAGGGCCTATGAGCCATTGGGTTAGTGCACACACTGCAGTAGCTTTTTTGCTGAAGCTATACAAAGCCTGAATTTTTACTTTGGGAAGTACTTGTACTTGCAAGATGACATCTGTCAGGATATGTCTGCTCCAAACATACTGGAACATAGAATTGAGTTACCCTATTGTGCTTGAAATGGGGTAGCTTTGGCAACGGAAGCATCCAGTCAAAGCATCACATATTTAATCAAGGGCTAATATACTGCTGAAAAAGCGAATATCCAGGGTCAGTTATTATAAAATATGATACAAAACTAAAGAAGAAGAAAGGGTGAGAAAAAAATATATTAAGAGATACTGAAAATGTATGCAACAAATTTATGCAGATCAAGGCATTCCTCCTTTACTACATCAGCGGTGCCTGGCATGTGATGTGAGCAGCATAATAATAATTTTATATATATGGTAAATATCTACCATCTGTGTTCTAGGCACGAACTATAACATGCAGCATAAAACAATTAAAATCAACAGAGACAAAGTTCAGGGTACAGAAAGCTTTTGATCCACAAAAATGGCAGATGTTATATTCGAGTGACTGAAGACCAAAAATACGAGTGAGAGCAAGTACAACTCAGCCTTTAAAAGTACAGCTCAATCCATATGCCAAAGGGTTATTCAGCACCTTTTTTATATTCCTATTGAGACACAGAAAGAAAAATAATAAATTATTTTTAAAATTTAATTAGGTCACAAACTAACAAAAAGTCAATAACTCTTTCTAATGGATTTCAATAGGTCCTTCCAAGTTCAAGCTCAGAAATTCATAAAAATTTACATTGTATTGTTACTAAAGCACAGCTTATCCCATAGTTTGAGGCTAGTGGATAGAAGCTTTCATATTCCGTTTTTTCAGAGAATCTTCCCTGAAGTACACCTGTTCTGCAAAAAGTCTCAGGTCTATCGTTCTTCTGGCAGCACAAACAACACACTTGTATGAACAAACCAGTAAACTATTTCCACGTTATTTTTTACCTTTTTTTTACCTTTTTTTTTTTTTTTTAGGGCTTTAGGTAGTCTTCTCCCAGAACACTGTGTTCCCTGAACAAGACTTCCCAGCTGCAGATTTCTGCAGTGAATCACGAGTCCTACAGCTTCTTTCGACTATGGCTAATCCTCATCTCATTCTCCCTTAAAACTCTTCCTGTTCTTGCTCTTGCTGTTGCTCCCAGGTATTTCTTTTCCACATTGTAAACTCCATGTCTGCTATTCCATCTCTACTCTACATTCCACCTCCAACAAATCAGCTATAACACCATTTCCTACACCTTGGGCCTATTCCTTAGCATGCTCTTTACCAGATGTTAAGATTAATTTTATTTACCAGTGTATTGTGCTTACTGGTGTATACTGTTACTGCAGCTTTATTCTTCCAGTATATTGGGGTTAAGTGGCAAAGTGCTGGCAGCAGGGTTTCTGCAGGTGTGACCTCTCTCTCTAAGAAAAGTCTAAGGACTGTCCCCATGTCAGACAGAAACTGTTCCAGATGGCTCCAAAATGGATTCGCCACTGGCCAAAGCTGAGTCAATCAGTGAATCTGGTGACGCCTCTGTGATAATCTTTTTAAGAAAAGGTAAAAGAACTGCTGGCCAGAAGCTGTGAGAGACAGGAGTGAGGAAACAGGTGAGAGAAATAACCCTGTAGGCACCACCAAGGTCAGTGAAGAAGGAGGGGAGGAGGTGCTCCAGGCACTGGAGCAGAGATTCCTGGGCACCCCATGGAGTGCCATATGCTGGAGCGGGTGGATATGCCCTTGTTCCGATTTCAGCTGGGAAAGAGTTAATATTCTTTCTAGTGATTGCTGTGAAAGGAAGGTCAATAATACCTATTGTTTTTATTTGTTGCTAAGTGATGTTGGCAACACTCAAGGACTTTTTTCAGCTTCCCATAGAAACACAGACAGAAGGATGGAATGGCCAATGGAATTATGTTGTTGTTGTTATTATTATTATTATTCCTTTTCTGTTATTATGTTTATTAAACTGTCTTTATCTCAACCCAGAAGGTTGGCTTTTTTCTCCCTTTCCCGTCTTTTTTCTCCTCTTCCCCCCAACCCTTCTTGGGGGAGGAAAAAAGGGGGGTGAGCTGTGTGTTTCTAGTTGCCAGCTGGGATTAAACCACAACAGCTCTGGAGGAGGTGGCAGCCCATAGACAGCCCATGCTGGAGCATTTTTTTCTTGAAGGACTGTAGCCCATGAAGAGGACCCACGATGGAAAAGCAGGAGGAGGAAGAAGCAACAGAGAAACTATTACAGACTGACCGCCAATTCCTCCCCTCCTGCGCCACTGAGGGACAGCGTGTAGGAGGGAGATGAGTCAGGAATGGAGGAGTGAAGTTAAGTTGAGTCTGGGAAAGAGTGTGTGTGGGGGAAAGGTGTTTTTAATTTTGCCTTTGTTTCACTCCATCCTACTCTATTTTTAATTGGCAATAAATTAAATTAACTTTCCCCAAACCAAGCCTGTTTTGTCTGTGACGGTGACTGGCAAGTGTTTTCCCTGTCTTTATCTCAGCCCATGAGTTTTGCCATCCTATTTCCTCCCCCTGTTCTGTTGAGGACGGAGACTTAGCAGCAGGGTGGGTGTCTGACAGACACCCAAGGTCAACCCACCACATTCAGATAATGCTCAGATCCGAGGATCCTCACGCACACTCAGATGACTCACTGTAATTGTAGGTATTCATTAATGAAGTCACCAGACCCTAGGTGTCAACCAAAGGTTCTTCAAATGATCCCAACAGAAAAACAAAGCTTCTGGAGGCATAAAGCATACAACAATATTTCTAACTATATCCATCCTGAATAAGGACTGTTGACAACTGGCATTATTTATCATTTCCAAACCTATGAAGAATTGCGTAGAATTATTAGGTACCACTGCATAATAACCAAATTAATATTTTAGATACATCTAGGCACAAAGCAGAAAATAAAGAATACCCCAGGCAAAGCAAATTCTTGGAGACTATCACAAAAAATCTCACTGTAGCAATGAAGAAAGTTCAACTTAAACAAGGAATATGTCTCTGTCATGTCTGTTCAAAATCAGTTACCCACATTAGCAGAAATTCCTGGCCTGTTTTTCAGACATCGTTACAGGGTGAGATGAAAGCTCTGGTGAAAGTGTATAATGAGATGCCAATTACCAACCGGGATATCTACAGAAAGGTTACTAATCACGTGTTCAACATGAAGAATGACTCATTTGAAAAGAAGTTATACATTCACCAAGTTAATCCTGTGTTTTATGTGAAAATAAGAATTACATTAAGTCCCAATATAGTAGGCTAATTGAAAATACTTTTTGTTCAAGAAGGGTAATTCATTATGTTTTGTGTATCCAATGGATCTCTATATGTGAATTTGTCAATAAATTTCTCTTCAGATTAGCTGCAAGACAGCTTTATACATGTATTGTCTCTAAACTACAACCATTTTTTTTTAATCCTTATAAAATCAGATTTCTATTTCATTAGTGTACAATTTCTGTAATTAAAAAGTCATCATCTTCATGGAATTTACAGCTACAAAAATGCATGTCCTGTATTTTCAGAATGTGAATGTTAACAGAGGCTTTATCTTCACTGTCATTCTTCCAGTTTTAATTTCCAGTTTGACTGCATCTTCTTATAGTAAAGAGCCACACTTAGATATGTCATATCTCCTTGAATGACTCACAATACAGTAAAGTAACTTTCATGTCAACTGAATCTTCTCTGAGCTACCCGTCATTATCTACAGTTAATTCTAAGAAAAATAAGACCAGAACTTATAAATACAATTGATAATGAAAAACTATATATCAAATTCAATGATTTATGAAACAAAAAAACCTGGGTAAAAATATCATTCCTTCCAAAATGAACTTGCGAGATTAAAGAGAAAAATCCAAGTAATCAAACAATTCATAGGGGTTTTTTTGGTTTTCCTACACACTGCAGTCCAATTCTGCATACAACGTGATCATCCACTATCTAGAAATCTCTACTTTAATTTGGTCCAGTAAGATGGGATAAAATTGAGGTCCAGATACAGAGTGACCTTATACTTAGAGGTAAACTGGTAACATACATACATACACTGACATGAGAAAGCTGTTTTAAGCGGCAACTTCCACAGACAATGTAGCATTGATACATACGCAAAATGAACTTAACTTAGAACAATCACTGGAAAAGTCTCTGAAGTAGATAATGTCTAATTACTGCTAAGACCGGTTGAATGAAAGAGTATTCCTATCATGCCACGTTTAGGTAGTAGCAAGCAAAAACTGAACTTCTCACTGTTTTTCTCATTAAAAGACCAATGCTGAGTCCATCAGTGTAGGTATGTCGAGTCCTAGACATCGATGTGACTTGCTGTACCCTACACAGACAACTGGCACATAGGCACTACATCTGTAGGGGACTTTCTGTGGGATCCCACAAACAGTTTTAGCACCAAAAGAAAAGGAGCAAAATACTGAAGTGCAGGAATTTGTTACAGAATTTTGCAAGAACATCCAATATACCTTAGAATTCGAGCCTAATTATGTTTCTTTAGATTTCACTCATGCACGACTCAGATCTACTATTCGATACTCTAGAATAGGTAAGAGAGATTTTGTTGCATCCAACTCCGCGTTTCAGAATTCAGTGTTATGGGCAATTTGAGGAGGAGATAATGGCTGCAGGAGAATAATAAATGTTTCAGGTATGTTATTTTGCTAGGATAAATGGCATCCCTCTTCACCTTCAAAAGCTTTGGTTTGCAAAATCATGTTGTTCTTCTTTACTTGTAACTCTTGGGCTTCTCCAAACACAGTCACATAAATTTAATCCCATTTGTTTAAAATATTCTCTGCTTTTAATACTGCAAACCCATTCAATAAGTAGACTTCTTTCAATTGGAAGGCAGATGAAACAATTAATTAAAAATGGGTATAAAATTCTCCAAATCTGAAATGACGGCATGTGGCCTCATATCTAAACAAATATGCAAGTAATTTCAAAGAATGGACCTGCAACCCCAAAGTCACACCCATCCATAACAGATGGGTACACCTTCACTAAAGATGGTTGCGCCAGTTCACGCCAACTCAGTTCCTCATTCCTCTGGGTTTTATTGCAGTTAAATAACACGGTCTACAGGAAAACCTGATTTAGATTCCACAACAGCCTCATTATGAATTTCCAAGAGCTGACAGCTAAGAAAATAGTATGTAAGGTAGTCATCATAGAGCAGCAAAGCAGCTGTTTGTACATCTGAAGATTTCCTTTTCACAAAGAGGTTCCCCAAATAACTGCAGGCAGACTCCTAGAGAGTAAGCAAGGATGATCTGGCATCTAACCTGGTATTTTATGGGTAACATTATCTCTTAAATGTTCACTTTTTGCAAAGTCATTCCAGAGTCACTTACGTCTTGATCACAATGAACACGACTATCAGCAAGGACTATAGGGTGATAATTAATCAATACAGACTGCCAAAACTGTTGCCATTCAATAATGTCTGTTATCTTAGTACTATAAAGACTGTTTTCAATGACAAGTTGCCAAGATATTGTAATGACCTTTTTTTCTAGATTCTAGACGTTGTTAACACGCACTTGGTAACTATTTTTGAGCCAACATACTGGAAATGTTAAGTCTCTGTTGGCTGTAACATTTCTCTCTTCTGCTCACTGTCATGGAAAGAAATTTTCAAACACAAATTATACATCAATTATTTGAGTTTTTTCATTTTTGGCAGTCTGTATTAATGATTAAAATGGAAGCTCTTACAAACAAGAACAGTCTTCCACTTTATTCTGAATACAATAGGTCCTCACATCTGAAAAAACCCCAACACTAGTATATACAAATACTTGATAGATTATATGATATGTGGACTTTGAATATTTAAGCTGTGATCTGTTGTCTATAGAAAGGACTTGAAATTCAGGTTAATGTTAATCAAGGAATCTTATAAAATGTGATTAATTTTAAAGAATAGGTGCATCTGGAGCTCACAATCCAGCCCAGGGCACCACATCTGCCTCTATTAACATGCAACCTTAACAAAATGCTGGCAACTAGATGTCATGACTGCACTAATGCAACCTGACTGGGCAAGCCTTTCCTCACAAGATGCAATCGTGGCTTTCTATAGGAATATATTATCCATTGTCAGCATTAGCAAAATGGCTCTCAGCTAACAATGAATTAATTTTAGTCCTTGATTAACTGATAGAAACAACAAAGAGGAAGGCAGTTTTCTTCCTTTGAGGTCTTTCAGTTCAGAAACAACTCCACATTACTCAGATGAAAAACTACTCAAATGGCACAAAAAATAAATAATAAAAATTAGCATTGGCACCCTATAAGCAATAATACTTTGGGAACACATTATATACTCCTTAGCTTGCATACAGCTGTTAACACAAATATAATTAGAAATAAAATCAATTCTGCCAGTACAGCACTAAAAAACAAAGCAGGGCTGAATTAAAATTACTACTATTAATTAAAGACACATTTTAGCTAAATGTAATTGTTAAGACAAATTACATTGGCGGACTCTACTAAAGAATTCAACTGGATGAAGAAATTAAAAGAAAAATCTATGAAAAAGGAATTCCAAAAAGCCTTGCAAAAACCTCTGAACAGCTTTAATGTATGGCTAGCCCACTCTACAGAAAACACCTACAGACTGAACAGTTCGCATGAGTTCCATTTTGCAGGAGTGATCACAGAATGATATGGGGTTGGAAGGGACCTCTGGAGATCATCTAGTCCAACCCCCCTGCCAAAGCAGGGGCAGCCAAACCTAGAGCAGGGTTTTGAATGTCTCCAGAGATGGAGACTCGACCACCTCTCTGAGCAGCCTGTGCCAGGGGTCTGGCACCCTCAAAGTAAAGAAACTCCTCATGTTTAGATGGATCTTCCTGTGTTTGTGCCCATTACCTCTTGTCCTGTCATGGGGCACCACTGAAAAAAGACTGGCCCTGTCCTCTCAGTACCCACCCTTTAAGTATTTATGGGTGTTGATCAGATCGCCCCTCAGCCTTCTCTTCTCCAGACTCAAAAGTCCCAAGTCTCTCAGGCTTTCCCCACGAGAGAGATGTTTTGGTCCCCTGATCCTGCAGAACAGTTAGGGAATATGTGTTAGAAAGTGGCCCGGACACTGTTTCCAAAAGATTTGGTTCGGTCGTCATGTATCTGAATACAAAGCAAATGAAGAGTCTTCAGAGACATTTTGATGTTTTATACAAAAGACTGTTGTGGAACTTGGAAAAACAAGTACTGCCTGTGAAATTTTGCACTCCTGGATGAGTCTTCATAACAAAAAGTAGCCAAGAACTGTCACACAGCTATTACCAAACTAGGTATTAGCACAACATCAGTTACAATGCAAGTTCAGATGTGAGGATACTGGGACATCTTTCAGTGGCTCAAGTGAAGTGAGTTAGTGGTTTCTATCTACATCTTATTTAGGAATCTACTTCTCAGTCTCAGTTAATGTCATTTAATGAAATAACGCTATCATGTTTGGAGTTTATAGCCAGAGGAACTGAACGGTTGCCATCTACCCTCAGGCTATATATTAACCCATAAATTTGGGGGATTTGAGATCTGTGGTTACACTTATTCTTAAAAGAGAGATAAACAGGTGAGAACTTTTTTTTTCCTTTTTTTCCCTTCAGTCTTTCTTTTGAGATCAAATCCAATCTTCCCTTTGGAGACTCAGTAGAATGGCTTAAGATCTTTGACATACTCAAACCAAAGGATAAAACCAAAAACACAGTAATCCAAAATTTGCAACAACATAGTTAAGTGTAAACTCATCAGCATGGATTCCTTGATCAAGTAATTCACTGATTATTCAAAAAATATTGAGAACATTGTAGTCCTGTAAATTCTCTCACCGTTCAAAATCCATAAGGAGAAACAAAGTATTTCACATGTGTATTTTTAAATATATAAATACTTGAAATCAAAATACAAGAAAAGTTGAAGAAAGCAGGAAAAACTTTCTGACTTCTGCATGCCTTAAGAAACATACTACAATGTAAAATATTTTAGTCTTCAAAACACCAGCTTTAACTCCTGATCAGCTTTCTACCTTTTGGGATTCTTGTCAATTTGAGGGTTCTTTAAAAATTACTACTCCAAGCAAAAATTAGTTTTACCACAGATTAAAAAATGGAGAGATGAGATCCCAAATGTGCAATTATCCGGAAATCCTTTTCACTGTAAAACGTAATAAAATATAGTAAAAAAGTATATCCTTTTCACTTTCCTTGCTACAAGAAGACCCAATCTTATCATGGCCCCAGCTCCCCCGTGGAGCAGGCACTTAGGAGTTCAGATGAGTTAATATTAAGTGTCTCATTTAGCTGTCAGAGCAGGCAAAGGGACAAGGTCAAGACTCAGATCTCATCCTGTTCAAGGCAGGCAGACCACAGCACCCCCTACCATCAAGACAGTCAGGAGGTACAAACACAGCCCTCTAAAGTGTTTAACCCTTTATAAATGTTTTGTGAAAGCTGTTGGAAAGCATAGTACCAATAAAATAGTGCTGATGGACATGTACAGTAAAGGACATGTTCTTATGATTTCACTAACACCCCCTTAATCTAACAACTACTTATCTCAGCAGGAGGAACACAACACTGTACTTTACTGACTACTTTTTCTAAAACTCTTGCTCCTTCCTTTCCTCCTCTTCCTTTGTCCTTTATATATAAACCCTCCATATGGTGAAGGAACCATTTAAACTGTTCTCGTAAATACCAAAGGAAATATTTTCACAGACAATAAAAAGCGAGTTGTCTAATCCTTAGTCCTTCAAGTGTTTTTCATTCTCATTCAGTTCTTTCTTAAATTTTTATGTTGTTAGCTTTTCACCCTCCCCTCTGTGTTAAATTAATGTAAAGATTTTACTTTCATTATGGCTTTTTAAACACTTTCAAAAACAAACCCATCACCAAGTTTCCTTATCACAGTTCTTCTTTTCATATTCTTTTCAAATTGTGAGCACCAAAGATACGGCTCCAGCTTCTCAGAGAAACAAAATAACAACCATGGTTAGAAATTAACTGCAGTTTTCCTGCTTTAGCTGGGACCAAAGCGCCTGCATGGTTCCAGGAACAGTCATGGAAGTAAGATCTAGAAATGTGATATTTTGGGATTCCTCCCCTACCAGTTTGTTTGTGCTGTGACTGCTTGCATACACCACTGCTGTTTGTCACCTGCTATCAAGGGCTACACTGTCTCTCCTCCTGGAATTACGCAACTCCTTTATACAGGAATCTAAGCCGACCACAAATATGCTTTATACTCTAAAAAATTAATCCTGGTTTTGAATCATCTCTTCTTCACACAGAGGTTTGTGCATCTCAAACACCAAAAAACGAAACCTCAGCAGCGACCAAAGCAAGGTGGGTTCATCAGACTGCTTGAAAATCATCCATTTGTTTTTATTAGAACTCATATCACTGAGCTGTTTGAAAAGTTCTGAGAAAAATGTTATCATGAAGGACCATAACCCTGCTTTTTATGATGATTTAGCAGCTTTCACACAAACTGCATTCCTGCCATCACAGGACCCAATATTCCTGATTTTCATATAAAATCAGATAGCAAAAACAAGGTATGCCTTTTTTTAAAGGGAGAGGGAGAAGGTAAAAGCCTATGAATCATAGAATGGTTGGAGTTGGAAGGGACCTTAAAGATCATCTAGTTCCAACCCCCCTGCCATGGGCAGGGACACCTCCCACTAGAGCAGGTTGCTCAAAGTCCCATCCAGCCTGGCCTTGTGAGATCTGAAGAAGAAAAAATGGCACAACATAATAGGATCGTGACACCTAAACCAATACTGATTCTATACAAATGCATAAAGACAATACTTCATAGAATCATAGAATCATCTAGGTTAGAAGTGACCTTCAAGGACACTGAAGTGGAGAACTGTGCTTAACATAAAACATTTTTAATGAAAGCAAGAAGGACAAGGATGATTCAATCTGCATGTACCCACAGAAAGCCTGCAGCCTGTCAGAATACCCCAACCTAAACACATCCTGTCTAAGGAAGATCTGTTACCTTCATCCAGGAAAAACCTTAAATCTTCAAGGAACAATGAGAAAGTGCTTGTCTTCGTTCAGTAGTTTGTTATTTTCAGAAGGCAAGGGAGCTGGGGAGGAAGCTGGTTGTTTTAATTTGGTCAGAAAGAATTCAGCAAGACTTTTCCTTCAAATTTATGCGTCCTGGTTTCAGCTATGATGGAAATGATATTAAGAAATCCTTGGTGGATAGCCTACTGCTTGTGGTTTGAGTCTCGTCGGGAAGCAGAGATCTGAAAGAAATACGAAACTGAAATATAACAGGCAAAAGCTGATTTTCTCTGAGGATGGAAGAACATCACGCCAAGTCCCTCCAGCCCAGCATCCTGCCTCTGACAGTGTCCAGTAGCAGATGCAGACAGGAATGTAAGGACAGAAGCAGCACATAAAAACAGTCCTCTAGAACACTCTTCTCTGATTCGTATGATCTGTGGCTTCCAGAATTTCCAAGCTACAGGCAACAGCCTCCATAGACTATCTTTTCATAAACATATCTAATCGATTTTTGAACCCTTTAGTATCCCCAAAATCCTGGTACAAAAAGCTTCTACAGCTTTACAGTGGACTGCATGAAATTCCACTTTTTGCTTGCTCTGACCCCGCCACTTGCTGTTACAATTGCATCCCCTCCAGGTCCTGTATAAAAAAGACAATGAACCCTATTCCTTGTTCAAATATCTACGCCACTTGGGATTTTATATACTTCTACCATCTTCTCCAGGATCGTAGAAAATGGAAACTTTGTAGAGTATTTAATAAAAAACAAGCCAGCAAACAAGGGAGGCAGAAGAACACTACAGATCCTGATTTTATCTGAGTGTTTCATCCACAGATCTACATTAGCTTGCAGTTATTCATCCCGAAAAAGAAGCTGCATTCATTTCTCACCCCACACGCTGTTAATCTTGTGTAACTATGTACAAACTCTGAACTCCATTTGTATAATCAAATTTTCTACTACAGCTGGCATTCTTGCACTCTCCTCTAGCAGCAACTCTTTGAGGGGAGAGAAAGCAAACAAAATCAGGGGCGGAGGGGGCGGGGAAGGAATCGTAGGAAGAAAGGTATTCTTCATGTAGGTGATCAAATGGAAAAGTCCTACTGCAGGGTTAACCACATCATTATTCTTTGCCAGGAGAGCAGTCTGCTATCTCTACATAAAAGGATGGCTGTGAGCACACATCTCATAATAATGTACAATAAATTGATGTTAACTGACTCAGGCCCAATTAGCACTCTTGTCAGCCTTCTCAAGTATTTTTTAACCTGTTACTCTGTTAATCAGTTGATTTTTATGCAGGTGTGTGTATCATAGAATATTATAGTAAGATTATGTCTTTTTTATTTACCTTTTTTTTTTTTTTCCTGCATCAGCTGCTTGTCCCGTCCACTGTGCCTGGATGATGACAGAGCAATAAAAACAATGATCATGGACAATGGAAAGTGAGATTTTTCCCCTTCAGCAGCACTGCCAGCTTATTGCTGACTGTGAAAAAGCATTAAACTACTGCTGCTGAATGTTGAGGGACTAAAACAACTGACCAAACCTTATCTTACATCTAGACTGGAAGATCTTTGGGGTAGAGTTTTTCTCTTGCTTTTATACTTAGGGAACATCAGCTCAACCAGGCTTTGATTCATGACCTTAACAGTAGTCATAAAAATAACATTAAAAATAAACTAAAATTTGTAGAAGAATGTTTGGGTATAGTGCACAGATAATACTAATAATATTCTTTTTCCATAATACAAATAATCAGAGGACACAATGGAGTCCAAACTACTAGATGTTGCTGGATATGACCAGGAAATTTTCAGAATACATAAAAATGCATAGAAAATTTTGGTGATACATTTCAGTCTTGCCATTTTCTGAACCTGCAGCACCAGGAACACCACTAGAGGGCCCACAGCTATTGAAAGTTTTATTCTCAATTTTACACTGCACAATACACAGTGAACAGAAACTTTCAGAGGATTTGCAGCAGGTTTCTTGAAGGTATTCTTAAATTATTTTGACAAAAGTCAGTTTTCAGGAAATTAGTGCTTAAATGCTAAAACCCAGATCAGCTTAAACCTGATCAGAAACTGTTACTTCATTGAGCCTGAACCATTCAGCTGAAATGTTTTGGGTTCCACATCATTCTGTGGCACTTTCCATTGCACTCACGATGAAGTCACTGCAGACCATCAGAGATGACAACAAGGACTAAATTTTGGTGCTTTAGGACCTTAAAATCCACAGGTGATAGCCCAGCTTGACTGCCACAGGGCCAAGGAAGATGGAATCCTGGTGGCCACGGCTACCTGTGCCTAGGGCCAGCTTTCAGACTATTTGCCACAAAATCTGAAAAGTGCTGCATTAATTTGGCTCTGAGTGGATCCATCTGGGAGCTGCAGGGTCTAACAAGTTTTCTCCTTATTTATTATTTGGAGGAAATTTTGACTTTACGTATAGATGCTTATATATGCATATCCCCAATCAAATTTGGACATAAAAATATTGGAGAAAAGGAAAAGCAAGTGTTTCGAAGCCAGAATTACCGATTCTCAACAACCTCTACTAGCATTATTATCATGCTAAAATAAATTTGAACATGCCACAAACAGACAAAACTCCTCTTTTGTAAAGGCAGAACTCCTTTTTATTTGTCCAAGTTTCTGCACTCACACAGATATCCTCAGTTACGTTTAGAGATTTCCTCACTTATGAAAAAAAACAAGCATCAAAACCCCATTAAAGACGAGGCAAGAGAAGTGACAAGAAAGAGATTGTCCATCACGTACCAACTGAACATGAGGAAAATGTTTTACTTCAAAGCTGTCATGTATGTCTGATGTATACAGAAGCGTAGCTGCCCCTTTTCAAAGCTTAGGGGTTTGTCACCATCATTACCATCATTATTATTGCAGGAGATAGTGAGAATCACAACAAAAAGAAGTAATCCATCTCTTCCTCTTCTTCCCTGTGAGAATCTGTTCTGTGAGATAGCTCAGAGATGCTGTTGTGGGGGAGGGAATTACAATTGATGCAGGTTTCTTTGTAAAAATCAGAATTAGAAAGTCCTGTATAATATTAAGCCTCTCCCTATGGGTTTCAGTTGGAGCGTAATATGAGATTCTCTCCACCATCCTTGATTCTCAACTTTCCTTTCATGAGAGAGAACAAATTAGCTCAGTCAGAGCAGCGAAGCCAACGCTGACATGTATAGTAAATTGTTGTGAGGAGGGAAGGTGTACTGCTGTGGCCGTGCACCTGGAGCGAACAATATGAACATAAAGGATTTCTCTAGGGAAATCACAGAAGTTTGTCTGAACCAGTTTCAGGAAAATAAAAGCGAATCCCTGGTTACAGCCTGATTCTTCAGTAGCTGAACAGCCAGCTACTTACAATAGTAGCTTCAGAGCTTCAGAAAGTGATTTAACAGCAGCCAGGCTGGCTCTGACGCTGCCTTTTCAAACTGCAACACAAATCAGTTTCAGCTGGCTGAGCATCTTTTCCACCAGGGCTACAAGTACCTCGGATTCACACTCCTGTACAACATCGCCCAGTAATTAAAAGAACATCAGTAAGCTCCGGCTTTTCAAAGGTCTGAAAGGCATACAATGTATACAAGTGTTTTCTCTTTATTCCAGAACCCAGATTTGCATTCCCCGAAGTCAGAAGGGACAACAATCCCTATATAGTCTTCTGGCAAAATCAGGTGAAATTCCTGCCATTCATTTCGACGCAACCAAGATTTTGTATTTTACGTTTACTATTTAAAGGCTACTGCCTTGCATTGGTCTGTGGGAATGAAAGACCATCAAGTCTTACTTGAAAACTGCTCTGAAATTAGCTATAAAACGTGTCGCAGACGGAAGAGGGAGGCTTCTGCTAGCTGGAGGTCAGGCAGTGAGAGGTTTCCTCATGAACTGTGAGCCACAAGCTCACATCCTCCAGCATCTGCCAAAACCAAACGTTGAGCTTCAGCATCACTGCCTTTTGGTTTACTTCCACGTTGCTCACTGCTGATGCAAAGTTGTCTTAAGGTAAGCTTCAGGGAAAAGGTTCCGTATACCATTGCCCAAAAAATAAAAAACTATGCCCGAGGGAGAAAATGCCAAGAGTAAGTGGACCAGCCAGAGAGCCAAAAAAAAAAAAAAAAAAAAAAAAAAAAAAAAGAAAAAACACTGAAAACAAGCTGAGATGGTCTAATTAAAAAGGTAACTCAACAAAAAATAGGAATCAAGTGAGGAAAAGAAATTGCATGGTAGGAATGAGGACCTGCAAAAGATAACCTAGTTACTGGGGTAACAAGGAAACAGACTTTTTAGGGGGAACAGGATGGGGAAAAAAAAGCGGCTGAGAACTTGTACGAAAAGAGGCAGAAATGCTGCATTTAATTTTAATCAAAGAGTTGAGACCTTCTCCGTGGAGTTCACAGGACATGACTGTCTGATTGCTGTAATATTCCCACTGATACATATTCCTAGCAGGTGCTCCCTGATTATTCAAGGGTAGAGAGTACCCTTCCGCTTCTTGCCTGTCTTCAGCAAATAACCAGCCTAACTAAATTCTTTCTGTAAGTGAAGAAAGTCAACTTTTAATAAAATTTCTGAATAGCATAATGGAATATGGCAGTGTGTTTATCATCAGCAAGTGACACTGTAAATACAATTTAGAAGAGTTTTTAAGAGATGAAATTCCTTGCAGGTAAAAAATAGCTTTAAAAAAGCTTAAAAAATATTTTTTAAAATATCAATTTAGGCTTAGTTAGGAGAACTAATACACTGATGTACTGCATAATTAAAAAAAAAAAAAGAAGATTAGGTAAATTTTTGCAGTCAAGATTCTAGAAAGACAATAAATAAAGAATTCCAATGCTCTAATCTGAAATATACATCAGGGTGAAAAGTGCCTCTGTCTCACAATAGAGAAAAATATCTACAATCTAGCAAGATTTCAATGATACAGGCAGTTCCTTATAAATACAGAAGTACAAGAAACAATCCTCAATCAAAGGAACCACCAGGTACCTGTCTGAAGTAGAACTGTAGGTCATCAAAGGTTAGAAAAATAGGACTGATATTTCTTAGTGAATTTAAGAAAACTAGTCAACTGACAGCTCCGTTTTTCCAGTGTTTAGAGTCATCTGATTTAGAAACATTAATGATTTAATGCCTGCCAGACAAAAAAAAAGACTCAGAGATGTCACATTTCAAAGACACTCGTAACCGTATCATCAGCATAAAAATGAAAGTTGACAACATGATGATGAAAAATTGTTCTTGGGGTGTAATAATTGGCAAATTGGCACATCAGAGGAAAATAGTACAACTCGCCTTAACACAGGGAGATTCCTGGGGAAATGAAAAATACATGCAAGTGCTGCTCTCCAAGAGACTCCAAACACGCTGTGCCCTGTGTGAGCTTCAACTTGGTGCATCGTTTGAGGTCATGAAAGGTTTCACAAGACCATAGTGGAAAATTCTTAATTTATCTGCAAAATAAGTTTAGGAGAAAAGCTGCACAAGCAGTTCTTGAAGGAAAGAAGGAAAAAAAAAAAAATCACTTCAAAGTAACTGCACAGTGAAAACCTAATAGGATTCTATATCCCCAGCCCCAGGTCTGGGCAATTTGCTTTGTCTCCAGCTGGGGGGTCTATCTGCAGAGTAGCACACATCATACAGCTTCTGTTCCCTGGAGCTGTGGCACATGCCACCGCTGGAGCATGTGCTGGAGGATTAGATTCAATAAAGCACTTGGCTGCCCACAGAAAAGGTACCAAAACCCCAAATCAGGAGGTTCTCCATAAATACATATTGTGGAAGATGACCCCAAAAGTCTACCTTGTGCTGTCAGACCTTGCTACAGCTCAAAACACTAATATATGAGGTGGAGGTTGGGGGACTCCAAAATCCCACATCTATCTGAAACTTAGTGATTTCCACAAATTCTGTATACAGAGGCCTGAATTCTGGCCATGAGATCTACATATACGGAACCAAAAAGGCATCACAAGGGTTCTGCTTTCTTTCTGGTTTTGCTCTTTTTGGTCCCAGATGTGAAAGGTGACTTCCATCCCATGGCCAGCTTTCAGCTGAAGCAACCCAGGCACCTGCTTAATTTTAATTGTTTTGTTGTTTTCCTAAAGCATGCATCAGCCAACATTGTCCAAATATACAGAATTATTTGGACAATGTTTTATGAATTTTCAGTTTATGAATTTATTAAAGTCAGCTTTATGAATCAATACCAGAATGGTTAGTAGGTTTAGATTTTTAGCAGTTTTACAGAACTGTTTTTGAGGAGCCTTCTTCCAGCTTTAGAACAATTCTAGGCTTTCTTTATGAATATATGGCCATTACTTTTTGTAGTTTAATGGTGTCCAGCAATTCCATCATGCTTCATAGAGAACAGAGATGTGACAAGGAAAAGAACCTGCTAAAGGAAAATGACAACCCTTATGGCAGATTGTTGTAACAGATACAACCGGTGAGCACAGACTGAGAGGAGAAGGCACCAACCTGAGTTTTCTAAAAGTCACAGCTTGTCACTGCCCTAACCAATGCAAAACAGAGTTAATTTGTCAGCATCACTGCATAAGTAGATTCTCTGGCAAGTAACGTCATACTAATATTCCCATTTTAGCAAAAATCCAGACAATTTATGAGGAGAAACTGTGAAAGAGATGTGGCTTTTCGTTCAATTATTAAATTCTTTGATGTCATTTAACCACACATTCTGTATGCACCGAAATGGAAAAATTTATTTTAAGTAGTATTTTCTTCCCTTTCCCTTTTTAGATCACATCAACAGACTTCTTTGTTCCTCTCTAGGGAAGGCAATCTGCTGCTACTTTTCTGCTAAAAAGTTCACAATATGGAGAAGCATCAGGAACAATTAGCAAAAAATGCTGATGTGAACTCAGCAAAAGTCTACACAGACTCTCCAAGGAAATCTCTGGAAGCACAAGGGGGAAAAAAAAAAAAAAAGCAGCCAAAAATCCTCTGTCATTTCATGTACTCAGGAAGACTCTTTCAGGAAATATGCAATAATTTATGGAAAACCAGCGCGTATAGCAGAGAGGGCTGTTAAGAAGGCTTCAACGTGGGTGTTTAGTTTTCCACTCGGTGTTTCCATTATTTGCATTGCAGCAAAATCTCCTGTGATGGGCTACATCTGCTGCAGCGTGTTGTGTGCTGCCCTCCTCCTTCCCCTTCCCCCTGCTTACTCTGGAATCACGAACCAACATTCCCTACTCTCTCCCCAGCCTTCTGCTCACCTGACAGCTCTGAACACAACAGTCCCCACGCAAAACAGGCATGTAGGCACCGTATGACAACGTGTCACCTCTGCTGAAGCAACCAAAACTTCATTAAAAAGTCTTTATTCAGCAGAAGGTATTTCCAGGGAGAAGACTTTTTTTTACTTTTTTTTCCTTTTTTTCTTAAACAGTTTGTAGCAACGCCAATTCCTGCAGGTCTTCCTGTTCTGTAACTTTCATTTGACATTGAAGGGGATTAGATACTTTTCTATTTAGACAGCCAAACAATATCCATTTCCCAGACTGCAAAGTATGTTTAATAAATATGTATTTTTTTAATTAGGACAGGTCCTGAAGTAGCTAAAAATAGTGAATGAAACAGACGAATTTCCTAGAACTTGAATGCACTTTCTGCCAAAGTTCATCACTTTCCCTAATCTCAAGAGTTTGCCTACTCCACCTCCAAAAAGGACTATTTATGAGTAAGATGTGAAATATTTCACTCATTGCGAAATAAAGTTATTGAAATATGGCCATTTGTGACCCCAAAAACAAGATTAGACCACCAAATTTTCTCTGTTTGTGTAGGAACTCAGATGCCTTCTCTCAAGCTTATTTCCTTTGATTTGGAAGTTTTTCTAAGAATTTTCAGTTAGGGCCAGGATAAGTGAGTGACCTGCTAAGTAAATTGCTAAGCAGTGCAAATAAAGCAATTAAGATATAACTGGCTCTGATGAAGCCCTGAAAGGGACAGCCAGGATCTACTGGGTTACCTCTTCTCCTTCAGAAAGCCTTCTGTCTCTTCCATTTGGAATAAAAAGGTGGATACCTTATTAAAAACGGAATAGCCACCGACAAGCATGTCTCATCCAAACTGTATATATCTGTATATTAACCAGGGAGGAGTTACGGCTACCAGAAAGAAACTCTGAGGATGCCACCATCTCAACTTTGAAACCTCATTTTGCCACAATAATCAGAGTGTCATTCTTACAAACACCATTGGGCAGCTCACATTCAGTCTCATGGGAAACCTGTCAATAAAATGGATGAAGAGCTGCAGGATTCAAAAATCACTGTCTACTTAATTACAGTGCAGTTGCAGTACAACTACACTGCACTCTACCAACTATTTCATGAAGAGCAACTGGTTTTGAAGCTTAAAGCTTAATCAAGACATACTAGCAAGGAAAAACAGACCATATCCAACAGCCAAAGAATAGAATCAGTCCAAAATTTAGGTGAAAAATAATTCTAATGGCATCTAAAAAGAAAGAGATTAATATTCTGTGAATAGAGTCACCAGGAAATCTGTGAACTACACTTTCCTGACCGGCTACAGGCATTATCATATGCAGACCATTTCAGATAAATAAAGTGCCCACTAAAACATATTTATACTCTGTGCTAAGATCCAAAAGCAGAGAAGCACATCAAGTCATGCACAAATACTTCAATTATTCACTGGTATGCCCTCTCCTCTTTTGATAAATGCAAAACTACAGCTTAAGTGTGGAGTAACCTGTAGCCAGATTTATCAGGAGAGGACAGAGTGCCTAAAATGGTTATCATTTCCTCCACTTTCCTCTCTCAGGACAAAACTACACAGAGTCCCCTTGTCCAGCTAAACCACTCTTACTCCCTGTCCTGAGCTTCAAGAGTCAGGACTAAGAGAAACGAATCTCTCAGCTCAGGTGGCAGAAAGTTATTCCTTCAAACCCAGAGATGCCTGCCCTTCTGCAGGTGCTCAGCACATGGGCAAAACGATCCTTGGATATTTTGGATTCACAGTAACAGTTTATGATGCTGTTCCTCCTCTCACCAAAAACACACATGCACAGGGGTTTTTTTAGTATTATTATTATTATTCCTGATTTCAGTTCATTCTTCAGTAATTGAAACTGTGGAAGAGGCGTCACATCCCCCAAACAAAATTTTTGCCTCTTTCTCATGTCCTCTTTAAACACTCAGAGGTGTGGGCAAATAGTGCTGTCAAAGTATAGCAAGATCCTATCACACTGGAAATTACCAGAAATGATGCTGAACTGGTTTTCCTTCTGCCTTTTTTTTACGTGTGTAAGAAGTACTGCCCTGTATTTTATGTATGCAATATTAGAAAACACTCTCCCCATCTACAAAGCATATCGTTGTGAAGATATTAGCATTTGAGTACCTAGGATACAGAAGTAATTTCCAAACGGTAATTAAGCCTTTGAAGAGTATCCAATTAGTGTGAAAAAGTACTTTGAATGAATGCGGAGCTCTCTGTCTAAATGGAATAGATATAACACTGTTGAAAATCTCAATTTTTTAAGCTTTGCTACCTGTGTGAACACCACTCTTTTTCTAAATATTTTATGCTGTCAGCCCCATCTTCACTAATTACTAGGAGCTGGTTTATGGCTACTTCAGGCTACCTGAGGAGTAGGAGGAAACACACCCAATTAGTTGAGTGGAAGCAGTATATCATCAGCTCATGACGTCACATGGCAAGGAGGAAGGACTTTTAATAATGAATACAGTTCAAGTAAGGGAGATTCTTCAACATGGACATTAGATGGTTTATATAACCTTAATATCCTTATATTCTCCACACATACAACCATAACAATCTCATTTCAGCCACAGGCAGACTCCAAAGGTTGTTAAAGCTGGGAAGATTAAATTAATGTTCCTTAAGGGGATACAAGCACGAGCTAAAACGAGTATTTTATAATCTTGCCCTCATTGAGCCTTTTCAAACTTGACAAGATTGGGACTGTCTTAGTCCTGCTGGTGAACCATTACTCAAAGGTGTAATGTTGACATAGTCAATGGGACAATTCACTGAGTTCCTGCCAAACACTGCAAACTACATGTGCTTTAGTGATCAAAGGATCAACAGAGCAACAATATCCTGCTCTAGAAACACAGTATCAGGTACAAAACCTCATATCAAAACAGGTTCTACAATATGTATATTTATGATTTCTTCTCTCCTATGATCTATACCATTTCAACAGCATTTCAAAGTTGTTTAGATGGAAAATAAAGAAAAATAGACCAAAATTTCATTGCCTTTAAAGTGTATCAGTAGAACCAGTCCAATTTACAGGGTTATATCTTCACACAAAACACATTTTGACTTTCCCAGAACAGTTATTTTGCAGCTCATGTTAGGATATTACAAGGTATTTTACTCAAGAAAGGCTTCTTCCATTCTTCATTCAGTCAGAAGTGGATAGAAGTTCACAATAGTCTAAAACTGCATTCTCTCTACTTCATAAAAAGTACTGGACATACAAAAAACCACAACTATGCCCTTTTTAAGAAATAGATGACCTGTGAACAAAACAAAAAATAACACATACAGGTTTGCATTGCTGGATTTATACTAATACAAATGAGAGCACCGCTGCAACAAACCAGTGCAACACCAACAATAACAGGCTGCAAAACAATGATCACCAGTACAGGTAAAGACTTTCATCAAAAATTTAATGACCACAGGATGAGCAGAAGTGGATTGGAAACTGTTTTGGATAATTCTGGGGAGCAAATCAGCCCTAACTGACCCAAGGTCAGGACAACGTAACTGCAACTTTAAAGTCACCTTCCACCTCTCCAACCCGGTTCCTGTCCCCTGCATTGGGTGATACTTGGCTAGTCCAGCTGAGCTGAGCAAAGTAAACCCCAGGATTGTAACTTCCATGTCTGGCAATGCTTCAAAACACCTAAGGTAACCCCATTAACCGTCATCATCAACAAATTAGAGTTTCTGTTCAAAGCTAGATTTACTAGAATGAGGCATTTTTCCAGGGAAATTGTAAGACTACTATACAGCACAGAAAAAAAAAAGGAAGATAGGAGAGATATGAGTAGTAGTTCAAATGGCTTAGAAATAAAAGTGAGATATAGTAGTAATATCTCATAAAACCAGAGTTGTATGGGTAGACATTATGTTCCTGTCATTATAGCACTGTTGTCAGTAGGGTCTATTGTGCTGATTTGGGCTGGATAGAGTTAATTTTCTTCATAGTAACTAGTACATGGCTGTGTTTTGGACCTGTGCTTAAACCAGTGTTGATAACCGAGGGACGTTTAGTCACTGCTGAGCAGGGCTCGCGCAGAGACAAGGCCTTTTCTGCTCCTCACATCGCCCCACCAGAGAGCTGGCTGGGGGGACACACGGAGCTGGGAGGGGACACAGCTGGGACAGCTGACCCCAACTCACCACAGGGACTTTCCATGCCATGGGACATCATGCTCAGGATAAAAGCTGGGGAAAGAAAGAGGAAGAGGAAGAAGGATGAAGCAGACATTCAGAGTGAATTCATAGTGGCATTGGTCTTCCCAAGTATTCGTTATGTACGATGGAGCCCCGCTTACCTGAGAATGGCCCTAAACACCCGCCTGCCCATGGGAAGCAGTGAATAAATACCTTATTTTGTTTTGCTTGCAAGTGTGGCTT
The DNA here is from genome assembly GCA_026546715.1 of Gallinago undulata. NCBI lineage: Eukaryota > Metazoa > Chordata > Aves > Charadriiformes > Scolopacidae > Gallinago > Gallinago undulata. The sequence continues at coordinate 70,920,201 of JAOTQQ010000032.1, read as the reverse complement.
TTGGACTACCTCTCCAACTGTTTCTATTTCAAGCCATGAGTTCTCTCTACTTTTACCCTTCCGATTCTCTCCCCCATCCCACCGGGGGAAAGTGAGCAGGCGGCTATGTGGGGCTTAGCTGCCAGATGGGGTTAAACCACAACATCTACATAAATAGTATATATTTATAGGCAAACTATAGTAATAAATTACCTCTTACAAAGGATACTAATCACAGACATACGGGGGAATCCTCTCCTATTGGGATCTTCTTGAAGTTTAGTGTCTCAGAACAGCAAAATCCCTCCTGACAATGAGAAAGAGTTGCACATGCTTGTGCTGTTTGTGCTCCCATAAGGAGCAGAAATCAATCTTTTCTATAAGAACTGGGTGTGTATCCATCATTCGTGCCTTTGAGAATCTCTCCTCTTTTCGTGTAGACAGGAACTGAAGGATTTGAAAGTCATAACAACCATAAATAATCACAAGAGCCATGATGGGGAATAAGAAAGGACAAGAGATAACAATAGAGGGAATATTTTTCTTTAGAGGTGATTGCTTGTCAAGTGAGTATATCATATCATTTGTTTTGTGTCATTTTTATTTTATGGGGTCTGTTTTTCCTTTGTGTTTTAATTGCAGAGACCAAGAAGAGTGGGCTGGATTATAGATTACTTGTAATAATGTCAACAATTTTTGAATAAGAATGAGCACAAGGTAAGCATAAAAGGAAAGAGGATGTTCAAGAACACAGAGAAGTGTGAAAAAGCACAGCAGAACAGACACACGCAACAGCTAAAAAGACAAATACATCAGAAACACATAGTTAAAATGACTGATTGTGCAGTAACAAGAATCTTGAACAAGTTTAAAAAAAACACCACAACACTGGAATTACGCCCTTGGGAACAGAATCCATTCTTCAATAAGAATTTCACATCTTCAACAGTATAAAGGACAAAGCAGTGATATGCCCTCCTGATCATAAACAACACACATTTTCTGCATCCAGCGCTCCAGTGCAATTTAAAGGCTTAAATACTATTCCCACTGAAGTTAACAGGAATCTGTAGCATTTAACACCTTGTTAGAGGTTAGCACTGCCAATCAGGATTAGCCCTTAAAGCAAAGAATTTCTCTAATATAAGGTGTTTAGCAGCCGTAAATACTGCAGTTTTTCTCACAAGAGGAAAAGTGGCTGCTATTCCCCCATTAGCTTTTCTCACATAATTCCAATCATAAAGTTAGCCAGAACAGGCAACACCTAAAAGGCTCCCACCTCCCAAAAAAATGAAAAAAAATGAACTTCAGCTACCAAAAAAAAACCCCACCACAAACCTAATAAAATATTCATCAGAATTTCCGAGGCAGGAAATACAGCACATCACAGCTAACACAGTGTGGCGCAGATGAATGATATTCGGGGTTTAGACACACAGAGTAACTCATCTGATAGAAAAGTGATATTTCCATGCCATAAGTGGCATAAGGCTCCGGTACATCACATGCATCATCTAACAATATTCCTGCTTCACACTTGTTCAAACATTATTCAGAGCCTGACAACCTTACAGGCCACTCTCTGCTGATTTCGCTCTTTCCTCACACTGTCGGGTTGCTGCTTCTGTATTTTCACACAGCAAGCCCATGATCCAGTGTTTTCTCTCCCATTCTGGTTAATACACAAGCGATATATTTTGAAGTAGTTGTGTTATCTAATGGTACGGTAATACCAACCCATTTGGGTCCTTTGCTATAAAGCAAGTCATACTGAGCTATAAATAATGATCAAACTCAATACCTCTGTGTTAAATTGGATGCTATAAATACAGCTGTATGAGGCAAAGTGACATGAATACCTCTTTTTGCTGACAGTTGAAAAAACATATACTTGCCTATTAATATAAATATGTAAATATGAAAATAAGAGACCTAGATGAATATTGTCAAATAACAGTAGAACAAAAATGAACTCCTCAATGTCTTTCAGTCCACAGTTATATACACCAGTTATACTGGTATCCTCTCTGCAAAATGACGAATGATAAATTACCTAAGAACAAACACACTATAGACACATTTTTCTAAGAAAAAAAAAAAGATTACTGTCCATGAAATATGCAACACAGTAATTAGTAAACTGGACAGACATTCAGGAGGAGTTGGATCACCTGAACATCATTTGTATGCCAAGCTTATTAAATTGTTACAGAATATTTTATTTATCATGCTTTATTTTTCATGTTTGTATCCTAGGTGGTAAGATATAAGTGAAGTTTTAATTAAAATCTTAAGTTGGAGGCATGTCAGCAAAACTTCCTATTAAATAAATAGGTACCTTCAGAGAGATAAACAAGAAACCTACTGTGTTATGGTGCAGGGGGTGCAGAATTAGATTTATGACCTTCAAAGACCCTGCCCCAATTTCTTTTATTGTACAAGAAAAAGGGAAGAATATCAACAAATTAGAGAAGACACTAACAAATTAGCACAGTGCTAACCTGTATCTTTTTATCCTCAGTATAAAGCAGCTGAAAAATCCATCCCTATCAATTCAGTTGTCAAAAAGGAACCATATCTTTAAGTGTTGTGGCAAAGATGATTTCTTACTTACAGAGCTGAATAACCATTGTACCTTCAACTATTTCCTTAACTACAAGTTCTCATAAATCCTGCAGAGTGTCTGAAGAGACAATGTGTCTGAGAGGCCAAACCTGTTCTCTGCTCGTCAGGGAATCAATCTGTCAGTTCTGGAGAGGTCAGTGAGAATCAAATAATATTAGCATTTTTAACATAATGTGTCCAATTATTAATCACCAGCATGGTTGCACCAATGAAACATTTACAACGTATTTTTTTGTTCAGAAAGTTTTTTCTATTTCTATGCATCTTCCCCATTAAAAAGGAATCAGCAGCATTCACTCTTCAAGGAATAGAGGGAACACAACACCCTACTTGGATAAAAGCACGGAAGACCACAAATAGAAATTATGAATAGGTAATAGGAAACAAAGGACCGAGACCGCAGAAATCCGAGCAGAATGTTAACATCCCAACAAACTGAGCCTAATTCTCCACTCACAACTTTAACAATTCTTTGATACAAAACAAAAAATATTTTTCATGGAAATGGGGTGTAAAAGAGGAAATGCATAATGTATGAGACAAAAGCAAATTATCTCCATTCCCTAAGGGAATAGCTTTTGTCTCACATGTAGGTCATGCCGGCATTCGTATTTTCAGTATTCTTTATAAACCCATTCAAGCATTATAGATTATTATGTCAAACTGGTACACTGGGATTTTTTTTATTGCAATTAATATCCCTTGTAAGGAGCTTTGTAAAATCAACTAAAATATCACCAGAAGCAATTAAAATCTATCAGAGATGTGAAATGGAAGGTTAGGTTAGCTAAGGGGGAATGTGGTGCGACATACTTTTCCAGGATATGAGAAGCAGAGCAGAAAATGAACAGAAAATCATAGCAGCAAGGTGGGAACTTGGAAGAGTATGAAAACAACAGACAGGATAATAAAAACTGTTCACTGGTGAGAACACGTGAAGCAACTGGAGACAAACCAGTCTTCTATTTCCCCCAATGCTTATTTCAGGATTATTAATAAAATTAAATAAAAGGGAAGAAAAACAATAATCAAGAATTCAGTAAGTAGCACTCAAACTTCTGGATGTCCAGTTTGACACATCATGGAGAAGCAGACTGATACATATAATGCACAAGGCTGCAATATTCTTTTCTAATGTAGATCTGATTGTAACTTCACTGACTGGCTATTATTTCACAGTCAGATTTATTCTAAATAACATGAACTGTTAAAGAAATCCTGTAATAAGCAGAGATGCAATTAGTTTCAGTCTCACAGCTTCAGGCTGATTTATTTATATTTTAAGCTCTGATAAAATACTTTACTTGAAACGTATATAGCCACGCAATCAGCACAGATTTTTAAACTCCAATTTGAAAATAGGTACACATGACAGACAGCTTTTTGGGGACTGTTTAAATTGTAGTGCAAGTCGTAAATCATCCATCTGCTCATCCCAAACAAATGCTGATTTCCCAGCCTTTTTATATTGTGTTGTACTACAATATTTCTTCTGCTTTTTTGATTGTAAATTTGCCTTCTAGAATTACCACATTTCAGTGATACATGGAGGTCCCAACTTCTTCAAATTGCAAGTGCCCAGAAGCCTTTTTCTAGGCTCAATTTCCATCTTCAGAAACCACTCTATTACCTGAATTCAGGCAGCTCTCCTCATAAATGTAGATGGCAATGGAACTTCAACACAGAATGGACTCATTTCTTTCCCAACAAGGTGCATCTTAGTCGTTTAAGCAACAAAGAATGTTCAAGCCAAACCTGACACACTCTGGATTAAGTAGCACAGAGACAGCTTGATTGCTCTTTAGGATTTTTGCATTATTCAACTGGCTAAACTTCAGTGTAGGTTGAGAATTTAGGGGAGCTGGATCTAGCACTACACATTTATGCACACAGGGCATCCTGTCTAGTAAGTGAGCTTCAGGATATAAGAAGAGGTGACACACTTCTGCACACCTGCAGTCTTTACCTTGGCATTTCCTAACGTTTCAGATGAGGACTTCGCAGTCTGCATACAGTTCCTTTAATGCAATTGTTTTGTAAAAAAGCTTATTTATCTCTCTTGTTTGTATCAATGTAAATTTTTGCTCTATGGTAAGCATGAGATTGAATCTCTGATTAAAAGCACAAAATTCATCTAACCCTAAATTACAATAAAGTGCCATATATAGAATCCACAAAGATAACAAAACGGCAGTGCTTTTTTGTCTCAATTCATGAAGACAGTCTTGAGCAGTAACATTTGCTAATGCCACTCCTGGGTCACTCTTCTACACATGAAGACAGATTTCACACCAGCATTTGGTTATTAACAATGGCCTTTCGCCCTCTCTCTAAGTCTCCATTTAAAAAAAGAGTACTTTGCTCATTTCCTTATTTCAACAGATTGCAATCTATTTCTGCCTGTAAGATTACAAGTAAGTGAGATATCTTCCACAGAAAATGATGGAATTCTTTTCATAAAAAAAGCCATGTACAGCTATTCTCCATAAAGCACTGAAATTATTCTATACCACTTTTAGTAGATTGATGAATTAGCTGTAAATTTCACTTCTATCTCCTCTAAAATGGATATATTCTATGATACTGCTTATTTTAAAACCCCCACTGTCCACCCTTTCTTTACAAATCAATGGGACTTCTTGCAGCAAAAGTGTGATATTGGTATGAGGAAGGCTGTCACAGAGCAGCCTTGTAAGCAAGCAAAGTACAGCAAAGTACAAAAAACATACAGCAGCCCATGTCACAATTAAGAGACTTGTGAAACACCTTTCATTTCTAATTTATTCAGGTGCAACACTTTCATCTAATACGTTTGGTTCTGACTGTGTGAAAGTAAAAACAAAGTGGACAGTCCTGCAGCTGAAGAATGGAATTAAGTCAGTAAATGAAGTTAGTTTTGTCCTCAGCTTTATCAATTTCCATGTGCCAAGACCATTCTGCAGTTTCCCATGGCTTCAAAGCAAATTGGGTCTGCTTAGAAGCTCTGAAAATTCAAGCATTTATTTAGGTACTTAGGGCTCTAAAACAAATGATGCACCCCAAAACCCACTTGAGGGTTGCATCCTCATAACTGCCTTGCACTGCAGTTTATTACATGTGTTATATGACCTGGGGTTTGATATCATATGCAAATTTCACCTACAAAATAAATAAAGAAAATGCAGCAGACATCTTTGTTGCAGCATTCTGGCATATAAATAAAAAATAAGAACTCTCCTGTAAGTATGGATTAAATCCACATGAAGCAAAGAGTGGTTCGCTGCCAGCGCCCCATTTAATGAACTCAGCCTGTTCTGAGCTTCCTTTAAAAGCTGCATTTCTGCCATTCACTGGAAATGAAATAAACACTAAAATACTGAAGAATCATACAGCCACTTTTTAAAATTATCTTGCACCATGTTATCGTATGTCAGCCAACTGGATAATATATGCTAATCCACAGATAAAAGCGTGAATGAATGTACAAATGGGTACATAGTTTTCTAAGAAACTTTTTTCGTCCCTAAATCAATATTGGAATTGTCACTAAACTTTCAAATCTGCATCAGATATACTCCATCCCATTTCCAACCATGAAATATCTGATAAAGCATCCATTTATATTTGAAATAATATAAAACCATTGCAGGATTATTTCACAAAAAGCAATTTTTCCAACTGTTCCCCTTATGTTAAAATTAACTGTATGACCAGAACATGCACTGATTTACGCTTCCGAGTTCAAAAGAATTCCTTTGATGCCCACTGACATTGTCATATTTATAATGGTGTAGCTGAGACTCGAATCTGTCCCTTTGTTTACATGTAGAAAGACAGCCACAGGACCAAGCAATCAGAAAATGTGACTATATTTTCCTGAAAAAGGGCCAGCTGTCAGCTTCTTGTTGTCAGTGTATCGGTGCAAGTATCTGCAGCCAGGGTGTCACAAGACACAGTGCCAGTACAATTTAAAACTGATTAACAAACAACACTATAGTCAGTGTAATTTAGTTGGAAAGGGGAAAAAGATAGAAGAGTACTTCTATTTCAAAAGCAAGGATTCAGGCGTAAAGAGCTGGCACGCTTCCAGTTTGTGTATTGCCATGAAACTTTCATTTCCATCAAAGTAACAGATTTTTTATTATTTTTCAACACTAACAAAGAACAATAAAAGCTTTGGCCAAAATATTTCAATAGGAACATATATAAGACAAAGCATGTAAATCCTTTAAACGCCTACCGTTTTAAAATGGTTGCTTCTTCCCAATGTCCCAAGAAATATGGTGAAAACAGGATACAAGCCCCAGAGGTTTACACTGGCAGAGCACAGTACAGGGAGTTTATAGGCCAGGCTAGAAGGAATTCTGGTGTAACATGTAATTTTTGGATGCACACATGCATTCAAAACCTGGATCAAGACATCGGGAGTCACTGGATTTATAGGGCTTCAAAAGAAACAGTATAGATTCCCTGAAAAGCCAGTCTTCATAGAACAGTTTGGGTTGGAAGGGACCTTAAAGATCCTCCAGTTCCAACCCCCTGCCCTGGACAGGGACACCTCCCACTAGAGCAGGTTGCTCAAAGCCCCATCCAGCCTGGTCTTGAACGCTTCAGGGATGGGGCAGCCACAACCCCTCTGGGCAACCTGTTCCAGTGCCTCGCCACCCTCACAGTAAAGAATTTCTGTCTAACATCTAATCTAATTCTCCCCTCTTTTGGTTTAAAACCATTACCCCTCGTCCCATCACTCCACTCCCTGATCAAGAGTCCCTCCCCATCTCTCCTTAGAGAGCTATTCTTTGCTCATGATAGCATTGTAGCTTATTAACACCAGCTAGAGTATATAGATGCAGTTCAGTCAAAAGAAACAGAAGGTGTGGGAGAGAAAACCTATTAGTTAAGCATTAGGCCAGGTGATAATGAAGACCTTAGGATAGGTCTTAATGTTTTGCTATTTAAACTGTCATTAAAGTGAACCTCTAAGCTAAGACTGCATGTGGACCATGTATTGTGTCACAATGAACCATGTCTGGTACAGACTGGGAACAGGATGGGCTTACAAGGGTACCCTGTCTCTGCTTAACCTCCTCTAGGCTTCAGGTGGTCAGCAGTACAAGGTATTCTAATTTAAAAGGATCTGTGCTTCAGACACTTTTCAAAAGTTTACCACAAAAGCACAGCAAATTCAACAGCAGTTAATAGTTTTGCCTCATTTAAGACTTTTCCTGTGGCACAAACAAACGCCCAGGCTCTTGACACTGTAAAATTTATATTCTAAATGAGAACCAAAATCCAATCTTCTTGCCCAAGATACTCATTCTTTCATTGCTATCCCTTTCACCAAAAAGTGAGTAAAGCACTCATGAAAACAGAAAATCCATATTAAAATGAACATAAAAATCTACAAATCAAATTCTGTTCTTACTGGTAACTTATACAATACTCGGGTGTGAGTCTTATGCATTGAAGATTAACCAGTACCTAGCACATACCAGTATATCCCCAAATATATGGCGAGCATGGTGCCAAACCCATCCGAAAACAGGGATCTTTAAACCACCAGAGAAAATACAAATAGTAACAACTAGTTGGTTGCTGAAGACTTTCAGGTAATTACCCAGGCTTTATGGCATTGCATACTCAGAAATCTATTGGGTGGAACAGATGGGAGAAAAGCACAGCCATCATTTTCATAGCTTTTGAAATGAACGGGTCGGAAGATTCAGGAAGGCAGTACATTCTAAATAGCACAATATATTCCCTCCTTCCAAATTTCACAACCTCACAAGAAGTATGTTCAGGCTATATCGCTTCATGACTGACTCCATTATGGCTAATGAATGACGATGCTACTTGCAAAAATGAAAGTGCACCCAATACTCTGTTTGTGAGAGAGGTAAATGTCTGCAGACAGGAAATTCAAAAGAACTTCCTCTTGCTCTGCTGAAGCCCCGCAACTTCACTAATTCAGTCTTGGCAACTACTTCGTGCTTTGGGACCAAGAAGTGAGGCCGTCCAACATTAACTGTAAACACCTCTTAGTATTTACCATCAAAACTTCCTTGAATTGCAATTCAATCCAGATTGCAGGGGGAGTCAAGTGGCAAAGCTCAGGTTTCCAAGATTTTACTTTGTATTTTTCTTCTGGTAGAGGATATTCCAATTTAAGCCCTTCAGGTCATATGATGTGGAAAGCTCAAACCTGGATGATGACCAAATTGCGCTGCATCAGAAGGTTTGAAAATTCAAGAAATCAAGGTTATCTGATTTTTAAGATTTTAACATTAGTGCACTAAGTTTCTGAATATGTTTTAACACTTCTTGCTAATAAGGCCTGTTATTGATTTTTTTTTTTTAAATAGAAGATTATGGAGGAAAGGGACACAAAAAAATGTGGGAAATGTGACGCTGGTATTTTTCATTCTTAACAATGAACCACTGTTCTTTTCCTTCTACGGCCTATAAAACCAAAACTATCCTAATACTGCAATGTCTCATAAAGTCCATTCTATATCCTGAAGGCAATAAAGTATTCACAATGTTGTTTAAATAGACATTAAAATAAAATCTTAGTTTTAAAATGCTGCTTACCTTCTTCCATTTTTCTCCTTTCTGGGCTGAAAATGATCTAACTAGTAAACAAAATTAAATTTCAGTAATTACGCGTGACAATTTTACTCTATCGTCTTTCTAAATGCAAAGGTGAAACCAATTAAATTAAACTGTTAATTCTTTTTATAACTAGCTTTTATGTGTTTTGTATTGTTTTAACCAATGCTTCCCAGTTCTGTTGAGCTATAAAAGAGAGACAACCTTAACACACTAAAAGATTTAAAGTTTCAGTTTAGAGCTTGGTATGCTAATTAATTAATGCTATTTTCATTCCTTTTAAACCTGTAATGAATTACTCGTTAGAGAAAGCAGAGAATAGGTACATCACAGGAAGCCTTTGTTATATTAGTGTTGTATTTTAGAAATAAAAGAAAAATAGTTTGCTGGTAAATGGAGGCCCCTCAAATTATTATAGAAGAAAAAAATAATAAATCTATGTTCTCTGGGTTTTTTTGTGACTTCCCACATTACCAGCCATGCTCATGCTGGAATTTGAATGTCTGAATGAGACCTTGTACCTAGTGTGCCTGAAAAGCATAGATAGGTCTACTGTCCACAGCAATGACTTGCTGGGCCTGACACTTAAATTGTCGGTTCTCTCGCTGGTGGTACCTTAGAGATTAGAGGGGGAAGAAATGCAGAGAGAAACAGAAGGGGAATCTGCATGGCAGCATGGAGAGGACACAGGCAGATAGGATCAGATCGAAAAAAATGGTCAGAGATTAGATAATTAGCACAGCTCAGTTTTCCTAAGACCTGGAACATAATGCAAGTTTCCTCACAACTTTTCCTCGTTCTCAGCAAATACTTGTGAAATCCAAGGGAAACTGCGTGCCTATTATTTTAACTTGAGACACAAAAAGAACAATTATATTGCTAGTCTGTGAAACTTCTGGATGTAGTTCTGTCACGCTGATGCGCCATTTGGTTGCACAGGCCAGAATTTCAGGGGGTTCCCATAGCTTGGTCTTTGATCCCAGAGACAAGTGCAAAACACAGCCATCAGAAGCTGAGACATGCAAGGATAAAGGTTGCCAAAGCAATCTAAATTCAGTCTTGGGTCAGTACTTGTTATAAATGGTCCTTAATTACATGAACGCAAACTATCTTTCATTGCACCTTTGTCTCAATTAGGGATTTCTTCAATATGTTCCTTTATATATCAAATGCCATATCCTACTACCTTTAAAAAGACAATCTCGTGTTTTACATTGCTCTGGAATATATAGAACAAACAGTGTATGTATTGTGATTCACAGAAAGTCATTTCGGCTCTCTTACCTCTAATGAAGGTAAAAGTGGGAAAAAAGCATTGGTGATAACGATACTACCAATAAACCAGTGCCTACAAGTGCCTATCCTGGCACAAAGCCAATTCTTGTGCAATTGGCTTTAAAGAAAACTTACCTAGCCATTATTTCTGGGCCTCACAGTGCCAGATATTTTTTTTTTTTCTTCTCAGCAACAATAATGTAGATGATTTTAAGAAATTTATTGCATAATTACTGTCCTTTTGGAATATTTCCTTCTATGGCCTTCAAATTCTACACAGCATTTCCAGTATAATACCATGACACTCATTGTAATTAAGCCAGAAGCTATTTTTGCCTTTTTATGTAAATCCATTAGGGTGCTTATAATAGGATATTGTATTGGATTCTACTTATTTTTAAGCTGCAAACATGAAATAGATGTGAATGTCACACAATAAATGTATCCTTATAAACCTCTACAAATTGGAACAATTACTGAAATGGCATGTATCTGTTTTTACTAGAGTCTGAGCCAATTGATGTTTTCCTTGTTTCACACTGGAAATTACCTAACGCAGACAATTAAGACCAACTATGGTGCCACCATACTCTTTCTGCTAAAAGGTAGTATCTCAGCAACTCGTTCTAACCACATTAATAGAAATATTTTGACAACAGGGAGAAATAACAACCTTGAAAGAGCTGTTATCAAATTTGAATAGCATAAAAAACTCCTAAAATATAACCTATCTAGATCTAATCTGTTAATCACGGAGTCGATTTGTAACAGCTGCCCTTATTTTTCTCTGCTGTGTGTGTTGTATAAATAATTGCATTCAAATGAGTGTACACGTCAGGATTCCTGGATCTGGCAATAACACTTTATTATAAACCTACCTACATTTTAGGGCACAAATGTATCATCCCCTGAGCACTCTAGATAGCAAGTCACACATGTACTTGTCACAAGTGCTCTTATCTTGTAAAACGTAGCCTTGACTTTAGGGTATTAATTGCACGTAAAATGTGTCCTATTGAGACAGTACAAAGCACTAACACTTTGGAGGATTACTGCTGGATTAGTCAATTTTTTAAGAGTTGGTCTTTAGGAGACGAAGGCTAAAATTGTAAATGTGACAAGGTACACAGTGCACTTACAGAGACTGTTTATTCCCAGTTTAAAGAAAAAGTGATTCAGCTATCAGTTTAACATGTGAGAAGTGCTGACAGTAAACACCTGGGCTTTTCTTTGCTCCCTGAAAGCCCTCGGTGAGATCATTATTGCATCTCTAACCATTCTCCATTCCACCCTTTATTAGCATTGATCTGACTCTAGAACTAGAGCTGAACTGTCACTCACATCACACAGGTTATAACCAGGTCACCCTGGCTACAGTGGGGAGGTTCTAGAGAGACTACTCATTCATCACCTTTGCCAGCTAATTAACGGATTAACACTGGCAGCAACTAAGAAGCTTCTTTTTTTTTTTTCCCTGATTGGTTATGGTTCAGATAAAAAGATGCAATCATGAATATACAGCGACACACCACAACTATTTGCTCTCCCTGAGCACACAAGACGAAGTAGAAGCTTCCATTCCATACCAGTGCAGATTGCTTTTCAATATCAATAGACAACAGAATAATTATATGGAGTAAAAAAGAAGGTCAACCTACAATAACACAAGATTAAAACAATAATCTTAAGAAGAGGGAAGAAGCACTGAAGAAAGGCTTCCTCCCTGGACTTCACAATGGAACCATTGTCAGCTCTGTAAAATTATACCCAACTACTACTACTGCCTAGAGGCATCAAAGACAACTATTATGTTGATTTTGTACGTGCCAGAATTTCTTTACATGTCAGTTAGGGAGGCTGCCCGACCTTGACACTAGAATAACAAAAGACTTTGTGCAATCTGCAGACTCACACTGAAAAGCCTGCCTTGGAGAAATGTCACTTATGGAACCCGAACTGCTGGAAGACATTTGTAGAGACTGATGAATTTCAGCTGTTAAGCTCCTTTTAAAAACAGAGCAATCCTGAAACAGTGATTAAATATGGAGGTCTTTCTCCTTAGCTGTTCTTGTTACCACCGTAGAGAACAATGTTGTAAAAGCAATGTTTTATCTTACTCCTGAAAATTAAACATAAAAATTAAATTATCAAGGAAAGGGCATTGTAGCTCTTGGATGCTTCCTATTGAAAGATCTCAAAGCAATTTAAAGACATGGATTAATTTACCCTGGAATCAACTACAAATATGTTTCTGACTTGCATGAGGAAAACCAACCAATCACAAAAATCAGCTGAAAGGGATGACAAACGTATTAAGGAAGACCTCAGTGTTAACATCCAAATCTTCCAACCTCCTGACACTAGCAAAGGTAAAAAAAACCCTATTTTTTTCTATCAAGAAGCTAAATCATGCCCATTCAGGGGTGTGCAAGAAAATTAAAACATGTGCCATAGGCATGGAGTCAACTCACATAGCTTAAAGCATTTCTTGTACCTGTGGGAACACTCTCTTTCACTGCAAAACAGCCTCCAGCCTCTCTCAAGGAGCCCACTGAGGGCAGAGCAAACCACAGAATAACCTCCACTACAAGATCTCTATGCAGGGAAGGCTCATTTTAGATCTCAGGATGCTACAAAAGTATTGATTCCTCCACATTTGGATTCATAATGTGGCTTTAAAAGGTAAATATTTTAAATAATATGGTTTTAAAAGATAAATATTTTAAATTTAAATATTTTAATACACACACATATGTACACCACAGGCTTGGTATAATGGTATCGCATGTTTATGGATAACTGTAATTTCCATAATCATCGTACAGAACTCCCAAGGAGACATTTTCAGCAGGTAAATATCACCCAGTGGATTTCTTCCAGCCTGGAACCATGAACCTGCAGTCACGCTTGCTGGGCAGGGTTGACAGGAACTTGACCTAAGCTCCTGCTATATTGAGGTTATAAGATTTTCATTGTCTCTCCTTCCAGCGGTTATAGAAAATAAATTGGAATAAAGCTTTGACAACCTAGTTGACATACTCAAAACATTTGCCCCAAGATTCTTTACAAATTGCAAATGTTAAAGGCTGCTCCCAACAGGACTCTCATATTCAGATCTCAGATATGATATTCATATCTGATATTCATCTCTCAAACTGAATAACTCTATTATTACTGACTGAAAACTTCATACTTACCTTGTCAAGTGTTAATATGTAACGTTCTTAATTACAGGAAGGTGGTAAAAGGTTTTGTCCCATTTCCCCAATTTGTTCCTTGTTAATTCAGTAATCTATTGGGATTGATCCTAACTAAAAGTCATGGGAATATTTTCACTGGGTCAGGAGTTGAGCTAACATCAGTAATGGCCAGATTTCCAAAGTCTGGGAAAAAATGCACTGAATGCCTTGTAAAATTGAGAGACCACAAACTATAGCTTTTAATTCATAACTGGCAAATTCCCCAATACTCTAGTCAAGTGTAAGAGATCATTATGGGCTGGCTAAATATACTTCTAGAATTTAAAAACTAGAACACTCTCATTCATATTCAGCTGGGTCTTGCTCCTGTAAAGAAGCCTAGCAAGGAGGTTGAAAGGATACAGGTGTGGGAGCGGGGTGTGCTCCATTCACAGTATTTCTCATACTCTGAAGAAGAATCCAAAGCAGTAAGTCTTGTGTTTAAGTTTTGATATAAAGTTTGATGGAATTCCAATTTTAGAATTATCCTCGTCTAAGCAAATCTTTTTGTCAAGCCAGCCAGGACTGGCTCTCAATTTGAAAGATTTGGACTCCGACAGAATAACCTAAAACTGCTCAGAAAATCTGGAAAGAAAGAGTTTGTGGTCTAACCAACACTATCACTGACAGAATTAGTGTGTGTTTCCAAAGACTCACTCTACTTGGATGGGGGTTCTCTTCATCTGGGCACTGAGATGATGCAGTCCAGAAGCTGCTTAGTGATATTAGCAAGATGTTGGGCCTAAACCAACACATCCTGCACCCGGATAAAGCTTATTAGCTCAGGCCTAGTGCCTATTTTATTTTTAAAATGAAATTTCAGGCTCTCAGTTTGAGCTGACTCACAGCACATGAGTGGAATAAACTCACTCCCACCTGCCACCCCCATGGAGACACAGAGGTGAAAACACCCTCAAGAGGGCCCTTTACGTGGTAGGAGGCAGAATGTAATAGAAGACGATGATCATTGTATGAAAAGTCACAATTAAATTACAGCACAAAGCTGTATTTAAATCAACCCCCTTTCAGAAATTCTTTTGATGGTGAAAAGCAAAAGAGTTGGCAGATTGAGAATTATCTGTATTATTATAATAAAAGGCAGAGAGAGTCTACATGTTCATGCTAGAGCAAAAGAAAAGAAAACTTAAGCAAATAAAGCCAAGCTGAGTCAGAAGTGGTTTACTGACAAATTAAAGCTGCTGAAATATGCTTGTGCTGGAAAACAGAGAAGGGATTAAAAAAACAAACTCCTGTGGAAAATCTGCCATCTTATTCCAGAAAAGCAGAACAAATTTTAAAGAAGGACTTTCAAATAAGAGGCAAATTGGCAACTTCCTAAGAAAGAAGTGGATAAGCTCTAAGCAGCTTGGTTTATCAAATGGAAATTTGCTTTCAAAAGGGGTACGCTGAAACAGAAATAAGGAAAAGAGGAAAGTTTGCCCAGGAGTGAGCCTCCGGCTTATTTGTAGGGAAAAGGCTGATCAAAGCCTGCCAAAACTAGAGAGTATTTAAGGTCTCGTTAACACAACTGACAAAAATCAAACTTTACTTTCAGCTATTAATAGCAGCACAAGAGCTATAGCAATCAAGATTTAATCTGAAATAGAATAAACTCTTTCAAGTAAGTTGATTCTAACATGACATTTCATCCTGTTCTTGGTAAATAAAGAAATAAATAAATGCTTCCATTGATTCCTGACACGATTACAAAATGACAACATACGGCAATACAGACTTGCTCAAAAAGAGCCCAGGCTTCAAATGTGTTCTGATTTGAGCAGTTACGCACCACTGGGAGTGAAAAGGTGGAGAAAGAATCTCAGCTGGGGAAGGGAACGCATACTATGGCAACTAACATACATTTTCATGCAATCGCTGCGTGAGACACAGGTCAGTGAAGCTCTCAGCGAGGACGCTGCCAGGGAAATCACAAGACAGCACCAAGGAAACTAAATGCCCTGCACACACTATCAAGTGTCCGTGCAACAGCGAGGGTAAAGCTTGTTACCACCTGAAAGGGAAACTGCTGCATAGCACCATCTTCTACAATTCCCAGCTTACAGAGCACTGGCCTCCAAGTGTGTTGGAGTCATTGTCACAGTAATAATGACTAAAAGACATTCTCTGAAAAATCCAAATTACTATAAACAGGAGATTTTTTTTTTAAGCTATTATTGGAAGTCACATCATTCGTTTCAAGGAAGCTTAGGTGATGACATCTTGACTGTTCCCATGGTATTGCACGGACAAATGAGAATACTTGGCCAATGCCTGTACTTTTCTACAGGAATAACCCCATAGAGAAAGTCTTCCTGCTCCCTCTGCTAAAATCTCAAGTCTCTGCTTTGTCATTAAACTGTGTGAATGTTTTCCCATCAGCCTCTACAGTTGCTCTCCACATCTCCTGCTGGAGCTCTTCCACTTTGTACAATTTAATTCACTGCACCTTGGATCAGAATGAAGGAGATTGACTATAAAGACAAGTGAGAAACAAGAGTAGTAACTTCAACACATCTATAATTTATATATAGTGGAGCAGTTCCAACCAGACAGTTTGAAAGGACCTACCTAGACTAAAAAGGCAAGAGCCTGATAATTGGAGGCCTGCTTGAGCTGTTAGAAATCGATGTTACACTGAATCTGAGGTGACTATCCACTCTGCTTAATCTACCTCTGACCACCTATATTTCGCCCTGAAGTCTTTATCAAAGCTATGCATATGACTCATATTGCTCTTCAAAAAGAACCTAAGAATGAGAACTTTTTTGCAGAGGCCAAATTAAGGAGGAAGCCCATTCAAATATATAAATCCACACACTTCCTTTCAGCAATGAACAGAGACATGCACTGGAGATCTCACAGATGAGGCAAATTACCTCAATGTGCACAATATCCTCTGCTTAAATTAACCCTTTGAAAGACATATAGGGACTATAAGGAAAGAATTGTAGCAGTTTTAGCTAATTTTTTAACTGATTTCTTGAAGACACAGGTAATTTACTTGCCAATCATAACCCTTGGCTGAAGTTGGTGAACAATGCAGACAGCAGCATGGATATTCCTGTACTTGGAGAGAAACTATCAAATGCTGAGGAAAAAAAAAAAAAAAAAAAAACTCAAAAGCAGTGTGTCTTCCATCAGATGTCCATTCACAGATTTTCTACATTAGCAAAGTAGATCCATGATTTTCTGAAGAGCAGGAAGGAAAATAATCTGGACTGAAACTCTCCAATCACTTATACTGACAGCAGAGTTTGGAGCTCCAAACCAGCAACCAGTGCCCCTACAACAGAGCCCTCAGTTTTAGTCTCTCCTAGTTATGACTGACACTTTTTCCTACATGTAACTCTTCCAGGAACAGGATCAAAGCCAATCCCAGAAGAGAGACATTGTCTATGAAGCAATAAAATTACAGCACAGAACGGCCACCATCATCTGGAAAAACTGAAGCTTCTAGCTTCGAAAGGGCTGTGTAACTGCCAAATTTAATGGCTTCACTTCACACAATGCTTCCTGGTTTACAAAGACAAAAACCTAAGTTACATCTTCATCTAGACAACACTATATGCCACTTTAGTGCTTAAAGAAAGAGTTGAACCCAACTTTACAGTTCCTCTCATTCAAATATATTTTATGCAGGGCAGGTTTGGTATGTAAATATATATACATTCAACCAAACCAAACAAAAACAATCAAGGATGTTTTTAACTCTGTCTTTTAGTCTTTGGCTCAAAAAAAATATATACTAGTATCCTGTGTTAGTGTATCTCCAAACACTTTTGGAACAGAAGACTCCTTTGGAGATTTACACTGATCAGTAAAGCATATTACATGAAAGACACTTTGGCCACAGAAAGAAGATCTCCCTATTCCTAAAATTCTTGACTAATCTTTGGCAAATAACCTAACAAAACAACAGAAGGTAGAGCAGGACTGCTGTCCTTGGAGACAAATATTAGTATTTGCAGACATGGAGCAGCAAACCTAATTGTCAGCTAAACTGGCATTATGTTCAGTATGAAAGAGGCAAGTGTTACGATGGAGAGGTGAGACTTGAAGAAACTGGAAGAGTAACCAGTCTCATAACAATTCTGCTATACCAACCTCAGTTAAAACAAAACCTTTTAAAAAAATTAGTACCTTTTCAAGAGTAATCAGGAACTTTAGTCATTAGGTATGATGGTGTGCCGACACCCAGGAGATTCCAAGCAGCTCTGAGTCTTCTCATCTGTTAAGCAGTCACCTGGTTCTGGGGAAAAAAAGTAAATAAAATAAAATTAAAAATCAATCAAATCATTGCACAATGCATAACTGAACTATGAAACTAACTGCCACAGGGTATTACAGAGAAAATTAAATATAAAAGGCTTCAAAAAGCAATTAAATAAATTCACCAAAGAAAAACATACTAAGTGCCATTAATGGCTGTACACTTCTGGTATGTTAAACTACAGGTAAACAAGTGAACATTCAGTTCAGAAAAGGATTCCTTGTCATTACCACACAGTGTGGTCAGTCACAATATTGAGTGGGTAAAATATCATCGCTGATTCATTGGTTCACTTATTTAATTTCAATTGCAAATCTGACTAATACTTAAAATACTTACATTTCTTATTAGCTTAACGAAAAACAAAGTGATTTTAGTTTAATATGTTTGGGTTTCATTTTAACTTGCTTGTTACAAGCCACAGAAAGATTGGAGAGGACTTTTCTTCCTCATTTTCTTTCTGACAACAACTTGGGCTTGAATTGTGAGAGTGAATAAAATTACTGAATTTATCTAGGTGCCACATCATTTTCAATAAACTATTTTGTTCTTCCTTTACACTCCTGAAAATGTTAATACATCTCATGGCACATGTACACAAAATTAATGGCAACTAATCACCTCCCTTGGTACTCAGCTCTCTGTCGTGTGATCAAACACAGCCCAGGTTGGTTGTGACTGTCTGAGTCTCCTATGTTTGCCTAATCATAACTTTTTCCCCATCAAACGTATAACTAATTACAGAAAACAGAACAAACCTAATTTTTTTTAAAGTTATTTAAAGTGGTCTTTATGGTGCAGTCAGTGTTTCTTGCATAGAATTAAATACTTTAAAAAAAAAAACAAAACACATTAAGATATTTTAAAGGTCATCTTATCAATAACAACACACAGATTATCAACAAATCCCAGACTAGATGGAGATACTGGAGTTATGATTTGTTGATACCAGAGAAATTTTGAGTGTGCCCTGAAGGATGAGTTAACAGAGAAGATACAAAATATCCCCTATCAAGTTCTTTCCATAACCATTTAATTTAGTAATATAAATCCCCATGGCATTTTCTGCCAGAGATTATGCTTTTAAACACAGGAAGACCTCCCCCTGTTAATTGCTTATAGGTATTTATCCTGCCACAGTGAAATGTACATCATTCCTTTAATGGTGAACATAAAGTATTTATGTATGTGCATCTCACCATTTTTTATTACATGAGAAAATATCGTTCCCTGAAGCCAATAGCTAAACTCCATTTCATGTCATTAGTTTTTACTTAGAGCAGCTAAAGATCAATTAAGTCGGTATATTTTTATTACATTAAATATTATGGAGAGGTAGAAGGATTTTTGTTCATGTTTTCACTGTTACAATTTGTTTCTATTTATTGTCAGTTAAGTTAATTGCTACCTTTGAATCATGGTAGTTAACACTAATATACAAATATCGTTTGGTTGTTTTTTGTGTTTGCCATAAATTAATTGCCATCAAAATTAACCTCTGTCACTGACAATCGACAAATTACAAGAAAGTTGATAGCCTCCTACAGGCTCCAATAAGTTTCCATTCACTAACCAAACACTTCTATTTAAAAGAGTAAGACAAATACAACAGCAGCCACAGGTCAGCAATACATGCTAGAACATGCTATTAAAGTAAATTAATTTGATATTAATGACATGTCCAAAGCAAAACACCACGTCAAAGACAACTGAGGAAAAGCACTGCCCATTTAGACTCTCCACCTACGGCAGGTATAACATTCAGCCCATGAACCCAATCCTGGAGCCTGCATATGGACACAGAAACAGGGGACACGGCTGGACTGGCTCTGGGGCACCAGGCTGTGGAGCTCAGCGCTACAGGTTTGGGAAGAGTGGCTGGAAATCTGTCCAGCAGAAGAGGACCTGGGGGTGTTGGTCACCAGCTGGCTCAATATGAGCCAGCAGTGTGCCCGGGTGGCCAAGAAGGCCAACAGCATCCTGAGTTGTATGAGGATGGCCAGCAGGACTAGGGCAGCGATCATCTCCCTGTACTGGGCACTGGTGAGGCCCCACCTCCAGTACTGTGTCCAGTTTTGGGCCCCTCACTACAAGACATTGAGGTGTTGGAGTGGGTCCAGAAAAGGGCAACAAAGTTGGCGAGGAGTCTGGAACACAAGTCTTATGAGGAGCGACTGAGGGAGCTGGGGTTGTTCAGCCTGGAGAAAAGGAGGTTGAGACTCTTTACAACTGTCTGAGAGAAGGTTGTAGCCAGGTGGGGGTCAGTCTCTTCTCCCAAGTGACAAGCAATAGGACAAGAAGAAATGGTCTCAAGGTTCTCCAGGGGAGGTTTAGATTGGGTATCTGGAAAAACTTCTTCCCAGAAAGCGTTATCAAGCATTGGAACAGGCTTCCCAGAGAAGTGGTGGAATTGCCGCAACTGAGGGTACCTAAGACATGTAGATGTGATGCTGAGAGACATGGTTTGGTGGTGGACTTGGCAGTGATAGGTTGATGGTTGGACTCTTTGATCTTAAAGGTCTCTTCCAACCTAGACGATTCTATGATTTGTCTGGGGAGATAAAGCCCGGGACTGCACTGGAAAATTACTGCACAGGAGGGATGGGACTGAACAGTGAGACATGGGCAACTCAAGTGATTGCAAATCGGTAGTGGAAATGCTGGTGTGAGGCACAAGCCTTTTGCAAGTGCAAGCACTGACCTAAGCAGCAGAAGTAAGATGGTCTTCTGTGACCAGACTCAAACAATCAGCCGCACAACAATATTGAAGCTGACCCACCTTCTTGCAGCTATCACACCACAAGAAAGTTCAGTTCTCTACTTGCATGTCTCTCCAATAGACTTCAGGAAATAAATCCTGCCCTCCGTTGACTAACAGAAACCAGCAGGGCTTCTCAGTTGTAAAAGAAAGAATAATTCATTCCAATAACATGGATTAGGAGCTGAACCTAAACCAGTCTCTCTCTACTGATTCCAATCAATTTACACCTGGGATTAATAGGCTATTGATGTTTGCCTCCCAGTATAGAGAACAGATCATGACTTTAAGACAAAGTCCCCGTTAGCAAAGAAAGCAGAAACAATGCAGCCTGGGCTGTAGAGCTGAAGAGGAGTGTGAGAAAGGTACAATACACCCCAAGCACTGGAGGGGTGTGGAGGAGACGGATAGAAGAGGCTTAATGAGTTAAATGTATTCTAGGTTTGCTGCTGCCCTGCCCACACACAATCTTTACGATGTTTCAAGTAAGAAGAGATGGAAGGATGCAAAGGTGTTTTAACAAAGGGTGGGTAACCCAGGTGGAACGTACAACTCGGTTTAAGAGATATCTCAGAGCCAGAAATCAAAATCTCCTTCTATTTTTGTGATAATAAATTGGTAAGCAGCATTCTCAAAGGCCTCTCTTGTCCTCAAGATGAACTGAAACACAGAGCAGTGCTCTAAATTTGTTTTTTGAAGCTGTGTTCCTTGTTGTTTTCCCTGCCCAGTAGACATTCTGCACACTGGCATAGTGAGAAGTGTTTTCCCTTCTCTACCCATTATATAGTCTGAGACAAAGATCCTACAGGGGTAAGTGAAAAATGGGGATTTGAGTATCTTTGGGCCTATGAAGCACAGAGATTTGGTCTCCCACATACTGAGCAAATACCCTCACCGGAAGGATTTTATACACAACCTCATCCAATAGTTGCATTTCAGAAAGGCAGCACCCATAACTACATTTTCTAAGTATATGGTCATTTCAAAGTATGTTAGATTTGCCTGGAGCATCGAGGGACTTAACCACTTAAGTCTACCACAGGCCCTCTCTGTGGACCTTGAATAAGTGATGCACATCTTTTCTTCTTAATTCCAAGACACTACATAGGCTAGCTCAAGAGGTAAGGGAAGCTGAACTGTTTCCTCTGTTTCACCTATACAGAACTGGATTCCCCAGCTAAAACACAGCTTTCTTTACAGATTTCTTGAAAATCTCTATATAATAGATGTTTAACATATAATCCACTCAGAACTATCCCACGTGATTCTCTCAAGTGCTCGCCATTAAAGCTTTTTACGATTAATCCTTCACCAAGAAAAGCTTATTGAGAGTTTGCATATCTAATAATGCAGTTCATTTCTAGATGTTTTTCCAAAACCAGTACAAACTCCCATATCCTCAGGTGTGGTACTCAGCTCTGCTACATAGACAAATATTTACAGATCATTCTTATGCGGTCAGGTCTCTGGAAAATATATTCAGTATTTCAAGCAACTCGATATTTGATGCAGATGAACTTATTGCATATTCAGATTCCCTCTTGAATTCATACCTGCCATTGTAAAACAAGAGAATATGAATTATAAGACCCTTAAGCAACGTATGCAGAGGATTAATCACGTTGTAGTCTAACTGGGCACTGAATGTCATCATTGCTCCACACAAATACTGTGCCATTGAAAGTGCAATTACTAGACTGTAGATAAAGTGAGCCATAAAATAAGAAATCTCATCATATTTGACAGTGCATTGTGAAGCATTCCCCATTAAGGGATGGGAATAAAATGTTTATGAGCTAATTTATTCCAAATATGTTTGTAACTGTCTGCAGCTAGCACTGTTTGATCCAAGAAAAGGTTATGCTGATTTGAGAGGGAAAGACAGCAAATCTCAAACTGTGAGCATACACACGAAGTTGGAATATGTTTTTTCAAACCAAGACTACATCAGAAATATTACCTGCAGTCAAATCACACAAATTCATCACTCCCTGGTGGCTAAAAGAAACTCAATGTTTCTCCGCTTGTGTTGTTTAAATAACTGGGGGGTATGTATTATTATTTTATCTTTGTCTTTTCCTGGCAGTACGATTGTATATGACAGCAGGAAACTCCTCTTCCACACACACTCCAGCAAAAAAGAGCAAGGAGAGAAGAAAATTGGTGTTTGTTTATGTTCTTAATGTCAGCCTGAACACCAACATTGGAAGAAATACCAGATTGCAGAACATGGATGTGGAAAAAAAAAAAAAAGCTGTTAATAATAAAAAGTTGAAAGGCATTACCTTCTGTGTTTGACAAAAGCTGTTAGAAAATATCAAGCTCAGCAGTATCAAGTAATAAAAAAATAATGATTTAAAAAAAAAATCTAAAACAGCTGCCAAAATTTAAAGACAGAATGCAAACTGCAGAAAGTCTGCATAATAAAGGTGTAATGCAGGATTGAATATCCTCTAAAAACCACAGCTGATCCTTCTGAAAAATAAAATGGAAAGGCTAATAATCCAGTTTAAGTGGTAGTCTATTATGTTTGAAAAAGCAATCTTAACTCCCTCAAGGTAATTAAAATTTCCTTCATCTGTCTCAGCTTGAGCAGTTGCCAGTATGTATGTCCAATACAAAGAAGACAGAGCAAACTTTAAACCAGAAAGGGTATTGAACTAAAGCTACCCACCAGCATGAAAAAGATATTCATTTGGGAGATTAGTAAATTAATTATAATCCAGGATAATATAAGGACACTCAAACTCAATCCACACACTCTACGTTAATACAGATGCAAAACTAGTGAAAGTGAGGTTTGAAACAGGGGCACCCATAATCCAAAAGTAGGGAGATTTGGTCCCTGAAAGAGGGTTGAAGAAAGCAACGTAAAATTAGAACTTGATCTTGCCATTCATTCAAGTAGGATACACTCTCCTTTTGCATTTGCTCAGCATACAGTGTAATTACAGCTGAGTATGGATAGATAGCAGGTGGGAAAGCTGGGACTACCACTTTCAGAAAAAAAAAATGAGAGAAGCCAAATGATTAGCGAAGAATATAGTCTTTCTCCTTTTATTCTGAAATTAAGCAGTGATAGCCACTTGTGCCAGCTGAACACACCTGCTAACATCCAGTCCACCTATTTTGGCATAGGGGGACAACACTATTCCCACAGGCATAAAGGTAGTAAAAAGTTTTCCAGTTGAAAATTTCTTTAGAGAAATATGCAATTTTTTCAGACTCACTGCCGTGAATCTGCTATACAACTCTATATGGTTTTCAGATGTCTCATTGATCCCTCTGGTGAGGCCACAAGACCCCATGAACACACAAATTCCCAGCAGTGTTGACAGTGACACGCAGCCAGGCTTCCCACGGTGCCACAGCCCAGGAACGACAAGAGTCTCTGCAGTGCTTTTCTCCCTTGCAGGGAGCTCTAAAAGGACTCAAGAAAAGGAAAAGGAGACAGTGTTGTTCATTTTTCTAAGGGGGATTTTTAAATTCTCATTCCAATGGATGTCTTAAAAATGTATTTTTCCTTCCCCTTCTGAAAGATTTTTCTTTACTCCTCAGAACACGCATGCCAGCTGTTGGCCATCTAAAATCCCACTTGTTAAACAAGAGACAAGAGCAGGCTCTCTTTATGCTAAAAACAAGGATGTCTAAGGGGTTCCGACACTGACTTCATTTCTCAGGGTTCATTTTCACAAGGCATTGTCACATTCAGGAAAACCTTTTTAATTTCACAGCAGATTGCTCTTTACTAGAACAATTTTGTCACCATTAGATCGAACCAAGATATACTCCAAGTTCTGAAAAGTATAGGACTTATCCTGCCCTAATTCCATCTTGCTGTTTTTATTACTTGCTCTAGCATCTGTGGTAGGAGACTTAGAAGCCTTATACGTGCCATTGCATTCTGCTCAGAACATCCAGTTCTCATTGAAGTGAATCATCAGGTGGAAAACAGGCTTCACTGGTGGAGACCATTGCTTAAAGAGATACACATTACCTACAGAGCAAAAAAAAAAAAAAAAAAGATTTCCCAAGATACCTACTGAAAATTGACACACTGCATTATGTTCCCACTTAGTGGGACTTTCTTCTTCCCTTCTTCCCCTTGGAAAAGTAGTAAATATATGCTGTAAAAGTATATTGTTAACAGACCCGTGGCCCTGGAAGTGATTATCTGAAAGAGATCAGGGACAAAAAAAAAAAAATTCAGGCATTTGGGGAAGAGACACCATTCCTGTGCCCAAGCCCACGGATAAATGGGACTGGAAAGAGCTACAGCAAGTGTGGAGCAGAAGAGATTTGGACCTCTAAATACAAAACTAGAGCTAGATAAAAACTAGAGATCATACTTAACTTCTGAGTGAAGATATTTTTATTGAAAATATTTATATGAGACTTTTTTTCTTGTATGTTCCCACACACACATTAATTCCCCTTCCAGGCTATTTATTCTATTTACCAAAAATTAGTGGGAGGAAAAAAGATAAATATTCTGAGTTTTTTTATACTGCAATAACTTCTGGTTTTAAGGAAAAAAGTATGCCATTTTTTCCAGCATACTGCTAGATTATACTTAACTATCCACCTATATATCTTTTATGTAGCTATTGATTAAATAATTTGCAGAATTCTCCTTCCTCTTATGAGGAAAGGCTGAGGGACTTGGGTCTTCTTAGTCTGGAGAAGAGAAGACTGAGGGGACATCTGATCAACACCTATAAATACTTAAAGGGTGTGTGTCAAGAGGATGGGTTCAGCCTTTTTCCAGTGGTGCCCAGTGACAAGACAAGGTAAGGCGCACAAACTTGAACACAGGAAGGTCTATCTAAACATGAGGAGGAACTTTACTTTGAGGGTGGCACTGGAACAGGCTGCCCAGAGAGGTGGTGGAGGCTCCATCTGGAGACATTCAAAACCTGCCTGGACATGTTCTTGTGCAACCTGCTCTAGATGGACCTCCTCTGGTGGGGATGTTGGACTAGATGATCTCCAGAGGTCCCTTCCTACCCCATATGATTCTATGATTCTGTGATGCAGCACTTCAGCAGTGCTCGGGCTCTGCCTCCCAGGAAAGGCTTGTACTCAAGGAGGTTCTGCTGAAAAAGAAATTCCTTCAGCAGTAGCTAAATATTAGGGTTTCACTGCCATACACACCTCTACACACATGCTACAGCTATCAATATGGCACTATAATTTTTTTTTATTTTTTTTTATTTTTTAAGTTTCTTAACTTGCCTTTGCTATATTAAAGATTTGTTGTAGTTATAAGTTCCTGGTGGAGCTCTTGATTATATCTCCACCCAATAGGATACAGACTTTTCATTAGCTACCATGAAGCAGAATACTTACCTGATAAAAACTGCATCTTCAAAAAAGAACTGTAGGGAATAAAAGCCCACATAACTATTTGTTTATCTGCTCCTCACATTTTGTGTTGGACCAATTGCCTTTAAATTCTTACCAGGATAAGCAAAGGACAACTTGAGGTTGAAAGCTTAATCTCGCAGGTCTCATTGAAGACGATGCAAGTTTAGCTCACTTAGCATGTAAGTAAAATAGAAAAACAGCTGAAAAGCTATGCACCACACAAATAAAAGCTGAAGTTTGGCAAAATGACAGACAGAACTCTTTTATTCATAAGGATAAAACACATCCTTTGAATATTCTGTGTATTACATCTGCACCTGCTTCTACTACTGTTTCTTTCAACAAAAAAAAAAGAAAAAAAAGAAGAAAGGACAAGCCATACTACACACTCTCCAAAATGTATGAAAATTACAAAGCCTAGTTGTTCATGAAAAAAATCCTTTTAAAAAATGAAAATCAAAACCTACCAGTGTAAGTGAAATTCTTTGGATGGTATGTGGCCTACTCATGTAAAAGAAAGAGCTCACCTCAAAATAAGCAGTATAATCAAGGGTTCATAAATATTTAATATCTCTTGCCTCTTTTTCTTCTATGCTTTCCCTATATTTAGTTCATCTGGTTATAGTACTAACAGAGTCTTTCCTTTTGCTCTTCCCTTCAGTTTAAAACGCAAAAATGAAGACACTGCAAACTGACAGTTAATTGCCAGATTCTAAGCACAGTGACAAAGTGCATGTCAACATCTAACATGCAAAGCCTCTAATACTTCAGTACAAGCAAATCATAGATGTGTCAAGAAGTATCAGGCTGACAGTTGTACAAAAGGAACTTATTTTTCTCCTGTAAGACAACAACCACAACCTCCACTGATGGCAGGAACAGCAAGAACAAAATTCATCAAAGCTGGACATGCATTGCATTGCTGACACGAGCACAATACCATTTGATACTGCTGGGACATCCCACAGTATCCCCTCTCACTTCTCCATCTGCCTTGCTGGGTACAATTTCTGAAGAACATTTCCTGTTTCTGACATCTTCATCCTTACTAGGTGATGACCTGAATAAAACTGCATGAATAGGATTAGAAGAGTGACACAGTTTCAGCTGGGATGGAGTTAGATTTTTTTTTGCTATCAGCTGCTGTAATGCTGGTTTTGATTTGGGATGGGAATAGCATGATAGGGCACTGGTGGGTCTGATTCTTGTTAAGGTCTCAAGGCCTTTTCTGCTCCTCACCCCACCCCACCAGTGAGCAGGCTGGGAGGGCACAAAAAGTTGGGAAGAGACACAGTCAGGACAGCTGACCCTAACTGATCACAGAGACATCCCATGCCATGGGACAGCATGCTCAGTATATAAACCTGGGGGAAGAAGAAGGAGAGGATGTTTGGAGTGATGGTGTTTGGCTTCCCAAGTTGCTGTTATGGGTTATGGAGCCCTGCTTTCCTGCAGATGGCTGAACACCTGCCAGCCCACGGGAATGAATTCCTCGTTTTGCTTTGCTTGTGTGTGCAGCTTTTGTTCTACCTATTAAACAGTCTTTATCTCAACCCACAAGTTTCTCCTCACTTCTACTCTTCTGATTCTTTCCCCCATTGCAACTGGGGGGAGCGAGCAAGCAGCTACGTGGTTCTAGCTGCCAGCAGGGGTTAAACCACAACAACCAAAACTAGAAGAGATCTGATTTTTCTCTCAGTACTTTTATTCTGGACTTCTTTTTATCATCCAGCATCCACAGGTAAAAGTATAAGAATGCTAGGAAAAGGCCATTGTCTTATTTTGTTGGTTATCAATCTGTGAAGGCTATTTGTGGATTTGGCAAAGCTGAATCAACGAGACCAAGATGTCATTGAACTATAGACCCCAACCCTTCAAGCTGATCTGCCCAGGCAGATCTATCCCTCTCTCCATTTACATGAAAGAGTTCACCTAACACTACATCAAAAAAAGTATTTTAGAAGACGATCTGGTCGGCACCAACTCTCATGTTATTTTAGATGTCATTTTTTTTAAATGAGGTAATTATTAAATCAGACAGTTAACAATTTCCTTACAGTTCTTTGACTTTAGCTGCAAACTGGATGATCACAGCAATTTTCCACCCAGTAGTGTAGGAACTGAGTACAGTTGCCTATTCTTCCCAAACCAAATGTTTAAAATTGAAGTTTAATGCAGGCAAGAGAAATCACTGTAAAGGTGACATAATAAATCTATCATCATGTCCAAGAAAATTTAGCCATTCCAATAGTTGATGAATCTCAATAAACACAATCCAGTGTATTAATATCATATTATCTTCCAAAAAATCCCTTTGGTATTAAATCTTTAGAAAGAGTTGACCCCACATTAATTTTATGGCACATTTTTCTCCCAACAACAAGTTCAAGATGTATAGCACTTCTTTCAAGCAAGAAATCTCAGGACACTTTTAAAGAGGATGTACATACACACAAAAATTATTCAACTGTAGTGTACAATGCCAACCTAATAATGAAGTATGAAAATAAAAGAAGTGGTGGGTTATTTGATTTAGAAAAGAGCAGCAAGCATAAATATAAGAAAATTCATAATTCATCAAATTTACAGTGGTCATTGGTATGTACTCAGTTTACAAAAAGGTAAGCACACACATTCAGGTTCCAGTTTCAGAAAAACACCTATTTATAGTAAACAACTGACACACTCATATGCTTGGCTGACGCCAGGCCATAGATATTTCTGCAGACAAATCTCTTGCAATGCATCTAAAGTAACAAGAAAATAACCTACATATTTCTGACTAATCTGAACCCACACCAGGTGCATGCCAAGCAGAAAACTACCTAAAAAAGCCAATTGCCAAAAGGAAGTAAAATTGTACTATATTTCTTTTGTCTAGAGCCCTTTCTACAGTCCCCTCTGCCTCAGGATGTAGGGTAGTAGATACCCTTTGCAAGGAAAGCCTTTGAGGGAATTCCTTGTGCGTGTAACCACAGAGGAACCCCCCTCCATCCTTTGTATTCCCTATAAAAAGGGAATCCCCTGGCAGCAGGGAAGGCAAGGACAGCACTTCCTAGAATCCCACCCTACCTCCACTTCTCACTTTCTCTACTTCCCAAGTAGGAATTGTCCCAACCAAAACCTTCATCTTTGGAGACAGCATATTTCAATTTGATTATCTTGTTAAGGAGCCTTGAATGAGCTCTGCAATAGATCTAAAAGTAATCACAGAAAATGCAATCCCCCCCAAAAAACAAACCAGCAATACTAGATGATTCAACACAAGCTGGAAATTGAAGTGAATCCTGGATACTGTGTAAAGGTAATTAATTGATTTATTTTATACAGACTGAGGAAAATGTATGTTTTCATGTTGCTGAATACTGACAAAGCCACACAAGTAATTACTTCAACCCAAGATCTTTTATATAGAAATTGCACACAGAATGCAAAGGAAGGAAAAAATGGCCCATATCTAATCAAAACTAAATTTGAGGGTTTTTATGGGAGAAAGTGGAAGACAGTTTGAATCTATCCCTTCATAAGAGAGCTTATGGCTTTAAGCTTTCAAAAGCAATTAAATAATATTTCCCCACAGCAAAATTTAAAGTAAAAGCCATGTTTGGTCCTTCACAAGGACTGCATCCACTATACTGTGAGCAATGGAAATCTCTGAAAGACACTATATTAAAATCACATTTTTCAAGTAATTCAATAAAAAGAAAAAATATTAAGACTTAAATGATTACTTCAAGACCTCTTTAAGAACATTGAAAGTCAAGAAGAACTATACAAAATGTACTGTGAATATAAAACACAAGCACACAGAGATGAAATAAAAAGGCTGAGATACCAATCAACTAACAAAGAAGCAGGAAAACATCCTACAAATATACCAAAAGACAAAACCAGAGGAAAACACAGGCTGACTGTTTCACAGAGAAAGCAGAGGAGTTGATGATAAGGAAAAGGTTGACATACCAAATAGCTTTATTCTTTACAAATAAGGTAAATTGTAACCAGATATTTTAAAATGAAGAGAAGTGTTGGCCAAGGTATGGAAACAATAGCTTAAGGGATATTTAGATAAATTACACGTATGCTAGTTTGCAAGGATTGATTAAATTTAGTCTTGAGCACAGAGTGAACCAGCTGAAACAGTCTCTCAAACTTTAATGAATTTTTCTAAAATTCACAGTGGACTGGGAAGCGTCAGGGGACTGGAGAAGGATAATCATAGAACCATCTTTAGGAAGGAGAGAAAGAAGGGACTGGGGAATTGGAGACAGCCTAACTGATTCCTGAAAAGATTCTGGAACATATTATTGGGCAATTTATAAGCACCTCAAGAATAATAAGATGATAAAAAACATATGACATGGATTTGTCAAGAAAAAAAAGTTGTATCAAACCAGCATAATTTATTTCTTTGACAGAGTTGCAAGCTAATGGATAACAGGGAAGCAATAGATGTGATAAACATTAACATTACCTTTCTTTTTTTTTTTAATAGTCTATATGACAGTCTCATAAGTACGCTAAGAAAATCTGGTCTGGATTAATTCCCTGTAACATGGGAGAACAACTGCTTGAAAAATCTCCCAAGTAGAGTTTTCAGCGGTTCCATGTCAAATTGAGAGAGCATTTCAAACAGACAACAATAACCACCAAAACAACCTATTTCTATTCAGTATTTTTCATTGATGATCTGAACAACAGGCAACATGGAACATGAAGAAACGGGAAAATAGCAAACAAAAAATGTGCAGATAACAAAGCTTGAAAATGTTGCAAGCACTTTGAATTCACTCGTATTTTTAGGATAATTCTAAACATTTGTAGAAGTTATTCAAAATCTGAAGCTGCAATTCATTAAGACAGGTAACTCTGTACTTAGGGTGAAGAAATCCAACACCCAAGTATGAAATTGTCAAGATCTGTCGAAGACAGGTACTATGGAAAAGAAGCAAATCAACCATAAACCAGTATGGAGTTAACAATGGAAAATTCACTGACAAATAGTGAAATTCAACTTCAAATATACTAACTGTAATTTTATCTGTAATATGGGGGTAATTATTCAGTTTTACTTACTGCTTTGAGCCCTCAGATAAAAAGAATGTGCCCTGTCTTATATAATGATTTTAACAAGGATATATAGCAATTCAAAAGCATCCAAAGAGAGACCATAAATACAAACAGGTTTAGAAAAAATATTATTTGGGATTAAAGCTTGAAAGAGATTGACCTTCATTGATTTATTCTAGAAAAAGGAAAAAAAGAAGTTTTCAATACTTAGAAGGTTGTTATAAAATAAACTGTGGTCAACTGTTCTCTATGGTCACTCATAAAGAGCAGAAGATATTTCCATTTGGAAAACGATTAAGCTCAGATGCTAAGGAACATTTCTGGGACACGACAGGTACCTGAATTGTCTTCACACCTTTCAAAGCAGAGGAAGGAATTGATCAATAAGAGCTCTAAAAACTGAGCTACTGTATGGAGGAAGGAGGACACTGCAAACCATCTTCCCTGTCTGTTCTAGTGATCCCAATTAGTAGAGCAGCACATTCAGAGCACATAACATAGAGAAGGGAAGCTTCTTCCAGGGACCACAGCATTACAGGCTGTTACTGGGCAGGATAATGAGCAAAAACTCAGACTCTTGGAAAATTTTAACATAAAAGCATAGTCAGTGCACTTTTGTCCATGATTAGGTAAGAAAAATGAGCAGAGGTTTTGTAATGCAACTTTGAATTCGCACCTGAAGCACAAACAGGTGGGATTTGGGTGCTTGACATCTTCTGCAAATATATAGTCCAAGTTGTTGACACAGTCTAACGAACTTTGACATTATGTGTCTGAGTCTGAAAAACTGTCATGTTTTTCAAAATGACAGTACATCATCCCTGTTCTCTATAGCCTCACCCATCCATTGAGAGCATGGATAAAACACTGTCAGTATCAACAAGAATTTAAGCCTCCAGAAAATGCATGAACAAATGCACTAGTAGTATATATAAAAGTTACTGATATAGTAGGAAGAACCAGCCAAAGCTGGATCCTGCGTGTGCTGATAGAGCTCTATTAATACTGTTCATTTACAGCAGGTCAGGCTCTTGCATAAAAAGCAAGTTTGGTAAGAGACAACAGCATGAAAAAGACAAACCTAGTGTTCAGTAAACCTAATGGCTGCTAAATGGTGAGGGATTGGTGGTTTTTAATTTAATTCCAAATGTAAAAGTAAGGTTTGCAGAGACTGGAGTAAATTGCTGTTGAAGAGAAACCATTTGCCTAAATGAACAGTGAGGCTACAAGCCTTTATAATAAAGAAGGAATACACTCCATACTACATTTTCTTCCTCCATCATGCTCATCTCACCTCTTAACATTCCTGTTAAAATATTTTAAAGAGATGTTTTACCTGCTGGGAAGAAATTAGGCTTATGCCCTCACAGCTTTCCTTTTTTCCTAGAATGAGAGAAAAGTGTGGCAGTGCTCTCTGTCAAGGGAAGTTAACAATCTGTACAATCTAATAGGATCCTACTGAATGATAATTAACATTACCACATTTGCACTTTAGCTTCCCTTGCTTGAAGTGACATAAGCGATGACAGTAGGCACTGACCTATGCAGAAATCCTGGGGCTGAACTGAATACCACAGTACTCTTGCCCATGAACTTTTCCTGAAGTCACTGAGCCTTTTTCTCCACTCGCTTATAACTTAAAGTGGTTTAAATCGGAGTGGTATCTACCAGAATAATACACTAGCAAGAGGGGGATTAGACATTTCAGATTTCAGTGTCTCGTGCTGCCACAAATCCACAGCAATATATGAAGGCTAAGTCTTGGGAGACAAGAGAGGACTTACAGGTATTCTAATTGGTATTTATTACTCAAATCAATATAGGTCTATAGCTGAAAATCGCTCATTAATGATTATGATGCTTAATATGGCTTTAGGCAGAGATTCAATCCATCTCTTCTATATTGCTCAAGCCTCTGTTTCTCCCATCCAATAGTTCAACAGTTTCCTAACTTCTGTTATTTATAAGGTTCTACAAAGTGACAGCAGATAGAATCATAGAGTCATAGAATAATCCATCTAAACTTAATACAGTTTAAAAGGGAAAGGCTGGTGAGCAAGGGAATCTTTTTCATTATTTTCTACCACCAACTATTCCTTGTTTCTGGCAGAGGAAATGTTCCTTTCATTCCAAAGGAAAATTTTCCTATGTGCAATTTTTAATGAAAAAAATTATATATTATAATTATATATGTACAGATCAGTTAACAAAATTGCTGTGTCTGTCTCCCTTTAATCTCTGGTTGAAGAAATGTAGCTGCCTCTCGTTATTATATCTCATTTCACGCCCTTTTCCCATATAGTAAGATTTCTTTGTATCTTATTCTTCACTGCAACCCCAATGTACTCAGTTATGGTCATAGCAGTAAAAGAGATCCCGCAAAATTAAGAGAATAAGTTTTCACTTAAAAGGGTTAAAAAGCAAGATTTTCCACATAAATCTACCTACAGTTAAATACCAAAGCAATTGATCTAATTTTAGAAACAGTTCCTTTATCTTCAGTGAGTTGTAATGTGACTGCTGCCTCTTATAACACTTCTGAATTACTGTCACATTCACCATGACAGATGTGGGTCATTAGAACCAAGGAATTAACTACATGCAGAAGGGATTGGGAACAGACTGGTTTTGATGGAAAACCTAAAAACTACCAGAACTGGGGGGTGGAGGTCAGGTAATGTTTAAAAATTACTTTCTGCCAGTAAAAACAGAACTGTAGGAGGTAATTATCTGACTCTATAAAAACACTACGCTTCTTGATTGTACTAACATATGGACTCCACGAGTTCCCTGGACCCAAAAAAACAGTAAAACCGTGACCCTGATAGGGTCTGACATCAACCATCCTAGGTGGCATGGAAAACATTCACCACATGGAAGAGCAAATCCAGAGTTTTAATTCCAAAGGATAACAGAAAATCTTTACTTCCTGCAGAAATCCTTGCAAACTACATTCATGTGATTTCCTCTGGAAAAAAAAAAAAAAACCAATGACAAAAAACAGTAAACATGATTTTGGGTTAATCATTTTATCAACAAGAAAAAAAAAAATCAAAGTAAATCTGCACCAAAGACCATCACAAATGTCTTTCGTGTCAAAAACTTAGTAGATCTCAAAAAGAAAATGACATGTTTCTAAGCCCAAGCAGAATTTATCTTAAAGAAGGGCTTTAAAATGTTATGTTAAAGGATAACCTGTGGAAATCCAAGGTTCCAGTTAAGCCCAGTGTGCACAGGCCGCCCTAGAGCAAACGTGCTGTTTGCCACTGCGGTGCCTGCATATTTACGAGTGGCTACAGTGATGCATGGGCAGCATTTTGCCTATCAACAGCAACCAAGTCTTTCTGCTCACCAGAGGCTCATGCAGTAAAATGGGGTATCGGGAATTATTAATCCATTAGATTATTTAAATGAAGACAAAATTCTCTTACAAAAATATAAAAGAAAGCAGAGTGATCAGAGCAGGAAAACACAGGCTGATAAACAGAATCACAACAAACTGCCTCTGTTAAACTGAGCAGAAGAAAAAAAAAGATTGATTACAACTTGTCATTGTCCCTTTTCCCTAGTCCCTTTTTTCTCTTTCCTTTTTGCAACTAAGTGCCTTTTAAAGCCTTTTTAAAGCCTTTCTTCTGATGTCACACACCAAAATGTAAAGAACTATAACTTGAAAAAAAAGGGATATAGAATTTTCACCACTGTTCTATTGCTACTCAACAGAACCAATACCAAGAGAAAGGATATACCTTTACCACTAAGATGCTCAGTGTAGCCTGAAAACACAAGCATTTACACAAAATCCAGAGTATTTCACTTGCAAACACATGAAAAAAAAAAAGGCCACCAGACCTGCATCTCACACACAATCAGTAATTTGGAATGAGATACCCAATTAATCTTATTTGATGTAATCTTTGTGACAGAGAAATAATGGTCAATTAACCGAAGGTGTTTGCTACTCCTTGAAAACCTCATCTGCAAGAATGTTCATTCAATGTTGTTTCATCCTCAGAAAAAAAAAAGAATTTGGGGGCCTTTTTCTCTGTTTAGAGTAAGTCTCCTGGCCAACGGAGAGCTTTACACCGGTGCACCACATTCATAAAAGATAAGCAAGCCACAACTCTGCATTTATAACCGGAGTAATTATTAATCTAGCTCTTGTTGTCAGAATATATTTCAATTGATCCCAGCTGTTTACAGGGAAGGAGCAGGCAGGTGCTGGAGCTGTACGCCTCTCTTTATGGTAGTAAGCATAATAATGATTTGACAGCAACACTCATCATAATCATTCTTGCCCCTGCTGTCACACACGTATATACAACCTGCTAAGAACAAATCCTTCTGCAACAGAAAGCTGAATATGATGCCAGTTGTGACTTGTGGGGAATGTAAAATGATTCTTTCGGGAGTTATTAGGTACTACTGCCTCACGTCTGACATTTAGCAGATGTGTGTCCACGTGGTGAGTCAGTCCAAAACCTTCTCTGATCAAAAGGAGTACATCTTAAACGCTAACTGCATTTTACAAATACTTTAGACCCCTAACCAGTCGCAACAGTGCGATTTGCAAGCCTCTTACAGAAACCTGTCTAAGGAATATTCTTTTATAAAAGCATTGACTGGAAGAGGGATGCCTTTTAGTACAATAATATATACTCTGTGTTATATATAGATCCAAAATTGATTGTTTTTCTGTTGGAAGCAATGTCTGTTTCCTGAACTTTCTTCATTTCACCCAGTGCTGTGATAGATGCCTGCAGCACAGTAATCTATAGTCTCCTCTTCAAGTTCTTAACTCCTTCTCTACCACTCACTGTCCCTGACATCAAGGAATTTGTGCCACAAGCCTCTGAGATGTGCAATATAGTTCAGGAAAGCTGCACTCTTGCGTTTTTATGGGACAAGATGCGTTATGTTTTTAAAGGTATAGAAAGTGAGAGGGTGTATATATAAGGAGCCTAATAAAGGCTGCTTTCTCTTCTTAGCTGAAGTGCACTGCTTGAATGGTTCTAGCTACCTGAATTTAAGATGGTTGAACATTATTTGTGAATAATTCCACTAATTTTTCCTATGTCTTGCTAAACTATTTATTGGGAAGTACATTGTATTCTGTTAATCAAATTTGAAAGCAGCCAAAACCAGTCATTATACTAACTACTCAGAACCTTTTTTTTTTTCCTCCTTTCTGCCAAATGGAGAACAGATCACAAATACGTTTCTCTATTCAGCTACCTCTGCATTTAATACCTCCAGTGAACAGGCAGAAATGCAAAAGCCACAAGCCCAGTAGTCCTGGTCCTGTGCTGCTTTGCATGTCTAAGCCTTGACAGGCCAGGCTATTTCTTGTATTTTATTACCTGTTATTAAAGCATCTTTACATTTGACCTATACCTTGCAACTATGAAATGTGGTAAGTATCAAGGTACACTAGGTTATAGAGCTTTTAGTACAGTAGAAACAACTGTGGCTTCATGCAATAGTTTAATTGCCATTTAAAACAAATGCCAATCTTTTAAGTGATTTAACTAACAATTGCTTCCAAGTAGCAGGTGTTTTGCCTGCAGATGAAAGAAGACAGCAGCCAGTTTCTCCAGAAGCTAAAATGCCAACAGTACAGCTATTTTAGGGGGAAAAAAATACATGAAGTTTGTTAAATCTGTTATGTTATATCATAACAGGCAGGGAACTTGTATTACTCTGCGCCACCCCTGTTATTCCTTAATAATGGATCGAATTCAGCATTAACTAAGTGTCAAATACTGTCAGAGACAGCATTCTCGTTTGACTCAGCAGGCTACATCATAGCCTTTGAGGGGACACCAAATAGGTGC
This sequence comes from Gallinago undulata, assembly GCA_026546715.1. Lineage (NCBI taxonomy): Eukaryota > Metazoa > Chordata > Aves > Charadriiformes > Scolopacidae > Gallinago > Gallinago undulata. The sequence goes on along the minus strand of JAOTQQ010000032.1, from coordinate 70,883,199 downwards.
AAATACGCCTGGAACCACAAGAGATAGCGCCGCCACTGCTGCCAACCAGAAGCATGACCTGCAGGTCCAATGCCACTGGACCAAAACATCAAGAGACACTCTACATATCTCTATCTGAGTAAAACAGCACTTAAAGACAGGGAACAATCACCAGAAACATAGGCTTGATATAAGCTAAGACCTAGCAACAGCATATCTTCTAACTACTTATATTGGGATGACTAACGATCTGGTTTCAAGAACCAGTTTTGCAATGGGGAGGACAAAGATTGTGGATTTTAATCAGTAGGTGTCTGATCGCAAAATAAATTAAATTAAAATAAAATAAATTAAAAGGATTTACATCCAGAAGACTTTGCCATATAGTGCAGGTAAGTGACACCAGAGCCCTTTTGCATAAAAATACTGCTCGCAGGTAGTTTTATTTAGGTCGCCTTTTCACAGCATTAACATCCAAAGCTTCCTCTTCTTTTCTCTTTCTGTGCAGTACAATTGCACTACAAATTTATGAGCATTACACAGAATGAAAATGCAAAAAGCCAAGTATTTTATGCACAAATATCTAGAATAACACAAACATTTGCCAGCTGTAGAGAATATAATTACTGTGCCAGTGTTATATTATAATCAGCAAAGGCTTTTGAAATGACCCACTTCATGTTAATCAAAAGCACAGCAAGTACCATTTCCTTGCTATCCATAGAGTCAACGATAGTCACACGTTTGACTATTTTACATAAAAGCAGAGCCACAAAAATAAATATTGTAACAAGGGCCTGCCCACTTAGGACATTATGGCTGCTATTTCTGCAGAACACCATAATCCCATGGAACTTCATAGCAGTAAGAACTTACACCTTTCTGGCTGAAGAGAAGAGCTCCAAGGTGAAAGAGATCTCTGTTACCTTCCAACATTTGGAGAGTTTTCATAGGACAGCTTGGGTTGGATGGGACTTTAGATCCCTTAGATCATTGTGTTCCAACTCCCCTGCCCTGGGCAGGGACACCTCCCACCACACCAGGCTGCTCAAAGCCATCCAGCCTGGCCTTGAACACCTCCAGGGATGGGGCAGCAACAGCTTTTCTGGGCAACCTGAGCCAGTGTCTCAACACCCTCATAGTGAATTTTTTTTTTCTAGTATCTAATCTAAATCTCCCCTCTTTTTTTCAGTTTAAAAACATTAACCTTTGTCCTATCACTACATGCCCTTGTAAGAAGTACTTTCCCACTTTGTAGTCCCCCTTCCAATACTGGAAAGCTACTATGAGTTCTCCCCAGAGCCTTCTCTTCTCCAGGCTGAACAACCCCAACTCTCTCAGCCTGCAGAGAGGAATTAATTATACCCATCTGAACTAACGGCACACGTGGAGGTGTAAACAAAGCCCCACACCCCCCCCCAGGACACCAGGTGGAAATTCTGCCACTGGTCTCTGTGGGTCTGAGCCCTTCCATCCTCTTTTTCTAGCATGATAAAACTTATCTCCAAGCATCAATTCAAAATGTTTTGTAATCTGCACTTAAGATTGCTATAACTAAACAAGAAACATACAATTTCACAGTTCCTGTTTTCACTCTAACAACATGAGAGACCATTTTGAAGGGAAAAACACAAGCCCCAGCTTTCTGAGTAATAAATATCTTTGTCAGCAGTAGCAGGATTCAGGCACCCTAATCAACAATCAGCTGCATTTAACCCATGTACCTCTACAGCAAGAAGGGGAGATGTGCCCAGGTCACTGTATTTATTTAAGTAATTAATATCTTGGAAAACAAAACACGTTCTTTATTTGTTTTTAAATTAGAAATACTTCAACATGAGGGGCAAAAAAATCTTCACCTTTAATTTGTTACTTATAAGAACCATGCATAACAATGCACAAGAACCATGCCAAGGGCAGATAATCCCAGGTAAACAGGGAGAAAGACAAAAGACCAGTCCATTGTCATAACGATTGCAGACCACTAGATGTTACTGGGTTTGATATTTTCCTTACCTACAATTACATAAAACATTCACATCCTGATGAATCAGTTTGTGACCTTTATGCATTGTAAAACAGCTAGTGGAATCTGACCTATTCTCATCTGATTTGCCAAAAAATTTATCTTTAATAATTAAAAGAAACTACCTATCATTTTATTGGCTAATATAAGTGTTCTGGAATATATTTCAATATACATTAACTATGTATTAATATCACTTTAAAAGAAAATTGAGATAAGCTTAGGAGCATGCAAATAGATGCTTATATACTAAAGTCTAAAATAAAATCAATGTCTAATGAATAAATATAAATGCCTCCTCTGTAATATCTGAAATACTCCCATTATTTGTCCCCGAATGAGAAATAAAACTCTTATCTTGAGAAGGTAATGTGAGAGCAGGTTTTTTCCTCCTCCTCCCATCTTGCTCTTCTTTTTTTACTGTTAACTTTTTTCACCCTCTATCTTTATTGTCTTTAGTTGTGCCCGTGGGAGCTAAGTTGTAGTGAGTTTTATACTTTGCCTAGAGGACAGAGAGATTTGTGGTCATTCTTATCTACTCTGATAATGATTTCCAAAGCTTTGGCTGTGTTGCTGAGGAGGCCTTGTCTTCTGCCCTCTCAGGCTTCACCCTTGAGGTTGACAGCTTCATAACTCCTGAGGAACACAGCTGTCAGGAGAGGTTGTAGTCACAAAGAGAGATTCTCCGAGGTAACGTGTACCAATTCTGTGAAGAACTTTGAAGATTAACACCATGACCTTGAATTTAACGTAGCATCCTGCGAGGAGCCTGAATCGTGAGGCGAGTATCAATATGTCGTGCCCTAACGGGCTGGCACTTGGAAAGAAGCAGGATGTTACATTCTGAAATACTTGAAAAGCGTTTCAGTCTTCGTCAGAGAGACACCTTCACAGACAAGAGCCTGCATAGTGCCAAAGCGCTCCAGTTCAGAGCATCGCAAAGCATTTATTTGCTTTCTCATGTAAGTATATAAACAGCATTATTAGCATTGACAGCCTAAGTTGTGCTTGGAGGTAAGATACACTTAAAAGCTTTGCTGGATTGGCACAGCATCCCTCATCTTTGAAGATTCAAGCAGGCAGAGGGAGTGAGGATGTATTTCCCATTTGATAAACAATTTCTGATCAGTTGTAGGTGAAACAAATCTATTTCTCATTCTGTCATGAGCTCTGTGTGTAGTGCTTTGAGACTAAAAGATTAATTTCCTGGTTTGCAGAGCAGTTTGACAACCAGGAATAGATTCATTTTGCAGAGGGCATACTGGACCCTGTTTTCACCAGCACTCTCTTTGACAGGCTCGTGTTCAGCTCAAGGCAGATGTCTTCCATGCAGGGATGGAGATCAGCGGGAAGCCACAGAGTTGGCAGAAGAGAATCAGATGTAAAACTCTAGCCCTGCCGAAAAGACAGCTGCTACGCCAGCCATTTCACCACCTACGTGTGATGACAGCCCCCACCTCGGCATTTTATGTAATCACAACAAAGCATAAGGGAAGAAGCAGTACCATAGTAAAGGTAACAAATACACAGAGATACCAAGGATAAGAAAAACAAACACACACAAAAAAAATCAACAAAGAAAACACCACTGCTCTTTTCTGTGGGGGCTCCAGCCTTGAAATGATCTTAATATCATTCCATGACCATGGCTAAGTCCTGACTTCAAAGTGAACCCAAAAGCCACAAGTGTAAGGAGCACAGCAGCTTGCCCTGGGCAGAGGCCAGCAGCAAAAGCTATGGGGAAGAGCATAAAAAGGGGAAGCACAGAACAAAATTTCCCTGTTATGCAATTCTACCTTCCAGCAATGACAGATTTGAAGATTTTTATGAGTTGAAGGCTTCATCCAACCACTGTTTCAAAAAAAAAAAAAAAAATCAATCTTTCTCCCATGAACTTGTACAATCTCCTTTTAAATCCATTTATTCCTCAAAACGTCCTATTCTAGTGCACTGGACGGATCATGTGAAAAAACATCTCATTTTCGTTTGTCTCAAGTCTGCCCTTTGGTATTGTCAATGGAATGTCCTCTACTTCCTATGCTGAGAGAAGCTGATTTTTTTTTCCCTTATTGACTTTCCTGTATCTGTACCACTTATGATTTTATATTAACATATTGTCCTCCCAGCTCACCCTTCATCCCATCTGGCTCATTTAGAAGGCGAAAGCTTCACAATATAGGCAATACTAGGGAGGTTAAGAATAGGTCTTTACATTATCTGAGTAAAAATAAAATGTATTTATTCAACCACCTATTTAAAGACACAGAGTCTTTGATGGCTTAGAGAGAGCTTGTTGAGCAGAGATCTGGAAGCTGGTTGATTCATTTACTAGATTTCTTTCTTTTAAAATTACAGGGAAAAATTCACAGCACTAACCAGGTTGGTGTGACCCCAGGCTATGGGTCTCAACCCAGAGATCTCTCAGTACTTTAGAAGGATTTAATGTCAAAAGCTCTTCTGTTTAGTTCCATGAAATCACCCAAAAGTGTTAAGAGAAAAGGTGATTGATGTGATTAGTTGGAAAGATCATCTTAAATAGTAATGATCTAGAAACAGAATGCTTTAAATATGTGATTGTATCACTCTTTTATGCACATAACTTCAGATACAGACTAGGAAAAATTATGTCTTGAAATTATGATACATTTACAGTCCACGTCTAATAACCATTTGCAGCTGAAAGAGACTACCGCTTACCAAAGAACATGTGATTCTAGCCCTCAAAGATCATGACAGAAGACATTGTTTTAAAATGTAGAAAATTTGCCTGAAGAAATATCTTTAAGTATATCATTTAATAACTGCTATGATGAGTCAGATCTAAAAATAAATTCAGAATGTCTAACGCTAAATATTCAGATCTTACATTAATCACAGTAATTTCAGGAGGGACGTGCAAATCTATGGAAGGCCACAGGCCTTGGCTCTGTTTCTATATATACACAGAAACAAATAATCAAGACTCTAAATTGTTCGATTTAGATAATGATAGAAGTTTGAATTGTTGTTTTTCCCCCCCTACATCTTTTTAATTTCCTTTAACAAGAGTATGCTAAAAATTTTCCTAGTACAAAAATAACCTATAATGCAAAACTAGAGACCTACTGTACAACTTACTGGCAAGAACTGAACAGAGTATTTCAGAGGCAAAACTGATAATACTAGCACCAAATTAAAATAAAAGTGATAATAAAACACCGAATCCGCCAAATACTCAAGAAAACCCAGCCTGGGTATATTGAAAAAAATAGATGATATAGAATAAATCTCCTTTTATACATAGGAATACTACAGACTGGAATTCCAGATTTACCTCATTAGAGGATAGAAATTTTTCTTTACTACACACTAGTTAGCTGGTTCAGTTGAGTGACTTTTTGGAAAAGAAATGTTTAACCAAGCAATTGCCTTCAAGTTTATAAATCAATTTACGTCCCTATACATCTTGGGATCAACTCTACCCCAATTTCCTAAGAGGCCATATCTGTTGCCCAACATGACCAACTATTTACAAGATCCAGGCCACTAGTACTAATTAGAAATATTCTATAACAACTTCCCTGCCACTTACAAATTGCACGCTGTCTTCATCTACTCTGTAATCTACTTAAAGCCAATTTCACATCATTTCACAGTTTGCATAATCCTTAACAAGTTAGTATCCCTGCCCTGTTTCCTGGGATATCAAAACCATTGTCTTTTTCAGAAAGACCAGTGAGTTTTTCTGCTTCTTTAGGAAAATCTCAGCATCACTCCACTATTCCTTCTCTCCCTGCTAAACCAATTGACCTCACTCCCAGGAAAGTTCCACATCAACCTTTCTTTCCACCTCACTCCAGGACACGGCGCCCAGCACCTGCTGTTTCAAAGACATTTGGCAAGAAAATGGGCAATTGAGAGCACAAAAGATTTTTGCGCTGAAAGCCTTGCCCATGCACAAGAGGCAGTGTATTAGGCGGTCATTTGTGGGGTTTGTGTTTAGAAAATGAGGGCGGTGTTTATAGAAGCACTTTCTCCTGCAGTGCGGCTAAACGGTTATTTCCTCGCAGAAGTTTTGCGAAAGATCCAGCAAATGCTTTTACAGGCAGGAAAAAGCACTCCAGTTTCCCTAGGCTGCCCTATTTCTAACAAAAGTGCTTAGCCAATTCATTTATAGATCATACACCATTCAGTTGCTTTCATCTTCTAATCTCCTGAAATCTGAATATTAATCTGCAAGCAAATTCGGAACAGATATAACATATTTTGAACTTCAGTCACCAAGAAGGATGTTGCCTTGTTAATCTCCAAGGATTGGCATAGCAATTTTACCACATTTTCGAAAAAATCCATACAGATTTAAGGTCGAGTTCTGGATTTAATTGAAGTAACCTTTTGTACAATCTAGCTTTAATGAAGTGCAATGAAGTTAAACTCCACAGGGGCCATTAATCCGAAACACTCCATTAAAACAACTACAAGGGGAGTTTTTAATAAACAGTGTGAACTAATGCCCATGTGGAAAGGTAATTGAGAGGGAACTGGTGTCTGGGCCAGATTGTTATTAAATCCTTATCACAGGTAAAGCTGAAACCCCAAATGGCAAGCTGCCATGTGATTTATAGTGCCCTTCTCTTCCCAGCCCTAAAGAAAAGGCTATGTTTAATAATAAAAAAATCCTGTGACTAAGCTATAAAATAACTGAGCAATTACTTAGAATAATTTATACAGTGCAATACACTGACCTTGCTCTAAGCATAAAATCTACAAAATAACTTCTGTAATAAAACTGTGAACTACTAAAAGGACTAAAGGTTTAACCATTTTTATTGTGCAGAACCTGAGGGTACTATAAATACATATCACACCCCTAATAGGGGAGCTTAAAAAATTTCATAATTTTTTAATCTTACACAATGCTTCTCTGAAGTCTGATAGCGCTTTGCCACATCACAGGAATGCCTACTGTCCCATTTTAAAACATCTTAGTGGGGTACTAAAGTCCAGACTTTCTAATATTGCATACACTTAGCAGCTCAACCCTGACTAAGTCCAATATTCCAGGAAACAATGCAAAAAGGGAGAGAAGACTGCATCAGAGATCACTTTGGTTTACAGCAGTATAGTCTATACTTCTAAGAAACAAGAAAATACTGTTATTAAGCTCCTGAAAGGTACAATGAAGAATAGACACTTTATTCTGACTTTTTTTTAGGATGTCTTTGCCCTAACATCTATAAGAAGACTTGTCCAGATGTAGAAAAGTCTTTAATAAGATATCAGTATCTATTATTGTTAGTATGACTCTAACAAAATGTGTACAAAAGTCTATATATTCTAGATAAAAACTGCAAAAATATATTTAACAACATTTCAAAATCATTTTCTGTAAAAACCATGAATGGAGATTACTTCAACTCAAAATGATGAAAAGCATGGCATCATAGGGCAAAATGTATCTAGTACATCACTGACTGTCTATATACTTTTTTCTATGCTTCAAATGTGTGTATTTTTTGTCTAAATGACAGAATTGGGATGTGCTTTGTGACCAGATACACAGTAAGCAGAAGAGTGCTACCATGAAAGTTTGCAGAGGTCAAGTATAATCAACAGCAGATTACTTCAGCTAAAAAGAAAAGTAACCACTTTTATTTTCAGCCTGGCACTAATCCAGGTTGTAGCAGATGCCATCCAGAAGGATACAGGCTACGCACATCGTAACTGAAAGGCAGAAATTGTCAACAAGCTCGTATCACGCAGGACAAAAAACTGTTACCTTGATTAATTTGATCTTGGTTAATTTGGCTATGTGCCTGGGGTTAGTACACTCAGTTACATCAAGTCGTGTTGCCATCGTCACTGTTGCCAGGCGCCCCTTCATCCCAAAACGGTACCTGTGATTTCGGAAAAGAGGAGAGAAACCCCAGGAAGGCCAATCGCAACATTCAGGTTAAACTACTCAGGAAAAAAAAAAAAAAAAAAAAAAAAAAAAAGCCCATCAGCGCCTTCACAGCATCCAGCCCATTTCCAGTGGCTTAACATGCACTCTCTTTTTTGACTTTTGGAGGAAACACATCTTAACTCTCTATCAATGGAAAAAATGTCATTCTTTCACACTAGTGAACCTCGCTACTAGGGTGCACGTGTATGTTATAAATACTATAAGCAAATCTGCACTTGTTGCTATTTATTGGCACCTGAAACGTACAGAAAATAAATACAGCAAATGGAAACTCTGGGTTGGGAAGAAATTATTCCAGTGTTATTTTATGCTTCCTCAGAAGAGGGTGAGTGGTTCCTATGTCTTTGTACCTCATTTTAAAAATAGAAAGATCATTCAGTTACATTTTGGCAAGTGGACAACTCCGTCATCTTAATATGGGTAAAAGTGAAAGCTCTGTTTAAAAGCCTTGGAAAGCAATGGACTTCGGCATGTGACCAAAGTTAAACATATTATTTCAGTACATTATAAAATAGGGATGAACTGAAGCGTATGGTTAAATGTTTCACTGAACTGTGGCCGAGAAAAGACTATTTTCAGCTTCTGCCTTATGATTTTTCCAAAGCTAAATATCAAGTACAATGAAGCCATTCCAAACAATTAAATGGGCTTAACTGTACTGGTCTCTTCCTCAGCCAGCTGATGCTTGTATTTCAATGGAGCCACTCCAGTTCGTACCAGCTCGGTACCTGCTTCAACATCCAACTGACCACAAAGATTCTTACTTAATAATGTCTAGGGGAAAAAAAAAAAAAAATCTGTTGAGGTCTTTGAGCACGACTGAGCTACATTGCGCAGGGAAATACCCTACAGGACAGAGGGGTTTGGTCAAAAGAACATACTAGTGAAATTGCTGTCTCTCGTGAAAACAAAATGCTTTTCTTTTCTTGTAATTTCAGAAAATAATATTTGAATTTTTTAACTAAAAGTAATTCAGTTGTTTACAGGTTTTAAAACACTGGTATGAACAGAATAATATTTAATTTCTCACAAACCAAAGGATTTCAATGTTAAATTTTAAGCTTGCTGGTTTTGAAAGGAAAAATCAGAATTCTCTGCCAAGCAGGAGTATTAGCTCTTTCTCAGCTCTCAGCACCATCCCCTCACCATGTGTTTTCCTACTCTTACTTCTCTACCATGACTCTAAAGAACCTCTGCAGCACCGACACAGTGCTAGTCAGTAATGGGCAGAGCACCTGGCAGTCCCTGTAGTGTTGTCTCTGGAAGGAGTCTGACAAAAATCTGAGCTGTTCCTTTTTGGGGGAGTTGCAAGACTTGTTTGGGACACTGTTAAGAATCCTACACTCTCACCCCTAACACTGGCTGCACATTGCTTGGCTGGAACATCATCCATTTCTGTACCACTTCCTTGATTAAAAGTTATTGCCTAAATCGGTATCTTCTGCCAGTTTTCTTCTTCAAAGGGGAAAAATCAAGCTCTTTTCCTAGCTTTGCCTAAATTTCTCCAAAGAGAAATTTCCTAATGAGTACGGATAGTATTGATACACATACACACACACAAGCCTACTGTTGTATGTAGTATCTCTATGTACAAAAAAATATTTAAAAATAAGTTTCATACTGGTGTCCACGTGCGTTTGCATGTAACTACACATACAAAATATGCTAACACCTTCATTTCTTTCAGCTTTAAAAATGTATCTTATTTCCCGAGCTTAAAGTAAATACCAGGTTACTGAGGAATAACAATGCCTAGTCAGAAATGAACATCCTGAAATGTTCAGAACAATCTAGATATCAGCTGTTCTGCAGTTGCAGTTTCCTCCCAATACACGCATATATTTTACCATATAAAATTCATTGCCCCTTAACACAAGGAAAATGACCTAAGTTTCAATATAAGCCTGGCTGTCAAGAAGCTCCCAAGACAGACAAATAGAAAAAAAGTATAAAACTCCTTTCCTTTCGCAAAATCTCACTGGTCTATTTCTGAAGGGACCTCAGCCTCTCCAAAATGGTCAAGACAAAAAATGAAAACAACATCTCGTCTTTTTGGCAATCTGTAAAATCATTCTTTTAACCCACTAGCAGAACTCAATGTTGTTCTCTCCTAAGGGGATGTCCCAGCTGAAGGAAGGCTGGCTCATGCAACGCGTTATCTGCAGGCTACTTTCACGAGTGATGGACATGTCTTCAGGTTCTGCACTGTCATGTGACGGAGTTCGATCCTCAGATAAATCCCAACAAAAGCTTTCATTGACCTGATAGTATATTTTATGCAGCAGAGCTCCAGAAATGTGAAACGCCTGTAAATGTGTGCTGGGCAGTAATGCATTTTCAGAATACAATATACAATGAAAAAGTAAGAAAAATAAAGCTTTATCTTTACTGCCCTCTTCAGGCTGTACTAATTTTGGATTTGTTAAACAACGTGTGCTTCAATGCAGCAGCTCCTTAGAGCCGTGCTGAAAGAGTTTAATTTGTGCACCTTACCCAAAAGAAGCTGTTTGATTTAGGCTGATAAAGGAACACAAATCTACGTGTGTATGAAAATCAAAAATCTCTGTGATAGCTTCATTAGGAATTACACTACGTGAAGCTGTCACAGTTGCAAGTAATTGAGAGATCCACAGTGAAACCAGCTCCTAAGCTTTTTCAGAATAGCAGAATCTTGGTAGTGGTCGTATCAAACAGCTGTTCCATAATTTAGAAGTGTTTGTAAAGGACAGAAAGCTGGAGTCAAGCGTTTTGTAAATGCATCATTTTTCACCTCTTACAAAGTTCACATTTCATATTAATTTTAACCATGTAGCATAATTTCCTTTTCCAAACAAAAACTTCCATATACTATTTTTTCTACAGCCACAGTCCCTCTACTTCTTTGTCTTAAGTTTTAATTACTACTGGTAGCTTTTTCCAAATATGGGTCATCTCACATTTCTCAAAGCATTGCTAACTCTCTGATCCAGTGGGTTGATGTAGATGGCAAACTACTCTTGACTTGGAATTAATTTCTGAACCATCAATTCACCCCATTTCTTAAGAAATAGGTATTCTAAGATTTATATTTTAAATGCCAGGATTATTTTTACTCATTTTCTTGAAAACCATTAGAGTCCTTACTTTATTGTGTCATTTCAGAATTTGATATTAAAATCCCAGTAACAGCTATATAAAAAAAGGCAACAGCAAACTATGTCTTGTACATACAGACTGTCACTATCTTATATATAATACTGAGAGCAAAATCCTGGGAGACTCGTCCATTGAATTGAAGAAGACCACGATTAAACATCCAGCCTCTACTAACACAGTCACACCTTCTGAGATCTAATTCACTCCAAATGTCATCGCAATATTCAAGTTTTAAGCAACAACATGTCCTGTCTTTTCTGTTCATCTCTCCTTAATTCACCCCACATTTATTCTGGCTTTTTTGCCCACGGTTTGGGCTCACCGCTTTAGTCTCTTTTACGATTTTCTTTCCACCTTACTTTACCTAAATCTTTCTTCCAACAATTCCGCCTTCCTTATTCTTCCCTATCCCTGTCATTATCATTTTCACTACTCTTTAAAAAAGAGAGAGGTCTTTTAAAAAATTTTATCCATGTCATTTTGATTACTCCCAGCATGTAGAGTCTGAGCCTGCTACTTCTGAAGTCAGTAACCTGGAGGAGGATTTGGCTAGTAAAAAACAGCCTGGGTCCCTTGAATTTTTTGAGCATGAGGTATGAATTGCACATGTAAAATATCATATATTATCATATTGTTTTCTAATATATACATAATATGGAAATAGCACACTAACAGATGCTCTTCTAATAATCATAAATATAATTGCAGTTTTGGCATAAACTCTGAATAGTTGTGTGTTTGCGCATAAGCAGTAAGGCCACAAGCGTGGCAAGGATTTGGCTTGCATTACATGTGACCTTGGGGTTTTGATTATGGAACATTCTTATGAAAAAATTCATATTTTTTCTGTCACTGTTTGGAGGGGCAAAGGGTTAAGAGGTCATAGAAAGGGGGAGTTTAAAGAAGGCAAAGGTATTTGGCTAAAACCAAACAAGCACACAGTCCCTTCAGCGCTTTGTTTGTGTTTTCCAGTATTCCTGTCTACACAGCCTACTTACTTTGGACCCTAACCTGCAAAGCATTTAACTTTAAGCATATAAGCAGGATTAATCACATGCTTAAAATTAAGCACATGCTATGGTTCCTTATTGAACCAAGCCCTATGACCCTCTGACTGACTAAAATGGATTAAAATATAATTGCTTTCGTATTTCCATCAAAGACAAGTTGTGCAAATAATTACAGGCAGTCAGGCTGCTCAAATGAGATATTTTTTTTATACCTGTTAAGCACGTTCAATACTTTGGTACATCAAATATAGTGACTGAGGAAGAAAATCAGCAGATGAGGCTGAATCGGTTAAAAAGAAAAAAATAATAGTGCCTTATTACATTTGCTATCATGTGGCTATTTAGAGAAAAGAACTTATCACCCACAATGGATATTACCACATGTGCATGTGTTTATACATATCTTATAGTCACTGCATTTCTCTTCTGCTGTCTTAATTCAGTTTTCAAAACGTGCCAGACAAACAGATACAAATAGGACCTTGTTTGATCTGATTAGGCCAGAATGGAGAGTTTGATTTCTTTCCAAGATTTTCCAACAGTTGACCTGAAATGCGTCAAAGCAACTTCCATCTCTTTTGTTTCTATAAAGCTGTCCCAATTTCACCAGATTCTACGGTTGCCATGTCTTTGAAGTTTATTTGTTGTTCGTGGTTTTTCTCTTTCCAGTGATTAATTCAGCCGACATTCAGACTGAGAGTGATTTTGCATTTGGCTGTAATTTACTCTAGCTAAGAATCTACATGCTCAGGAAGAAATACTATATTCTATAATTTAAGCATGTGGAGATCAATAATGATAACATCTTTGGCACCAAGTACTGCAGCGGATCACTAATCACCACATTACTAGATGCTTCTGCAATGTTACTAATTGCCACGTGAACTTGCAGTACACAGAAAATTCTGAAGACTTTAAGTACACTTTGATTGTAGAATAGCGCTAGGCCTCGTGTGTTGAAAGACTTTATAATCAAGATTACAAGATTCTGAAGATTTGAAAGGCTATACTCCCTTGCTAACAAATATTGTGTAACTTATCATTGGTGTTGTTTCACATGAGTCTTGGTTTAAGAAGAAACAAAGTTCCTACCAAATCAAAAATCATTCACTTTTAAACCCTTTTCCCACATGCCTACGCAGTCATTAGCTTTGGCTCGAGATAATGAAATTCATATAAATATTGCTAAATATGTTTTCAAAACTCTGTACTTGTCTTAGAATTTTTTCTAAGAGGAACGGGTCAGGGAGAAGTGGTATAGAAATTGTGCAGCAGACACAAAGTATTTCCTTAGTATCAAAATTCAGGCTTTGATAAGCCTTCTTTTGAGACAGCATTTTGTTTACTTACAACTCTAAGTAGGACACTAACAGACAAATCCTTTTCTTCACATTAAACTTTAGGCTTGGCACATGGATGATAAGGCAAATGTTCCCCAAGAAAAGAATTTTCATTCAGACCAATCCCCAAACTGTAATTGCAATTCATGGAGCTGCAGGAGAACTGCCAGAACGTGGGGTTTCTGCAATGGGCGACGTGCTCAGGCAGTGCCTTGCTGTCAGGTCCTCATCATTACTGAATCCAAAGGGCCACTGCAGAGCCACACTGACACAACTTCTGAGATCCTGTCCAGCCACATGAGGCCCCAGAAAGTTTTTCTTCCTGGCACTCGGAGCTATACTAATCAGGAAATTTGGCACTGAGATAGGAGCAGAAGGAATCCCACTTCATAAAACAAACTAAGTGAGCACGAGGGAAAACTTCCTAAGCAGGAAAATCTCTGACATGCAAAGAAAAGTTTAGGTTTTTTTTTTAAAAGCAACTAAGACAGGAAAAGAGACTAAAAAAAATGCTATGTATCAGTTCAAAACTGTGTGAAATATTCAGTTACTTTTTTGATGAGCACCACATAAAAAAAATCATGACAGTGTCATGTTCTTAACATTGCAATAGCAGTGGCACATGTGGCTGTCCCATTACTCTGTTTGTCTGATGCAGAATCCAAAGCCATTAATCTATCTTTAATAACTCTATAAAGGTTATTGACATTAGTGATTGACTAAATGACTGATACGAGCACATTTAATGAAGAAGAGAAATTGTTTTCAGAAGCAGACAGACATACTTTCATGATGGCCCATAACTCCTTGTTGACACAGACATAAACATGTCACAAGCTCTAAGCTTTAAATTTTAAGACTTCCCTGTTTCCAGGGCAGTATCTACCCAGTGATATGTAGGGATACCTGATCTGACTTCAAATACATTTATTACCAGTCTTGACAAGACAGTGTTCAAAGTCTAAATTCTTTAGTTGATCCTAAATCTTGAGGACAAGTAGTTGTTTTCTCTTTGCTCTTGTCACCTCCCCTGCTGGCACCCCTGTCATTTCTTGGAACCAACCTTACTCGAATTACAACTGAAATTGCAAATGCAACAGAAGGGAATGATGTACACACAGAAATTTTTCAAGAAGACATTACCCTTTAGTGTCAACCAACTTTTCATTATTCAACTGTAAATTATGTAACTCATTGTTTTTGGAACTCATGTGCAGTCCAAAGTATAAAATACAGTGTCCTTAACGTGATGAAGGAAGAGTTTCCCCCACTGTGGCAATGACATTGTTGGTGAGCTTTCAACTGCAATCATTGCTCCATTCGTCACACCCTTTGCAAAGAAAAAGAGATTAGTGTTCGTCTTTGCCTTATGAAGAACATTTAACATCAGTAACGCTGGGTTTGGCACGCTGGGTTTTTTTTTGCAGTGCTCTTTGTTAGTATCACGGACCACTGTGGAATCATCACTGTAACACATATTCTTTACCATTTTTATAAGTCACAGTTGTTTTGTGCAAAAGGTTAAGGTTTACAATTGTAGACACCTCATTTTTAAGATGGGAAAACACACTGGAGACATTACCACCTCCTCTAATCCACTGGCATTCCTAGGCCCCTCTCCTGTATTGCCTTTCTTTTTCACACTTCTCTCTCTTCTTCTTTAATTCAGCTTTTGGAGAGAACAACAAAGAAAATTTTCCATGCTTTGACATAAACAAATCTCTCTTAACACCTTACACCTCTTCACTTTCCACTGCCACCTTTTCCAGTTAAGCTAAATGTCAGCGGGAACTCCTTCCTCTACTTACTAGATATGCCTTCCTGCACACTTTTCTGATGGCGTAACGAGTAGTCCTTGGCTCAAATGTGACTGATTGCCCACTGCTTTGAAATAATCAGTCATCATCCCTCCCAAGGACTCTCTTCTCAGGGCCATTGTGTTTCTTTGATCGAATGGTCACTCAAACCATCTGATTCTTTTTGCAACCTTTCCTTACGGCTCCAGGTGGAAGACAAACTATTCTGTTCACACAGAGCAACTCCCTGAGCTATCTCCAGCATCTCACGCTGTCTGCATTCCTGTTCCTTCATTTGACTTGCAGAAATCTCTTTCCCTGAGTCCAGCTAGCTCCTGGCTGACAAATGAGCCCAGTACAGATGCACATTGACAGACACACATTGTCGACAGCTTGATTTGCATTTGGAGAAGAGCAAAACTAATCACTTTTTGTCAAAGACTGTTTGCAGCAGAGAAGTTTTCCAAGTCACCATACTGGGAGCCTTTCAATTGGTGTATGTCTACACACACGACAATCTGAAGGGCAGAAAACAGTAACACTTGCTGCTTTTGTTACCTCTTACTTACATATTTTCAGTCCCTTGAAAATGCAAAGCTGTATATAAACCAGGGGATATAGCACATATAATCTAGGAAAGAATTCAGACCCAAACGCAAAGATTGGGAAGGCAGCAATCTAACTTGTTCACATTTTAATTGATCTGGCTATTCTAATCACTCAACCTGCCAGTTTGATATCACACAGGACATTCTGCAACGCTCCAGCACCCTGAGACCGAAATGTCTGTTCTTTGGCTGGTGTCAAAACCCTTTTTGCTGCTCCCTTCTGCTGCTGCAAGTGACATTTCTGGCAAGCCCTGTTCTAGCCTAATCTCTTGCAAAACCCATCTGCCTTTTCCCCAAAGAACACCAGTGCTTCCTGCCGCCACTCAGGGGAAAACATGGTAAGAAAGAATTCTCCTCAGCTATACTCAGTGCTAAACTGATCGAGGCTCTGTTTTTACTCTTATACACTCTCAGTTTCCTGCATGTCTGGATAGATGTTAAGATACACAATACTCCCAACTCATTCATATCTTGAGGTCAATCTTTGTCTTATTGTCTACATTAAATTTAGGTATTCAAGCACCTCTAGAATTAAATAGAAGAAAAACCATTATTAGTGTTACCTAAGTCAACTTCACATCTTACCTAATTTGGTCTCTAAGCTTCTTTGGAAGAGAGATCTTTCTCTGAGTTTCCTAAAGGATTTCTCAATGCCAACTGATGTCAGTAATAATGAACTAGAAATCGAGCAATCAATTATCTTTCTTACTATGTTACTTTTATTTCTATGAAGGGACCAGTAGGTTTGTGTTCAGCAGGAAGAGCCACATTCCTTTAGCACAGGCAAAACTAATTGTATTGCCTGCCTTTTACATCAATATCCTGCATGATTTTAGAGACATCATCAGATCATTCTTCATATACAATGGACCATCTAGCCCTTCCACTACCTTTCACTCAGAATAAAGTAAACTACCTATTTCTTCACACCTGACTAGCCTGAAGATGCACTAATAGCTTTTGCTACATTGCACATTGGCTTCCTGCTTTGCAGGGAACTGAACTACTCCCAGTTACATGCATTTTATGCCTAGAAACCCAGTAAAAAGATAATTCAATGAAATTCGTGTGTATGTATGTTCAATATAGCAGAAGTCGTCTAATGTAAACACAGACAGAAATATCATCCTTAAAAGGCTAAGGCGAGATTTCCAAAACACAGGAAGGTTTTTTTCATATTAATACTTTTATTTAATTATTATTTATGACACGCAAACTCCCATTGGTATCTGCAAAACTAATTTCATACATAGCTTTTAGCTATGGATTTGACTCCTAAAACACCAGCAAGAAGAGAGGCAAAAAAGATCTAACACCTCTTAGCACAGCTGCACTTTTATTTTTAGGGACAAAAGGAAGAAGAAGGTTAAGAACTGAAACTTTCGCAGCTGGATCAGATTTACCTATATGCATGATTCATATTCATATGATCATATGTAACAAAGGGGTTAAGCTCAGCAGAATAAGAGCAAGATTTTCTATTTGAATTAAACATCACATTTTTCTAAAGTTTCCTAGGTTGCTAATAGGAATCATCACCACCCCTTCACAGTTTTGGATTACGCTATACTCACAGAAATACTACGGGCATCTCCATGATATACAGAATGACAACGTATGAGGGAGAGTTTTAAAATGGACATCTGAGATGAGACAAGACCTGCAGATTGATCACCACACTCAAAGTGATAATAAATAAGAACCTTGAGTCAACCCTGTCACTGACAACTCAGTCAGATCAAAGCGGTGTTGAAGAGGACTCCTCATTCTTTCAGAAGACTGAAAAACTGCTGTTTACACTTAATCCCTCTATATTCAAGAGCAAACACAGGGTGGCGGCCAAACAATTAGAACTCATGCATCACTTCATATTTAGGAGGAAAAGTCCTGCTATTTAAAAGGATTTGTAAATCCTGATGTTTCAGAAGGACTTAATACTGGAGATTCCTGTACTTGTATGATGTTATTGAGAGGTGCAAAGTATCACCCACACATTGCTGGGCTTCCAGAACCAGAACCAACCTGAAACCTCCTAGAGAAAGTCAACAATACTCTTTAAAATCAATATTCTGAAAAATAATAATAATAATAATGAGTGTGCAGATATTGAGGCACATCTGATCAGTATTTACTTCTAAAAACTTTATATGTACTCTTCATGTATATGTGTGTGTTCACATATATACAAAAAAAGTCACAAAACCACAGCTAGAAACCAAGTATGTGACTGGCACCAAGTTAAGAACATACATTTCTCACTAATCTTCTTAAACATGTGCTCTGAGAAAGAGAACTTACTTAAAAACAAAAAGCTAGTTTTAAATACAAATACCTACAGCTTTTGATACTCCTCAGCTAAATTCTACTGATCAGATTTTTAAACGCCTATTTCTGCATTCTGTGTCCTTCAGTTAGTAAAATTCTACATCAGAACATCAGTTCTGCTTGAATAAGGAACACAACATAGTTCCAACTGCAACAAGACAGTGTAAAAATTACCATCAATAAGCACTCAAGAGATGCCTCTTAAAACTAAAGTCATCTCCACAGAATGCTCTTCATCTACTAAAGCATAACTTATTTCCCCACTTTTGATGCTTCTATACAACAAACCACCGAGAGGTTTGTAAGCTGGAAAATTTATGCAACTCCTGTTGTCCTGTTTAACATTATCTCCTCATACAGACCTCCACAGTGCTATAAGATGAACATTTAAAAATATACAGCAGGCCTACCCATGGAATAGTTGATGACTGACTTCTGTTATGACCTCTACTTTCTCTTGTGATCTATCACTCAGGAAAGCAAAGGTCCGAAGAGGCTTCAGCCATTAGGTCTCCTGCTGCCCCCTCTTGGAATAGCTGTATTCATAGATACATAGGGGAGTCACATGAATTGGGTCATTTTCATATTCTTATCCCTTGTGTTTCTCTTCAGAAGTAAAAATGCCAAGAGTCAGTCCACAAATGCAGCTTGTCCTACTCTTTGCCAGCTTTTGGATTTATTCTTTTGTTTGTTTGTAAATCAAGTCTTCGCCTGTTAGAAGTAAGACTAGCTGAATAAATGAAGAATAAGGATGGCAGCAGCTTTATCAAAGATGAATGGCTGAGTGACATAAGCACAGTGTTATGAAGGGGCTCCTATGAGCTAAAACTTGCTTAAGTTTCCATTTGTTGCCCTTTTGTCTTTTTTGTGTTGTGGTGCTTGTTTTTTAGTTTTGTGTGTAAATTAGCAGGAAAACTCTAAGAAAAAGCCTCTAGAAAACTTAGCCATCACAATAATATTGAAAAATTTATTCCCCAGCTTCACTCCAATGCTGGGCCAGAGTCATTCTAATGTAACTTAACAGACCTTGACTGTGACATGGTACAGCTCATGTAAGTGGAACAAAGCCCAGAATCATCAAAATGTTATTTTTTCCCAGGTCTCCTCAGAAACCAAGACGTAGCACACCAGTAGAGACTAATTTCCACAAGAAGCATAGATGAGGTGAGTACTTTCAAGTGGTCCTTCTCCAGAAAACGAGGATTAGTCAGCTACTAACAGTGCATGACAATAATTTTGTCCTGGAGAATGACATGAACAAAGGGAGCCTGGCTACATACTCAGAAATAAAGCTTTTACAATAGCTTGTAATAGTGGACCAGATTTTCAGCTACTGAACAAATCATGTCTGTACTAAAATGACTCCACTTTTGACTACTTAGTGAACAACTCTGAGCTTGAAATGTGTGCTAATGAAATATGCAAAAGTATCATGGATTCCCTGTTACCCAAAGAAGTATAAAATAAACGAATACATGTTCTCTAAAGATGAGGCCAGTGCTTTTGGGTCATCATTCATTGAGCAAGTGCCCGTTGGGGGGCATTTGGAATTTCATATTTGATGGCATTCCTGCAGTGTTTCATTAGTTCTGTTCACTTAATTATGTCTTGTCTAAATGATCACTTGAATTTTTTATAGTGCCAGATTCTGTTCAAAGAAGCCAGTCATGCAATACTAAAGGCACACGGCTTCATCACTCCAAGCAGCCGTTAAAAGGAGTGGAATCCCTCCAGACCTCAGTGGAGATTTCAGTGGGCACAAGCGCAATGGAATGTTATCAATCTTGCATTACTTTTATCCAGAACAGGTGTCTCGTCGTAAAATATTCCTACAGGTGCTGAAAGAAAATGAAGCATAGAGACAAGACGACCACTTCACTTTAGAACAATTGCATTAGGCAGTACAGACACAGTCTTGGCACAGCTTGTGCTGCTTTTTCAGTGTTACTGGCAACTTCCTGAAAAAAGGATTAACTCTTTCCCTATGTATTTATCTGGGTATGCTAGTGAAGAGCCACACTTACAAAACATGACCCTCTAGCAGATACGGCTTAAAGAAATCAGGTATTATGATCCCAAAACACTTGAAATAATCTCTCTTTTTTTCCTTCAATTAGAAACAGTTGTGGGAGTGGGAGGGTCAAGTTTTACTTATGTCCTCAACCTCAAAGGAAGATCTATCTGCGGGGTCACAGAACAATTTTTTTCCACATATAAGAGAATGAAAATTAAAGTCCAAAGAGCCCAGATGCACAAGTTAAAATTCCAATCCCAATACGTAATCATTTTCTCCATCGATTTCAGTGAAGACAAACTTTTACATGGAGTTTATAAAGCTCCAGCCTGTCCACCTTCCTCCATAACACTTGCCATGGAACTTTTCTGCCAAATTCCTGCATTGATACCACAATCATTATTCAGTCAAGTACCTACAGGGGCATGAGGGCAAAGGAAGAAAGGAAATAGATATTTAGTGAACCTCCACAGCGTTTGCAATTCAGAGCCATTAATAAGTACAGGGGTGTAGAAAAGATCAGTAGACCTGTTCCTGCCTTCTCCTCAGCAGTTAACGTTCACTCCGTGGACCACATGCACTCCTCTCCTCCCATATCCAGGAGGGTATGATTCTGGGCCAGTATACCTCCCCCTCTACTCTGCCCTGGTGAGGCCCCATCTGCTGCGTCCAGTTCTGAGCTCCCCAGCTGAAGGAGGACAGGGAACTGCTGGAAAGGGTACAGCAAAAGGCTACAAAAGGGGCCTGGAGCATCTCTCTTACGAGGACACAGATAGGAGTGTGCAACTGAAAACAAATGCCGGTCCTGGGGCTCTCACAGGAAATCTCCCAGCAGAAAGTCCTGGACAGGCATGAAAATGTTCAGTCTGTCAGACTTTTTTTTTTTTTTCATTTTCACTTGCTTCAATCAAAAGCTGCATTAGTGGAACTCCAATCAAAAAATCCAGTATGACAAGGCTGTCCCTCCAAAGGAATTCATATGTTTCAGGGCTTAAATCCAAACTGTAACAGTTAGTATGAATAATGTGAGTATGATGGTAACCAGTCCAACAGAATACTAGACCAGAAACTGGATTATTTCTGCCTCTGTGTTTCCTTCACAAGATTTTTAGGGGAATTCAAATGCTACAGTCTTTGAAAGTCCTTACTCTTTAAAAAACAACCTTTTCTTGCAATTGTGAAACAAACACTGTGTACTTTATAGGTCTTTCATTTTCTTTATTGCTGTAGCCCCTGAGATGGACTTTAAAAGTTATTTGAATTCAATTACATTCATAATGAGGATGCACAGTAAACTGCTGTAAAAAGGGCTGTAGTTTACAAATGTTGTCATCTATCTCTCTACATGGACTGTGTATATCAATTTCCTAAGTTCACCTTTTCCTGTTCTGCCAGAGCATGAAGAACCTCTTGATTTAAGAAAAAAATAAAAAAAGAAAAGAAAAGAAAAGAAAAGAAAAAAGAAAAAGACAGTCTCTGATTTCTATTATCTTCCAGTAAAGAGTTGTAGGTGGGCAGGACAGTTTGCATATCCTACTGCGTGCTTTTTTATAGAGCTTTTACATCTAACCTTCATATTTTTTTCACATGGGAAAGCCTATGCTGGGAAGTCTTTCACAATAAGCAAGTCCTGAAAAAGTGCTCCACTGTCTAAAAAAATATTGTCAGTAAACCTCCTCTTGTCTTTTCAGATTCCCTGCAAATAACCTCCTCCTTTATGCATGCCTATGACGAGTGAGAAGGTCAGCACACTGCAGAAATACTCCTTGTGAAGAAGAGCTATGGTAGCCCAGCTTGTGAAGTCATCTCTGGTCGCTTGACTTTCAAGAAGCATTAGAAAAAAAATACCTTAGAACCAGCTTCAAAACTGCAGTCACTGCACTGTGCAGCTTTCTGACAATTCCTGCTCTGGCTCTATTTTTACATTAAAGAAACTCAGAATAAAAAAAAAAAAAAAAAAGGTGCTGTGGTTGGGGGAAAAAAAAAATCTAAACCATTGCCACTTCGGTAGTTACATTTAGCAGCTTTTCAAGGCTTTGATCACCTGCCACCTGCCTGAAGGTGAAATATGGTTAAACACTCCCAGCCAAAAGCAGTTCCTGGGAAGAAGATATTATCACTACAAGAGCAGCAAAGGGGATTGATCATAATGCAGTACGTTGAACTGTACTTCTGAGACTTCAGATTTTCTTCCTCGATACCCAGACAACCATAAAAATCTGTTCTCATTGTTTTTAGCCAACTTAGATATTTTCTTTTCTACTAGGATTCCAAGATTTGGATGTGCAGTAAGAGAAAAAGAATTGCAAGTGAATACTAAATAAAGCATTAATACTAAATAAAGCATATATTAACCTATTTAAAATAACTACACCCTTCCTTTCCAACCTATTGTTTGTCCTCACTGTCACAAGCAAAGCAGAGAATTAAAAAAAAGTCAACAGCTGCCATGGGACGTATGACTCAACCAGGCATGATAACCACAATTACAGTAGTTTGGGGCAAAATACATTGGCTGAGAGTAGCATAAGATTTTTTTTTTATTTTTTTTTAAATAGTCAGCTCTGACTCTCACATGCCTTTGTGCTTATATCTGAAAAGGCCTTTTTCACCTCTTCCTCACTGAATGCCTAGCTTGGAACATTGACTGTGCACTAGTCCGTAAGGAGGGAAGTTTGGTCAGCCAGAGGCTGGAGAAGAACCTCAACTTTCCTCCTTATGGACAGTTTTGTATGGTGACCTGCCATGGATTCAGTTACAGATGGGCAAATAAGCTTCTGAATTTCCTTTAGCAGGTACCATTGGTTATTTTTGTTCAGAGAGAAATAGTGTCACAGATATGAATCCCAGTGGAACTGAGTTTGAGGCTCCAGAAGCACCCCTTACTTAATGTTTGGAAACAAATCCTAAATTGCTTGTGAAAAAAATGAACTGCCTTCATACAGGAACACAGTCCCACTCTCAATCCCTGAAAATCAGGAAGAAGTTCCCAAATATCACCGATATACCAGGAATACCCACATGATAGATCATGGTATTTCAGGTGATGATGAATGACATCAGTGACAGGAAAAATCTGGAATCTTACTTCTAACTCAAGGAAGTCACATAAAGCACATAGGAGAGATGATAAAACAGATTTCAAGATTCAGACTAATAAACCATCCCACCCGTGGATACTCAGCAGATTTACAATACTTCAAACTATCAAATAGTTTTAACTGAGAGAAAAGGAAAGTTCAACTACATTCTCAAAACTGAGAGAGAAAAAGTGATTCCCTCTTGGCTCCCGATATAAACATCCCTGAGATATCAGTACCGGCACTTATCAGTATATGGCTGAACCCAGATCAGCACATGTCTAGTACCCTTCCTGTGCAGATGTTGGTATTTCTGAAGTTATTTCCCTGGACTATGAGATGAGAAAAGAAATAAGGAAGTGGGACCGCTCTTAGAGAGAACCACAGACCCCCTTGTGCAATGTCAAAAGACTCTTCACCATGGCAAATTCTCATGTCACACTTTTTTGAAGATTATATTTCAATATTTCTGCATGTGAATTATATACACACAATCCCACCAAACTATTGGATTACTAAAAATCAATTTACTATGGGATTACTTAAATACCATACTATGTATCCAGTGACTAACTGCACATAGTGTGTGTGATGTTC
Organism: Gallinago undulata; assembly: GCA_026546715.1. Classification (NCBI taxonomy): domain Eukaryota; kingdom Metazoa; phylum Chordata; class Aves; order Charadriiformes; family Scolopacidae; genus Gallinago; species Gallinago undulata. The sequence goes on along the minus strand of JAOTQQ010000032.1, from coordinate 70,859,345 downwards.
TGACTTGAGTGAGCTCAGCTCAAAAGGCACCTGCACAAAGCTTTTCAAAGCAACTGCAATAAATTTTACTGGATGTGGGAAACCTTATAAAAATTAAATAATGTCATGCTTTATAAGCATTTCATTCAATGTGACTAAACACATGGATAGCATTGAGGATGATATTTAACTTTTTCCATGTGCAGATTTAATACCACACAAAAATTTGAGTCCCCTATTGCTAGTTTTCCACCATGTGGTAACTATTTAGTTATTTTTTAAACGATACTGAATTACAGAGTTGAATTACAGAGCACAGCAACTACCAGTGGGCGTTGGGTGTATGTATGTCCCTCTGGCTTAGCACAGGGTCACATATACTGGCATTAAATCATGACAGTATTCCTGTAGCAGTACTGGGTAGGTTAACACAGGAACGAACATGCTAGTTTGCAAAATCACATGCTTATGTACTTCTAAAAATAGAGAATATTAATGTCAGATTTGACTGATGCGACTCCATCAGGATCCTGTCACTTTAATATATCTGTGACAATACCATCCTGTACAGAGGTATACACGATGTTGGTGGAAATCCCTGTTAGCACACACAGCTCAATTAAATCAAGTTAGACTAATTTATACAGCTGTGCAGGTCCATACGTAAACTGAGAAGAATCCATGAAGGTTGAGGTTAGAAGCATTCACAACATGGAAATCATGGAAAAAGTATGTTTTTCAGCTTCTCTCACAGGTTAGTTTACAACCTTAATCACTCTTTTTGGAAAGAGAAGCACTTTTGCAGACCCTCTGCAAACCACCACAGGAGAATGAGAAACAATCACCACAAAGACTTCATTCTTTCAGAATCAGGGATCAAGACCATTCACTTCTTGTGCGTGAATGCAACAGATCTTTCTTATCTTCAAAACCACATCTTTTAAAATTTAACTAGATTTTTTTTGGTCTACATTATATACTAATGTACAACACCTCTCTGGTATCTGAACATGTTCCTCAAAAGCTGGAAAGGATCTGCCAGATCTTATGCACCCCAAAATTGTGTACAAATATACTGCTTTATGGAGCATTAGCAATTAGCATTATCACCTAAATTTATATTTGCTAAATTAGTTTCTTTACTTGGCACATCCTTGATAGTGTTTGAGTTAACACTCACAGCAACACAACACACCATAATAATAATAATAGCATTGATAAGAATGGAACAAAGAGTTAAATTCCTAGCAAAGTGAGCATGAAGATTTTAGTTACTCTTTTTAGAAGAGTCAGTGGTAATTAACGTAGCCCTAGCCAGGTTTAATTAATTCTCTGCTAGTCATTGTCTCTCAGGTTGTTAAAATCTCAGGGGAGCAAAGATTTCTCGCACAGCTTCCACTACACAATGTTTTTAAATACAAACATAGTAAAAGACTGAGTAAACAGTTAAGAATACATCCCAGTCATCTGCCACTATATTCTCTCAAGACATGTTACAGAGATATTGCATGCACAGCAAAATCTCCTTAAGGTAGTAAAGGGAGCAAGGCGTGAGCTTAGTACCTTATACACCACTAGTTCCAATTTATATCTGCTCAAACCCTCTGTATTATTATCATTTAGAATGGTAAAAGGCAGAGGAATAGATAGAAGTAGACCTTTCCCTGGAAAATGACAACTGAGATGGAAGATGGTGGAATTGCAAAGAAAGAATGAAGAAAAAAGGTACTAGGGACACCTGTATGAGTTGGGAAAGACAAAAGCAGAAGGGGCAAAAAGATCATCAAAGAAGTATCTATTTTTATGATTAAAAAAATCTGTTCAAGACACTGGATAAAGTACTGAACCTACTTTCATGCATCTGATCAGTAAGGTCTATATTCAGGAGAGTTTTATGATAGAAAAATTGCTACTTTTGCTGCAGGACACAAAGGGGCTCAGTTTCAAAACATATTCATTCTCATAATATCCTTTTTCCTCAGCTTGTACTGACACCCTTGAGTCATATCCCTGCCCTTGTATCAGTAACTCCCCATATGCGTTTCCTGGAGAGCATTAATGTATTTTAACAGCCTCTTGATATCCATTTCCACACATTTTTAGCTCTTGTTGTATTTAAATGTTACTGTAGTTTACTTAGCATTTTTGTTTATAGAAGAAACGTTGCAACTATTAAATTGCATATAAACTATTGGAAGACTCAGACAGCAACAGTCTGGCCATTCTGCTTTTTTGTGCTTGATATCAGACATAAACAGTACTTTCCCTGGCTAACTCTCTTTTTGGCAGGAGGCAAATCCAAGACCATAGCATTTTTTAAATATTAATTAGATATTACAACTACAACTGTGTCAACAATCAGCAGTACTCACTCTTCTTTTGTTAAGAATGCCAAGCTCCCAGGAGCTCATTAGCAATCCTCATCTAGACAATCATTTAAGCATCATGTCTGATGAACAGGATATGGGTCAGTGAATTAGCAAGTAGTCTCACTAAGATCACTCCACGGTTACAGCATGGCTTGTCAGGCCAAGTCCAAAATGAATGTACGTGGAATCTCCAATTGCCTCTTGCTCAAAAAGTATGTTCTTTCATCTGTTTTTTCCACTATGGGCACTATACCTTCTGCTCTACTCCATCAGCCTCTAGTGTATCAAATTTTCACAAAATATAGGAAAGAGCACTACACAGAATGCATTTATTAATAAATAGTTTCTGTAGAAAGGGGGTTATTGCTCAATACATACATAAGATTGTTTATAATAGGTCTTATCTGACTGTAATGGTTGAAAACCTTAAAATAGCTCTTATAAAAGGACAGACCTTCTGTATGTTACTTGCATTATAATACAAAAGCAGTTCATTAGTACCCACAGAATTACATCTCTGCAGGAGGTTAATACCATTCTCTTTCTGCTGTTGGCACAATAATCTTTCCCAGGACTTCAAAGCTCCTCCTAGCATCCTGTGGAAGACAAAGCTTGCTGTAGGTGAATGGAACTGAGTGTTTCTACATCATTGTACCGTTGCTTTTGTGTGCAAATTTAAAAGACATTGTTGTAGAAAGCTACCTAATAAATCTATCATTTGTTATATTATGTTCTATAATGTATAAAATATATCTTTTATTATATAGAGGCCAAAAGTACAGATTTGTGTGTGCCCATCACCACAGAAGAACAGAAAAAAGAAGCACAATGAAGTAGCCTCTCTCATGGAAAAGAACACTGTCATCTGCCTTAAAGAAAAAACAAAGCATTTCAAATCCCATCTCAGAGATCAGAGTGCAGACATCATAATACCTAACCAAGAGAAACTGACAGCCTTTCTGCGACTTTCTGCATAAATATTATTATTTTCTGCATCCTGTATGTAAATATTTGCTGGTTTGTATTATTGTAATATTGTAAAGTTATTCTCATCATAACTGAGAAGGCCAACATGTATTCTCTCATTTCAAATTGCTGTCTCTTAAAGACTGCATTGATGACAAGGGATTTAAAGATCCTGAGCTCTAGGATGACACACAACTTCTTACTGCAACTGCAATTAGACTGTAAAACAGAGAAGAATAGCTCACGGAGCCAACTTGTCTCTGTATAAGAGAGAAAAGCTCTTCCCTGTCTCTCTGAGCCCATTGCAATACCAGGCATCAATATTTATTCATGGGAAAAGGAGGAGGAAGAAGCAGGAGCACTCAGAATCAGGTATAATGCAGAGATAAACTGCTGGGCAAATGACAAAAGAATTCTGGTGACACAGCGGGAGCAGACAGCCAGAGCTTTTCTAGCCTGGCCATCCAGCACAGAGCCCAAACACCCAGCCACGCTGAGCAACACGCTAGCTCGAACCAAACTTGGGCTGATCCAGAGGTGAAAAGACACTGGAGAAGCTTCACAGTGACACTACGCTACTTATGCTCCTGTAGTTTTATTTCATCTGGTTGAGCTGTTATTTTCTTCACCAAACATCTGTTTGTCATCTCTGCCTCTGCTTATGGATCTGCACTGGGATAGTGTTGATATGGGAGCACTCAGAGTGAAATTAGATACTGAGCTCCTGAACATCCTTCTTAAATCATTTCCTGGCATTACTGGATGAGCTGCCTGCAACACAGACATAATGCCAAAAGCAGCTACTGCTTTCTGGTTTATGATGCTCTGATGCTTGTCAGGGAAGAGAGCAAGCAGGCACTCACAGCTGCTGGTAACTACCTTAAAATACTTGCAGGGGAAAGAAGATTAACCGCAGTTATCAAAAGCACAGTGACAACACTCTTGTACATATAAGCATGCATATCAATACACAGAATGGAAGACTAACCCAAATCGGAAACTTTTTTCACTATCTCTATTTCAGTCTTAGAATATCTTTCAGCATTTACATTTTATCTGTACAGATGATTTCATAAATAAATTTGTTCCAAACACCCAACAAACTAGTATCATTGTATGAAAGCTATAGCCCATCCATCCAGGCAAAGGGTGTCCAATAGTCTCTGTGCATAAGCTACTGAACTTGTTTCCAAAAATTGTATTGAGACCATTTCTAGCAGCTTCCATTGAAATCCAAGCCTTAATCTTCAACAGAAATGAAAACATTCCATTCTACTCCCAGACCTACCTGTTTTGACCTACCTCAAACCCGTGGTTTGAGACAAACAGAAGAGAAAAGCAGGGGGTCAGGAAAAGCGCTGCAAAAAAGAAAGGGGTAGAAGAGAAAAAAGTGAAAGTAAATAAAAGCCTTTCCCCTCTGAAATTATCTTTTGCCAAAGGAAAACAAGGAGAGATTATAACTGTGGGAACAATTGGTCTTGTCAACAAGGGTTGTCAGATAACAGCTTTGGACTTGTTTAAAGTACCATCGATGAGAACTCTAGATGTTTGCATTGTTCTGAAGAAGAAAAAGCAGTAAAGAGAAGTGTTTAAGTGTCCCTGACATATAAAACTAAACTCTGCAGTTTAAAGACAGATTGCTTTGATTCCTAGGGGCACTACCCTGCCACTTCTAAAGATCAGAGGGACTTGTGAAGCTGTGTGATTGTTGGCATATTCACCACATACAAAAACTAACTATAAAGCAAAAATAAAAATGAACACTGAATTGTTGAGTGTAGCAGGAATACTACCTCTGTCTCTCTTTAGATGGACTGAAGACTCAGAACAGGGAAGTGAACAATAAAAAGCTGAACTTTCTCATAATTTATATCTGATTTTTTTCCCCTATGTGCTGCTGCTGCATTGGTCTTCCATTTCTCACCCTCTTGTGTGTTGTCAAACCTTACGCACGCATAAAGCAGCAGGAAACAGGCGAGAAGAGTAACAAAACATGGAACACAATACAAATCAGTCAGGGAACAGCTAAGAAACCCGGGGTAAAAATTGCTTTGAAAACTAGGAATACTACAGGGAAATAGAAATAATTCTTGGATTTTTTCTTCTGCAATATCCCATTACCCTCTATTGAAATTAGATCCTGTGTTACATTTTTATCTCCTACATCACTGTACATTTACCACCAGATTTCTCTACTTATACATTGCTCACCAAGTAGATTCCCATTATCCTTCTGGTATGTACCATCCAGAGAAAACTAAAACAGATTTCATTATCTATCATCACTTCACAGGAAAAAAAAAAAGTATCCCAAAACCAATTACGTTAGTCAGTTTCTCTACAGCACAGCTAAATGGGGGGCCCTTTGGAACTGAACAGCTTTCTCAACATTAAAAAGGATGAAGATTTAAGTTATGATCAAAGTTACAAGGCCACCATGACATTTAAGCAGCTTTCCTTTACATTGGACCTGTACCTAGACAGGTGACCTTCATTCCCAGTGCTTTCAGTATTCAAGCCTCAGGTACTGATGTAGATTCAGAAAATCTAGTATCAATGGTGATACTGGATTGGGCATTTAGGAAAAGAAAAAAAAAAAAAAAGGTCTGAATATGTATACATACGAAAAAGGATACGTGAACCCACCAGGAATAAAATGTTTTGAGGATTTTGTATATAGCCTTCCTGAAATTTGCGAGAAATCATTAACTTTCAAAACACTCCTGATCTCAGGGAAATGTAAAAGGATGTAATACAGCTAGCACAAGCAGGGCTGAACTCTTAAGGACTTGCACAAATTAAGGAAACAAGCTCCATTGCCACGGCATGGCCCATTTCCCACACATCACCACCCTGCTAAAACAGAACATGCACAGCTGAGAAAGCTCTTATCCCTGTAAGAGGGTACTCATACTTGGGAATGCAAGAGTGCCCCACAAGTATATAAAATACATCCCAACAGAGTCACATATACACAACTAGTTTCTATACATGTGAATGTCGATACATTCATACATTCAAATATTCCTATAGCAGTGCAAATTTTTAACAAGTGTTTTAATAGAAAAATATTTCTGTAAATATGAAGTGTAACTGTATGTGCATATATGGTATGTGCAATACTCACACACACACACTACTATTCAGAATTTTCTCCATGCTGTTTGTTTACAACTGGAGCACTAGAGCCACCTATCCACTCCCATTTCAATACTAACCTCAACACACCTTCCTCCCAGAAGCCTTCCAACACAGATGCTCAGAGATTATATCAACAGACCACGTCCTAATACTTTTTTTTTAAACTGAGAATTTGTTTGAACAAATTTTCACAGGAAAAAAAATATAACCGAAGTTATTTAGGTGAACACAATTGCAGGATTTTGGTGCTACAGAGGGTTCTTAATATTTCATAGAATCATAGAATGGTTTGGGTTGGAAGGGACCTTAAAGATCACCAAGTTCCAACCCTCCTGCCATGCGCAGGGACACCTTCCACCCGCCTTTGCTCAAAGCCCCATCAAGCCTGGTCTTGAACACTTCATGGGATGGAAGTTCTTATTTCTTGCACAAGTACTTGGACACGTCTTCACTGTGATAAATACCATTCCATTATAGTGATTGCCTCACCCCCTCTCCACACATTAGCTCATGCTTATTTAAACTGTAGCTACTATTCATGTATTCACAGAACACAAAAGTCTCCAAGGGCTCCACTTGAAAGCAGTGGTCACACCAGCTTCCCTGAAAATTTCCACTTCTATAAAAACCCCAAGGGAAGCACTGGATATCCAGTCATTGTCTCCCTGTATCTTCATACGGGAACCACATCTTCCTATGTTAGGAAGGAACACCTTCATATGTCAGGAAACATTTATTTACCAAGAGAGTAGTCAAACACTAGGATAGTCTTCCCAGAGAGGTGGTTGATACCCCAAAGCCTGTCAGTGTTTAAGAGGCATTTGGACAATGCCCTTAATATGCTGTAACTTTTGGTCAGCCCTGAAGTGGTCGGGCAGTTGGACTCAATGATCGTGGTGCGTTGCTTCCAACAGAAACATTCTGTTCTATTCATATTTCAAGGAGCAGATCTCATCCTGCTTTTTCCCCTTTTCCAGCTTCCCTCCTGCTGCAGCTCTTTCCTCTCTAAGTCAAACACAGTTTGGAAAGGAGTTAAATTAGGTAAAGAAATTTTTTGTTCCAGAAAAATTAAAAAAAAAAAATCCCCTCCATGCTCCTCATGCATAATCTTAAATTGGTAATGAGTTTGTATCAAACTATCCCTTATACGTATTTACAGGATGTGGATGTACACGTGCACTTACACACATTGCTGTACTATACATCTAAAGCTGTGGCTCAAGCTAAATGAGGGAATTTGTCTTTTGTTTGCTTCCTGAGTCAAGTAGCAAATTATGCCTAAGGAAAAAAATAAATATATAAGAGGGCATAGCAGTAGGCTGCTCTGAAAACTAATAAATCGGAAGCAATCATTGCTTTAGCTCGGTTTCTCAAGTGCTGCTTTTTAAGTGATCTTTGAAAGACTTTGATAGGCTGAAAAGCCTTTCTCTGATCACAGGGGATGAAGCTCAGTCTACTTTTCACGAACCTTAAGTAGCAGAAATTCTTTCATGTACCAAAAGGAGGTGTGGAGCACTCGGGATAAAGGGGAGCAGGCCTTCACAGAGCTAGCTGTTATAGCTGTTACCAGGTTGTGATCTACTCCATTACCCTTTATATAGGTACTGTTCATTCTCTAATTACCACAAGATAAATTGGTGTGCAAACTTAAAGTGGGTGACAGCAGCTACACACGATCTGTCCATTATTAATGCAGCCCTACCTCAAGATCTACCTATACAGCTGATCCCCTCCTGACAAAATGAAGTTGCCTTACACAAGTTTCAAGGTACGATTGTAACAGCTTGTCTGTGCACCTACACTTACAAAATATTGCCTTTTCTTTTCTTTTTTTCCAGAGACACTCAGCTGTGGAAGCAGAGTGTCCACAGCCCCCCTGTGGCCTATTCCGTCACCTATGCGGCTCTCTCAACTGGCTTAATTATGCACCCCTGGGAGATTTTAACACCAATTAACTCAAATTGTTCTACGAAAGTAAACAACGGACAAAATCCTGTTTGTATTACTCAAACAGTTTAGAATACTTGTTACTGAATGAGTGGTGAGAGCATATTTTCCAGGCCCTTTTGTGCCTCATTTCACATCAGTCACATCCAAAGAATTGATACAAGCACCAGTAGCGGAACTGGAGCTCAGTGATGGAGATGCAGCAGTTCATGCGTTTAACTCTGAAAAGCCTTTTATCAACGCCTGTGTGTTGGCCCAGAGCTGATCATCAAATAAAGCGAGCAGGATTTGGCCCACAGTATGTTCCACTTTGAAAGCACACAGCTGGGATTGCCAGCACAAGCAAATGTTGGCAATGCTTAACTCTGACAGGGATGCTCTGTTACATATGCTACGGGACTGTCCAAATCCCTGGCAGAAAATAAAGTGCCAGTGTTTAAGTAACCAAAGATTTAGAAATTCCACATTTGTTTATTTTAGAAGCTCTAACCGTATTCCCTAGGATAGCTGCAGCACTGGAAGGTGGCTGTTCTGAGGATGATTCAGTGCCAAAAGAGAAATCCTTATCAAATAGAAATCAGCAAGAGGCAATTTCTCAGATTCGTTGCAAGAATTAGCTCTGAACTGAAATACTTGGTCTTTACAGGAAATCTCCTTCTATCCAGAGTCCTGGATCACTTTTATTAAAGACCATACCTTCCTCACTTTATCACCTAAGTATCTGTGGGTACTGGCTGTAAATCAGAAACTCAGAAGAGAAGCTGAATCTATATCATGTTTACTGTGTCTTGCTTATCTCCATTTGTTAAAATCACCTCCTATAACAGATTTGCTGAAATCGGTCCAGGAATGCTGAAGTGTAACAAATCTATGTATATTTGACAAAGTGGGCTGCAACTAGAGGAAAGTTATGAACAATAACCCCAACAAATAAAACCTCTTCCTTTATATTTATCTTTCAGAAGCTCAAATAAACATCTGCCCTCTTTTCTGTACCTCTTGGCACTCCAGAGCAGAAGAAAATCAAGACTGAACCAGCAAATGAAAGCCACCAACACTAAAAAAGACATAAAAATCTAAAAGTAAATCACAAAATTCTAAAGCAATATCGGCTCAATTTTATTTACAATGCTTCTCAATGTAACTCATCCTCTCACTCTACTAACTACACAGTAAGCATTTCAAACACCTTTTTTTGTCCTTTTCACTAAAGCACTTTGTCCAGTGTTGGCTTTCAGCTATTAATAACAATAACCTGTAACTAATATTTATCTAAATGCAAGTCCCCAAAAGACTGACTTGGGAATGGATGGTCTATTTACTTAACTTCTGATGAGTACAAACATTCAATCTTTAAAATTGGTTTATTTCTAAATGCTCATTCTTCCCCATTTTATTTTCTGACAGAAGTTACCTCTAGGTTAATAGAAAAGTAAAGCCAGAGTAGTCAGCTGCAGAATAGTGAGCTGCAGGAGTTTTACTGTAAATGCAATTTCAAAGACAAGTTTTTTCCCACAAGCTCCATTTCCATTCTTTTCTAACATTTTCTTGTCTTTAATTGCTTTCAGCAATATTCCAAGATAATGATATTTTTCCATTTATATTCAAGACTCAGTGCCCAGCGAAGAAAAAAATTTGCAGTTAATGCAAATAATGCACCTTGTCTAGTCCAGGACCTCTGCTCAGGAATCACCATGTGACAGTCTGTACAGCTGTAAGGCACATCTGTATTTCTAATTCATCTTGCATGGGACCAAAGCACCAGATCTTCACAAATCATACCCTGGTTTTATACTTCTCAGCTGCAGTAGCTTTATTTTCCAAATTCCATTATTTCTAGCTACATTTCTTTCCAACTTTAATGGGTCAACCCATTTGTAATAGTAATCCCTATCCTTAACTGTTCTTGTGTCTACATGTTTCTCTGTAAGGTAATGACTCTGTAGGTAATAATCCTGGTAATCCCATCTGCAGAAATATTTACCAAAAAGGAACGTACATTTATGTCATGAGTTATCTGTTCTGAGGGCACCTATAACATCTGATGGCATTAGCATCACCAGTATCAGTTTAGTTTTCCTGGTATGGTAGAAATTTGTGTGTGCATGTGTATACACATGTGGCTATGCATAACTGGGATCTAAAATGCTGAAAGGAATATTCCAAACCAGGAAACAGAATCACAGAATCACACTTCCTTTTTATCTTATCAGATTTTAGATTATTTCTACAATATATCTCACAACAACTATTTCCATGACTTTTAAGCAAAATTGCAAACTTTTGCAGAAAAGAGCAAACAAATATAAGGTTCCTTAGTAACTCATTATTCATTTGCTGACCCAAATGGTGGCACCCCACCTCTCGCACACTTCAGCTGCAACAATGATGTGAGGTCTACAGTCATCAATGTAAGTCAATGCCTAATCTGTTCCCAGATGCTCTAAGTTTTCCATATTGAAATCACAGTTCTAAAGCTAGTATTGTTCAGATATTTCTAATTCCCTGCAATCATTTTTGGTATATGTTTTAAAAAGTATAAAACAACTGTACGCAGCAATTAGTACTTCACACACCTTTTATAATCATCTGTTGAAAACACTTTCTAATTTCTGTCACTGCACGGTCATATTTTGCAGCTATTTCATCTGGACGTTTTAATTTCATCCAAAAAAAAAAAAAAAAACAACCACCTTTCCCCCCTAACAAAATCTTCACTTTCAGCAAATGCGTTTTATGGTAGCCTCAAAATTTGCAACTTCATTTTCAACACAAAAATATAGCATATATAGCATATAATATATAATATATAGCATATAATATGTCAAGTTGATGACAAACTAATGATAAAGCCCCTGTTAAACTAGATTTCTGAAAGACTGATATCAGAAAAGAGCTTCAGGGCAGTGGTATTTGGCACTGCATCCCTCACACAAAAATCTAAACCAGAAGAGTACCTGACTTCCTTTGATTTAACTGAGAGTTACATAAATAAAATGCTGTTTGCTGGGTTGCCCATACAATAAGGAGACAGCTTGATGTCTCAAATTCCCAAAGGAGCAGCATGGTAAATAAGTTATTTCAAGCTAATAAAGAAATTTTAGGAACAGAAGGCATACATTTATTTTCCTTTCCAGGTATCCTCTGGAGCACTACTACACAAATCCTTATTCTCAAGAGAGATAGAAGATATGGCAAATTATCTACTTTTAAAAAGGCGTCCCAGCTGTCAGAGAGGACTGTGGTCCTCTGATATGGTCAGCAGTAGTCTCAACACACAGAATTAACTTGGGATCAGCTTCCAGAAAATACAGTTAAAAAAAAAAAAAAAAGAAAGAAAAAGAAAAGAAAAAGCTAATACTTTCCTTCCTCGGATTACAAGTTTCACTTAGAATCAAAGCTCAAATTGTATTGACTTCTAAAGCTGGAAATTTAGGAAAAACACCAGACACGGTAAGAGTTAGAAATGCTGTATCAGTCTCAAAAGTCCTTTCTACCTCACCTCATCCCTCTGAGCACACGGGTGGCCTGCGGCTGCCTGAAGAGATCAAGGGCTGACCCAGAGTGTGTGCTGACATGACCAACCTATTAGGGACTAAAGATAAAAGTATAATACTAGGAATTGATGACAGAATTTGCTCTAATCGCTTCCACCTACCTTGATAAAAGAGCAAAGGAAATACCTTTGTCTCAACCATTCAACTTGGGGAAAACTGACTTTTTAGGCGAAAAAAAATCTGCAAAATAATGCTTTAAAACATCTGTTAAGAGTCTCTTAATATATCTGTGTATGTCTTCAGTTATTTCACCTGAAGGTCAACAGAGAAGTAACCAGTGATTTTTGTTGGTTTGGTACCTAGGCACAAGAAAAGCATGCAAGATAAAAAATTATACTTGAACTCTATAGTTCAGTTTCACAAATCATTCTGAGAACTAAACTGTTGCCCAAACATTTCAGTTTATTCCCACGACTGAAATAACAGATGTGTCATAAGATAGCAGAGAGCTTTAAGAGCTTTTGGGGGTAGTCCTCCTGAGAATAACCAACTATTCCCTTTAACTCAGAATTTGTATACTTAGTACCGCTGCATGCAAAGCAATTTTTAAACCAGAGTTTACTTAAAGTAGATAAGAGACCAAAGCCATGTGTTTCAAGCTCTTAGGTCTCCTAAGTACGATAACTGACTTACCAAACAGAGCTTATCCAAGTGACAGTGTGAAATTCTCACTGTTTGCCTGTATTAGTTTTAAGTGCCTCCTAACACCAACTGTCTACAAAAGACATATTTCCAAACAGATGAAAAGAAAATTTTTTGCAATCTGCAATATGTTTGGAGAAACACATATTACATACTGTGTTTGTGTGCATACTTGCAGTGGTCTCAGCTGTTCCCCATCTAGAAAACAAGTTACCAGGAGGAGAATGAAACTTCATTTGCAAAGTAATAGCTTTCAAATGAAGAGAAGTCAAACCTTTTTATTATTCCTGCTATATGTTTAAGTGCCACACACTCTAATAGTACCACAGAGAGAAGATCCCAAACTTGAAGAGACTACAAATTGTGAAGCAATTCCTGACAGTGTTACATAAAATAGCTCTCCACAACTACTCCTGTATACAAGCAAACAAACAAAAATCACCTATAATTTTTCCCAGGAAAGAAAAGACTGGAGATTGATTAACACCAAAAACTGTTTGTAGAAATAAGAACCAGGGAAAGTATTTAATTTTCTTACTTCTCTAATAATGTTCAGTAACCCAGTGCATTGCCTTTTTATCACCTTTTTCTAGAGCTACTCTAACATGGCATGTTTTCTTTGATGTTATTGGGACCACTTCAGTTTAGGCCAGATTCTTTTCTACCATAACATTCCCAAGTACAGGTATCATAGCTTCATTGCCAGTACAGAAATTAGGAATGGACGGCAAAGTTTACCACAGAAGAGCATATTAACATTTTAATTATTTTAATTTTAATTTCACACTGGTGGCATCAACAAAACTCAGGGAGCTCTAGAGGACACTAACATGCAGATGTCATTTTTGTTTGGTTCGGTTTTCAGTCTATTATTCCAAGTTGCTTTGGTTTTATTTCAGGTGTCAGAAGCCCAAGGAGGTGTTCCTGTATTGGTTTTACATTGAAGGGGTAGCATCTGTGAGGAGAAACCAGGGGCTTCCCCTGTTGTGGCCAGAACCAGCTACAAACCTCACCCACCACAGGAGACAGCTGAGGACATCAGCCAAGCTGGGGTCACTTCTGTGATAACATATTTCAGAATGGATTCAAAGTGTTGCACAGTAGTTGTGAGACAGGACTGAGAAAAAATCCTGTAGACACCAAGATCAGAGGAGAGGGAACGGAGACAGATGCTCCAGATGCTGCAGCAGATTCCCCAGCAACCTGTGCAGAAGACCATGGTGAAGAAGTTCCCTGCAAACCATGAGGAGCATCACAGTGAAGAAGATAGCCCCTGCAGCCTGTGGAGCACCCCACACTGCAGCAGGTGGATGTGCCCTGAACAAAGCTGCAGTCCACGGAGAACCCACACTGGAGCAGGCTCCTGGCAGGATCCTTCCAGTACCTAAAGGTCTACAGGAAAGCCGGTGACAAACTTCTTAGCAGAACCTGTTACAACAGGACAAGGACTAATGGCTTTAAACTAAAAGAGGGTAGATTTAGACTAGATATAAAGAAGAAACTTTTTACAATAAGGGTGGTGTAACAGTGGCCCAGGTTGTCCAGAGAGGTGATAGATGCCCCATCCCTGGAAACATTCAAAGTCAGGTTGGATGAGCAACCTGGTCTGGTTGAAGATGTCCCTGCTTATTGCAGGGGCATTGAACTAGATGACCTTTAAACGTCCCTTCCAACCCAAA
>JAOTQQ010000032.1:70832634-70844965 GCA_026546715.1 Gallinago undulata | reverse complement strand
TGGTCTGGTTGAAGATGTCCCTGCTTATTGCAGGGGCATTGAACTAGATGACCTTTAAACGTCCCTTCCAACCCAAATTCTATGATCTTTAATTGGCAATAAATTAAACTAACTTTCTCCAAGTCAAGTCTGGTTTGTTCATGATAATAATGGGTAAGTGATCTTCCTGTCTTTATCTCAACCCACAAGCTTTTCCATCTTATTGTCTTCTCTTGTCCTGTTGAGAAGGTGGAGTGAAAGAGCAGCTGGCTGGGCATCTGGCAGTCACCCAATGTCAACCTGCAACAGGTGCTTAAGTAGTTTTACAGCCTGGATTTCTTGGGACATTTCACCATCACAGATCCTTCTTTTCCTATTAACAGTAGAGATTAACCCCAAAAATGGCACTTACTGCTATTCCTTAGACACACCATATTCTTTCATTCATTAGATACTTCTATTTGGAACATCTACAGCATTTACCTCATTTCCATCATTTCACAAATATTTTTTCTCATGCAGCTTTACCTAAAACTATAGACATGCTACACGCAGCTGCATCATCATCAAACATGTTTGTTACACTTACTGCTTCCTTTAAGAGGACAAAATAATGAGCATCTGAAATTTCATCCAAATCTTTAAACAATTTCTGTTATTGGATACAGATGATCTATGGATATATACTATTTTTCTCAGCTGCATCAAAAATTTTAGAAGGTGTTTTATTTGTACCAAATCCCCATTCCAAATGTTTATGACTTCGATTTAACCAAGAAACAAAGGCAGAAAATGTCTTCTCATCTTCCCATTGTCTATTCTAAATTTATTACACACTAAAATATGTTATTTTAAATAGTAAGTACTAGCATTAGGATAATTCCTTCCCTAATTTAAGCCATCACTTAATAGGTGTTACTATATGCTTTGTAATGAAATCCAAATAGATGAGATCTGATATATCATCTTCACTTATAACATCTGATACTAAATCAAAGAAAGTAGTATCATTAATTTTGTGCAATCTACCGCTCAAAAACCACTGTAGCATTTTAATCCAAAATTTTAAATTGCATTTCTGTCTGTAGGCTTGAAGGCAACTGTGAACAGTTTTCCTGACCTGCACTTTTTATGATTAATTTTGCCTGCTTCTCAAATATTTCTTCATTTTTAACTCTGCTGGTCTCTACAACACCCCTTTGCCTTGTTTAAAATATTTGCCACTGAAGGTACAACACTTCTGAGAGTTCTGAGATGGAAATCCTCTCATCAATCCCACTTGAAGTGTATTAACAACTTGAATTTCTAGTCTGTTTACAGGCACTGCAATTTACATGCTCTCCTTCCATTATCCCTCTCACCTCATTATCACTATTGTTATTGAGAAAGCATGCAGGGAGTTCTGGGTGCTAGTCCCATGGGATCCTTTATTTTCACCTGGATAAATCTTCATCTCCTTCCCCTTAATTTCTAAATTCTCTCCAAGGTGCTTATTCATCCAGCTAAATGACTTTTTTCCTCTTAGTTGGGGTACATTTTCCCAATACCTTCAGCTACTTACAAGTGTTTTCCATATTCGAGTACTTGAGCTCTTCAGGATAGCTGAATATACTCTGTATTTTCTGTTTGAAATTGAAAAACCCACTATTATTCTTCCATTGAATTTAACTAAATTTACTAATAATCACTTAATCCATAGTTACTTTCTCTGACGTCGTGTTTCATAGCCACAGAATTGTTTAGGTCAGAAGGGATCTCTCAACATCCCACCCCTTGAGTTCAACCCCATGCTCAAGCAGGACCAGGTACAGCACGTTGCCCAGGACCACAGTGCCCTCTTATTCCATGAAATAAGTTAAAATAACACAAAGTCTTATTGTTTCAGTGCCATCAGGCAGAAAAAACATTCTGGAATGCAAGTACTAGTAAAAGGTACTATAAAACTCACTTTTATTAATGTTGTTTACTAATATTAGTCATAGCTAAAAAAATTTCCAGACCATGGAGTCTGTAATCAAAACAGCTACTCTACCAACAGCACAGTGAAAAGCATCTCAAAAGCTATCAGTATGTCTGGGGCTTTGTAAAAGTACAGTCACTGCAAGTCATATGCAAAATAAACTTAATTTATGCTCAAGTTCAGCAGAGGAGAGAGGAGTTAAGGTGCAAAGGCTGGTAAACATTCAAGCTGTCAGTCTGTTAGAAGTTGCAGTCATGCAAACCCAGGATCACCACAGACAATTTAGATTTGATATCCATTCTTAATACATATCTACCTGCTGGAGAGAGCTGAACTGATCAAACGGATGACTGCTCCTCCATCCAGCATCACATTTGAAGCCATAGCTGCTTTTCAGATACTCTTTCAAAAATACACAGGCTCCATCTAGTCTTTCTTATTGTAAAGCAAGTCTTACAGGCAGGGTTAAGACAGCATCAAAGATTGAGTTTTGATTTTTATACCAGTAGTCAGAAATAAAATGAAAAAGAACCCTTTTTTTCATGCACATACACACACGCTCCTTCCCTCCCCGCAAGCCTGGCATCATACAGAAAACAAGAGAAACTGGGAGGGGAAAAAACTCAAAACTTTTTCTTGCTGCTATGCTGGCTTTGACGGGGTTAAGCGAGTGCTCCTCATATCCTACAATTATACTGCTGGTTCAGATAAATGGGTTTCATTTTATTGTTTACTTGTACTTGATAAGGTTCTTGGATTGATTCCGGTGGCTCACAATGCCTCCCAGGCACAGGATGTTATTCTTACTACTGCATCCAATGCCTTTCACAACACAGTGGTTTTCTCTAAGAAAGGCAGGCATTGGGAAACCAAAATGTCAGCAAAATCAGTTTCTCCATTTTTGCAAAATGGAGGAAATTCTGTGAAATGACATCGATTCTGTGCCAGTATAATAACCAGAACAACCAGAAATATCAAGAGAGCTGGAAACAAACAATTGTTTTTTCCTTCTTCTATCAGTGTTGGACAATATAAAGGCACCCCGGAATGCATGATTCACCGTGTTAACCCACAGCTAGAGAAGTATCTAAACATGTTTCAAACGACAGAAGCTGCTCTTACAGAGCAGGCAAGAATTTATTAACCGAATCAATTAGAAGCCACAGCAGCAATTCAGGTTCCTATGACTGAAAAAGTATGTATCTCTCTCAAATACAGTTAACATTAACGTCCAGTGAATTCCAAACTTGCATGACTTCGCACTGGGAAATGCAGTTAATCTGATTATTTCAACAGAAGGCTAAAATAAAGATTTTTTGACATGCTTTCCTCACCTTGTCATTGACTTGCAAAGTCTAAAAATACCCATATATCCCTGTATATACCTTAATCTTGCATATCATCTGCAGTAAGATGGATACTAACATCTAATTACCTAACAGAAATGCCAACAATATTGCTCACTAATAAACTATTTTAAGAACTTCATTCTTTAATTAATTCAAAGAAGCCAGAGAACTGATGTATTATTCTCACATTCTGCTGATTGTTTTGAACCACCAAAAGCGGGCCCATCTTTTTGGAGCCCATAGAAATTCTTACTGGAATAGCAATGCACAGTATTTCTGCTATAGAATCATAGAATTGTCTAGGTTGGAAAGGACCTTTAAGATCATGTAGTCCAACCATCAACCTAACTCTGATAAAAAACACCACTAAACCATGTCTCTAAGTTCTATGTTAACCCATCCTTTAAACCCATCTTCTTGGGCATAGCTGGACCATAGGAAGTTCCACTCAAATATGAGGAAAAACTTTACAGTGAAGGTGACGGAGCACTGGAACAGGCTGCCAAGAGAGGACATGGAGTCCCCTTCTCTGAAGATTTTCAAGACCCACCTCGACGCAGTCCTGAGTAATGTGCTCTAGGGAATCCTGCTTAGCAAGGGAGTTGGACTAGATGATCTCTAGAGTCCCTTCCAACTCTGTCAAATCCTTGAATCCGTAAATACCTCCAGGGATGGTGCCTCAACCACTTCCCTGGGCAGTCCATTCCAATGCTTAATAACCCCTTCAGTGTAAAAATTTTTCCTAATATCCAATCTGAACCTCCCCTGGTGCAACTTAAGGCCATTTCCTCTTGTCCCATCACCTGTGACTTGGGAGAAGAGACCGACCCCCACCTCTCTACAGCCTCCTTTCAGGCAGTTGGGAAGAGTGGTAAGGTCTCCCCTCAGCCTCCTTTTCTCCAGGCTGAACGCCCCCAGCTCCCTCAGCCTCTCTTTATAAGTCTCATTCTCCAGACCCCTCACCAGCTTCGTTGCCCTTCTCTGCACCCGCCCGAGCACCTCAACGTCTTTTTTATGATCTTATCAAGACAATGCAGACATCACTAAAATAACGAATGTTTCAAGGTATGTTCCTGCTTTCTGTGTGAATCTGAAGAAAGATTTAGCTACTTGACTGTGTCCCTAGGCTTCAGAATTAGAGAACCAGCTCTGTTTTTTTTATACATATACTCTGGTCAAAATCTGCTAGGACTATTTTAAACTTCTCCTGACACTTTCTTGAATCTCATCCAGCTCTTGCCTCCATGTTACCCTGCTGTAAATTGGAGCTGGCTGCACAAAAGAACTCCCACACTGCAATAGCAATTGCCTTACAACACCTGTTTCTCACACATCCTGCCTTCCCAGGGAATCCTGCCCTATGGAAAGCATCCGAGACCTAACTGCAGAAGTGGTCAATGCTGACAGCAGTATCTATCACCCATTATCTGCAACAGCTGCCTTTACCAGAGCTTACCGATCTTGCAGTAAAGGGAACAGAGCAAATCATGTGTTATCTCCTTGGCTTCCACACCTCAGTAGCCTGTGCGCTCGTGTAATGTTAAGGAGATGGTTGTTAAAGCCAATATTCTCATCTCCAAGCTATGACTTGCTAGAGAAGCACCAGGGTAATCACAGCAAGTATGACAGGGATCACAAATCAGAGCCTTTACCGACCTAAGAGTAGTATTTACTAGGACTAAACACTCTGCCCACAGAGCTCGTAACCTGGTGAGCAGGAAAGCCAGGGAAGGTGTTTTCAATTCTGCCTTTCTTCAGAAGTTACATCCTCCCTTCCCAAAGGTCCACAGAGCCCTGATGAGGATTCACACTGCTGCACCCTCCATATGTGTTTAGAACAGACAGTAGTCGTTGTTGCTCCTCAAATCAAATTTATAGCTGTTTTTCTAGGCAAACTGTAATAGCATCACATGGGAAAAAAGAAAGCCCTCCCAAGAGTGTTACTGTCACTAGACCTCAGCTCCTGGAACCAGACAGAGCGGGGTATCAAATCCTGGTCTCTGACATACTGGATGATCACTTAAATGGTATGATAAAAAGGTGCAGGATGTTTGGCTCAAGGGATTTATGTCAAGTGGGCTAGTTTAGAAATATTTTTTAAAAAACTTTTTGGCTTATTGTAGAGCAATATGTTCAGCACCATCTTCCTACACTCAGGGCCAGTTCTCTTATACTCATGAGGAATTTCACACCTGTGCCTGAGCTTTCCTTTCAAATTAGCTGCTCATCAACTCTATTACTAAACAAACATGAAGCAGCTGTAGCGCTCAGACTATGATTAAAATTAAACCCTTCAAATCCAGCCTAGCTTAGAGAACCTCTGTACAGTTGTTCTCAATTGATTAACTCCAACAGGCTCACTACTAAAACTAATCTATTAATTTAACAGTCTGAAAAAAGCTTCAAATAAGGAATTTCACATAAAAGGGATCCAAATGATATTTCAAGTAAAATACAAAAAGATGATGCCACTAAAATGCTTTAAGAAAAATAAATAATTTACAGTTTTAAATTGCCTTTTGTTTTGTGTTTTTTTTTTTCCCTTAGAGCAGTTAAACCATGGATTATTTTATTGATTCAACATTCACTGTTTTGCTTTGCACAGCACTGGAAAACCAGAGTAATGCCTTTATTGGTCTTCTAAGGGAGGTAACAGAAGATGCTAGGAACTACAAACCAATCAGCCCACTATCAGCTGCACGCACCACCTGTGGCAAAATACTGAGTGCCTACCAGAGGGCTGGGTTCCAACAAGGCTACAGAATAGGCTTTCGATCTTCACTTTCCAGAATATGCACCCCCTCTGCGCAGTCAATGAAATAAAGGAAAAGACAAATAGGGATGATCCACGGGTCTGTATTACCCTGTTTAATCATAATGGGATGCATAAAATTATAGAGTTAGAAAGCGTCTAACACAGTAGGTGAGCCAGTCTTCTGCATGAACTTTCAAAACATTTCACGAAACCTTTCTTTGCCTGTACAACTTCTCCTTAAGAGAAAACATGAATCTACACAAGGACTGAAACTCATAAATATAAGCAATAGTAACCCAATCACATACTGTCCTTTTCCTTGTTTCTATTTTAGGTCAAAAGGTTTTGCCTCAAGAAAGGTTTTTACTGGTATAACTAATCCTCTCCGTGTAATGCTCCAGTTAAATTATGGATATTTCACTGGAACCTAAACAGCCCCATAAATGTACCTTCATTAGTATTCTCATGACTCCATTCTCCACCTGGCTCACAGACTTCAGCATTTGAAGTCTGCCAATATCTTCCCCATAAGATGGAGCTGGGTGTGGATTCGCTTTGACGCTGTTTCCATCACATCCTATAGTACACACAAAGTACACATCCTCTCAGGAAGAAACTCACCATGCTATTTAACAGCCATGAGACAATAGCCTGAGGCACTGTGTGATCCCAGCACTAGGGATGTGTCTCTGAGCCAGATGGACACATCATAGAATCCAAAAACTGGCATACAATCGAGGAAACTGCCTGACTCAGTCCTCGGGATTGAAAAATTTAAAAGCCATGCCAAATTAATGTTAAAAAAAAAATAAACAGAGAGATGTCTGTAGCTCTTCTGTAGGAGATGGAAGAAAAAAAAAAACAAAACTTCTATGGGTTGAGTGTGCTTCAGGGATGAATGAAGGCACCATACAGCATGCAGCCTGCATAGAGAATCTTCCTACCCTACAGGAGAAGGAAGGAACAGGGGACCCCAAGGATCTGACCCTTCAGACATCACCTGAGACAGTGGCATTTCTCATGCCAAGAGCAGACCACAACCCCTGCAGAAGACAAAATCATGTCATCCAGCCAGGATTATTCCCACACCTCTCGTGGGGAGATGCTTCGTGGAGGCATAAGACAGTACTATGCATCCAGACAGAATGAGCATTCTGTCACCAACATCATAGGAGGCATTTGAAAAAACAGCTGCCTCAAGCTGCTCTTCCTCTTTCCACTAGCAAGGGGCTCACAGGTAACCCTTAGGAAACCACACCACCTCCAGATGACTCTCCTTTGAATTGCACTCCTACACTGAGATGCCCCTCTGTGAAGGTATCAATAGTACCAAGGCTTAAACTTATTTTACCCTGAAGATCACTAATGTCAGAGGAGAGCAGAGTAAGGTGCAAAAGTTGGTAAACACTCAAGCTGTCAACCTGTTAGACAGGTTGTAGACTGCTGTAGTCACAGCAGGACATCTGATACAGACAAGCCCAGGATCAGCACAGACAATATAGATTTGATATCTAGTCTTAATACGTATCTACCTGCTGAAGAGAGCTGAACTGATCAAATGGATGACTGCTCCTCCATCTAGCATCACATTTGAAGCCATAGCTGCTTTTCCAATATTCTTTCAAAAATAAACATCACTGGTGCCAAGTGGGGAAAAGTCTTGTCACATGCCTCCACGTGCAGGAGAGGAAACAAGACGTGGCACCTGCAAATATTCTCAGCATCTCTTATCAGCACCCACACCAGAAGAAGCAGAGGGAGAAAAGGCCTGGCACCTTTAGGTCAGAGGTGTGACATAGTTGCTGGGTAAAGCAAGGAAAGGAGCAGAGGAACCAGGAGCCTGACAGCTCTCTCTCCACTTCTCCCTTTTTAGAGTTGCCACTGTTCTCAGTGGACGAACGCTCTATTTGCATGGGTGGGTATGGCTGAGCTGGGTCTCATACTGCCACAAAGCTGTGATTTTTAATAACTGTATTGCCTTGGACCCCTGATGATTACACAGGGTGCTTTTGTTTCTCATTGCCTTTAACAGCTGGGTCGCAATGTGGTCAGTGTTTATGTTTGTTGTCTTCCTGTGAGTAATCTGTCTCAGGCCCTAACCCAAGCACGACACGGGAGTACAGTAAGTCTGAACTGATGCTGAAACTTTCCAGACTGCTGCAGTAAACTACCCTGAATAGTGTTTCAAACAATATTTGAAAATATTATGTGGTTGTGAACCTTGACTATTACACACTGCTACCAAGAAGGGCTGTCCTTCTCACACTCTGCCAACCCCTGAGAAGAAGCCTGAACACCCTCTCTTCTTTTTCACGTCCCAGTGCAGCAGAGGAGCACTGAAGGACTATTAAGAGCAGCCTGGGTTGCAAGGGCTCACTTCTTGCCTCACACCCCAAGACTAACAACATTACTTTTACACTAAAATACAACTGTTCTACTTAAACAACATGAGCCTGTCCCCTGAATTTCATGCCATTTAGGAAAAAAAAAAAGAAACCACATTTCTTTTCTTTTTTCATTTTAACTTCAGCCAGCTGCACTTGCCATCCTCTGGCATCCTGTCCCAGGGTGAGGGGAACTCTGCACTTGCTGGGACAGACTGGTTGCCTTACTCAGAATAGAGGGCACCTCTCTGTCTCCAGGGGAGAACGAGGTGCATGCCTAAGGTGTGCATAACCTACTTATCTGACCATAGAACCATAGATTGCCCGGTCCTACTGCTATGGGCAGGTAGTATTTCTTTTAACTAGACTACCTGTGGCTTTCCACTGGATACTGAAGAAAAATGCACGTCCTGTTCATGGATCTAGCAGAGCTAGACATTCTGTACCTCCTAGATATGGCAGTTGGGACACCTCAGGTAGCAACGAAACCTGAACTAGAGCTTGGTTGTCTGCAACAAAGACAACAGCAACAATGGACCTTACCAACGCCAAATCATTCTCAACCAGATTGAAGAACGATTCCTACCTACCACAGGACTAAACATCTGAAGCAGGTCTGGGAGAATTTCAGGTCTAGTGCTCTGGACCACTTACAGCAGATCCTCACAGACACCCCGTGGGACTCCACCCCTCCCAAACAGGCCAAAGAACAGCATGAAGATGGCTCAGTGCTCCATTAAGAAGTTAATTGTATAAATTACACTCCATCCATTGCACATGCCAGAAATTCTGCCTGGATTATTCCCTAGATAGTTTCCCTGGACTCCACTCCAGCCAGCCAGCACTCTGGGATGCACTAGAACACCTTAGCCAGTCTCACAGACTTCACCTTTTAAGATCTAAACCAGATCATGCCTTGTCACAATGTAGTTTCATGAAGCTGTGACAGCAAAAAGACTATTTTCATCTTTGGCAAATTAGATTGGGGATTTTCAGGAGCAGGAGAGGCCCCTTCAGCAAAATAAAGCTTAATTGGGGAAAAAATAGTTTGCACTGCACCTATGCTGTAAGAAAAGCATTAATGTACACTGAGATTATGTCATGGGGAAAACAGCCTGAAAGCAGGTGATGCAGACTGAAATGTTCCTTCTCCTTTTCTCTCAGGATCAGAATATGGGGGAATCAGCAGTTTCAACTCCCACTCACTTACCTGCTGTGGCAGGACACAAGCCAACAGATGTTGCCAACTCTAAGCACTCAACAATCATTAAACTCACAACAATAGCTTTAGAAGCAATATGTTATAAAACAATAGATGTGGTCTTCTTTTGTTCTGCCTTTCAAGTTTTAAACCCTTACAGTCAGGTTTTATGTCTCTTCTTCATAACCACGAGGGACAGGAATTCTGGACTGCATTGTATTTTTTCAGTGGAAGCTAAAAATCTGACATTCATTCAAGTTACTGAAGCTTTAAAAAAAAAAAAAAAAATCAAGCTGCATTAGGATGGCGAATGCTGCCATCTCTGGCCACCACACTTCAAAACAGGTTCCATATACTGAGCTATGGGTTAGAAACTTTATTCCTAATGTCAAGAAGGAAGGAGTGATTGTAAACTCAGAACCTGTTTTGTTCTGCTTGTGCTGCTTTTAGAAAATATAACGCGAAAAGCTGAGCAAACCAGACTTACTAGATATGTGATGGGCAAAATTAAAAATAAAAATACAATGAGATACTGATGATCGTTCTGATTCAGGCAAAGATCAGGAAGTTCTACATTTGTCTTTTATCTCTTATTGTCTCAAAATCTAATAAATATCACCATGATTTGGAGGCTCTCTGAATGAAAAAACAAATAGGACAGTCAGAGGAAGGCCCTCACAAATAAGGACGAGTTAAATGTATTTATTTCTCTCTTGTATTTGGCCCAAGAAGAAAAAAAACACCCCAGAAGTGGAACCACCATCACATTTTACACACCTACAAGGAAGTGAGTGGACAGGGATAATGCACAGCTCAGAATTCCCTCCTGAGCAAAAAGCTTTTCCTATCTTTGCCTAGACTATACCTATTCTATATGCAATAGTCTACAGGTCTCCCTTCCAGCTCCAGAATTGCTAAGTTCATACAAAAGCATTTTTTACAAGACATTCACTGCCACCGCATTAGGAAAAATTACCTTTTTGTGGAAGAGCATCTGCATTCAGGACAAATTACTCAGAATCAGGAGCTATGGAGGATAAGAGAGGAAAATCACTTACAACAGCTCTTCAAATTCAAATGGGCAATGAAAACAATCATAGCGGGTAAATGTTCCAGTCCCGTTAAAGGAGGGGAACAAATGCAGAAAGAAATTATATGGCAATCCTGGGGGAGAGAAAATATAATTTACAAAGAAAAGTGTACAGCTTTATGGCCAGGAGGACAGCAGCACTGAAAATGAACACGCTGCCACGGATTCATTCTCCTTTTAAGTCCTGCCAATTCATATCTCATTGAAATAATAAAGGACACCCATGTAGTCCCAGAGGACATGGAGTAAGAAAAATATATAGCCCAAAGGGAAGTCACATACTCTTGGAGGGGTAAGGGGTGGAGTTTACTCTTGGTAAACCACTTCTCAAAAGGAATGCTGTGAAGGTGAGTACACCCTTCCTAGACCATGCAAAACCACCTGTTTATTTCTTACTAAGTCACAGAGGAAATACAAACAGGAAGCAAACTTTTTTGAAACACTCAATTAAAAAAAAAGCACGTCAAAAACTAGTTTTTAAATTAAACTTGATTATAGGCTAACAAAGAACAACTGCAAGAGCGCTACATATACATGAAACATATACATATACATATACATTCCCCATGGATCCTGTGCATTTCCTAATGAGATAAACAAACTCAACCACACGTAACAAGGGAAACAAGGCTCACTGGAGACAAGAAAAAAGCGTGCCCCAGCAAGGGAAAAGCCTGCATATGAACGCATAGCACAAAGCAGGTAACTTGCCACAAAAATCCTGTCATGTTTAATTTATAGTTGAGTCTACATTTGGCACACAGTCCCAGTGAATAAGGGACTGGGTTTTTAACTACATTTGCATCAAACATGCTAGCTATTTGTCAGGAAACGTCAAAAAACATCAAATACACCCAACTTACAGAATCAAATTTCCATCCCATAAAAACTGAAATTACATTATATAGCAACAGGTTGCTTCTTAAGCACTGGAAGAAATGCAGTTTGATTTTTCACTGATTAGTGTCCTATGATTTACTAGGAGTTTCTCCTCACAGACTCCTTTCTGTGTAAGAGTTCTCTCCCATCTCAAGTAAGAATGGTGTTCATATTGCAACCCTCCTCTCCATCAGGAAGTTATAGGTCTTTTTCCTACTCACCTAACAACAGTTTCAGAACTCGCCAGAGTGGAGTTGTTGTTGTGACCTCCATCTGTCCATTAAATCAGAAGAAAACTGGCCAGTTTAAAAAATATTGATAAAGAAACAGACTAGAGGCTGAGAGACAAATGTGTTCATACACATACAAAAAAATTTCCTTAGTACATCAAGATAAAAATCAGAGCAAGTAGTGGAAAAGAATAACATGATTTGCAGAAGTACGCATGATAAGGCATTTGGGACGACAAGCAGAAACCAGAAAGCCTGAGCCCAAGTAAACACCATTCAGAGTAGGCACCTGCCTGAGACCACTGTACATTCACGGTTGCCTTTTCATTTCTCTTGCATTCCCTCAGTGTCCAACAGAAAGGTGGGATTTTAGTGAGTGCTCAGCCCCTGTTGCCAAAGTGTAGAGCAGGGTCTCAATATCTGGAGCAGCAGAGACTGAGAAGGGCTGGCAAGCTACAAAAACTTAACCACAATAACTTTACAGAGCAACAGCAGAGGAAAGGG
>JAOTQQ010000032.1:70819375-70832534 GCA_026546715.1 Gallinago undulata | reverse complement strand
GGCAGAAGAAGCCAAGAAGCCACAACCAACACAGGATGGTGAGGACTAGGGGGTCTGAGCTGGGGTTCCATCCTGCCCTCAACAGGCTGAAAAACCCTTCCTATTTTCCAAACACTCTAACTATTGTACCATAAGCTGAGTAGTAGAAATGCCACTTTGAAATTATTCACTTACCTGTGCTAAAAATCCAACAGTAACATTTTTGGTTATAAAAAAAGGTAATTTCAGGTCACATTTAAAATCTAGAATTCATAATAGAAGCATTTTCAGCATGCAGTATTAAAAATGCCAAGAATCAAACTAGCTATTTATTTACATCCGTCATGTCACTGCAGTATGCACCATCATGTCCTGGGGATGCTTCTACATCAACACAACTGCTGCTGAACATTATGAGAAACCACCGCAACATTCCAGTCTATGTAGTTTGTCCCACTGGGGAAAAATCAAAATATAGTTGCCCTGGTTCTATCTCACATCAGATTTCACTCCTTCTGTAAATGAGTAAACAAAACTATATCAGTCTTGGCTGTCACACCAGTCAGCAGCTTAGATATTTCACTAGGGCCCCATACTTATAAATGAAAGCCAAAAAAAAAAGCACATAAACTATCTGTCAACTCTGCTATCCAGAGAGCTAATTCAAGTTTCTCTGGTTTGGAGAGATATTTTTATATTTCCTAACATAAATAAACAAGACAGAAGAAAACTCCAGTGCCCAAGTTTTGGTCCAGGCTCCTATGACACCAGGCTGGATTCATGGAAACTCAGTCTCAGCTCTTCACTTCCATCAACCCTGAGCATCTATAGGAAGCGTTGTTTGTAATGATGCCCTTCAAACTTGAATGATGAAAATGCACATTTTGCATATGACACCTCAGCCAATCTGCCCCATCTGCATGAGAGACAGCAAATGATTTCACTCTTTAGGCATTCAAAATAAAATGCACATGCGGCAACTTCCAAGCTGGCAGGAAAATCCAGTCATTAAAAAAGTGATTTGTTTTCTACACTCGCAAACACAAAGGCTCCATTTATTTCCATTGCCATAAAGAAAATGAACCGTTGTATTTTTTTTAAACAATCATAGACAGCACATTTTGGAAATGTTTTAATTTCAAAAATACTAACTAGCAAATTAGAGTTTAAATAGCTTTTCTAAAGAGGTACCATTTTAGATACAGTTTTCTGATTGATGGCATCACTTTGCCCTGTGGGAAAAGGTTTTACTGTCCTCTGTATACACTACAGGGATGCCTGTTTGTTGCTGGAGTCACTAAATTAAAGAAGAAATCTAAGCTATGTGAATTTTAGATAAAATCATATTCATTAACAAGGAGATACATTTTACATTATGGGATCCTGAAAAAAGGCTACATTTCTTTCAAAATTAGAAATTTATGGTCTCTGCCTTCCATCTTTCTCTTCATAATGAGGAAAACAGAGTAGCAAATAAAGAAAATAGCAAACAGAACTGATATAGCCTCATCCTAAGAAAGCTTATAAATATGCCTAACTTTACACTGAATGAGTTGCTTAATTGAACTCACTGGGACTATTCTCAATGCAAAAATGTAAGCATGGTGTAATTCTTTTCAGCATCATGACGTGTAAGGGTGATCTGTAATGAAAATAAAACTAGTAATTTTTTTTCAAATTTCTTAATCCACATTTATTTTTGTGGCTATAGCAACATCTGGTGGACAAAGAGTAAAATATAAAGACACTTTCATCATATAATATAGAACTATGTATTAAAATACAAACTGGTTTAATGTTTGGGTTTTTTAAGTTAACAAGAAAAACCAATAGTTTAATTTGAATAATTCTTAATAACTTTAAAGCTATTATGTCTCTATATTCTTACCCAAAAGTTGCTAAGGCATCATCATTTCATAACATACTAAAATAGGAATTCCTAATTCCTAGTTAGGAATACTAACTAGCAAATTAGGAAATTCCTTTTTCTCTCCCATCCTTCCTCTCAGGCAAGTGCTTGTATACTTTGGAGTGCTGGCAATGCTGTGTGTGTACTGTGGCCCACTGTGACAAGAGCATACAAATACCCCACAATTTGGGGTACCACTGTGCTAAGGTTGCACAGTGAAGCAGATGAAAAATAAGATCGATCACAAATAAATTACTGAAGTTAGAGTTAAGAAAACAACAAATAAGCCCTGTAGATTTTCCCTCCATAGAACCAAAGCCTAGAAAGAAATCAAAATAAAACCCAAAAATAACCAAACAACCCCACTGGAGGGCAATTTAGCATGCAGGTGTGAAGCTGAGTGATCAGCACACTGACAGACGTTCTTTTTGCTTCACTCATTTACTCTGGGCTTTCTTCCTTCTAATTCCTAATTGTTCACCCCCTTTTCATATACCCTTTACTAAAATTCCTCCCTTATAAGCATGCTTGTTTAGAACCAGCAAAAATTTTACCGATAAAATTTATTCATTTACCAATAAAATGAGAGTAAACCACAATTATAAATATACATGCTAAAATTACTCGATGCTGAGGTTAGCCTGAATTAATTTCCAAAAGGCTGTAGACATGAAACTGCAGGACAAAATATTAATATGTTGACTAAAATGTTTTAACAGGGAACAAACTATTGTATCTAGCACTACAAATAAGGAAGCAAACTAAGGAACAACCATTCTGTTATTGCCTGTAAAATTCTACGACAGCATCAAAAGAAGTCTAGCATTAATCTCTAGGAATGTGAAAACAGGATTTACTTGAGGGTGAGGTTGAAATCAATGGATGGAAATTGCTGGTAGCCTGGCTAGGTATCTCAATCTTGTATTTGGAAACCTGGATCTTCTCTGGTCCTTCACATACAGTAAGATATTCGAGACCTTCAGAACCTGACTGGATACAAAAATTTGCTAACGCAGTACTTCCCTGATTGCAGCTCCATGCAGAGATCAAGAGAGGTCAGCAGGTTTCTCTGCCTATTTTTTTCAGCTTTTACTGGAAGAACTAATTGCAAGGTGCAAGTTCCTGGGGCTGGTAGGTCAATTAATCAATAAAGTCACATATTGTCTACTATAGCAGCACACTGCTTAAAGTTACCCACTTCACTTACACTAATCAAGGAGATTACTGTCTGTCACTGACAAACTGCAACAGACGAAGACACTGGCAGAGAGTAACATACCAGAGACACATTCTGAATTCACACACATCAGCAGCTTGATTCGCATATTGCTTTTGCTGACAAGCCCATGCCTCCTCCCAGCCACCTTCTTCCCAAAGCTCCAAAACGAGGGACTTGCCAAAACAGTCCATTACTGTTGCTTCCCTTTTACATGGCAGGTGTAACCACTCCAGCTTCACAGATAAAAATACTGGGTTAGTCATGTTAGGCACATAGATAGACACTGAAAGCTTTTTGGTGAGAGTGGCAGGGTCCAGGATCCAATCATAGCATCTGTGGAAGATACCTGCAGTCATCCACAACCTCCAGGGTCATTCACTCAGACATTACACACGCAGAGTTTTATCACCCATCCATGATTTCAGTGATTTTAAACTCCTTGATGTAATCATGTATAAGACTCTCCTTACTTACTTGTAGAAGATACCTCTGAGATGCTGAGAGCTTGCAAGCATAGATAGACAATGAAATCAGGAAAAGGAAGCAATCCAATGGCTGCATGTGTATATGTAAGACAAGATTTGATAGGGATTGTATCTTTCACATGAACAGCTAATATAATCAGCAGACAACCTTTTGAGCACACAACCCCTTCCATTACTGTGAAGTAGAAAATAAAAACAGATGAGTGGATGGGTCTAGAGCACAAGGAGAGGCTGAGAGCTGGGGTTGTTCAGCCTGGAGAAAAGAAGGCAGAGGGGAGACCTTAGCGCTCTCTACAACTCCATGAAAGGAAGGTGTAGTCAGGTGGGGGTCGGTCTCTTCTCCCAAGTAACAGGCAATAGGACAAGAGGAAATAGCCTCAAGTTGCGCCAGGGGAGGTTTAAATTGGATATTGGGAAAAATTTCTTCACAGAAAGGGTTATCAACCGCTGAACAGGCTTCCCAGGGAAGTGGTAGAATCACCATCCCTGGAGGTATTTAAAAGACAAGTAGACATGGTGCCGAGGGACATGGTTTAGCAGTGGTTTTGGCAGTGTTAGGTTAATGGTTGGACTGGATGATCTTAAAGGTCCTTTCTAAACTAGACTACTCTATCATTCAAAGATTAAACACCAATTACAAATTACTGCTCTAATTTGGAGACTAATGTGCTAATAAGACCGCTCCCCAGAGAAGGAGGTGGTGCGTTAACTATGTGAAAGAAAGGTGGTTATACCTGAGGTAGATTTTACTCTGTAGAACACCAAGTACCGGTCAGGACGGGAAAAACTGTGAAAAACCTCATTTCACCCCTGGTTTGGTGCACTGGCTTGACTTAACAGCTTCATTTCCCCAACTTACCTTCACGGGTCTCCCACAAAGCTGTTGCTCCTGCCTCTGCCAGGCCTGCTGCCTGTGGTGGAGGGCACAGCTCTGCTCTGCGTCCTTTAGATATACTTTTAAATAACACACACGAACAAATTACCATCACGTGCTGGAGAGGGAGCCACCAGCTCTGCATTCCTTGGCGCTGGAGGCTTGCAAAGCGCTAGAGCCCCCGGCAGTGCCGAGCCAGCCTTAGAAAGGGGTAGGCGCAGAAGGGGTTTAAGAGCAGGGGATTATGCTCTTCAACGTAATTTTAAACTGGTATCGTCACATCTTTTCCCTCAAATTCTGCGCGCGACCGCCGCGAGGTGCGACGGGGGAAGGCAGGGCGGGCGCCGCGCGCATGCGCCTGGCGAAGGGCGGGAGCGGGGGAAGGTTGTCCCTCCGCGGCTCCCGTCCGCCCGCGCCCGCCGCAGCCCGACATGGCCGAGTATTCCTGTGTGAAATCCACCAAGCTCGTCCTCAAAGGGGTCAAAGAGAAAAGGTGAGGAGCGGGGTGCCCGGCCTGAGGCACCGGGGCGGGCTTTAGCCGCCCGGGGCTGGGGGTTGAGGCCGTGGCTGTGTGGGAGGGCCGGCTGTGGAGGGGCCGGGCCTGAGGTACGTCCTTATTGCTTTGCATCTCCCTTCGCAGCAAGAAAAAACACAAGGAGAAGAAAAGGAAGAGGGAAGAGGATGCGGCAGAGCAGCTTGATATTGTCGGTGAGGAGAGTGTGGAAACTGTAGGGGATGGCAGAAGCTGAAGAGGTTGCTGTAGGACTTTGTAAGCGAAGCGTGGGCCCTGTACGGGTTTATAGTTATTTCCCACAATATCTTATTTGTATGTTGGGATCCTGTATGGAGCTTCTGACACCAGTGGGGTGGATTTTCCTCTTCTCTTTTTAGCTAAAGTATGTTCTTACATAACCTCAAGGTACTTATCAGCTTGGATCTCTCTTTTTTTTTTTTTTTTCTAGTGCTGTTTTCTTAAGGAGGAGAGACTTATCACTGTCATGCTGTTATTTAATGAGTGCATTTCTGTATAAATAACTTACATCTTCTGTTGCTATCACTTTGAAAGTTAGTGGTTGGAGCTCCTGTGCTTTCTGTATTTACTCTGCCACTAGTTACTTTCTCACTGAGTTCTTTATGTCACTCAAGCCTTTGTGCCTTTCAAAAGTAAAGGAATCTTGGTTAGTTTGTTTATTTGTTTTTAATTTGACATACTTGCTTGACTTCTATGATCTGTTCACATTGTAAATTTGCTGCTGTTAATTAAAATCAAGGACACAAATATTAACCAGTAACAAATAGAACTTTATCTCTTGCTTTTTTTATTAAATAGAAGAATCTAAGTATACGTGGTCACGAGCAGTAACTTGACAGACTATTGCCTTTTAGTGCTGTCGTGTCATAGATCACAGTCTGCTTTACAAACAAAAGCAGCTAAAAAAGAACCACAAAGTCATGAGAGACTCAGATGTATACTGTAGCACAGTGAACGTTACCAGATAAATTTTCTATTATGCGCATATGGGCATAAGCTAAAGCAGGGTGAGGGGAAGTCATCATTGTTCCTGTGTTAAAACAAATTATGATATATAAGAAAATGGGCTGTTGTGTGTTATGCTGGAGGAATGTTACAGGTGTTTTATGTTTTTTAGTTTAGCCAGATTTCAGAAGAGTGGGAGAGATTTGGAAAATTCATATGTTGATCTGCAAGTCTTGATTGTATAGGACAAGACAGTTAGCTCCATATATTTTATAAAGCTAGGGGAAGATTATTTCTGCTCAAGGCAGATCGACTTGCCAAATTTACCATGTGAAAAAAAAAATCATATTCAGATTAATTTAAAATAGTTATTATCTTAATCAGGTAGACAATATTTCTAAGGCAATGTGTCAGGTGAAAATTTTACTGTTTAAAAAATATAAACATCATAGTTCTAATTTATATGTGTAGGGTACCTTTAACTTTGGTTGAATTTTGTGGGGCTCAAACATTCAAACACAGATTGGCTCAAGCAACTGAAGCCTAAGGATTACAGCTCACATAAAGCAATTTAATAGCAAGGTGAGATAGTTTATTTGTTTCTGTTGTGTTGGAGAATCTAATAATTGGGTATGACCCCAAAACTGCAGGAGGCTAGTCCAGAGGGAAAAGAAAACCCCACCTTCCTTGCAAGGTGTATCTTTGCTGGATCAGCTGAATGCATCAACTTGCTCTATGGAACAACACAAGGAAGGGATGAAGCGCAGGAGCCTGTGACTAGACATGACAGGGTAGGTAGAACAGCAAGACTGATTCTACAGCAACACCATTAATTTGAGTTTTGCACTATAAAATAATGCACAAAGATCTTGAGATAGCAATTGTATCTTTAGAATTTCACATCTGAAGAGAAGACACAGAAATATCATCTCTTGGACTACTGTAATCAGAAGCTGTAATTGCTCTACTAACTGTTATGGGTTTGCATTTTAGGAAACTGGTGGGCTGTCACTAATTTCGGTGAAATTACAGGAACTATCGCTATAGAAATGGATAAAGGAGCTTACATCCATGCCCTTGACAATGGCTTGTTTACACTTGGAGCACCACATAAAGGTTTGTTTTGGGAAATCTGGAAATAAGCAGTTTCGGTAATGAAAGACGTAAAAGTGGCATCACTTAAAGGCGAGCAGTTTTACAGCTAACAGGAGTTTATTACAAATAATGCAATAATCCCAGCCATAGCATGCACTTGACTTATACCTAATGATTACCAATCAGTTTCACTTATCTAGTTTCTCGCTGTTTTATGCATACAATAAATTGAACTGCATTGGAGATGATCACCTCTTAAAGGCTATACCACTTACTGGAGAAAAAAGCAGTATAACTTTTATTAAATCCTATAAAACCTTTATGGTGTCAGTGGAAGAATGAAAGTCGAGGCAGTTTCAAGGGTTATTGCTGCATCCTCATCTTAATATGCATGTTTTGTTGCTGCACAAGTGAGCTACTAATGTGGTGGCAAAATTAGCAATATTATGCAATATTAACACATTTTGGGTTCCAGGGATGGAGAAGCTGGTAGCTTTCAGGATACTGAGTTGTGTTAACCTAGCTGAACAGTAATACATTTTCTTATGGAAAAAAATAACATTACAAGGAGATTAAGGTTTTCAAAGTCCCCTGGAGAATTACAAAATGTTCTCATCTGTAAATTTCTTTACACAAGGATTGTTTTTATTTTGTCTGGTTTTAAGTACTCTAAACATATGAACATAAATAATCACCTACGCTGCTTTTTTTAAGTCATTATTCAAAAAAGGCATTTTTAAAGAAAAAGCATTGCAGATTTCCATAGTATTTGGCAATGCTCAGTGCTTAACTCTTTTTGAACCTGCAGTATGAACAGACTAAAATATTGTATGTTGCGTACTTCCTGCCTAACTAGTGGATAATTCATTCCTCAGATGATGAAGGCCCAAGTCCTCCTGAACAGTTTACAGCCGTGAAGTTGTCTGATACAAGGTAATACTTTAACAAGGTTACAAGTTTTGATACTTTTTATCTTTGTTTCTGGTGTGAATACATAAGTTTAATATTCTTTTGAAATACATTGTCTACTAATAACTCGTTTGTGATGTGTGGGATATTGTGAATTGCTTGAATTAAAAACATTCTGTACTGTTTTCCTGCCTTCTCTTTGAGGATTGCTCTGAAGTCTGGTTATGGCAAATACCTTGGTATAAATTCCGATGGACTTGTTATTGGACGTTCGGATGCAATAGGATCAAGAGAGCAATGGGAACCTGTCTTCCAAGACGTAAGCTGATTGGAGCATCACTTGATGTTCCTCACATTTGACTGCATTTTGAGTTAATCTGTACTGATAGGTTTTCTCTGTTGAGCAAAAGCCTGTTGCATTCTCTTCCATATTGTAACTGTTAATCTCCTCTTTTCCCAACTGCAATGCATTTACTGTAATTGGAAGTTCTTAAAATACTTCCAAGTTACTGCATTTTGGTCCCTATAAGCATCTTAAGAATGAAGGAGCCATCAAGTCTGCTGGCCAGCAGTGTCTATATATAAAAAAAAAAACCAGAGAGTTTTAGTGTATTGTAGAGGATAGAATGTTATGCATTGAGGATTATATATAAAAAAATCTTTAAACTAACAATATGTGATATTATTTCTACAGAAGAAAATGGCATTACTGGCAGCAAACAGCCGTTTCATTAGATGTAATGAAGAGGGAGACATAGAAGCCAAAAGCAAAACTGCAGGGGAAGAAGAAATGATAAAGGTAATCTTTAACTTCTACATTTTATACAGGATTGGCATAGATGTTCTAACAACCAGGTCTCTTTGTGCTACAGCTTATTCTTAATACAGTTATAATAGTTTTCTATAAGCTGTCAAGTCATTTGGCCATAAGAAAGGCAAATGAGAGAGTTGGAGTTGCTCAGCCTGGAGAAAAGAAGGCTCCAGGGAGACCTTATAGCCCCTTCTAGTACCTGAAGGGTGCCTACAGGAGAGATGGGGAGGGACTCTTGATCAGGGAGTGGAGTGACAGGATGAGGGGTAATGGTTTTAAACTGAAAAAGGTAGATTTAGATTAGATATAAGGAAGAAATTCTTGACTGTGAGGGTGGTGAGACACTGAAACAGGTTGCCCAGAGAAGTTAGGGCTGCCCCATCCCTGAAGGTGTTCAAGGCCAGGCTGGATGGGGCTTTGAGCAACCTGGTCTGGTGGGAGGTGTCCCTGCCCATGGTGGGGGGGGCTGGAACTGGATGATCCTTAAGGTTCCTTCCAGCCCAAACCATTCTGTGAGCTCCAGGCCTGCATAAACTGAGATGCTTCCAGTAGAGATAGGAAGACATTTTACCACTACAGGGGAGCAAGACAGTTTTATGTGATGTTCTGAACAGCTTGGTATGGAAGAGATGAATTATGACTGAAGCAAGGACAGACAAGGGTTTACCAGAATGATGCACAGTGGGAGATCTTTTAAGTAAGAGTATGTAAAAAGACTGTCTTAACTTCATCTGGATTTGGAAAATACATGAGTGCCTCCAAAGAGAGACAGGTGTCTACTAGTCAGAGCAATAATATTTTTTAAGTCAGCCTCTGAAAAAGGCATTTTACCCCTGCTAAAACTGAGAACTGAAGTGGTGCTTCTTTGAGATGAAGGTCATTATGTAGATACAATAAATTATGTAATATATACAGTAGTATCAAGGATTACACTTAGTATCTCCTGTACTTCAGGCAGCTTTTGCTTTTATTGCAGTTGCCTCCATATGTGAATTAAGCAATTTGAAAACTCAAGAATTTAAAAAGTCACTGTGACTGGGACTCCCATTTTGTGACTTCATTTTGTTATGAAGGATATATTGTCATCTTTAATCTGTAAGTTCTGATTTTAATAAAAAATTAGTTGTTTTCTGTTTTGTTTTTTGCCTCTCAATGACTAGATTCGTACTTGTGCTGAAAGAGAACCTAAGAAGAAAGATGATGTTCCACAGGAAGACAAAGGAAACGTTAAACAGTGTGAAATCAATTATGTGTACGTAGTTTAGAGCTGTTAACGGGCTCAAGTATCTTTTTATGCTTCTCTTTGGGGCCCACATTTGGTGGAAGGGACAAACTCCCACCCAGCTTTACACTCCCTTTCCCCTCAGCAGGACAAGGGGAGAAAACAGGATGAGAAAGCTTATGGGTGGAGATAAAGACAGGGAGATTATGTACCAGTAACTGTCACAGGCAAAACAGACTCGGTATGTGAAAACCTAATTAAGTTTATTGCCTGCTAATTTGGTTAGTGAGAAAGAAAGACAAAAATTAAAACCACCACCTTTCCTTTCCCCATCTCTCAAGCTCGGCTTCACTCCATATTCCTGCTGCCACAAGCAGGAGGGGGGTATGGGTCAATATACAGTGGTTTCTCCCTGTCCCTCTTCTCCCAGTTTTCCTCTGCTCTGGCATGGTCCCCTCAACGGGGGCGAGAACTGCTCCAGCACCTGAAGCACCTCCTCCCTTTCCTTCTCTATCCTTGATGTTGACACTGCCATTTTGTACTTATTTTTTTTCCTTCTGCCTGTGTGGCATTTTACATGTTTCCACAGAGGTGCCACCAGCTTTGCTGATGGCCTTGGCTGTGTCCTGCTGTGGGTCTGTTGTGGAACCAGCCCTGTCCACCACACGGCAACCCCCAGGCTCTACTCACAGAGCCTGCAGCTCCCCTGCTACCACCACCTTGCACCTACACCCAGTACACCTTCGCTCCCTGACTGGTCGTGCTTGTAGGTCTCAGCTTGTAGGTCTCAGCTTGTAGGTCTCATTAGAACTTGTCACCACATTATGCTAATCACGTAGGGCTCATTAGCACTTAGGCTGCCAAAAAAAACCCTGAATTGTTTTCACATACAGAAGTTTTAGCACAATATTGGATACTGTGATGGTTTGCTGGATTTTATTAGGCCGGTTGTACACTGTATCGTAGAAGTTTTTTATCACAGCTGCTGTTTTACTGAAACACAAAATCTGAAAGACGTTCCACTTTGTAACATTTTTTCCCCCCCTTACAGAAAGAAATTCCAAAGTTTTCAAGACAAAAAGCTTAAAATAAGCAAAGAAGACACAAAAGCCCTCAGAAAAGCCAGGAAGGAAGGCACTTTTCATGAAATGCTACTCGACAGGTACTTCAACGTACAAGAAATAATAAAACTATATATAAAAACTAATGGGAGATGGGATTACAGATGGGGTACAAAAGAAAGCCAGATTTCAGGGGTGTGGGGATTGAAGATTTCCTCTCTGGACAATATTCTGGCTGAGTTCTGGGATTGGCTTTTTTTTGTTTGTTCTGAATTTTGAGTTCCTTAGCAGGAACTAAGTTTGCAGTTTTGGATTTACCCAGAAATGAATTCTTTTGGAAATCTTTTATCTAGGTTTTTCAGTATGTTTAGTACAGAGGAGTTTGAGGGATGAATCTTTTTAATCACAAAAAATTAAGCTAATTTTTAACTTTCTATACCTATGGAACCAGAACATTTTGGAGAGGGGGAAAGCTGCATTTTAAAGAGCATTTATTAAGAACACTCTTTGTGTTATCTAGTAAGAATAAACTATTTTTTGTCCCCTCGGCTGAGGCTAAGGAAGTTGTCTGAGGTTTTTCAAACACTTTGTATCGGTGTACAGTGTAAATATTTGCGTTAATTCAGCGTGTGGAATGCAGGAGACTATTGTGATAATCGCAAGTGATGTGAGAACACTCCTGGCCCATCACAGGTTGAGTGTAAGCTTCAAACCACACTGAATCCGAATTCCGTTCCTCAGAGTGGGCAAAACACAATTTATGATGATTTGAAGGGAAGGACAAGGTTAACTTTAGATACTGCAGTTCTAGCTCCCTAAGAAAACAAAGTTAATTAACAAATCCAAACTGGTGTTAGGCTTTTATATGTGCTGTTAAGTTTAAGAAGAAATGCTTCCAATGCTTCCTTAACGTTTTGATGCAGATAAAACCCCCAGGTGTAATCATATTTGGTCTTAATCTAAATCTTGTTTTGTTACTCTTCCATGTAGGAGAGCAAAAGTGAAAGCGGACAGATACTGCAAGTGACAGCCTGCTGGTCCACTTCCTCCTGCAGCTTTGATGATAGGGTCACATTGAAAACAAGAGTAAAACGTTTTATAATTATTTTTTATTGAAGGTGTTTTGCTGATGTTTTTTATTATGTTATTTTTAAAGGATGGCCTGAGAGCTATAATTAAGCATCAAAATAATGTCACCTTTCAGTCATGAGTACTATTAAGTTTACTCTAAAGCCATGTGCCATTGAAATATGAGATAATTTTTTAATGGAAAAGAACTAGACCCACTGAATCCTCCAAGGCTGATGAAAGGAACCTGAATTTAGAGACAAGGCAGAAGACAGTAAAGGCAGAAGAGAACAACTATGAAATTCAAAAGGAAAATATGGTTGGCACACTGAACCATTAAGAAATATGTAACTGTATTGAGCAAGAAGAAATAATTGAAAATACATGTCTTGGAACACATCCCACCAGATCCTGAGTAGGACATCTGTGGAGCCATTCCACGCCGCATCAGGTGAGGCCAGAGTATTTGGGCTTCATGAAACAGTGTTCAAAACAGCCCCGCTGTTCAAGGTGATCAATGGCATAATCCATACGTGGGGAAAAAAGGTGTTGACAGGTTACAAGAACCCTCTTACAAATAAAAATACTTGGTAAGAAAAGGGGATGGTTGTTTTGTGTTAACAGGCTGCTTATTTTACAAGAGGGAAAAATTGATTTTGCAAACTTGCTGCTTTCTCTGCAGCATGGACTTTAATTTGTTTAATAAAACAGCAGGCACTTTTTTAAGGTCATAGTAAAATATACATTCCGAGAATCTCATAGTAAATACATGATTACCCCTGTCTGCTGTGATTACCAAGAAGCTTTTCGGTAATGGCATCTTCACAGGAACTACCTCAGTGGGAACAATAGCTTATTTTCTCCACAGCTTCTGTCATCTGTGTTGTAGGAATTACTTGGTAAGAACATTGGGGATTTTTCTGGAAATAATTGGAATTCTCTTTATGGAGCTTCTCCACTTGAACTGCACATTTAGTACAAAACCGTAATCTCCTGCAAGATCACAGTGTGTCTACAAAGGGCACAAGAACAGACCAATCAAGTTTAATC
>JAOTQQ010000032.1:70782152-70819275 GCA_026546715.1 Gallinago undulata | reverse complement strand
TAGTACAAAACCGTAATCTCCTGCAAGATCACAGTGTGTCTACAAAGGGCACAAGAACAGACCAATCAAGTTTAATCAGCAGCGGCAATTTATATTGGTCTAATTTCATAGGCAGTTTGTCTCAAGGAAGAAGCACGAAGACTTTTATGTACATCATAATTGTTGAAACCCTCTACTGACTTTTCAGCATTAAAACAAATTATAGCTGGTTCAGGAAGGCTTGCTGAGGTTAGCAATAAAAGCAATTATTTTTCAAAGAATTCAGAAAAATATGAATGTAGCCCAAACAGAAAGATGTCCATGGGCTGAGCACATTCATGATGTAACAGAGGGATTTTTAGAAACTCATTTGTTTCTAGAAAAGCAAACAAAAAGCCAAACCTTTCTCTGATGGCATTTTTAACTTTCCTATACCCAGCTCTTTCCAGCTGTGTGCAGAGAGGTTTTGCCACAGGGCTTTTTGCCTCTAAGGCAGTAGAATTTATTTGATTCGTACCTGTTAAACCTACTGTTCACTTAATACCTATTTTACAGGAATAGGGACATTCACTAGTTAACTATGAATATCTGTTTTGGAATGAATACTTTTTCTTCCCACTTTTAGCTTTTTCTGTTGAGATACTAAATGAGAACTCAATATGCCCCCCCAGGGAGTTGGTTTGTGCAACTATTTTGGGACAGTTCTGCTTGTAACTTTCTTATATGGACAAATCCTTGGAGATCTTCCTACCATTCCAGCTGCTCCATAAGATTTTGTATTTTAAGTTCTAACAGAATGCCAAGAAATTAAATAAAAGCAAGGTCTACACTGAGTGGAAAAAAAAATTAGCAAAATGAAGTTATCAGTGAGAATTTCCCCTTCGGTTTTCAGAGGTACAAAACACCCCTCCGTAGGTGGGCTGTTTTGATGTTTTGGGTTTTTTTAACTTAAATGAGTTTATAATGAATTGTCTTTTCCCTTATACCTGTCACTTACCTGATTATTGTACTTCAGGGAATCCTGTTAACCAAAACGTAATAGTATCGGATGGTCATGTAAACTGATCAAATGTGTGACCTTTTGACCAGTATCAAGTTCAATAGCTTCATTTTAAAGTTCACATATATATATTATGTCTAGCTGTAGTACAAAACTTTTGAGTTTACTCTTGGAGCTTACCACATAGCAGCAATAACTGAAAGTTATCTTTATTTTCTAACAGTTTTGGTTAATTACCCATTCTTTCAAAACAAGTGATTGCTAGGGATATGAACACGTTTCCAGTGCAACTCTGCATTAAAATATTTGCAAAATGAAACTGTAAAACTGTATTTCTTTTTTTTTTTTTTCCCCCAGAGCTCCTTACTTTCATCTAGGGCTCATTAAGTAGTTCTGGCTCTAGGCACCTGGTGATGTGCCCCTCCCCAGAAATGTAAGTAACCTGACATACAGCCGTTGGGACAGCGTGGACCTGGAAGTGGCCGCCTGCCAAAACTACTCCCAGAACCACTGGGAAAGAGGTGGCACCACGAGGAGCAGGCTCTGAGAGGGAGTAGTTTTCCAACGGGAAGTGTTCGTGGAGTCTTC
Source organism: Gallinago undulata (assembly GCA_026546715.1). Lineage (NCBI taxonomy): Eukaryota > Metazoa > Chordata > Aves > Charadriiformes > Scolopacidae > Gallinago > Gallinago undulata. The sequence goes on along the minus strand of JAOTQQ010000032.1, from coordinate 70,817,708 downwards.
TTGGCGATCCTGTGTCCTGGCGGTAGTGTTAGCACAATGAGCTTTAATTTAACTGAAACAGGGAGAAAAGGGGAAGTAATTTGTGCAGCCTCTACCTTCTGGATGAATGAACAGATCTGTGGAATGGTGATAGATGGGTATGAGAAAGGAGAAGAGTGGACATGAAGTACTAAGTGACAGCAGCTGTCAGGTTGAACAGTTAATTGAGTAAACAGCACATCTGAAGATTTTTTAATTCTCACTCAATGTTCTTGAAAGATTTTTGAAAACTGACAGAAGGAACCCAGACAACAAAATGAAGGACCTAAAGCGGTGGTGTAGACCCTGGAGACAGGTGTCCTGATAGGAACCCAGCAGAATGGCCATAGTCAGAGATACACGGGTACTGGAGAACGCCAACTATCCCTTACACTGAGAAAGAACTAAACCAGAAGCACAAGAGAGGCTTCAAAAAAGTAAGTTGTCAATGTGTAATGTGACGATGGCGTAATTTTGTCTTCAGAGCACTTAGAAAGAGTCTCATTTTTTTTTGTCATTTATTTTCTACTTTTAAAAAAGTCCTACAAATAAAGACAGTAAAGCACCTAAAAGCTGTCTGCTCCAGAAATAAAAGTGGAGCAAAAGGGGCTGTGGATGTTTAGAAAGTAACTGTTCATCTGATTTTTTTACTGTAGACCGTAATATATACAGATACCTGCAAGTAAATACAGAATTCTTGCCCTATAGGTATTTGTTTTCAACCAAAAAAAAAAAATTGCTTGGGCCCTATAGAAACTGCCTGATTTCATAGAATCATAGAAGAGTTTGGTTTGGAAGGGACCTTTAAAGGTCATTAGTTCCATCCTGTGCAATGAGTGGGGACATCTTCCAACTAAACCAGGTTGCTCAGAGCCCCATCCAAGCTGGCCTTGAATGTTCCCAGGGATGGGGCATCTACCATTGCCTCCTATTTTTGAGAGTCACTCCCATGAAAATCTCGAGGTTTCTCCCGTTATGCTGTAAATTTCCTAATTTCCCAAATTCCCTGATTTGGGAATCAAAACTGATTAGTTCTGCTGCTTTGTTCCTGCAGTAAACCCCACACCTCTCCAAGGACTTCCCATCTTCTCCTTGCCACCCCCGCTTGGTTTTATAAGGGAGTTAATTGCACTGCCAATTAAACCGTGATATTAAAGACTGTGCTTTTTCTGTGTGACACAACTTGGGCACTGCATAAACCACAAGGGAAAAAAAAAAAACACCAAAAAACCACCCTACAAGCATCCTAAAAGGTTTTTAATTCGTGGTGATTCTGCCCCTTCTGGTGACACCCCACCTGGAGGTGAGGCCCTACCTGGAGCCCTTGGGGGCCACCGACAGAAGAAAGACGTGGACCTCTTGGGGCAGGGCCAGAGGAAGGCCGTGAAGATGCTCTGAGGACAGGCTGAGGGAGTCGGGGTTGTTCAGGCTGGAGAAGGAGAGGCTCCGGGGAGACCTCACGCCGCCTGAGGCGGCGGCGGTAGGGCCGGGGCGGGCCGGTGTCATGTGGGGCCGGCCAGACCGGGAAGCGTCTCGTCGAGCCGGGAAGGAGGATGGCGGGCCGGGGCCGGGCGTTGTTTGGGCCCGCAGCCCTCCTGCTCGTGGCGCAGCTCGTCTGGGCGCCGGACCCGGTAAAACATGGCGGCCTGAGGGGAAGGGGAGGGTGTGAGGGGAAGGGGATGGCGCTTGGGGCGGGGGGGAAGAAATTACCCCCAGGGAGAACCCGAAGGGCTGCGGCAGGGGGGGTTGTGAGGGAAAATTGCCTTCCCCAGGAAGGGAAATGTGGATTTTAAGCTTCTCGCCGCCCTCACTGAGTTGGTGACTTTTAACCTGGCAAGCGGGGCGGCCGCGGCGAAGGAGTTCGTGGGGGGGTGTTTCACAAGCCCTTGCTCGTCCCTTGCCTTCAGTTTCCCTCACATCTAGAACGTATATATTGTCGCGTTACAGCAAAGCAGTGATTTTTCAGAAGGAACGTTAAGAAGGGCTTGCTGAAGGTGCTTTTGAACCTTGCTGTATTTGCTGTAGCAAAGGGGAGGGGGTTGGAGCAGGTGGGCTGGGGGGCTCGGGTTTTGTTTGGGGTGGGTTTTTTTTTCTAATTTTTGACCGTAGTAAGTCAAGTATTTAACTTTTGGTGGAATTATGAAGTCGAGGGGTCGGTGTGGGTGTGTTTGTTAGTTAATTAATTACTTAGTTAATTGGTTGGAAAGAGGCTGGCTTCCATCTCCTGAGCACCCCAACAGCTGTTCTCGTGCCCTGATGTATTTGTTCTTCCATCTCCCCGGCTTCTCAATCTCCTCATCCTCTGTGACAAGGACAGGCTTTTAAGCATGCTCAGATTTCAAAATATTCTTTTGCAATATATCCTTAACTATTTTAGGAGTGCACTATTTACTGTATGCTTTTGTGCTTGCTCTAAGACTTGTCCTAGCAAATTATATTGATTTCAAGAGAATAAGTATGGGGTTTGGGGAGAAGGGGGAAATGCAGGAAGGGCTTTGGAGGACTGTGGACATCTGGATATATGGATGACCCACATTCCCTTAGTGTCAGAATTAGGCCCCCTCCTCATCTGTGCACCCAGTTCTATCCTACCCCCAGGAGCACCTTCCCAATACTATAAGCCAGCTCCAGCTTGAAACTTCTTCATAATTTTATCCAAAAAGCTTTCTGGGCTGTGAAGTGGGAGTGAAAGTGGCAGCTATCAGCAGAGTCTGTCATTAGACCGTGATTTGAGCATTTAATTGCACTTGATACATCTTCAGGCTTGCACAATATCCACGGGGTGTCCAGGGTGCAGGTTGGGCTGCTCTGCAGCCAGGTATCAGACTTGGGAATTTAATTTTTGGTTCAGATGCTGGGATGCATAATTTACTGAAGAATGAGCGGTGCTTGTTGTCTTCCTACGCGCAGCTGGTTGGGCTCTTTTCATTACTAAAGAACGTGGAAGCCAAATGCCATGAATTGCATCTCCGTGGTGCAGACTGTCAGTCCCTTTAGCTTTCGGTCAGGCTCCCCTCAACGTACTGAATGTTTTGTCCAAACTGCAGTTTATGAATTGGCTCAGTCCCCATTGCTTCAGCGCTGCACGAGTACTCTTGAGCTCCCGCGTTCAGAAAGGTGAGGAGCACTGAGGACGGCTGCAGCGTGACAGAGGGCTGCGTCGGCATCAGCCCAGAAGGGAAGAGGAACAGAGAGAAAAATGTATTAGATGACCAAAAGGTGCTGAGCATAACAGACTATTTTGCCTCAAAGAGATTGAATGCCATGTCCTTAACTTGGGGAATCATATTTCATAGCTCAAAGAGGTAATTTTATATTTATTTTTAAATATGAAGATGAGAAACACTGAATATTACGGAAGGATGCCAGGGAGGGTCCTCATGCAAAATATTGTTGAGGGTAGTAAAGAAAGTGTTAGTACTGGCGTTCTTTAGACAGGACAAGCTACATTCAATCTATTTCATATTAATGAGGTCAGGCTAGGTTTTAAAATAGTTACTTGGCAATCATTAAATCCTGCATTAATTTTCTTTACTGCACTGAATAATGACTGTTATTGCTTGATTATTTTATTTTCTGGTAGAAATTCCTCTTGGCAGTTTGTTATCTATTTGGTTCCTGTTCTCTGCTCTACTTTTTTTTTTTCATACAGTGAGTCATAGTAATATAATATAATTTTAATATAATTAATATAAATATTCTGTTCTACATCCATTTTTTCTTATTATTTCCATTTTTCCCCATGACATATTTTCTTTCTTCCGCTGTGTTCTTTTTCTTTTAGTGTTTTGATCCTAATGTTGCCACACATCCCTATGTACATGCAGATTCAAAAGTCAGCAGTACATCAGACAATCAAAATACGCAACCTACTAGTAACAGGTGATTAAAAAGACCAAAAAAATAAAGAGCATTTAGTCACCATTCAAGAATAGCTGTATTCCTCCAAGGAGGTTCAATGCATGTTTGAAAAGCAAATTTATAGTGACAACCTCCTGTTTGGAGCCAGCTTCTGATGGCTCTTTCTGGGAGATCTTCTCTAGCTTGTCACATTGGAAACTCGAGGTGATGGTCTCGTGCTGGAGGGCTGCACCCTCTTCTCTTCAGACAGCATTTGTTGTTCCTCTTCCAGTGTCAAGCCTCTGCAGAAGGGAGGATCTCACTCACCACAGCATTTATTTCATAGCTGCTCATTTCATTCTGGTCATAAGAAAGGGCCTGGTGGTTTTTCTGTGGCTGTAAGGAAATTGTTTAGCTGTCTTTTTTTCTTTTTGCCTTGTCAGAAAAGTTTGCATTCAGTCTTTAGATGATAGCAAAAGGTTAACAATTTTTTTTGTTACTCCTTAGAACTTTGTGTGTGTGTGTGTGCTAAAAAAGAAAAAAAAAACCAACAACAAAACCCAAACAATCAACAAAAAATCCGTACAAAAAAAACCCTAGTTTTCTGTTTGTCTTGATATCTTTTTAAATTACTGCTTATGTACCATATGGAATCGTAAACCTAAGTAAAATGTTAATGATCTTAGTTTTCTTCAGGTATCTCAATCAATACTAACAGTTTTGGAAGTTGTATGGATTGTTTTGGGGTTTATTGGTTTCTTTAGCTTGCTTTATACATAGACAGGTGAGAAGCCTAAGATTTAAGGAGAAAACATTTTCTCTGTTCTCTGCATCTGTCTCTTCACTCTTCCTTTAACTGTCACTTTCCACACCTCTTTTGTGGCTTAGGTTGAAAAGGGTTGGGGAGATAAAAATAACTTCAAATGCAAGATTAGAGCATCAGGAGTGACATAACATTTAGCACCTGGAACATCACTTAAAACCCTCTGAGATCAGTTTGTGTGGTGGCCACTGTTCCCTCCCTGTGCACATGGGCTATACTGACAGAGCAACTGAACTTTTACCCATTTGGGGTAATTTTTTGTTATAGGCTTTATCTGTCAAGAAACCTATTTTGACAGAAAATATTTCCTGAAGGTCCAAATCTGTGCGTCCATTGCAGTAGGATGTATGTGCAATGTCACTTTTTCTGATTGATTTTGGTATTGCAGGATGGAAAATTTCACAAGGCAGTTGCATTAATACTGTTAAGGATTTGCGTGGCTTTGCACAAAGCCTCTGACTTTTGTTGCCTAATTAGTCATCTGATATCCTCCCCTTCCCTCCTTGTTTTGAAACTTCCTCATTTTGAAAATGAAACGGCCTCTTGTGTTTGAGCTATTGTTCCAGCTGCGCGAAGGCTATAACGGCACCGCAGGAAAGCCTAGGAAGCACCAGAGCTGCTGGTTCTATACCCATGTAGGAAAACCAAAAATCCACCTCCTGCTTTCTCCCAGCTGCTGGGAACAATACGAAAAGAAAACACGTGATAAGACACAGAAGCCAATCCCACTTTAAAAGTGCTGTCTCCAGTTGTAACAAATTATGCTGCTGTTTAAAGCCAGTGGCATTCTGTAAGACATTGTGTTTTCTAGATTAATGCGTTAAAAACAGCTAATGTGATGAGCCCCAGGAGAACGTGGGCATTTGTGAGCTCGTTTGTCCCAGATACATAGATGATAGAGATCTTGTCTCAGTCTTTACTGAAGCCAGAAGGCATTATAACTATACACTAGTAAAATAATCTAATTCCTACATGGAATCTAATTTCTACTTGGACATCAAGGGCTGTGGGGAGGGGGGGTAGAAGGATCCCTATATATTTTTGTTTCTGTTCTGTCTCCCAAACGCTGGTGCTTCGGGAGCCTTTGTGTGGCCTCTTGGAATAGCACGTGTGCCTTTCCTTTTTCCTAGAGGGACATGCTGTGCTCTTAGGAGCTTACTGATCTGCTCAGATAGCTCAGAGTCTGGTCTGCTCTCAACTGGCTTGAAGCACCAGTGCAGCGAGTAGGCATTTGCTTGTATTTCAGCGGGTAGAACATGCAGTTATAATTGTGGCATGTCTATGCCTATGTTTATGTTTGTATATGCATGCTTTATGTAATCCATGGGGAAACACCCTTGCGTTCACGTTGAGTGTGCCTAAATATAGTTCTCAAGCTTTCACTTGCAACTAGCCCTGCTTACAGGAATGAAGGTGACTAGTTTTGTGTTGTATTCCTGAAACGCTCCCTGGGAATCTTCGGCAGCGGGTCAGCGCCGCTTTTCCACACTGAACAGAAAGGAGCCGTTACGGCTCGTTCCTCCGGCTGAGCAATTTGCCCAAAGTTCAGTCTGCTTTCTCTGTCCCAGCTGCAAAGTGAGCCTTAACACTAAGCATAATTGTGAAAGACGCTATAAAAAGAGATTATGAGTTGAACCGATGGAACAAACTGGTCCAGACTGGGATTTAAGGCTCCTGAACTCATCTAAAGGATATGCTTTTGAAGTGCTCTACATCGAATAGCACCGAGGAAAACCAGGTTTCTGTATTTATCACAAATTTGTGTTTGCCTCGGACTACGTTAAGCAAGTTCTCTGAAGGTCTGTTTGTCCCCTGCCTCTTGTATTCTCCTCTGCACCCTTTCCAAAGTCCCCAGACTTTCTCTTCCTTTATTATCAAGTTGTCCTGGATTGAATTAGCTGACTAGTCCTAAAGGTTTAATTAAAAACTAAGTCTACTAGAATAATGAAGTGTTTTAAAAAAGGAGCTAAGTAGTAATGTTTCACTGTCTTTACAGTACGGAGAAGAGTGCAGGAGTAAAACATACCCTCCTTCAGGACCAACGTAAGTAATCTGATTCAACTTGTCTAGCAAATTACAGAAAAGTCATGATTTGCAAGTCTGAACAGGTTTGGGTTTCTTCTGTAACTTGTTCCTGTTGCAAATCAAGAAAATGCTGGTTACAAGTGGATAGCAGCATTGTGTCAGATGTTTTTTCAAAGCCTTCTTTAAATTTGAACTCTGGTACTTATCTTTCAGGTTCAAAGGGAATGTACCCACGTATATCATAAATCTCGATTTACCTGCCAGCAAAAGATGGGATGACTTGATGCACGACAAAAAGACGGAGGTATGAAATGCAGAGCTTGCTTTGAAGCTTAGCAGGTAGAAAACTACCGCGTGGCTTTTTGGTTTGAAAAAAAAAAAAAAGGTTTGGAAAGGAAAACCTGTGCTAAAATTCTCTGAAAGGGATGATATTTCTAGTTGGCTGTTGTGAAATTGTTCTAGCCTGTAATAATTGCCTGAGTAAAACTTTTTTCTGTTCTACCCTTGAGCCGGCAGCATCACGTATAGGGGCACTGCTGTTTGGGTTAAAACACGGTGTGGCATAAAGCAGGCTTTCGTTTCTCAAAGCTCTTTAATCACGAAGTAATACGGAATGAAGGGGGAGGAGTGCACCAAAGGGACAGCCTCCGTAAACCGAGGTGAAACTGAGGCAGTGTCTCTTCTCCTCTGCACATCCCTGCTGCTCTCAAAACGCTGCAGGAGATGGTGAAATGGGGAGCAGGAAATGCCCTTCCTGTCCTTTTCAGGGATGCTGGGTTTACACAGGAGACATCATTTTAAAAACACACCTATTTCAAACAAATTAGAACAGCTGTTCTTCTGAAGGTTGCCGAAAATTCAAGTCAGTAATGCTTAATTTCTCAAAAAGGGCGAGGGATTTTTGCTGCATCCCTGCCGACTCTGACCTTTCAACTCTGAAAGCCAGACAAATTCTACTTACACCGTACTATTTATTTTGAAAGTCTCGTTTAAGCCAGTGGGTGTTCAAGGCTTTGGGTTGCACCTTAAATTCTGAAAGGTTTTATCTCTGATGTACTTTGGAGTTAGATCACATGGAGTGGACCTCTTATTTGTGGCCATTCACATGTGGGAAATGGAAAACATGTACATAAGAGATGTGTTGAATCTTTCTGGCTTCAAGAACATCAGTGCTTAAGCAAAGAGCTTTTAATTAACATTTTTAAAGATAGAAGAGTGCAGAGTATTCAAATTTGATCAAAGGAGCAGAAGACAAGGACAGCTTTTTCCTGTAATTTATCTTCTCTGGTAAAGGGACAGGTCAGAGCTAAACTAGAAAGTTATTTGAATAAAGCTTGAGGAGTGACTCTTTAATGGGGAGTTGGGGGTGATTTTCTCACCAAAACCAACACATTTAGCACTTTAAATACATTTTCTTTCAACGAAATAAATGGTTCTTTGAAAAGTATGTGGAGGAGTTCTGTTAGCATTCTAGCAATTCTTATGCTCAAATCTTGAATTCAATAAAAGGCCTTGTTCTTTTTAGCTGAAGGCTGTGGTCCAGAACATTAAAGATATAGCAAATACCTTCTTCCCCAGCGGCAAAGTTGTTGACATAGTGGATAACAAAATAGTAAGTATTTTCAGCTTAATTATTTTATTACTGTTTGCTCTGACTACCAGAATTAGAATGGTACTAAATTTGGCAATTAAGAGTTTGACAAGTGGTAATTCTTCCACTTCCAGAGTAAAAATACTGTCCCGCACTGACGTCAAGCTCAGTTCCAGTTGAGCTCTTACAGTGTGAGGGTCCTACTTCACTCTGTTCCGTCTATTGCTGCTGACGATAATCAAGGTTACTGGGCTAATCTCCATTGCTCACATGTCAATATTTTAATAAGCAATACTTTTTACTTTCCCTAAGTATGTACTTGTCTTCCAAGCACTCTACAAACATCCTCAAGTTGTACGGGCTGCAGAGGAATTAAATACTCTATGTAATAGTTGTGAGAAGGATGTACCTATTGGGGAGAGGTTTGTTTGAAGAAACAAAATAGCCTTAATTTACACAAACAACGTATAAAACTTTTCCTTTCAGGCTCATCTGACCGCCACGCTGCCGTATCCTTTCAATGAAGAACTCCAAGGGATTGCAAATTCATCTGGGATTCCTTTGGGTAACAGTTTCTAACACTTTATTTAACAAATCCAGACTCGTTTAAAATTAGTATGTGTGGCAATCTGCAGTATAGGTGTCATCTGTGGCTTAAATAAATTAAGTAGCTAAAGCAATAAATTGCATCTCACACCAAATGAAAACAGTATTTTAGAGGAGAATGGCAATAAATCACACAAGCCTTTCATCAGGCTGAGTCTTCTCTGTAGGGCTGCAGCTTCTCGCTCCTGCGTTTTGGGAACTGGAGCGAGTCTCAGCTCCCGTGCACCAGAATTTGGGGGAATCCTTGATTTTCATTGGTTCCCGTTGAGCTGTGTGTCTGCTGTTGACATTCTAAGAAGACAAGGCTCAGCTTCATCCTGGGCTTTCTTTCCCATGTGATCCTTGCCACATCTTCCTGCACCTCTTGCAGAAGAGTGCGGTTCCAGGTGAGAAGCAGACACTGAATTCCTCCAAAATTGAGAGAGAGAAGGTCCATAGACCTGCTCCCTTGAACAGGAGCAGCACACCTGGTGCTAGTCAGCAGCTCTTACATGGGAATGGTGGCACATATAGCTGCTTTCTTCTTTAAAGTGAATTTTATCGGTTATTTTGACGTTTCCAGAGGAGGAATTAGCAATGACTGTCAGCTTTCAGTATGGAAAGGCAGAAGGCCAAGGGGTTCTGATCCTTCTCTTTGCCTTTCAGGAAGCTCTCAATTTTGCTAAAGATAAATTATAATATTAGAAATTATTACAATAATATATAATGGCATATAATATAGTAATTATAATATTATAAATTATATAGATTATAAATATCAAAGATAAATTATATTTAAACAGAGACTCTTAAGAGGAATATTGCAGAATGCTGAACTTTGCAGTATGCTTTTTTCTAACCATTTTTTCTTCTGTTCGTGGCGAAAGTTTCAAACTGTTGAACTTTGTTTCTTTTTGTTCTAGGCGAAATCGTTATTTTTAACATCTTTTATGAAATTTTTACTGTCTGTACATCAATAGTGGCGGAAGATAAAACAGGTACTGCAACCCAGAATTGTGTTAACAGTTTCCTCTTGTGTAGGAGAGGGTCCACCTCGGTTATACAAACATAGTCCTCTTCTGCAGGCAAGAAGGTCTAGTAGAAGAGAAGGGAATAAGAGATCACAGGTGTCTTAGGTTAAAAAAAATAAAGGAAAGAAGTACTTTCAAAGATGGTTTGGTTTTGATTTTGTTGGCCTTTTCTTTGTGGCTAGTTTGTGGTTGATGTTTTGGTTTTTTTTTTATCATTAAATAAGTGGCATTTGTTTTTCTAGGGGAAAGAAACCCCAGCCAGACACTTGATACTTACTTAGTGCCATGAAGGGTTCTAGTGCAATCTGGTTTGTATCTTAATTTCTAGCCACCACATATGTGTGGGGCTAGAGAAAATGGAGAGGCTGTTTTAAGAAAAGAGACTTTTTCATTTTCTTAGTTCTGCAGCCCTTGTCTGTGCCTCTTCCAGTTTAGGAAATTCCTGAGGGATTCTCAGAGGGGTTACAGCATCTTGCTTTTAGAGGAAGCTCAAGGTGTTACCGTTGCATTAAGCTAACATGGAAAGGATCTGAGGCTGAGGTGGACAGCAGGTTACAAGATTAACTGATTTCAGTTAGAGCAAACCACTTCTGTTTCAAAAAAACCCCACCATTTTTTGGTGCTTATGAAAAGGGCAAATAGATAATGGTATTTTCCCTGCTTAGTTTCCAAGGTATTTTTCTTGCTTATTCATTTGCTGATTTACTAAGCTGAAATTTATGTTTCTTTCTTAGGAAAATTGCATTTATTTATTTCTTTATTGTTATGTAGGGAAACTGTACCATGCCAGAAACTTGGATTTTGGTCTCTTTCTTGGGTAAGTACTTAAACTTGTGCCTTTTAGTTTGGGTTTGTTTGGTTTTTTGTTAAACCTGAAGAAAAGGCTAGCTGAACTTGATATTTCTGCATGCCTTCTTGGAGTCTAAATGATGAATTGGATGTTAAGACAAGTAATCCTGCATTGCACGTTGGGGGAAAAAAAGTCCTTTTGTTCATTTTAGCTTGTTCTGCTGATCTTATGTCACACTGCTCCCAGCTTGTTGGGAGTGACTTTGTAGAACAGTTGTGTTCAGTGTTTTCCCAGCTCCAGTTAAAACGGTCTCAAGCCAAAGAACAGTGTTGTATATCTTGTTTTTTATGTGATGGGACAGCAACATCAATTTCAGTGTATGCAATGAAATGTGGATTGAATTTGGACTTGGTTTTGTGGTTGTTTTGGGTTTTTTTTCCAAAATATCCCCCTAGTTACCGTACTGGGCTCTACTGGCACTTCCCATTATTCATCATTTCTACTCGGAAGCCGGTGGTTTGTATTCCGCTGATTTAACATGATCAGCCATTCGGATACAAACTCTCTATTTGTTTCCCAGCACTGGATTCTCTTTTAGTTCTTATTTCTTACCTCATGATCAGGTAGTTCGGTATTTGCCTTTAATATCCCAGTATATTTTGTAATATTACTCTCTGAGATGGGAATTAAACATCCATCTTCATTAAAAGGCTTATCTGCCTATGAAAAACTCAAAAGTTGTCAGCCGTGACTCCACCAGTCCTTTGGTTTGGCTTGTGTTGAACTTCTCCCACTGGTCAGAAATATGGGGAACATGCTCCCTGAAAATTAAGGCAACTTTCAAAGCTGTTCCCAGAACCTGGATTGTTTCTGGAGATTTTAATGGTCTGCTAAGTGTTCTTTAGCACCATCTTGCCTTCAAACTGTTCTGGCTTATTTTACAAACCAGAATTGGGACTTTTCCTTTGCGTAGAGCAAATCCAGGAGTACGTGGTTGGTTTACTTGCTTTGAGGAGTAAGAATTTGAGGGAAGTGGCTCATTCTGCTGCAGAACAAGCTACATGTGCTTTCAGGGTACACTGGGTTTGATGGCACGGGCAGTATCTGTAGCGGCCTCCCTTTGCCAGCAGGAACAGAACGAAGTTAACGTGAGTTCTTGGTTCTTTTCACTGATGGCCCATGCAGTTAGACTTCCCAGCTGTCCCCTGGTGCTGCTCAGGTGACTGCTGAGTAACTACACAAGTGAGATCAGGACAGGGGCACCGCGCACAGGAAATGTGCCTGCTGCGGAGGGAAGGTTTAAAAGCTGCTGAGGGAGGGAGGTTTCTAATGCTGTACCCTCCCTTCTGCAGGTGGGATGTTAAAAATAATTCCTGGACTTTAACTCGGGAACTGAAGCCTTTAGTGGTAAACTTGGACTTCCAGAGAAACAACAAAACGGTATTCAGGTCTACAAATTTTGCAGGGTACATCGGCATGGTGTCTGGAGTCAAACCGGTAAGTACGGGGAGCAGGGGGCTTTGTCAATTTGTTAATAATGCTTCAGCCTTTCCTTTCAGATGTAAATTTTCCTGCTTTCATCCTCTGTTTTGTAAGAAATGAGCTCTTAGTTGTTCTGATACCCAATATAGCTACTTGAAAAAAGATAAAAGACAACAATGCTGCACTCTTCTTTGTAGAAGGAGATTGCTCAAATGAAATATTTATGTTTGGACAATTCTTACAAAAAAAAAAAAAAGTGTTGAATTCTGAATACAAACAGGAATGAATACAGTGATTGGAGTTTCTTGCCAGCAAATAGATGCTACTGTGATGCCAGAGGGCATACTTGCGTTGTTTCAATTCTTTCTCCAGTCCTTCTTGGAAAAAGTCCTACGTTGCAAGATTATTATTTTTTTAATAGGCATCTGAAATGTAGGTTTTATTTACATCTTCAAAACCAGCAGTACAGAACTATACTAGGATCCCCAGCTTACCAAAACTCCTCCTTTTCTATGTGTTCTTGGCTTTATCCTCAATTATAAGTGGCCCCTTTCATAGTAGGGCATTTCTGGCATAAATTCCTGCATCGTATCCCATTATTTTTGTCTCTGGACAAATAAATTGGGAAGAGTCCATTCTGAAAACGATCCAGCGTGGCTGAATTCCACTTTCCTCTGAAAGAAACACTAGTTGGAGAAGGCTGGGATTTGAGTTTGTGTTGCAAGTAGTGCAGGCTGGATGTCCATGCGAACAGCACTACCAAGTATCAGGGTGTACATAGCACTTGGGACTGAAAAATCTGCCTTCCAGCTAGAATAATGTACAGAGGCCTGAGAAGAAGGTTATGTACAGAAGGAAAACTGGTAATTCAGTGACGCAATGAGGACCGAGAGAAAAACGGCCACGGGCTTGACTTTGCTTAGCGTAAAAGCATGGTTTGCTGGGTTGCTGTGCCAGGTCAGAAAACCAGGAATTATCATTTCTACATACTTGAGCAGTGATAAATTAGCTTATTCTCCGCAAGGGTTTGATCTTGCAGCCCATTACTCAAAGGTGAAGAGTCTAATGAACAAGCAGCTCGATTGGTGTGTAAATAAATTGCAATGCTGCCTCTTGTTTGGTATTAATTGGGCTGGCAATGGGTTGACTGGTTTAATGTTTTTCAGGACTTGTTCACTCTGACAATGAATGAGCGTTTCAGTCTTGATGGTGGTTACGTTGGTGAGTAATGCTCATTTCTTCCATTATTTCTGTCCCAAGTTTTCCAGACCTTGGGGATACCATTTAACTTAAAAAACAGCCACAAAAATGATGGAAAGAGTTAGATAAAACACAGTTCATTATAAAAGCTTTGCAAGTTTAGAACAGCGTGAGTGAACCTTCTGAAAACAAATGATTGTAACGAGTGCTATTTTGCAGGAATCTTCGAATGGTTTCTCGGTAGAAGAGATGGGATGTGGATGGGCTTTCTTACAAGGACAGTGTTGGAGAATGCAACAAGGTATTCTCCCTCCTTCCAAATATTCTGCTGCTTTGCTTCCCACTGGCACAAATACTGTAAATGTATGCTTAGTATCCAATGACACAGGTATCTTCTTAGAAGCTTTAATGTTAAATAATTGTGGGTTTGCTGGTTCTCTGGGGGGGGGGAAGGAATCGCACATGATCCCTTAAAGCTCCTCAAATTGTTTTCTCAGATTTATTTTTTTTTCTAATGCACCTATTGGTATCTGAATATGTAACAGCGTTCTGCGTCAGAACACATCCAACAGGCACTGGTGTATTATAGGAAGTAAACACAAACAAAGCTCTCATGCAGTACATGAATTAGGTGGAATATGACACAGCATCTCATTATTTTATTCCTGTTTTAAATGTAGAGAAAGTGCAAAGAGCACCTCTCAACTTAAAATACAAAGTGATTGGAGGAGCTTTGCTTAAATGTGTTCCTTGATTGTGATACAATCATCTCCTCATACACACATGGAAGGGGAAGAAAAGTGTAACTTTCCAAACTTTTCCTGTGTCTGTCAAACTCATTCTTCAGTACTTGAACCCTTTACAGCCTTTAACAGTCCAATGCTGCTCTGTTACCTGCAGTTACCAGGACGCAAAAGACAGACTGGCAAAAACAAGGCTGCTGGCTCCAGCTTACTTCATACTGGGTGGAAAAAATTCTGGAGAAGGGTGTGTGATAACTCGTTCCAGGACGGCCACTCTGGATATCTGGGAGTGAGTATGCGTGACCTGGCACCTGATTCAGCCTTCCAGAAGAAGACAGGTTCAACCCATAATTGTGTCCTATGTTCTTGTGACTTAGAATCATGGAATCATTTAGGTTGGAGGGGACCTTTCAGATCATTGAGTCCAACCATCAATCTAGCACTGCCAAGCCCACCACTAAGCCAGGTCCCTTAGCACCTCCTCTACCTTCCTTTTAAATACCTCCAGGGATGGTGATTCCACCACTTCCCTGGGCAGCCTGTCCCAATGTTTGATAATGCTTTTGGTGAAGAAATTTTTCTTAATATCCCCTATAAACCTCCCCTGGCGCAACTTGAGGCTGTTTCCTCTTGTCCTGTCACCTGTTACGTGGGAGAAGAGACCGACCCACACCTTGCTCCAGCCTCCTTTCAGCTTGTTGTGCAAGAACTCACTCCTTCAGTGTAACTGAAAAATACCACTGCAAGCCTAAAAAAAAAATCCAGCATATAGTATATACTGTATATGTACTTAGTGTGTAATTAGACAAGCAAAACACAAACATATACCTCTTTTCCAGCCTTGATATCCAGAAAGGCACATGGTATGTGCTGGAAACAAACTACGATCGCTGGAAACCTCCCCTGATCTTGGATAATCGTAGAA
Source organism: Gallinago undulata (assembly GCA_026546715.1). Classification (NCBI taxonomy): domain Eukaryota; kingdom Metazoa; phylum Chordata; class Aves; order Charadriiformes; family Scolopacidae; genus Gallinago; species Gallinago undulata. The sequence goes on along the minus strand of JAOTQQ010000032.1, from coordinate 70,802,655 downwards.
CACCTGCAATGAAATGCCTCAACCAGACCATGCAAGAGGTAACACCATCCCAGTGCCTCCTCTTGCTGCTTTGAAACTCCCAAGTTGCAGAACGGATGTGATGCAGCCGGGAGCATTCCGGGCACTGGCAAGAACATCTGAAATGACAGAAGCAGCTAACGGTTTTGTGACAGTTTGTCTGTGCTTCTGGGTAATAATCTACCAGGTGGCTCTTTACGCTAATTTATTTTTAATTTTAGGTTTTCTCTTCATCTGAGTGTGTTTCCTGCAAGCATTTTCTGCAGCTGCACATGCAGGGGGATAAACATGGAGATACTTTGAGAGAGGTTTTCATTGTCTCTTTTGCTGTTCTGTGACCAGTGAAATTCAAACGCACACTCTCAGGCAGCAAACACTCGTGTCTCTCATGCTGCACTGAGATATGGTTCTGCTCAAATTTTTGCAGCCCATGTTCTTCTGATCTCAAGGGCCACTCTTAAAGCTTTATCTTATTACCTAATTTAGCAGTAAAAAACTTACACTTTTCAGCATTTACACTAAGAGGTAAATGGCCATTAACATAAATGTATTATTTTCTTCCAGAACATCTCCTTACCGACAATTTATGATGTTCTCTCCACAAAGCCTGTCCTCAATAAGGTAAATGCTTCTATTCTTGCAGGAAGTTCAGAGCGGGGAGGTGGGGGCAGATCACTAACTACTCTGCAGCTGAGGAGGAGGGAACAAGGGTACATTCAGGGCTTTTTATGTGAAATGTAATTGCTGGAATAGCTGTTTTCCAAAGGCTCTACAGCTTTAAAGCCCCACGTAGCCTGAGCCCTTTCCTCATGGTTTGAGGCAGCGTTTAGAGCCTTCTAACCCTGTGATATTAATTAAATCACATAATTAAAACATTTAACCTGTGATATGTGCCCTTCTAAGCAGCATGAAACAATTTACTGTATCTCATGGTTTATACATACTAGTCACATTCTTGAAATACAAGATATTTTAGTCTCACCTTAAGGGTTTGGTGTTAAATTAAAAAAAAAAAAATGACTAAAAGGGTGAGAAGAGTTTTTGAATGAGAAATGTAGTTACTGTATTCGGTATTCTTGGCTGTGGACACAATCTATTCATACTTGCACATTGTTGAGTTAATAAGATAAATGCTCATTTGTAGATGAACTGTTCAGCTAGTACCAGAGACTGTTTTTTACTAATTACTGTAATGAGGCTTTCTCTTTTTTTTTTTTTTCCCCCCCTCCCTTCTTCCCCCCACCCACCCGTTAGCTGACTGTGTGCACAACGCTGATGGAGGTGTACAACGGTCACACAGAGACTTACCTGCGGGAATGCCCAGATCCCTGTAGTCCTTGGTAGGCCTGTACCTTCCCTGTGTTGGAAGCTGCTTGTCCAAATCGGAGGTCGTCCAAGAGAAAAATACTTCTGGAAAAAGATCCCTCAGCCTAACTCCTTTCTTCAGAAATTTAATGGCTACATAGAAATGTCAATGAGCTTCTAACAGTGGAGGACCCTCTCTCCCATTGGACTTTCTCGCTTTCCGAGCAGCAGTTCTGCTGACAAGAAATGTATACTAATGTATATCTGGTTTGATTGCAGCTGTTTCTACCAAATGAGTTCAGCAGTTAGCTCTACATCTCTTCAGTCCTGACAGTATTTTTGGTTTGTGGGTTTGTTATTTTGGGGTTTGTGTTTTGTTTTGTTTTGTTTTTTAGATGAAAACACTTCTAAAGCACACGTGAGTTAAAATGGCACCTACCAGGCATGGAATAGAATCAGGCAATTAGAAGGCCAGGTGGGACAGGACAGTTCTGTTCTTCTTTACTAAGCACTTAAGCTGAATTGTTAGTGTTCTGGTGCAATATGAGGATATGTCTAAGATGTCCTGTTGTAAAATAACCTACCAAATTTTATATTTAGTCAAAGAAGCAAGGTCATAGGGAACTACCAAAAACAAGATCTGAGCCAAAAGATGTCTTTTCCCTGATTTATAGATCTTTTGCTGAAGCTCTTTCTTGGCCTGTTAATGAATATTTTTTTTTAATACAGATTTTTCTGTTGTCTTAAAAAAATAAATACTAATATAATAAATATTGTTAAGATCTAGTTTCTTTGACCAAAGTACAGATGCACTGATTTCATGCCTCTGTGGACATCACCATGCACATTATGGCAGAAACAGCATTCACTTCCGAATAGACTGATTTTAACTGACTGAAAACCTGATTTCTTTCTTAAACTGCTGGTTGAAGCTATCACTGTAAGGGGAAACAGTCAGGTACTAACAGTAGTGTTGGAGAGTGTTTTGGTTGGTTGGTTTTTGGAAAGTCAGGGTGGGAAGCCAGCTCAGACTACACCATTGGCCAGAATTCCAATTAAGAAAGTAAAGGTCCTTTAGGGAATTAGAGAGAAGCCCAGGCACCCTGATGTCCTAGGGAGCAGCAGTTTTATCTGTGTCACTGGCTGTTTCCAGGGCCATCTCTCATGGTTTATAACACACAAAGGGAAGACACTGGAGGGTGAGGTTGGGGGCTTGTAATCTTTTCTTAACCACCCCAGGAAGGAGGTGCCATTTGTATTCCCATCCCACTGTGGGTGTACGGTTGCCGCTGGTGTAAGGGAACTGTTTGCTCTCTGTGGGGTCTGCAGAAGAAGTTTACAGAAGGGGAAACAAGTTATTGCATATAAATCTTGAGATGCAAAGTCAACTTTCGTCCAAGTATGACTGGCTGAGTTTTATTTAGTGCTGCTTCCCTTTCTAAAAGGAATACTAAAAGAAAACCTTTCATCATCCCTTGTTTCAGTAACTAGGTCACCAGCTTACAGCAAACTCTTTCCTTTTGGGAGGCTCTCCCTCCATCAATACTGGAAGAAGCAGGGACAAAACGTCCCTTTTTGCCAAGTTTAGCAGCTGATTGATAGAGAAACCTGGCTTCTGGTTGAGGAAAATTATATTCTCAGCCTTAGAACAATGCCTGTAGCAGCACAGCAAGAAGGAATTCAGAGGGGGTGAAGCACTGATGCAATGAGAGCACAGAAATCAGCATCCCACTATTTAAACTGACATTAGTTTAAAAAAAATGTACAACTAGACTAGCCCTTTAAATAAAGTGTGCAAGCAGAAGCACATTGGCTTGATTATACTGTCAGAGTCCATTTTTCATCTGTCATGAATATTGAAACTGTGTAAACCAAAATCAACATAGAAGCATGATGATTTAGATTAGGGAAAAATGCCTGTGTGGTGTGAAATGCAGCTTCTGGGACACTTGATTCTGATAAAATGGTTAAACCAAGTCAGATGGTACGGTCTGTACCGGGAAGGGCACAGCGTATGCAGCTGAGTTTGCACCTTAATGCATCAAGGGGTTGTTCAGATTTGTTTGGAATTAGTTGCATAACAGCCATAACCAAATTACTTCGTCATTTAAGAATAAGTAGTAAGTTTACTTGCTTAATTAGTCCTGTCCCACTTTAGCATATGTGGAGCAAAGCAGCATAGACTATTTACAGTCATTAACTAATGAGCTTTCGGTATGTTCCTTGTGCAAGGCAATCCAGGTTTCCACACTGGGAATTGCTTTACCATTGCAAAAGCGGAGCTGGGTCCTGTGGATGTCTGTCCCGAGCCCCACTGCCTGCGCCCGCCACGCACCGAAACAAACAAAGCCTTTTAAATACAAAAAAAAAAAACCAATACTACATCTTACTGTGGCTGCCTTAACATAGAAGCAGTGATGAATGGGATTAATTGCTTATTGATTTAACCTTCATCTGACAGCTCTGGAGGTCTTCTCGAGCCCAACAAAAAGTTTAATTTGTTCTCATTAACAGAGACATCTATTTTTAATGTCACTTTGCTACCTCCCCTCGTCCCCACCTCCCCTGCCCGAGGCATTGCAGTGGAAGCTGAGGCTATGTCACTGAAGAAATGCGTACAACTACTTCCAACTTTGGGATTTAGTTTGGCTTTTTTTCTTTTTTCTTCTTTTTCTTTTTAAAAACAGACAAAAAGAACAAAAATGTGTCTGTTTCTTCATATTGATTTGCTCCAGACATAGCTGAGGTACAAACACTGAGAGAGCTCCCTCACTTTTCTCTTTTCAGGTTTGGTTTTTTCCCCAGGTCAAGTAAGCAATCATATGTATTTCCTCTTTTAAGTTTAAATAAGAGATTTGCACGGCTTTCCTATTTATGTTATGAAAAAAATCAAAGCTGTGGATGCCCCGGCCCTTGAGGTGTTCAAGGCCAGGTCTTGAGCAACCTGCTCTAGTGGGAGGTGTCCCTGCCCATGGCAGGGGGTTGGAACTGGATGATCTTTAAGGTCCCTTCCAACCCAAACCATTCCATGATTCTATGACCTGCGAAGTGCCTGCAAGGGAAGCAGCGAGAGTAAAGAGGAGACTTGAGCTGGAGCAAGCAGGCATGAGCTTTAGGGTTGAGAGCTTTAGGGAGACACCACAATGAACAACAAAATACTTCTCCGTCTGAGAACAAATTCCCACCCCACCTTCATACGTCCAGCTCTGCTCCAGGCTATGGGTGGAAGAAGAAACAAAGAAACGCAAACAAAAAGCTCAAAAAATTGGATTTCCCCTTAGTGATAACAGCAGGCAAGTGACCTGCTTATGCCACGGATCATCAGCTGGACTGTCTTCTGCTCTTGGAGGAGCAGAAGTGTTGGTGAGATAGGCACACCCAAGGTCTGCAAGCAGCAAAACCTCTCATCCTTTGCACCAGAAGAACAAGATGAGCCAGAAAGAATGATGATCAATCAAAGCAGTGGAAGAAACCACAGTTTGCCTTGGGAAGAAACCTCCAGATATTAATGCATTTTATAAGAAGCTGCTTTTGACTGTTCAAGGAGTCTGGAAGCACAAGGTGCCGGTTGGCCAACACCAGAAGCAAGCAGACCACGCGGTTGTTCCCTACCAGTTTTTCAGAGCATCATAACTTGTGGTATCAAATATTTGAAAGGTTTTCTGGAACTTGCTCTGCTCCCACACTCTCCGACTTAGAAGAGAGGACACTAATTACAAAGGAGTGAGTCTGTTGACACACTGAGACACTCCGTACTCAGGTTTTCTGATCTGCAGTGAATCAGCCCTGAATTATATTAAATGTGTATGGGACAACCTCTCTCGGTCTAATTTGTTTTGCAAAGTTTGTTCTCCTTCATGCTGGAGCAGTAGAAGAATCCCCAGAGTGAGGCTGCCTCTGCTGGCAGTTGTATTTAAGGCAGCTCCAGTTCTAAGGCTTATTTAAGGTTTTCCACAATTAGCCTTGGCCTGTAATCTTGCTGAGCTCTACTAGGCAGATGCTCAACATAGAAAAAAATACATCCCAGACTTTCCCCCTCTTTATATTTCAGTGAAAATGGATCATCTCGTTAAGAAAGATAAATATAGAAATATTTTTGTGTCCATAGGGATAAAAGGTGCTGAGATGCTGAAGTGCCGTCTTGTTAAAGCGGAACTTTAATTGAGGTACCTGGAGGGTTTGGGTTAGATGTGGCCTTTTCTCAGGCTACACCCACCGTCTGAACTACACCAGTATTTAAGCCTTTGAGCATTTACATATTATTTGCATCAGCTTCGTTCCCAAAATGCTGCATCTGCATTGCTGCAAGTGGTGTATGCGCAGCACATCCCGAGAGCTGGGAGCAGTCCTGCTGAGGCAGCCACGTCCCGCTGCAGGAGGTGCCTGCACCAGATGGGAGAAAGGCGTAGAAGGAACTGGGATGGAGAAGAGGAAGTGGAAAGGAAAGAGAGGAGCAGGAGCCAGAAGCTCCAGGAGATGTCAGAGGAGAGAGAAGAAAAATGGGCCAGTAAGACAGCTGGGAGTTGAACAGGTTGCCCAGAGAAGCTGTGGCTGCCCCATCCCTGGAGGGGCTTGAGACCAGGCTGGATGGGCCTTTGAGCAACCTGCTCTAGTGGGAAGGTGTCCCCCTGCCCATGGCAGGGGGTTGGAACTCAATGATCTTTAAGGTCCCTTCCAACTCAAGCCATTCTATGATTCTAAGACTCTATGATACGCAGATCTCCCAGCTGCAGTATCCACCTCTCCTGCCCCCCCAAACCAAGCATCTTTGCTGTCACCCGAAACACCCACCAACACGGGGTGCTCCCCACCTGCAGCAGCCCACGTGATTAGCAGCTGCTGGGACTTGATGTTTTCAAATGTTTATATGCTGAGGGACAGTAGATCTAACCTGATCCTCTAAGAAAAAAATACTGAAATTAAAATACTTATTATCCCAAGCAACCATTCTTTAAATGTAAAAGCAAGATAAGTTATGTTAAGAGTACACTAAGGCTGTGAAGGGAACCATCCAGAAGCCCACAGGCATAGCAGCTGCTTTCTTTTTGGCTGGAATACAGCCTCTTTGTAGGATCCCAAAATTCCTTGTAGAGAAATCCCTTGTTTCATTCACTGGGCAGGCCGGGCTGTGCTCCTGTGGTGAATGAGGGTGGCTGAATCATGGAGAAGGGGCTTCTGCTGCCTTCCAGCTTTCAAGGCAGTAAACAAGATAATGCCTCGCAAGAGAGAAGATGGTGGTACAGACCAGGCAGGGCTGGGACAACCCAATACTCCCTCCCAGGTTGTGGTCTTTGGCCCCTGCCCACTCTGTGCACCAGTGGCTGTGTTTCAGAAGCACTGGTGGCACCAGCAATCAAGATGGAGGGAGCTGTGCTGCATTTGGATCAAAGTACTGAAAAAATGTATTGTAATTTTTTTTTTTTTTACATCCCAGTTCAGGCTCTCAAAGAATTACTCAGGGATCTCAGTTTCAAGTTCTGTAGCTCAGAGCTCCGTATCCTCAGGTACAATGTCCTCTATCCTACTAGACATCAGAGAGATTACAACATGAACTAATCCAAAAGGAGGCCCCAAGCCCTCAGATGATGTTGGATACCAGCGTTCCTTCAAGGGTCGTGGAATTAGTTAACACGGGGAGAGACCACAGGAAAACAGATAAGAGAACTCATCATCTCAAGGCGAGTTTTGGATGGTTCACACCATAAGCAAGGCTCCGGACCACAGGCTGATGCTGAACGTTCTGTCTGAGAAGGTTCCATACGGACACTTACCATCACCCTGGCGTTCTCTCATTTTGCAGGGATTGAGTGTACAAGCAGAGATTGTATTTTTTGACCTGAGGGCTGGGTATTAGCGTGGAGAATATCAGATACAGCAGAACGTACCACATTTCTATCCAGGGAAGGTGGAACAGCAGCTATTGGGCCTGGAAAGGACAACAAAGCAAGTTGTAAGAACTCCTGTTTGCCCAAGGTGCGGATCAGAGCCTCCCACCGGGCCACCTACACCCACCTCTGCCCTGCCAGCAGGAGAAACGTTCTATGTTTGCTCTGGCAGGACCTTGATTAGACCTTTACCCCCTTCAACCTTCTCCTTCACCCTCTGAGCAGGCTCTGCCTTGATTTCTCCCACCTGAGGCTGCTCAGTTAATCACCTGCCTCCCCCTCAGCAGGCAGCCTGTGAGCAAGGTGCTTGCCCACACAGCTGGGGAGAAGCCTTCTGGCCACGCAGCTGGGGCTGAGAGGCAGCCAGGAGACTTTGCCCAGCCCCATCTCCAGCTCCTGCTTTCAGTAACGTCCCTGTTACACAACGTGGCAGCAACACACGGGCAGCAGCCCCGCTCCCCACAGCCCTCGGTGCCAGGGTTACCCACGGTCAGGAATCAAACCCCACTTTCTTTATTTCTTGTTTGTTTGTTTTTTTCATTTTGGCTTGTGATTTTCTCTCCTGCTCTGCACCTGCAGGACACAGGCAGCACAGCACAAGCCCCTGCAGAACTGCCACCGGGCTGAGCAGCACCTTTGCTACATGGAGATCTACCTCTGCTGCGGGGAGGCTGACTGTCCCTGTCAAACAGCCCTAGAATCATGGAATGGTTTGGGTTGGAAGGGACCTTAAAGGCCATCCAGGTCCACCCCCCACCATGGGCAGGGACACCTCCCACCAGCCCAGGTTGCTCAAAGCACCATCCAGCCTGGCCTTGAACCCCTCCAGGGATGGGGCAGCCACAGCTTCTCTGGGCAACCTGTTCCAGTGCCTCACCACCCTCACAGGAAATAATTTCTTCCTAATATCTCATCTACATTTCCCCTCTTTCAGTTTAAAACCGTTCACCCTTGTCCTATGGCTCCTCTCCCAGATCAAGAGTCCCTCCCCATCTCTCCTGGAGTCCCTTTAGGGACTGGAGGCGTTCTAAGGTCTCCCCAGAGCCTTCTCCAGGCTGAACAACCCCAACTCTCTCAGCCTGTCCTCACAACAGAGGGGCTCCAGCCCTCTGAGCATCTTTGTGGCCTCCTCTGGACCCGCTCCAACAGGTTCACGTCCTTCCTGTTCTGAGGACTCCAAAGCTGGATGTGGTACTCCACGTGGGGTCTCCCCAGAGCGGAGCAGAGGGGCAGAATCCCCTCCCTTGCCCTGCTGGCCAAGCTGCTGGGGATACAGCCCAGGATGCGGTTGTCCTTCTGAGCTGCCAGCATGCGTTGCCAGCTCATGATGAGCTTCTTATCCGCCAACACCCCCAAGTCCTTCTCCCCAGGGCTGCCCTGGTGTGCTCAGCCGCAGCTTGCACGGGTGCTTGTGCTTTCCCCTGGCTGAACGCCGTGCTACCAGCCCGACCATCACCCTCCTTAATTTATAAAGCTCTTCTGTGTTTTCTCACGACCCGGACCCACACCTCCACGTGCAGGCTGAGAACTGTCACACCAGTCACAGCACTGAGGTTACACCCCACTTTCCCCCTTCAGAACTCCCGGGGAGGAAACCCACGGGGATTGTTCACCGCAAACATTCCCCACAGACTAAACCCAACAGGCACCAGCAAGTTGTCTTGCTGCTTCCTTTTTCCAGTGTGACACAAGAAGAGAGACACATGCTGGAGACCCACAATACGGGATGAGGTACATCCACTGGATTTCACTCATGGGAACATTTTAAAGTTGCATTTGGGGGTTTACACCAATTATACTTCTCAGTTGTGGGTCCCTGCCAAACAATTTCTTACTTAATGGAACAGAAAAGAGTAGTAGCTGGGCTTTTTTTCCCCAGCATAAGGCATGAAACCAACCCCTGCTACTATAAACACAGGCAGGAGCAGAGCTGATCTCAGGGGTTTTATCCACAGTCACCTGTTCCTGCAGTTTCTAAACTGCAGCCTCGAACCTGTGAAGCGTTTTGAAATCTAAACTCCTGCCACAGCTCCTAAAACAGGAGATGGAGGTTTTTTTCTGGTTTTGACCTTTTCTCAGAGGTGCTACCTCCTGCAGCGAGGTTTTACAGCTGCCGGTCCCGCAACCTGCCCCACGCAGGCAAGAGGGGCTCCCGCACCCTTGGGGCTCCCCACGGGAAGCTGGGAATCCTGGCAGCAGGGGAGGGAAGCACAGGTCGTGTGGTAACACGTACCCAGGAGACCTAAAGTCACATCCCTGCAGAGCACCGGCCTCCGCTCTGCCTACATTAAAAGACAGACACACGCAAGAGACGTGGATTCGAGATGGAACACGATGATTGCAAACCTAAGAGAACTCCCAGAATTTTAATCCCAGACTGTACAGTGTCTGGCAACCCGATTTCACTATTGTTTTATAACTGTATAAAAGGAAATGACAGGATTCATAGCTTTACCTTTTGGAGAAACACAGTCAAAAATTGCTTCTTTTTGAAGACACAAATTACCTAAAAAAATAAGTAAAATAAGTAAAGATGCAAAAACTAGTAAGAATACTAATCCCAGCTCTTTTTTGTTTGTTTGTTTGTTTGCAAGATATTCAGGTTTCCAGGCTAGTTTGGTTATGAAAGCCTCTAAAGGCAAATTATATAAGTTACCCTACACTAAACATTCAGCTTGCAAGAGCAAAAAAGAGTTAATTATTACGTTTCTTTTAGCCTCCCAAAGTCATGCTGATGGGAATGCTAATCAGGGATTGCAGTCACTTACGTTTTCAGCCCTTGCCTCCTGTAGGTGGATTTCGTTGAGCAATAAGATTTATAACTTTATCATGATGCAACCCCAGGCTGGATCCACTCGGTTGCTAATGAAATGGGATTTGGGGACTCTCCTGCCACAGCTGGGTGGTAATTAGGGCTTATCACTGATAGGTCTAGGAAAAGGCTGGGAAATACTTAAGCTTGTTTTGCAGTGAGTTTGAGTTCTCAGGAAAGGAGTGGTTCTTCCATGATGCCAGCTTGATGATTTCTGCCTGTGCAAGAGAGGTAAAAGTAAGGTTATTTGCACTATTTCCAAGTGATACAGCTATATGGAGGCTGACAAAAGATTACTTTGATACATCTTTCTGGTTTAGCGTCTTTAAAAGCAGGAGATGGGTAGCTTGCCTTCTCAGGCAGCTCAAGTAAAATGTTAATTAAGCCACTGGCTTCAGAGGAACCTTGCAGAACTTGCTCTGGATAATGCCTGTTAACTTGAAATTCTGCTTTTGGTACCTGCCCGCCAATGCAATGAGCAACTCTGTGTGGATTTCCTAAAGGAAAAAGAGGATCCTAAAGGTAGTTCCTGCTTGTGGGGAAACAAAGCCTTGTATTCCTCTCCCCTTGATGAAGATTGCAGTGGCTCCACAGTAACTATAAGCAAAAGGGCCTCTCGGGCATCTCAGTTACTGAAGAATCTTAAAAATAATTGATGTAATGAGAAGGTAGTTCCTACTCTTGTGCAAATAAGTATTCTAAAAGCAGCTAAAGGTAGAATATAGGCTGTGATTCAAAAAATATCTTGCCCATACATGTTGTCAGCTGGGAAAAAGGGGGAAAAAAATTTCTGAGTAGCAAAATACCTGTCTCCTTAACAGAGAGTGCAGCCCAGCTGCAGCGGATTCCTGTTTAAAGCCTTTCTCCCTCTGCAGGGAGCTGATCCTCTTCCTCCTCCCCTCCTTCAAGGAGTGGGGTCTCAAGCTCCTCTTAGAGGAGAACTGCTGTTGGCAAGGTGGAAAGTATGCAACAGCTTTTTAAAAAAATCAGCAGTTTTCCTGAACTGCAGGGCTTCAGATTATAAAAGGGAGAGTTTTTCAATGGCCTGGAGAAATACAGCCTTAAATAAACCACTGCAATGTAGAGAAAGTTTCCTCCCGAGTTCTGATTTCATGTAGTTCTAAAACACATACAGTTTTGGTTCTTTTGCAGCTTCAGGAAACACTTATGGAGGGATTTGTATTTTCTATGAATGTTCTTTATTTGGGGCAAATTCAGTCATTTTTGTAAAAGAAAGCCATTTCCTTTTACATTGAACTAAGTTTTGCATAGCTAAATTTTCACAGCCAAGGGACAGTGGGCTCTATATATTTCTTGTTGAGAAAAGCTTTCCTCCCAGGATTTATTCATGATATTTACACCGTGTATGCTTGTGTGTGGGGTCTGTTGTGTGGGGGAGGTGAGGGTTTTTTGTGGGTGGGTTTTGATTGGGGAGTTTTGGTTGGGGTTTATTGTTTGTTTTGTTGTTTTTTTTTTTAATTTCCCTGAATACTTTACCTGGTTGTGAGACCTGAAGAGCTTTCAACATCAAGGTGCCAGGAAGCTCTTCAGCGCAGCCCAGACTTCCTGGCCCTTGAGAGCCGTAGAGATGGGGGTACACAAGGCGAGTCAGGGCTAAGGAGACATCCAGAGAACTGATAGGTCAGCAAACCTCAGGTGGATTCCAGTTCAGGTCCTGCTCCTTCTTTAACAGTGTTATCAACTTACCACGCTCCCTTTGGAATGGTTTCATTCCGTATTTGACTTGGGGTAAGAAAAAAAAAAAGTCATGAGACCTGCTCCTGGTGCAAGTCCTTTGAGCATCAAGGTTCTGCCCCCATTAGCCAAGGACTGGGTAAAGAAGTGGTTTTGTTCTTTTTTTTGAGCAGTGCCACAATCCAAGTGGCATCCATATAAAAGTGACCCACACAGGGGCCACCTCAGCCCTTTTGGAGACGCTGGCTCAGAATGATGCATGTGACCAATACCGTATCCCACCAGCATCCCCAAGTCCTTCTCATCAGGGCTGCTCTCCACCCCTTCATCCCCCAGTCTGTATTTGTGCTTATTATGAATTAAGCTGAAGATTTCTTCCCCGGCTTGTGCCTTGACCTTTACTTTTGAAGGCATATAGTGTTCACTTCAGATCTGGCTTGGCTGGCTGAGAACGAGAACAGATTCTTCAGACAGACCTAGATGTGTCAGTTGACTGTGCTGCCTCCTCTAAAGAGGACTATTATGACCTTTCTGTAACCATTTTCCCTCGGTATGTGGGATTTTACACAAGAGGACATGAATATGTCAGGTGTAATGACCGTAGCTGATGATTAGGTAATCTCTGATATCTATCGATACCTTGCCCATCCCCGGGTACTGGTTGGGGATTTCAGATTGACCTGTTCGGTGGGGACTCCAGCAGAAGCACAGACAGCAGATGACCTGCTCCCCACCTGCCTGCGAGCGTGGAGAAAGGTTCCCCGAGGCTCCTCTCCCTTCTCTTTGTTTCACAGCCCTTGTTCCCCACAGCAGTTCGGCTCCTGATGGAAGAGCAAAGCGTTATCACGGAGGTGCCGGCAGCCTTAAAGCGCTTGGCCAAGTACATCGTGCGTGGTTTTTACGGAGTGGAGTATTCCCTGACCCTGGACGTGCTGATCCGCTACCCGTGCGTGAAGGAGGACGACATGCTGCAGCTGCTCCAGTACGAGCAGAAGCAACTCCGCACCGTCCTCAACACCCTCAAGGCGGACAAGCTGGTGAAGCTGCGGATGCGGGTGGAAACGGGGCCCAACGGGAAGAGCACCAGGCACAATTACTACTACATCAACTACAAGGTGCTGGTGGACGTGGTGAAATACAAACTGGATCACATTCGCCGGAAAATCGAGGCGGATGAGCGGGATTCAACCACCAGGTCCTCCTTCAAGTGCCCGTCTTGCTCCAGCACTTACACGGACCTAGAAGTCAATCAGCTCTTTGACGTGTTCACAGGTATGTCCCTTATGTGGCTTATTTGCCCTTCTCTTAAAGAATAGCTCTGATTGATAGCACAAAATTGGCTCATGAGAGAACTTTGCAATAAGAATGTGTTTGGATATACTGCTTGTTTGCTGGTGGGCAAGGGCCTGCGATGGGAGAAGCTGGGAGGTGAGGGTAGGAGAAAAAGCCATCTCCGTAGAACAGGCTAAGCAAGAGGAAGAATCATCTTGAATACATCAGTTGGGGTTGGGCATCAGCTCTCAGGCCTCAGCTTTGCCAGAAACAAGATGCTCAACCTCAGCTGAGGCCACTCGGATCCCAGTCTCATGAGTTCCTCGTAACGAAATGACAACATGATACTCCTTTTACCCCATTTTGGATTAGTTAATCCCTTCCCATGTTCAATTCTTCTGAGGGAAGAGTGGGACCAGATGGATAGAGCCTTTTGCAGGCACCTACCGCAATTAGCATCCTTCTGTCCCTCCTCTGCTGGGAACGGGGAAGTTCAGGCTCCTCCCAGGGCAACACGATGTATCCACGGCAGAAGGGGCATCGGGGCTCCCGGGTTTCTCTTCTCTGGAATCAAAATAACTACATATAGAGCATTATTATGCAAAAGTTGAGGCTGCTGACAGATTTTAACAGAATAGGCTTTAATTCTCTATTTATGTTGTAAGCTAAAAAAAAAAGTCATCTTTTTAGCATTTGCTGTGACTCTAAATGAGTCTTTTTGAGCTTTAGAACTCCTAACAATTAAAACCAGATGCTATTTATCCTCACAAATGTCTTTTCTTAGATTACAAACTGTGGAAAAAGGTGAGATCAGAGAAGAAAAAAAATAATAAACCTTTCTACCTGATGGAACTCCATCTTAATTTTTCCTTCCAGCTTAATTCCACCCCCTGACATAGACATTTCTCTCTTGCATGGCAAGTGTGTGAATATCTGTCCTTCTAACAAGAAATAAAATAAATAAAAACCCAAGATAAGAAAAAAAAACCTCCCCCAAGCCCCCCTGACTTGCCTGTATTAGTTCAGTTCCCCTTGTTGTGAACAAATAGATCAAGTCCAGTGCAGTGAGAACATCTGGGTGATTGCTCAGGCTGTGGATTTCTTGACATGGTGTTGCTCATCTCCTTCATCCTTTGAATGTGAGAATTTCCACTCCGGGTACCATTGCAGAGACTTTCCGCTGCACCTACTGCAACACTGAGGTAGAGGAAGATCCCTCGACCCTTCCCAAGCGGGACGCTCGGACCCTGCTGGTGAAATTCAACGAGCAGATGGAGCCCATCTTCCTGCTGCTGCGGGAGGTCGAGGACATAGTCCTGCCGTACGACCTGCTGGAGCCCCCGCCAACAGAAATACCCCAATTATCAGAAAGGTATAAACACAGCCCCAGGGCTTCTCATCGACACAAAACACCCCAACTGCCTTCCAGTTGTAAAACCTTTGAAATGCAACCTACTTTCCACTCCATGCTCCTTTGTTCGGCGCTGTCAGCTGCTCAGTGAAGAAGCCTGTAATATTCAAGGCATTCTAAATTATTGTTATGCTTTTATAATTTTAGTTTTGATGCATTTTTGGTTTTAAGGAGTAATTTTACAGACTTCTCCTTTGGCTAATATGTTCTTCCTGGGAGAACGTAATGATTCTGTATCAGTGTGCTGTATCCAGGGAAGAGACCGTGCCAAAACCAGTTGTCTCTGCGATGAGATGATGGGAATGCAAATTGTTTTAATACAGAGCACTCGTTAAAAACAGTCTGCTGACAAAACAGGCTTTTTCTTTTTTTTTTTTTTTTTTTTGACTGGGAACTGGAAAAAGGATGTCTTGCCTGTATTTAACCTGTCCAAAACGGGTGGCATTTCATTCAGCTTTGATCAGAAGGCGGGCTCCAGTGTGCTGGAATCCTGCAGCCGACCTGAAAAATGGGCCACCAGAAGTTCCTCTTTCGGCAATATGTACACCCAAAACTTGGTCATCGACGTCCAAGACTCTGAGCCCAAGAAGAAAACGAGAGAGAAGGCAACTAAAGAGCAACCCGTCTGGATGTCAGAGAGCACCGTGGAAGGAGCCACAACAGCCACCAGCGACAGCGTCGGTAAGTTTTAAGCATTAGCAAAAACTAATTTCAGCAAATTCAGCAGCCTTAGGACTTTTAAATACAGCTTTCATATCAAAAATGTAGTGAGCTTGGCTTAAAGTATAGAGTAATGCTTCAATTCTCTACTAGTGGCAATCAGATCTTAGTTTTTAAGACTGTTCTTAAAAAAAACCTAAATCAGTTTTTAGGCTGATATGGGTAGTATTCCCAAGGCCAAGAGGTTGGATACCAGGTCCTGAAATTTTCTGGCTGTAACTGGGCACTGTAACTATACAGTGGTAATATTTAAGGCTCTTGGAAACCTCTGCAGTTTCAGGAGAATTCTAAAATGTGGGTAAAAAAAGATTAGTAGAAAAAAAATAGTATGCCTGTGGTAACTGTAAACTACCAACACCTCTAACACTTAGTGCTGTGTATTAGGAGTAAAGGCTTCTGAAGAAACTGAAGAAAGCGTTAAAGAAACCGTCACCGATAATGAAATCATCAAGACTCTTCTGATCCATGAATCCAAGTCGTCATCCAGCACAGACCAGGCTCCTGTCATCAAAAACAACCTCCCTGGCTTGGGCAGTGACAGCAGCGAGTCTGAAGAAGACCCCAAGCACTCAGGAGGAGCAGAAGCAGGAGGCAGCGGCTCCGACCAAGAGGAACAGGAGACACAAGGCCCAATATTGATAGTGGCCGGTCAGCCGCGGTCATACAGCGAAGTCAGCGAAAACCCAGAGCTTGTGTCCCTCATGACAAATGAAGAGAGAGAAGCTTATATAAAAATAGGGCAAGCAATGTTCCAGTCGGTCTTTGAATGAATACTCTACGAGTATCAAACCTGTAGGGAATGGGTAAAGGCTTCTCTTGAGTGTCTTGCAGTTCAATTTATGTTCTTCAAATTTACCAGTGGAGGGTTAAGTTTTGTTTGAACTTCTTGTTGTTACACAAGGTAGCAATCCTGTAGAAATAACTACAGTTCAAAACACCAGCGTTGCAGCAAAAGCAACCCAAAGTTATTATGGATTTTTCTGTTGTGTTAATGCTTAGGTTTTGTGAATGCTGTAATTAGTTTTGGAGCACGAATCATTTTGGGATACAACGGGGTCTGATCAAAATAAAAGTTTCAAAGCACCATTGCAATCTATTGGAAGAAATCAATGATTCCACCTTTCTCCCAGAAGTAGCAGATACTTCCAGTAGTGAAAATGAGTCCGAGTCCAAGTCCACCAGGACTTGGTTTCACTCTGTACCTTGCGTTCAGTTGTTTGTCAGGTCATTTGCTGCACACCAGTAACAGGCGGGTGTTACACAGGGGAAGAGCTGTTACTGTGTCAGCTACAGAAGAAAACCAGCTCTTGCCTCTTAAATTTCATCTTAAAAAAAAAAAAAAATCATATCTGAATTCTTTGTACTTGTTGTTCCCCAAAGCTGTCTCTCAAGTCACAAACTGTGCAATGGATAGTGGACAGTGAAATGTAACATCCATTGTGGCCCAGATTAGTAAGGAAACAAGCCCTGGATCAACCAGAAGACTCAGCTGCTCAATCTCCTACATACACTCTTCTGTAATCCATTTAAGAAAAACCTTCTCTACCACCACTGAAACACACAATCTACTTGAACTGAACTACATAGGCATAGAAGGGCTCACATTCAGCAATTTTACTGTTTACGCCCCTGTGGTCAACTTCCATTATCCAATGCTCAAACTGAAACATAGGAGCTTCCCTATCAGGAAACATTTTTTGACTGTGTGACTGAGCACTGGCACAGGTTCCCTAAAGTCTCTGTAGTGTTGCCATCCTTGGAGGTACTCAAAAGCCACCTTGGGCAGAGCCCTGGGCAACCAGCTCTGAGTGGCCCTGCTGCAGCAGGGGTTTGGACAAAATGACCTCAAGAGGTCCCTACCAACCTCAACCACCTTATGAAGAAAGGATAAAGAGAACATATGACCAAAGGACAAGAATTTAGGAAAGGTATGTGCTTATGCTATTTCATGAGCTTTAGAGTTTAATGATTTACTAGATCAGCTAGATTTCTCTCCACTATGCACAAATATTCTTCTTCTAGTTTATGGAAATATCCTCTTGGATTTACTGAATGATTCTTGTGCCAAGTTAGTGATTAAAAGCTTTGTTTCACTTTCACAGGTTTGCCTTTGTCACCAGGTATTTCTTCTGTCCTCAAAATTGTCAAGTTTTCCCCGCATACAGTATCCCCACGAGTTTAAAGCCTGCGTAGTAACTGAGTTGCCTTCAAGCCTTTTATTATACTTTTCTCTTTGGAGATGAAAGGCATGTGATTGTAATCTGCTATTTCAAAATCCACTCATAAAACCTGGAGCCACTCAGAACAAACAAACTAAAAGAAATCACAGAAGAATCTCCCTCCTTTTATTCAAACTCCAGGCATATTTATGCTTTCCTGGCACTAGCCTGTCTCCCACAGCAGAGCCCTGTTATTACACTAACCTCAAAGTAAAGCAGGTGACCATTGCACTTGAACTGCTTTGAGAAAAGCCTTCTCTTTAAGGTAAGCAGGATCTCTCTAATGTAGTGGATCTGCTGAAGAAGCTATTTCCAGCTCAATTTTATGACTTGCAACTCTGATATGAAAAAGTCAATAAAATTTTTGTTCTGGTTCAAGCTTTCTCGTCTGCTTTTCTGCAGTCCTAATTCGGCCTTTGCCACGAGACTTCATTAGGTGCTGACTTTAACTGTTGTTTTTTTTAACATTAACTTGAATTGTAATTTCCTACATTTCTTCCTTCCCACATGAAAACCCTTTACAAAGTCAAATACTTTAGGAACAAGTCCTACAGGCTTTCAACTGCAGCAAAACACAGATGGTTTCTGCAGTTAATTACAAAAACCAGGGAATTTACTTCACCTTGGATAAGTGTGCTGCTAGAAATTAATTCCACAGGCCAAGAAGAGGAAGTTTTGTTTTCCTTTTATACAGACTTAGGCTACAAAGGCAATGTGTAGGTGTGTACACCTCATAGAAGGTGTAGAGACTTTTGTAGAAGTTGAAAAAGAAGAAACAAGAGTTTCTTGTCCCAGAAAAGTCTGCAGTGTTTCTCTACAGAGGAGTAAGAAACCACTACAAACAAGCCAACGCTTCAAGTTATTTGGCTTCCAACAGCAAACTCTGCACCTTGTTTTGTAAGGCAGAGGAAAATTTTTCAGAAGACAAATTTACAGACAAGTCCAAACTTTATTTAAAACTACCATTTGGAACAATTTTAAAATTACTAAACAAGTCACAATAAAAAATAAAAAAAGATTAAGACAGAAAAAGAACAGTGCAGCAAAACTGAAGAGGATTCAGTTCCAGCTGTCCCAGCTGCCCCAGGCAGAAGTTAGCATACCTATCCCTAAGAGGCAGTGTGTCCAAAATTTTACATTTTTATACACTTCCAGAATTCTGGGAAATTAGTGCTGATCTTCCATACACGTTTGTATACATGGAGTCTATAAATGCAGGTATCTTCAGGTTATTCTCATGCACTCTGAGCTCCAAAAGTTTCTGTAAAATAAAAAAAATATTCATTACTGTCTGTCAGCGACAAGGCTTTTGACCACAGTTCAACTCCTTGTAAGCATCACAATATCAACATTATATTAAAAAAAAAGGTTTCTTAGACCTGCATTACCATTAAGTTATTGTAGCTGCATACATACTCTTTCATGACAGAGACAAATGTTTATTGCTGTCATACACACTGGAAATTTCTTATACCTCATGGTGTGCTTCATATAAAAAATAATTATTTCACTGTTCTGAAAAGTCTCTTGAACTTTGCTCACTGGTTTTGTAATAGAAATCTGACAGCAAATCATATTTGAGTGTTATTAAACCAGATAATAACAATTAGAATTTGCAATATTTTTAAACCCAAGCTTGTATTACAAAGAGCAAAACTACTATTCCATTTTAATAAGTTTCAAAACCATTAAATTATAACATGCATTTAAAATATGGTTTTATTACTTTATTAAGCACAGACTCTAGCCAGAAGTATATAGAAGGAACACGGAAGGCAAAATCCCTTCGTATCAATATATCCTTTTCAAATGCATGATAACAAAAAAGCATCATCTTCTTTCAGCACCACAGTACTGCTTACTTCAATCAGCAGTAACAAGATATTTAAATTCTAGGCCATTCCCAAGTGTTTCCCCAGTAGGTGTAAAGGATTTAGAAAATAATCTTTACCAGGTTCTTTCAGAATTTGGGCATCTCCTACTAATTCTTGACCTTGAGCTCCACCTCCGTCCAGCAATTCATCGGACAAACTGTTGGTTTGAGCCTCCGTTGCCATTTTCTTCATTAAATCTGCCTTTGTAACAGATAAAGCAAAACTTAAATTTCTGGATAATTTTTATTGCTGTCTAGATAATTAAGAGACTTAGGGTGTGCACTTCTAAACAACCACCCCACAAGCAATAGCAAAATACCTCTGAATACACTGCGAGTTTAAGGGGCAAATCTTCAACTTTCACAAAATCATCTTCATCAGACTTTTGACTGATGTTCCCAGAACCAGCTTCCTGTTATGAAAAACATGTTCTATTTTCACTCCAAAACTAGATATTTTTTTTACTGTAATAGTGTAAATCAAAAAGCAATGCCCATATCAAATTTGCCGATGAAAACCAAACAAGACTGGAAAGTAGAAATAACACTGAAATAAAAAAAAAGCTTCTATTTTCTCTTGGATGTCTC
The DNA here is from genome assembly GCA_026546715.1 of Gallinago undulata. Classification (NCBI taxonomy): domain Eukaryota; kingdom Metazoa; phylum Chordata; class Aves; order Charadriiformes; family Scolopacidae; genus Gallinago; species Gallinago undulata. The sequence goes on along the minus strand of JAOTQQ010000032.1, from coordinate 70,782,857 downwards.
TTAACTGAAATATACGTACAAATTCATTCACCAACACAGGTGACTCCGTATCAGGGCTGCCGGCCATGGAGCTGTCAGAACTTGCAGCAGATGATTTGTTTCCTACACACGTTGTATCCAACGTTTGAGTTTCATTTCCTGGTGGAGATGAGCTCAATTCTTCTGTTTTCACACTGGCTGTTATAAAGGATTCTGGAGTATGGACTGTTAAAGGTGGTGTATCCTCCGTGACATTGAGATAATGAGGCAAAATTGAAGCCACATCTTGTTCACCTAAAACCACAAAACTACATTTTAACTAGGCAGAGATAATAAAAGATTCTGAGCATACAAAAATCCCAGATTATTATTACTTTTTTAAAAAAATAATTATTCAAAGCTACAAATGAGAAAGTGAATTAGTCTGAAATAAAACATCAGTTAATAATACTCTCATATGCTGAGGTATCAGCAAGTATCACAAGACAGTACCTGACTTAAAAACTGCTTTAAAAAAACAAAACAAAACAAAAAGAACCCCCAAACCAACTAAAACCCAACATGCAGAAATATATGACTTACTGTAAAATATTAATTTTAGGCATAAAGAAATATAATACAGAACAATACCTTCCTTTGCATTTTGCCACATTCTTGTGGCAACACAGAATCTACTCAAATACTGCTTTAGTCTAAGAAAAGAAGACCAAGAACAAAACCAGTATT
>JAOTQQ010000032.1:70754355-70776374 GCA_026546715.1 Gallinago undulata | reverse complement strand
GCTACTGCTGAGCAGGGCTTACACAGCATCAAGGCCTTTTTGGCTCCTCACACCACCCCACCAGCAAGTGGGTTGGGGGCCACAAGAAGCTGGGAGGGGACACGGCCGGGACAGCTGACCCCAACTGACCACAGGGATATTCCATGCCATGTGACATTGTGTATAAAGTTGAGGGAGGAAGAGGTGTTTGTCTTCCCAAATCACCGTTATGCGTGATGGAGCCCAGCTTTCCTGGAGATGGCTGAACACCTGCCTGCTCATGAGAAGTAGAGAATTAATTCCTTGTTTTGCTTTGCTTGTGCACAGAGTTTACCTGTTAAATTGTCTCTATCTCGACCCACAAGTCTTCTCACTCTTCCAATTCTCTCCCCCATCCCACCAATGGGGAGTGAGCTAGTGGCTGCATGGGGCTCAGCTGCCTAGTTGGCTTAAACTACAACTTCTCAGAGGCTCCAGATGTTAATACTATTTCAAGACTGGACTATTCCCTATGATGTGCACATATAACCATTAAAAGACATTTTCTCTGAATTACCAACAACAATTGGTCTACACAACAACAAAAACTCTATGCAACTATATACCTTTAACAGACAATCATCTATAATACAGGACATCTCCCTTACTGAGGAAAGCTAGTTCATGACTACACAGCTTTAATTCATAAAAAAAACATATATACAACTCATGAACTAAGGTACTCAAAGTAGTTTAGGGAATACAGATATATAGGAAAATCAGAAAAGCTGCATTTTTAAAAAATATAAAACAAACCTCTTTAGCATAAGACTGTATCACTTCAGCAGTTTCTATTTTTCTTTTACATCTCTGCTTTACAGAAATGCTGTTGTTGTCCAAGTCTTGCATGAGTTTAAAAAAGGCCAATTCATTAAATAACACTTCAGAGATCTCCACAAGAAGATCCTCCCCACAGTCTTTCAATTTTCTACCAGCAAATTTCGCCAGTGAATCCTGTGAAGAGAAGTAGTTCTTCAGTTTTTGAAACAGGCTTTCAAACTTCAAAGACTAAGTATTTGTCATATTCCTAATAACTCAAAATTACTTAGGTATATATTAGCTCATACTTTTAAAAAGATACAGTTTAACATAGATTTTAAGCAGACTAGTCACGTAAGAGAACTTACCAAGTTACTGATTAAAACTCTATATGAGGGAGGGAAAGGGAGGGAGGGGACAGAAAGGGAGAGCACTCTATTGATTTTCAGGAATTTACACAAAATGTTCATGAAGAGCATCCCCAGAGCTCTCCTTGAAGACAGTACGAGGCAGGAGATATACCTCTCACTATTTGGCACTGATGGAAAAGAAGTTCTGTGCATAGTAAAGCTTTAAGTTTAGAAAACAAGGTGATACCTCATTGCTATATTAAAGCTGAAGGAGAAGAGCAGCTGTAAAATATAACTTCGGGGAAGCTGGTTTATCTGTTGCTCATTATCCAAGCTGCAATAGCGCTGCAAAACAACATTGAAAAACTACTGACCTGCAGTATGCTGCCAAGCTGCTTATGAAAGAACTTCACAAATTCTTTACTTTCATCATTTTGTTGTGTAAGAGTCAAGACCATACGTCTTACTGATGTCAGTAATTGAGAAGAACATACTTCATCCATGTGTTCCTAAACAAGTATCACAAAATGAGCTTAGTTAACACTTATTTTTTTATTTTTTTTAAATAGCCATCAACTCAAATACTGAAACTCTTTCATAAACAACATCACCTTTCCACTGAAGGAACAGCACTCCACGAACCAGTCCTAACCCATCTCACAAAACAAACTAACTGGAACACAGTTACAGCAAATATACTTCATTAATCACTGACTGGCCGTGACACGCAAAGCTTTGTTGCACTTCTCCAGCACATTAGTACATGCCACCTTTTAAAGTCCGGACAAACTAACAATCTTCACATATTGTGGCTGTGTACTCACGTGTATTAAAGTTTATGGTAAGATATTGATTGTTGTGAGCTGCCTTCAAATTGCAAACAAAAGAGAAGCCTTTGGGCACTGAGACCGGGGCGTGTCAACAATATAGACCATTTTTAAAACCAGTATCAAAAAAGTACCTTATTCATCAAAGCTAATCTTATACACTGCACATACTATAAAAGGGAGCATGGAGATCACTTAACATCTTACAACTCAAACTCCTCTGCTCTTTAACCTTGCAAAGAGTGAACTGCGATTATTTCTCCTTCTTTTAAGTAGTACATTTCTCCTTTGTATTCACAATGTTTACAAGCTTTCAACAATTTTGAAGATTTGTAAAAAGAAAATAATGCTAAAACTCACAGAGATATTTTTCAAAAATATCACAAGTTACATCGTATGTAACAGTTTTAATTAAAACTCATTTCTCTGCTAAAAGGCAGCAAATATTTCAAAAGCACATTCTCAAACATTTCTATTTGATTTGGCCAGCTCCAAACAAAGACCAAATTTCTATTATTCTTGATTCAAGTCCACCAGCCCTATGCAATCCAGAAACCTTAGCATTTCTTTCTCCTATTAAAAACCTTTCTGTTGGAGTATTAATCCTTACGTCATCCTCAGCAAGGTCTGCAACTTCACACATACTTATTGGCAGCTGTCACTAATATGCAAGTTATCTATTTTAAATAATGTTCTTCTATGGAATTGTGCAGGTCCTTTTCCTATTCTCCCAATTCACACATTATTGAAAAAAGTTCTTACCTTCAGGAAAGGAATGACTTCCTTCATAATCGCTTTAATCTGCCGGTCGAGCTGCTGAGTATCTATACGAGGACACGGAACAGCAGAAGCATCACTTGACTCCGACACAGGAAGACACTCACTGGTACTTGGACCTCATTAAAAGAAACATACATTTAAGTCACTCAACATTAAAGAAATACCAATTCCAAAATCATGTATTTTCCTTTTTAAAAATCAATCAGATTTACTTAAGTATGCAAAGATCCTTTGAAACTTTACTAAGTTTTCAATGTAAATGAAGAGGAAAGCAAGTCAGCCAATTAAATGATTCTTGATATTTAGAATAATTATTTTCTAAAACTAAGCAAAATATGTATATATGTGCATACCTTCTAATTTAGCAGCAGAAGCACCCTGAAAATTACTAGAGCAGCCCTCAGAGTCAAGGGTACTTTCAGCTTCAATTTTCATACGCTCATACTCCCTCATCCTAGCCAAAGCTTGATCTAAGTGAATCACTGTGTTGCCTATATTTAGAATAAAAACACCTTTTAATCTAAATAAAAAGTTTTCAATTGATACACAAGTAAACAATGATAAAAATGAATTCAAAGCCACAACTTTTGAAATCTACATATAACTGTAGTTGAGTTATATTTTATTACACGCTTTGAATAACTCAAAGTGTTTCACAAGTGGCAAATTCCTCTAAGTGTTGTTTTACAAAATGTGGTTACACACTAAAAATCAAAGAATTTTTAGACTATTTAAGAGTAGACAATTGCAAGCATTTTAGGAGGGAGGGACTAACAACACTGTAAATCACATCATTCTTACCAAGGTCATCAGTGGCAAAGGGTTCAAAATTTGAAGATGTAGACATACTACTCCCATTGTCTGCATCGTTTTGTTCACAATCTTGACATGCTTCTGTAGAAAAGTTCTTGCCAAAAGTTTCCTTAAAAAGACCAAAGAACTGAATACAAAACAGGAATGCACCATCCTCTCATGGATGTGTCACCAAGCCAGCTGTGGTACCAATACCTGTCACCAGGCTGTTTGACTGGGGAATAACCTTACTCTCAGGATATAAATATTTCAGGTGATTTTATCATGTTCGTTTCAAATACTTCAATTATAAAATACATAAGAAACTGTGCAGAGGCATTAGTGACTTCTTAAATACAAAAAAGCAAAAATTCCTTGGGAATCTTGTGATCAGTACTTGCCCTGACTTACTCACAAGAGGGTTTTGGCTCTTTTTGAGTATCTGTTTCCAATCTGTGTCCCTGTCCACATTCTGTTCCTCCCTGACACATCACTCATTTCCAGCATGGAGAATCCTAGTGTGTTTAATCCCTTTTGCATTACTATTCTCTTGCATTTCTTTGTTTAGAAAAGTCTGTGCAAGTTGATATGAATTTTAGAAAAATTCAATTGCTAGTATTGAATATTTCAGTACACATGCATGTAAGTTGAAAAGATAGGAAAAGTTGACAGGAAATTAGCATCTAAACTTGAAAACTTACATCATCTGTAGAAGCAAGGCTTTCACTGGGAGTGAGTTCAGAATTTGATGCCATCCACGTGGCAGAATTCAGTGATTTTGTGCACTTCCCTTTCTCGTTGTTCTCAGATAGATGTCTGGTCACTATATCCTGGAAAAAGATAATAAATTTATACTGTAAAAAAGGATCTAAGATTTGTTTGATTCACACACAAAATCAAAAACGTCATGCGTACCTGCAAAGCATATAGAGCCCTTTGCCTCAGGTAATCCGTGTTTAGCAGCTGAAGCTCATGGAAAAGTTCAATAAGAAAGTGAGGACGAGACTCATTTTGAGAAATAAGCGTTGCCACTTCAGAATAAATTGTGTCTCGTAAAGCTTCAAACATAGAAAGATCACTACCAGTTTCTGCAGAAAAAAAAAGGAACACTTTAAGTCCTTGACACACATCTAGTTGAAAGCAAGCTGTTTATTTGTTATGCAAGTTACAGGTACCCAAATTATCTCTCAATTATTGTAGCTTCCACTATACAGCTGTTTTCTTAAAGCTTACTTATCTCCTGAAGGGCAACGAAGATATAAACATTCTGAAATAACACTTTATGCAATCCCTCATATATGAAATAAAATGTAAAGCATTCACAGAAATTATTTTCTTTATAATTCTGAACAATACCTTTAGAAAGTATTTATTAAAGAGAATATTGCACACACAGTGTTGCTTTCAGAATAGGTATTCAACACCAAAAATGGAATTTTAAGATATTTCCAAAGGCCTCAAGTTTACATAATACAAGTAGTCCACATTCTTGCAACACAAGCAACAACATTAAGAAAGCTCTAGACTGAATTCAAGAAAGGCAATGCTTCCCACCCCTCCCCCACAAGCATAAATCCTACGTTCTCATACATGTCTAATATCACTTCTGAGACTCACATAAAACCTCTTACCCTTAAGCCCTATTACATATGTATGAGAAGCCAATGCATTCCCCTATGAATCTCCCATTCCTTTGAAAATTAAGGATTATCCTTGCATCACAACAGTTATTACATATGTATTTTGGCAAGTGTTGAATGGAAAAAAGTTACATTTGGAAAACTCAGCTTAGTTTAACAGATGCATATTTGTTAGTATTCAAGTTAATGAAGTTATTAGCAATATAGCAAATGTTACTGCGCAATTTGATTATCTGCAAATAGTCTACCAGTATTTTTAAGCATCGAGGTAAGCTTTTTGAACCTCGAGTAAGTCACTAGAAATTGCTTCCCTCCTCCATTAATAAAATGTAATAGTAGCTTTTAAAAATACTAAAAATGCCTAATGATTTTTTTTGTTGGTATCTACCTGCCTATTTTCCATTTGTAATTGTGACTGAAAACATGATAAACACATTCTTCACAATTACAATTCAAAAGAGTTTATATCATTGCATTTTGTGCAAACTATAAGCATCTTTCTCTTGCCTTGTTTATAGAGAAGGTGCTGAGTTCGAACATCTGCTAAACAATCTGAGTTATAGGCCCAAAGCTAAGAGGAAAAAAATAAAAGTAGTACGACACTGAAGCTGAGCAGTGAATGCATTACCTGGCACTTCAATGCATGCATTTCTGTTAGACTGCTGCAGAATTCTCCTAGCATGCGCTGTAGGAAAGTGGGGATAGACAGTGATAAACACAAAAAATGCGCACCAGAAATAAAGACAGGGTCTATACAAAACAGCAGGAGGAAAACTGCTTTAGTGATCCAAACCACAGCAAAGCTGCTTATTGCGAGAACTTGACTGGTTAACAGTTTATTACATCAATAAACAGCTCTTAGTGTGGACACAGCTACATCGACAAAGCTGTACATTGTGCTACAGTGACTAAAATCTCTGCATCTTTCAAACAAAACAAAGGTACTGGCAGAACCTAAAAGACATAGAAAAGAATATTTTTATGATCCAGACGCAAGAAAAGCAGTGCAGATGGCAAAAATGTAAGGGTTTATGTGATGTTATATGACTGAATTTGAGTGGTACTTGATAGAGCTCCCTTAAGCATGAAAAGAAAACATATGCAGTAGGGAATGTAGTTTAAACACTAAACACAGTTTCAGCTGTTGTGTGGTTACTTCCCATGAAAACAAATGAGTGACGGTTTTGGTTGGCAAGACTTTTGTTTTACAGAAACAGATTTGTTTCTAGAATATTTTAATCAAGTACCTAATCTACAGAAAAAGTCCAAAAGCAATCAATACCCAACTTTTTACAAACTTTTATGCTTACAGCATTCTTAGAAATTAAAAAGCAAAATCCAGATGCTAAATATTCCATATTGTCTTCTTGTCGTAGTACACTGCTTTTAAAGAATATACTACCAACTAAGTCTGGAGGTCTTTTACCCAGAGAACTTCACAAAATAACAACTGACATTCCGAAAAGAATACCTGAAGACATTTCTGTAGATCTACTGTATTTAATTATTTTTTCCAACTGTTCCCGATTCCTTTTGCTGAACACCTTTGCATGAACCACCTCTTCAGAGTGTCTGCTTTTGTTGCTCTTGCAGGGTTCACATGCACTAGAAGCGCTTGCACTTTCATAACCTAATGGGAGGGAAGGAGAAGGAAGAAATAAACAAAAAAAACCAGCTTACAAAATGTTTTGTTACTTTTCAAAATGTGTTAAAGGGCAATCTCAAAAATGCAAAACAATGTTTACGAGGCAAAAATTTTCTTCTGTACACTGAAGCCATACAGTAGCCCTAAATCCTCAGTGACTCCAACAGCACTGTCCTTCTCTTCTCATTCATTATTTCACTGAAGCACATCTTTCAGCAAGTCACCCAGTTTCAACATGAAAACGTAACGAAGAGGAAGATTTCCCTGGTGTTTAATCCAAATCTTAGTCTAGCTGCATCCACTATCGATTCAAACCATGATGTCCTCATCAGTTACGCCTTTTAGTTACTGAAATACTAAAAAACCTTACATATGTTATGTAAAATGAATTCATATTTCAATGACTTATCTTCATTACTGCAGGTACCATTTATGGAAAGTAAACTCTCTGGAATGTAAAGATTATAATCCTAGCTGAGTTTGCCACTTTATTTAAGATTACTTTAATAATACCTACCAGTATTTTTAATTCTGCCTTTTAGCTGAGAAGCACTCTTCCTCTTATTCTTCGATTTGGGTGTTTTGTCTTTTGATGCCAAGCTGGCTTGTGCTGATGCTTTTCTAGATTTGAATGTCTTTGTCACAGTAGTGGGGTCTATTGGATCAGGCATGCTGCTGAAACTCTCCAAAGACTCTTCATCAAACTCTCTTCTCCTGCTCGCATCAGGCTGATTTTTATGACCGGAAGCAACATTTTGCACTGAAGCTGCAAAACCTGCTTTCAGCTGAGACTGATCCTCTTTTTTCACTTCCTGGCTATCATTAAGCCAAGTTGATCTTTTTTCCATTTCATCTTCGGCTTGTCTATTACTCTTTCTGTCAGAAAAAAGGAAACACCACAACAGATCATAACCCAGTCTCTTAGAAGTAGGATGTATTACCAGGCAAATACCTTTATCCATAATGCAAGTTATCTGCCCTAGTTACTTAGTCATCAACTGAACACTGAAAAAAATAATCATCTAGTGAGAATCCTTGCAAATGGAAAAAACAAAAAGCTGTCTGAAATCAGCAATAAATGTGCATTTCTGCAACCTGAAGACACAACAACTTTCATTACAATCTACTGTAGCACAAAACCTAAGCATTCACTAAAATTATATCCTGTAGTTATTCTAACAGTTGACACACCTGGGGGGCAGGATGCCATCCAGAGCAATCCGAACAGGCCCAACAAGTGGATCCATGCAAACCTCATGAGGTTCAACAAGGCCAAGTGTGGGGTCCTGCACCTGCATTGGGGTAACCTCCAGTATCAACTTAGGCTGGGAGGGGTGAGGGGATGAAGAGCAGCCCTGCTGAGAAGGACCTGGGGGTGTTGATGGATGAAAAGCTGGACATGTCCTGGCAATGTGCACTTGCAGCCCAGAAAGCCAATAGCATCCTGGGCTTCATCAAAAGCAGCGTGGCCAGCAGGGCGATGAAGGGGATTCTGCTCTTCTACTCTGCTCTGGTGAGACCCCAACTGCAGTACTGCATCCAGCTCTGGAGTCCTCAGCACAGGAAAGACCTATTGGAGTCCAGAGGAGGCCACAAAGGTACTCAGAGGGCTGGAGCCCCTCCGCTGTGAGGACAGGCTGAGAGAGTTGGGGTTGTTCAGCCTGGTGAAGAGAAGGCTTCAGGGAGACCTCAGAGCCCCTTCCAGTACCTAAAGGGGCTCCAGGAGAGATGGGGAGGGATTCTTAATCAGGGAGTGGAGCAATAGGATGAGGGGTAATGTCTTCAAACTGAAAGGGGAGATTTATAGTAGATACGAGCAAGAAATTTTTAACGAGGGTGGTGAAAGACTGCCCCAGGTTACCCAGAGAGGTGGTAGCTGCCCCATCCCTGGAAACATTCAAAATCAGGCTGCAAGGGGCTCTGAACAACCCGATTTAGTTGAAGATGTCCCTGCTCATTGCAAGGGAGTTGGACTAGATGCCCTTTAAAGGTCCCTTCCAACCCAAACTGTTCTATGATTCTGTAAAACAGCTCAGTTTCAAAAAAGATGGAAATGAAATCTTCCTCTACTTCCAAAAAGTGTCACAAAACCACACCAACAGTATATATGATCTTAAAATATCCATGAAATGATATGCTAGTTAATATACAGAAAACCAGAACACTTTACTGAAAAAAAAAAAAGTAAAAAAATTAAACTGCAAACTGCAAAAGTAAAGCTTATTTGGCAATTCTATTACAATAAATTCCCTTAAAAATGATGAATTCCTACAAGCCCCAAAAAAGGGAGGAAAACCAATTACAGGAGAGTTGCACTGTGACATTAAATACCTTTGTTTTTCTGCTCCATTAGAGGAACTGCTTTCAAAAGGTTTGGGGAATGACATATATTCAGTTTTCCCAGAAACATTATGATCTAGAGGATGTTGTTGCTGCTGCTGTTCACTGCTGTGTGGAGAAATATTGTGTGCAAAATCTCCAAAACCAGAAGGGAACACTGGATTATAGTTAATACCTACAAAATAAACAAGAGAGTCAGAAGATACTACCTCAATTTATCTGTGTGATACAAGTCAAATTTGATATGTATTGTGTGGCAACATAACTTTATAAAGCAAAGATACAGTGTGGAGGGAAGCAAAAGCTGTTTTCATCCTGGAAGTACTGCAATAATCAGAATTTATCTCAAAAGCAGGTTTCAGACATTGCTGGATACTACACATGCCACTGGAGAGATGAATGTACTTTAAGAACCCTCAAAAAACCGCTCCTACAAGTGAAGGTAAAAATGACATCAGTTCCAAAAATGGTAGAGTTCTGTCTGCATGAAGAACATATCAATACTTTAACTATCAAACTGATAAGGAAGTTCCAATTGTACAAGTATTCACAGGGCTAAGTAAGTCATAATTCATAATACTTTTTTTTACTTTTTTTAACTTTAGAACCTTTACAGTAGTGGCAAATTGAACAAAAGTATCCTTCTGTGTAGGTTCTCTGTAATTTAAAATATATCCTTAACAGAAAACTTTAGAATCTGCAAGCTACAATCTACATCTATTCTATTTTCCTGTTTTCCTCAAAAAGCTGAAATATATTAAGCCAGCTTTAACAACCTTTAGTGATATAGTAAAATACCTACATTTTCTCCCATTTCAAATTCAACAGTAAAAGTAGATTTGGTAATCACAGAATGGTTTGGGCTAGAACGGACCTTAAAGATCATCCAGTTCCAACCCCCCTGCTATGGACAAGGACACCAAGTTACTGACAATACCTGGTATTACCAGGTTACTGGTAATGAGATTAGGAACGTATCCAAGCCAACAGTCACCCTATACCTCTGATGGGAGCAAAAATTAGCAAAACCCTCCAGGTATTTCAAACAAAACTGAGCGCTGAAAGTTCTAAGGAAAAGAAATAATTACCAAGCGCTGCCTTAAAATTAAAAGGTTCACTTAATAATATTCTAAGTGATTGCTGAATGTATGTAAAACATTTTAAGCATTACTTTTCATATGTTGGATAAAGAACATTTAAAACGTTAACTTTATCAAGTGGGTATTTTCAACTATAACCCAACTTCTTATTGAGAAAGTCTTGCTTTTCCTACTGAACTCAAAATCTACAGCTCTTCAACAATAAACATGAACAAACTTCTGCTATGGTAATACAGGCTCATTCAAGTACTGTTTAAGACCATCTTAATATAAAAGCAAAGTCACAGAGTTCCAGCAAGTTCACATCAAGATTTCAACTAAATCTGGGAATAGAAATTTTTGAAACTCTTCTTACTTTTCACATCTTTAGTAATACTCACCGGGAGCAAAGGAAGAAAAATTAGTGAATCCTGGTACATTAAAGAGGTTTACGGGTTGCGGAGGAAAGCTGAACGGACAGAAAACAGGAGATGGGGGTGGTGGTGCACTACTGCCTCTCTCCTTTCTGGATGATGGCTTTTCTTGACACTGTTGCTCTTCTTGCTGGCGCATGAGATCATTTAACATTTGTTTCAACCTTGAAAACAAGGAAAAATAAGCACTTGGGAAAAAAAAAAGGAATGCTAAGGGAAAGCTGTAAATTTATACTCAAGTAATTTGCAACTCATTATTTCACCTGTCCATGTAATGTACATAAAGAACTGCTCCATTTAGCTAGTAAAAATAAAAACCTCAAGAAGAACCAACTTCTATTTAATCTTGAGCAGCAGACAGGAAGTTTTAAAATCAACTGCTCTATATTAGTAGTCATGTTTAGAGAAGTTAGACATCCCAGATACTAAAAAAATAAGCAGGCTGAAAAGGAAACTTAAATAGAAACAATCAAAGACAAAATATTTCAGAAGCAGCATTAAAATTAATTTAAAATATTGTATTAGAGGCCAGTAACTATATACCGCTTACCAAATCCAAAACAAAGATGAAGAGCTTGAACTTTCGTGTAATTAATTAAAATTATTATTACCTTTTTGTTTTTTAAAAAAATAATCCTTATTCAGAAGGTAAAAGTACATCCAATTGGAGCGGAACTGAGAATAAATTCTGACTGATAACACTAGGAAAGGACAAAAAGCTTTTCCACCATCTTTCCACAAGCATTAGAATCCAGACTCTTGCCAGGTAGCCTAGCGAAGACTACAGACATAAAAGCATATTCAAGGAAAGCAAGTTTAAACAAAAAAAGCAAAGTGAAGTTACTGCAAGAGACTTTACTGGAAGAGATGCCAACTTTTGGTTCTCTTCACTAGATCTTACTCAAAAAGAACCACCTCAAAGATAAAAAAGCAGGGGTGAAAATACCAACCAAAAATGCTGTATACAATTTCAAAAGCTTGTAATCAATTCAGAAGTTCAATAATCTCACATTTAACCATTACATGTAATCTTTTATTCACACAACCACGTTCTTTGTTACTGAAACTTTTCAAATTCCAGCCAAACATTAATACAGCCAACAAACCTTTGGACGTTATTCTGCTGCCAAGTCAGCTGAGTGTAACACTGGTTTAATTGATGCATAATAAGATGTACTTGTGAAGATGCAACATTATTAGGCATCATACTGTAAGGGCCTGTAAGCAAAGTCTGTAGAAGACAAGAGAGGGTCTGTGGAAAGAAAATACATGATAGCGATCAAATTACCAAAAGCAGAAGTTACTGCTGGAAAGATTTAGGGGGAAAAAAAACCAAAACAATAAGAACAGCAAAATAACTGTTCTTCACATCTACCTGTTGATCCTGCATCAAAGTTTGACAAATGCTGACACTAAATTCATGCTGTTTCTTCAACTGATTGATCTGCTCCTGCCATTGTTCCTTTTCTTCCACATATGAAAGTTCGGACATCCACCGAAGGTTTTCCTGACGTCGCATACTTATGTTTTGCTGTTGCCTGGCCTTAGACAATGGACGATAATTCCCATCTGCTGAAAGAGGACGGGAATTTTTCCACCTGGGTGGGGAAAAATAGGAAGAATGAGGACAAAAGCTGACATTTCAAACAGCTTCTTCTAATGATACTTCCATTATTCAAATTGCATCGACTCCTCACTTGGCACAGGCCATTTCAGCCTGTGAGGTAATCACCCGTCGTTTTGTCAGTCCAACTTTATCCAACACAAATGGAAAGTAACAGCCACTGAGCCAACAACCTCAGTTGAAAAAGAATTGCTAAGGATATCTCTGGATCTTGGTTTTAGTATCATCCATTACCGATATACAATATGTATTCAGATGAAAATCGAAGCCACCAACGTAATACGCTAAGGATTAATTGGCCCAGGTCCTGACTAGAAGGGCACTATCTACTAAAAATATTTTGGTATGAAAACCAGAGAAAATCAATTGAAGAGATACACATTAAACACTGTATTTTCATTTAGACACTCATTTTCTTAAGGAAATCAATCAGGCATGTTAAATATTAAAAATATTCATGTTAATTAAGACATCTAATAAGAAATAGTTTTCAAAGTTGCAAAAGTCAGCAACTTAAAAACAAAAATTTCAGAGTTAGTTTAATTCTCCAAATTACTTTTTTTGAAGAGACTGATCAATATCATGCAAAAATTTCCTATCGGTTATCTTTTAAACTGATTAAAACAACATGGGAACATACGGAGCTCCTGCAAGACAACTGGAGAGTTTAATGGCAGACATTCAATATGGCCGAAAACAGAAGAAATAATCAAATTAAGTATACACATTGCAGCTACACAGACTCGTACAAGAACGAGCACACTGCTCCCTAGCAAGCAGAAAAAAAATAATTCATTTTGCTGTAAAAGTATGTCTTGTAGTTAATGCAATGGTTCTCCCACCCCTTCCAAATATACTCTGACAAGTATCAGATCACTAAGCAATGGCACCAACCTATCCTTGTTTTCTTTAACAAAATATGCGTTTTCTGGCATGTTGTTATTTGGATAAACAGAGAAACTGTCATTCAAACTTGATGCATCTTCTTCCTCCTCTTCTGCCTGACCAGCTCCATCAGAGAGATAACCGTCTTCATCTCCATCCTCTTCATCGAGTGCACACTGGGTAGAACCTCCCCAGGTTGCCATTGTCCTAATGAAGGAAGAAAACAAAAAAAAGAAAAAAGGAAAAAAGATAAAAGAAAAAAAAACCCAGGAGTGTTTGGGAAAGGAGGGGTTGGTTGGTTTTTTTGGGTTTATACAAATTATTAAAACAATCTATTCACAATTACAACTATCTCCAATTAATCAAGCTGCATCAAAATTAATTTAAATATTATATCACCAGTGCAAAATGAAACCAGTGTTCTTCTGACACTGGGACAATTAAATAAAATTACTGTTTTGGAAAATTATTACTTTACTACTCTTATAACTGGTGTAGAGGTGAAGAAAAATAACACAGAGCATTTGGCATTTTCCACACATTCTCCTCTCCCTTGGTGATTTTTCACCATTTATGGAGCAGGGGAGACTAAATACTCTGGGAAAACCCATAAAACTGGCAAGTTGCCAACTAACAGTCACTTAGAAGTCAAGAAATTAATTTACTGCTCTGTTATATCATCACATTCAGTGAAAACAGGGAACTGCCCCAAGACTGATCTCACTAAACAACAGAAGTACCCACTAACTAACACTCAGTGTCTCATTCTTACTTTTCAGTCCTGCTCTGCTGTGGAGTTCGCTGAGCTTCTGATCCTTCACTTTTAACAGATGCAGCAACAGTAGATATGGTTTCTGCGAGCTCTCTCCTCCTCTGATGTTCAGCCATTAAGGCTTCAAGTTGCTTTCTCCTCTGTCGCAACTCTTCTCTTAAAATCTCATGTCTTCTCATCTCAGACCATAGCTGTTTGCAGTAAAATAGAAGACATCAGACTATAAACAAAATAAATATAAACTAAAACATATTAAAAGGTGCAAAATTCCATGTTTACTATTTATCCCAAATACTGTAAAATCTAAGAAGGTAATTAAACATTACAGGACAGGATTTTTTAAGAAAAGCAGTGCATGTTTCATTCAACAGTGGTTTTAATCACATAATTTATGCATTCTTTGCTCTTGAAGTAGCATGACAGAATACTAGCCTCTGGAGAAATCTGGGAACTGTGCCAAGTATTTCTTTAATAACAAAGTAGAAGATACAAGGATTTTCTGCAACCTGCAGAAACTTCAAGTTGCAGTATATGTTTGAACAAGATTTAAGGAAGCTGTGATTTAAAAGAAAAGCACATAAAAGGAAACGTACAAGTAGAAAGAGGCCTTTATCTGCCTTAAATTAGATATAGTGAAAGTATAAATGGCAAGTTATTTTCACCAACATAGAAAAAGTGTAACATACAAAACCAATTGTTTAAATGAATTAGACTGGCAAACGCAGACTTAAGGGAGACAGGCAAGTGACAATGTACTCAAGCCTGAAAGCAACTGAACTAGTTGGTGGTGCTAGAGCTAAGAAGTTTTCCAACAAAAACCCATACCTATTTGGATAATTAGTAACCCAGCCTGTTTGTAGAGTGTTAGCAATTGCATCAGCACAGTCATTTTAGAGACAGTTTCTTTTTAGCAGGAAGAATTCAGACCTTTATTTAGCAAAAAGGGACAAGCTGTCCTATAATGCTTATTTGGAAGATGGCAAAGTTCTGAAATTCTCTTCTTGGTGAAGGACAATTTATCTTTTAATGACAACAGTACAGGCATTGCAAATCGTCCTCACTTGAGTTGCTAAAGGAAAATTTACAAGAACACTGATGCAACTCAAAGTTTATTTAAAACGGTATTTTTCAGGTACTTGTCTCTTACATCAAGTCTAGCCAGAAAATGCTCTTCATCACATTTCCCTCCACCTGCAAATGCTAGTATAATTTTCAGAAAGCAATATCTAGATTGTTATTTAAAGCATGTATTTTGGAGGACAAGAAGAAAGAAGATGCATAGAAGAAACTAGACTTCAAATACAGCCATCATTTTCTTCGTGGATGACTTGCCTGGGGTATACACTATCAAACGTTCACAATACAAATTCAAAATTCTTCCAACTTCCACATTAATATTTGGCAACAATTTCTGTATTTGGGGAAGATCTCTTGTCAGTTCAGGTCAATATTCACTTCTTTCAGAAATGAAACAAAGAATTCATACATACTTTGCTAAAATGGCTACTACTCCGCTCCCCATATTTAAAGTATTTTACTTTAAAAAGTGTCCAAGTTACGTAGACTTTTTTCCTTTTTAAACCTTTCTGATGTCATGGCAAGTATGAAATACCTCATTGCCTACTGGTACAGATTCATCAAACTCAAGCAAAGGCTTGCCAGCTGCATTACATTCATTCATGCCCGGAGTTGAGGTTGCTGGTGAAATCTCCCTTTTCGCTGGGCAGCTGCCCAGGTCAGCTGACAACTGGAAGAGAAAGCAAAATGGTATAATAGAGTAGAGTAGCTTTCTAAAATTTACTTGCTGTTAAAACCCAACACAGTTCAGATTTTGAGATAGGAGAATTAGTATTCAGTGAAAGGAGATTTTAAAATCAAATACTATTTCAGAACTTAGCCAGGAATCAACAAAACTTATTTTTACATAATATACTATTCTATAATGCTGTAGATGCACAGTATTGATAATTTACTGCTCACTTCATAGAAAAAAAAGTTCACCTTCAAAGAGTATGAGAAACTGTACAATATTGTGCAGTTAAGTTTGAATACAACAAAGCGTTGATCTTGTTTAAAAGACACCATGTTATTTCAAAGTGCCAGACCCTGCAAGTGACTACCAAGAGCAGCAAAGACGCAGTGACTAGAGTATGTATGGACAGTAAATTTCAGGCTAAAGATAAGACAGAAGGTTCTCTATCTTTGAAGAATTTAGAACAAGGCTTTTGAGAACAAAATTCAGTGAAACTGGAGCTTGATACAGCAATTGCTGAGCAAGAACCTACAGTGGAATGAGGTGCCCAGAGCTCCTCTCTACACTTAGAAGACTAGCTGCTTACAGCATACAAATATTAGCAATTTTAAGTTCTTACAAATTTCTATAGTGAAAAAAATGTGAAAAATATTTTGGTTTGTTGCTCAACAGCTTAGAAAAGCAAAGAAATACTTTCTACCTACTTGAAGGTCAGGACAAGCTTTCTGTAACACTTGAATTTTTTCTTGAATTTCAATCAGTTTTCTTCTTTCTTCTTGCAGCTGCTTGAGCTCCCGTTGCTGCTGCTGAAGTTTAGCTTCATAAAACTTCTCTCTGCGTAAATAAGTTAACCGCTTATTACTTGGCAAGAAGTTGCCTAAAGCATGATTCTACTATCCTTTGACAAAGGCATACCTTGCTTTTTCATTCAGTCCTGCATCCTTTTGTAACTTGTTGGTGCTGGCTCGGACATTGTTTGGTTGTTGCTTTGTCTCTTCCATCTCACCCAAAAACAAGTCATCCATATTCGATGCATTTGCAATTGTTGCTTGAGGTTCTGGATCACCATCCTGAAAAGATGTCAGAAAGGCCCTTATCAAGTTGATACACAAAATGTAACAAGTTTAGTTTATCAAAATAATTTTTCAAAACTAAGTAGTCTGAATAGCTTTATCTCTAGTTCTAATGAAGATTGATTTCGGAGTTCTCACATAAACCCTTTACGTTTCTGATACACCTATGTGTATTCAGTAAGCAGACACTGAATCAGATGGTGCTCTGTAAACAGATGTAAAGATTCTGTAGGGATATTAGATTTATGAAAAGATGTTTTAGTAAACATCACTAAATTAGCATGAGATAGTAGAAAATAAAAACACTGCAATTCATAGCTGGCCCTCAAGCCTAAAGAAAAACTCAAAAAAGCCAACACCACCCCCCCCTTAAACCCAAACCAAAATACTCCAACTCAAACATATTGCAACATCTGAAGATTTTAATCAAAACCTACTAATTTTTCCTCAATTGACAGAACAACGTTGCATAACCTAGGATTCAAAACCTAAAACTGATGAATATATATTATAAGCTTAAAAATGCAGACCAGTATTGTTTAAAAAAAGTATTAGACTTCTTAGTTCATATTTCGTAATCCAGTGCTAAGGTTAAGTATTAAGACCATTCTGTTAGTTTAGCATCCCCCAAGAAAAGTCCAGATTTGAACTTCAGAAGTACCACCCCTGACTGCAGAAAAAACACACAGAATCTCTGTTTCCCAGCCAAAAATGAGCTTTTTATATGTTAATCTAAATAGTGTTTTTCCCTATTAAAAGTTACACATCACAGGAAATAATAAATGCTACACTTCTGTGCAGATTTATACTCATAAAATACCTGCACCATAGCAGCAAGGTTTTGTAGCTGTCTCAGTTTCTGTTTGGCAGCTATCAGCCTATTGATCTTCTGCTCAAACTCGGCATCTCCAGCAGCATCACCCAGGCTACTTCTATGGCTAGATACAGAATCTTCACTAACTCTATCTTCTTCCACTTCATCCTCTTCCCCTCGGGGTAGGTCAATATCTTTGTCATCCTCCCTGTTACGACAGTCTGGAGGTGGGGAGAGGAAGAAACAAAACAGTACAAATGACACATTATTCAACTTCTGAAGTGGAATGTAATTATTGGACATGAGAAAAACATCAGCTTAATGATTAGGTGCTTGAACATTTTGCTCATCAAACAAGGTTCTCCCAAATTCTGTGCAGCTATCAGAATTATCTGTACTAAGACTTAAAATTATTAGAAGACTTTAGAACATACCTAGAGTTGAAGACATTTTTAGAGTCCTTATATTAGCAGCAGATCTGTTATTTATTTCACAGTCCGTATTAAGATGTCTTCCATCTCTGTTATTAGTTCCACACTGTACATTTGAGTTGCTATTTATTTCACTCCAACTACTCATTCCTTGAGGGTTTCTAGGGTAAAATACATTACTCAAGTTAACTTTTAAGTCAATGGAATTTTGCTCCAGTCATTTTATTAACTGGCTTTTATAGGAATGTGTCCTGACCCTTTAAAAAAAAAAGTCAACGTCATATAAAAAAGTCCAGACATTTGGTATTTCTCATTATTCATCTCTCCAATAGACTTCTTTTTTTAAGCAGAAGCAGTTATGAATTATCCCCTGCTAGATCTACAACAATAGAAAAGGTTCTCAAGGTATATGTCTATATTATGAAAGCTTTACCTGATTCATAGCTAGATTAGCATTCACTTCTGCACAGTGAAGATCCTTGGATGCACACAGTTGCCCTATTACACAGTACCTCTAAATACCTCTCTACACTGAAGTTTGTTTTTATGCCCATTCCCTAGTCCCTGTTAACCTTCTAGTGGAACTTCCTACACATAACTCAGTGCTTAAACCCAAAGGAATTACAGATGTCTGTAATTCTGTAGTCTCCTATGGCAGTTTTCTAAATGGTCAATCTAATTGACATTTACTATATAAATAAGTTACCAAGGACAAGGTTAATATGAATCATCTGCGGAAGAACACTACTTCAAATTAAAAATTTTGGAAAGTTAATGTTATCACAGAATTAAGTTACTTCTGATGGAAACCTGTTAAAACTTAACTACAGAGATTTAGGAGGACAAAGAGTATGACAACCTAATATTTGTAACTGGCTGTGGATCCTCATGTTCAGAATCGCTTTCTGATTCCTCTGTTTCTTCCTCTTCCTTAGTGTTTTCGTTCACAGCATCTGTCATCATATCAGACGTTTGCTCATAGTAGTGAACTAACTCACGTAATTCATTCAGTCTTTTACGAACTTCATTTAACTTCCTGAGGAGAAAAAAAAAAAGAATATGCTATGTGTTTTGTTGTATTAATCAAATTATGTAGAGTTGACAATTATACATACATGATTTAAAGCTTTTAAAGTTTACTGAATTTTCCTAGCTGTAAGAACCTTCTGCTTGAAGCTCTGAACTCATTTAACTGTCTTGGACCGTTTACTAAATTGTCTATAATACTAAATTAAGTAGATTAAAATATGAAATGGTTTCTTAACACAGAACTTATAATACCCAAAATCACTAAAGCACATTATAAAAAAAAAAGAGCTTTTACTGAAGCTTTTCTGTTGGATTTAGATTGTCATCCTCTTCACTCTCATTCTGAGAAACCAGGGAATCAGGAGGATAAGGAGCAGACGCCAGGCTATTTGGTTCGCCATTGACAACAGTAACTATGCCCACCGGACCAGAAGCAGCTGAAGTTGTACTTCGTTGATCAATACTCCTTTGAGGAGAACCTGAAGCAGGAAAAACTACCGAAAAGACATATAGCTCATAAGAACAACTCGCAAAAGGAACCTGCTAAACTGAATTACATTAAAATATAACTACAGAAAATATTACCAACATAGAAAACAGCAGTTAATAACTTCTCTTCTTAGAAAAGCAAATGCTTTTGTCTTAAGTTTCGTGGCATGAAATGCCAACAGGCAGAGTAATAAGTAGCTTTTGTAAACAAGACTTCAGACAGTTCCTTTTAGCTTTATCACATTTCAGAAGTGGAAGCTTTCATGCTCTGATTCTGCCCAAAGAGTTATTTTAAGATTTTATTTATGGCTGAAATGCCTTTTTTTAAATTTAACATTTCAACACGATAAAAGTTCTATCATTTTTTTTCCTCTGCTAAGCTCCTGCATCTATATGCTATAGAATGCAGATTTGAGATTTGATGTTTTTCCAGCTATGCTAAATGGTATCCAAACATGCTTATATCATATGTGTTAAATACACATCAAAAGATGGGGCTATAGTAACGTAACTATTAAATCAGTCTGTCCTTCTCCGGGACCATGCTTCAAGTGTCTCAATTCTAAGCATTAACCAGAATATGCTGTTATCACCCTTGAGAAATTTCCAGCAACAGGATAAACTTCACCAGTACAAATGTTTCTCTAGAAATAGAAAGCGAGAGCAGCCAGTAGGCCCACAGAAAGACTTTAAGCAAAAACACTCATCATCATTGCATGTAGAGCTCTCCATTAACTCAGAAACTTATACAGCATTAAAAAACATTTACATAATTATTGCCCCAGCAGAGCTTTATCACCTGCATTTCATTAACCAGTTGCAAGCTGACAGACCACTTTACAACCATTCACATTTAAAAAAAAAAAAAAAGCTGTATTCTTGAAAAGATACAATTCTGCATGCGTTTACTTACAGGAGGAGTTATTCAGATGTTGGTCACGGAGTGTGTGAAGTTCTCCTAACAGTTTGTCCATTTTTTGCTTTTTTCCCTGCAACATTCGCATCTTGTTAAAAAGGTGTGCCTTCTCCTCTGACAGGTGTTCGGACACTGAAGAGTTTCTGCTTTGGGAAATCTCTCTGGTAAGCGAAAGACTTTCTGCTTGCCTTCTGTTGTCTGGCACAGACTGTGTCTAATAAGAGTAATTTCATTTTATTCAGACTACTATGAAAAAAGCCACATATACTGTAAGAAACAAAAAGCGCTCTTGTAGGCTTGCTAGGCTCAACACCAGAACGAAGAACACTATACAGGGAAATTGATACTGAAAACACTCTCATGATATCCTAACTATATATTGGGTTAAGTTATAATTCTACTGCAATATAGAAACTACTTCTCTGTACTTCCATGGAAAACTGAGAGGTAGAAAGTATAGATCAGTCAGATGACAAGTCTTCAGAAAGATAATAGGCCTTCAAGTTTGGAGAATCCTAATTACTGCACTACTGAATGCCCACAAATAAGCAAGACAAATATGTAAGTGCACTGTTCAAAAGAGCATTAAAAAATGGAAAATGGCAAAACTTACACAGTGCAAGGACTGACCTGAGAATCATGAAGCTGGTTATGAAAGCGCTGAATTAAGTCATTCAATTCTTCATTCAGTTCTGATGTGAGGCTTACTCCTGAAACACTACCTGTAGTCTCTGTAACAACTGGACATGCAGAAGGAGGAGGAAAAAATGTAAATACTTTTCCACTGTGATGAAATAAAGGCTATTTGATGAAAATTTCTGGTTTAACAAGAACATCGATATACTGCAACCCTTAAAATACAGCAATTATTTTTAATGTTGCGTCCTTCCCACCAACTTAACACTTGAAAGATTATTTCCATTACAGAAATGCTACCAAGGCACTCACAGCTCCTTTCTGCAGAACCACACAAAAGGATTTTTAAGTCCATTCTGTGTTTTGCTAAAAAGGTCAGAGCAAAATGAAAACATTTTTGTTGTTTTCATCATGTTGATGAAAACATTTTTCTTGTTAAAAACAATATGGTTATTAACTTAATACAGCCAAACCAAGAACAGTTCATGTAATTTTACTTCCTTAAAATAACAAATTAACAAGACAGCAAGCTTTCATCTTGGTATAAATTGTAATCTTTACAGCTGTAGTCTTGGGGGTTTGTCCTTCAAAAAGCTTTATGAGACGAATACATTAAAAAGAAAGCTCTTCCCCACCCCTGAAAACTCAGATTCAAACAGTACTGAGACATGGAACTGGCAGTTGAGAGATGCAAATATTTTCCACCAACGTGAACCAATACTTTGCAAGAAAAATCAGGCACAAATATTATTTATTTTCCCCATAGATCATGGCTTTTTTACCTGATTTAGTCACAATTAGTTTTACTATTTTCAAATTTAAAAACACTTATTTTGCCCTATGTTGAATTTGAATCTTTAAATTTCCTGCCCTACAGTTGTGGCACATACCACATCCTAAAGTCAATCAACACAAACAGCAGTAAGAAACTGT
>JAOTQQ010000032.1:70704772-70754255 GCA_026546715.1 Gallinago undulata | reverse complement strand
TTTAAATTTCCTGCCCTACAGTTGTGGCACATACCACATCCTAAAGTCAATCAACACAAACAGCAGTAAGAAACTGTCATTAAGTGACATAAATGGAAATGTGAAACAAGTAAAAACACCACTAAAGAATTAAAAAAACCCAAAGTACTTCTAATTTATCTTAAGTAATCCTATGAGTACATTCCTCATCAAGATGGAGTTTTGTGTATTTGAGGAAAGAAGAGAAAGCATCACAGAGTTACCGCTGTGGAGCAGATAGGAGAAAAGCAACTACTGAAAACCATTTGAGAAAAAAAGGAAACACCTTTGGATGGCACCTGCTGCTTTTGCTCCTGCAGTAGCTTCCCTGAATCTCTCTACCTACCAGCTTCGCCTCCCTACACTAAAAGCTACAGTTTACTTAACTAGTTCCATCTTCTTTCCTATAGGCTATTGAATCTAGGACAGAAGAAAAAGCAGAAAGAGAAGCTCATCAGTGCAAAGAACCTTAAAGGGAGACTTTTTGTAAACACAGAAACCAATGGTTATATTCCTATAAATTAAGCAATTTTAAATACAAAAGCTAACTGTAATAAGAACTGTTATCCCGTATACCCTCTAATCATGCCCAAGGCAACTCTTATGGGGAAGAGTTATGGAACAGTAACACAAACTGAATCAGAACCTGCTCGGTGCAAAAATGTCATTCCCGACAACTGCACACATAACTGTACCCCTTTTCTAAAGATTTAGGGATTTAGGATTTAGGGAAGGGTGAAGGGCAGGACGAGTTTCCAACAAACAACAGATAATTCACATGTCAACAGCACACAAATCAAGGCCAACTGTATCCATTTCAAGACTGAATTCTTGAGAAAACAACTCTGCTGACAACCTTTAAAGAGCTATCAAAAAAAAGTCTCTTTCCCAAAGGTAGCTTTTGAAAAATTGGGAATATATGAATATTAGTTAGAAGAATGCTTTTAAACTGAAGGTTAACATATAATGGTGGTGCTCTACTATGTATCTATCTCTATTATTAATTTACATACATATATAGCATTTCAGGGTTCTAGCTTCATATTTATTTCCATAATTGCTTTAGCAACTTCCTCCTTTCTTTTATTGGATAAACCATTAACATAACAGTGGCTACTAAAATGGCAAGCAACCAGCCATCAAAAAAAAAGAAAGAATCCCATGAAAAAGCAAACAAAACCTCACACTATCAACTGCCTATATCCAGAAGGATGCAGAACGGGAGAGAACACTCCCAACTCTGTTTCTTTCAAAGGCCCAGTAGAGTGACAGAGAGGAGAGGCAGACTCCTAATCTGAGGTCGCAGACCAATTTTTAGGAGAAAAATCCACAAGTTCAGGATTTTACAAGTAAACCACAGATTAGCTGTGTGTTTTTTAACTGAAAAATCATTTCACAAGGTTACATTGTCAACTCTTTTCAGAAATAGAAGCCTTGCAGTATTTTTTAAAAGTACATTATTAAAAAGGCCTTTTAAATGCCTATTCCATGATTCCAGCTTTAATAATTCAATCAGCATGCTAACATGCTATCCACAAGACAGCCATTCCACGTACCGGAATCATCCATGACAGCAATTGCTTGTTCTGCTTTATGCTGCAAAGCAAGAAGAGCTGCCTGTCTTCCTTGAAGAGCCTTTAATTGCTCCTGCTGTTGTAGCATCCTTTTCAATAAATCATGCTGCTTCTTCAAGTTCTCCAACTCCTCTTTAGCTTCCTGTTGAGGATCTCTGGCCTGCAAGATATGAAAGAGCATTACCATAATCATGACAGTTTATTTGTTGAGCACTAGTGACAAAAGTGTCAAAACAAGCAGGACTTCAATAGACTCAAACAGCCTAGTTAGTCTATAAAGGTGAAAATGAAACACCTTCGCCTTTCCGGTAGTCCTTTTCAGTCTAAAAATTACAGATATCCAGTAGGGAGTTACCACCAAGACACGCTTACCACTCCTGGGGGTTAAGTTTTCTTATCCAGCCAGCCACCCTAACATGCTCCAAAGACTAACTCAAGCATCCTCCAGCATTTGAATCATAAATTCATAGAAGAGCACATGAAGCTATAAGACTAGCAAAGCTAAGCAAGATAAGGCATAGCATCATGAAGTTACACATAATACAAGATCTAGATTGATTTACTAGCCTAAAATTTCAGCAGAGTGTTTTGGGCAGTTATTCTTCTCTAACCTATAACGTGTTTAGTTTTGTAGCCTGTAGTAAGTACTAGAATAGACCAGATTTAGGTAAACCAACTTCAAAACAAAACCATGCACAGAACCCCTTCTATATCATATTTTCAAACACACGGAATTAGATCTGAAGGAACAAAAGCATGTTGGGCAGTTTAAATATATATAAAAACTAAGCTATTTTCCTCATTAAAAGCTGGAGATTCATCTCAAAACTTTTATTCAAGGACTGTTAGCAAATTAAGTATTTTAATGAGATATCCAGTTAAGATCCTGATCCCGTCTGAAGTTGGATTATCGCACTATGCAGATGAAACTGTGGAAAAATTTACCTCCTTTTTGTTCAAATTGACAAGTATTTAAAAAGAACATTACTAACTGAAAAGTATCATCTTCTCTCTACATAGTGCTGAGTTCCTGAAGTACAAAATTCTCAGTTCAAAAATTCTGCACCAAATGTCAGAATAGAAGAACACATCTTATTAACTAGTTCTGGGTACCAGGGAATGCTCAACTTTCCAGCAGAGGAAGGAGAGCACATCCAGAATTCTAAAACTCTCAAAATGTCACTAAAACACATACTGCAACTGGCACTGATAATTCCTGTTAATTTTTCATTTTTTATATACATAGCAGAGAAGAATAGAGTACACAATGAAAACAACACAGGAAGGAATAAGGGGCAGAAAGGGGAAAAAAGAGGGTGAATCTCAGTCTTGCTCACCTATTAACTAAACCAAGCTTTACCTAAAGTAACAGATTTGCTTGAGTTCATTAAAAGAAAATGACAAAGTTTTCAAGCTTAGCTCTACATTTAGACTAATAAGCTTGACAAAACACTTAACTCTTATTTTACAGAAAAGAAATAATAATTTTATGGGAAAAAAAATAATCAAATCTAAGACTTTTTTCTTGTTCTTTTTTCAATCAGAGTAGAAGACAAAGCCATAGAAAAAGCTGGTAACAAATAACAAAAGAAGTTTTAGACTCCAAGCCCCTTAGTCTTCCCTCTTCCAATAAAATATTTATATAAACAGCTATAAAAAAAACCCACTTGTGGAACAAGTTAAGGCTACTATTCTCTAATTTATTTTCTCCATATGGTATTAGCTTAAATTTGCATTGGCAGACTATTAGTGTAAACATGATAAGTGTCTGAAAGTCACATTTACAATTTTTTCCCAGAAACAGAACAGTAAAACCAGAAGGATGATCTACATAAAATCAAAACACCTGCTGCACAGTTATATGTCTTACTTTCTCTGTCAATGTTGACACTTCGGAAGAAAGAGTTGTCAATTTCTATTTCAAGGAAAAAAACCCAACGAACTCTATGCAAAGAAGATTCATTAAATGAAGAGACAGCAGAATACAGACAAACAGGCCAAATGGGAACATTCAGTGTAAGTAACAAATATATTTGAAGCAGTTAACAGGAGGAAAAAAAATAAAACAAAATCAGCATGTATAAACCCTATTTGAGGCTAAAATAGTATTTTGAAGTGTACCTTTGAAGTCAATCCATGTTCTTGGCTATTAATCCTACAAGGCCAGATTTCCCTGTCATTCAGAGCAGCTCTGTCACTTTTCCCTTTCGGGCTTGCTGTAACATCAATGTCTGTAACCTGTTCTTGTGAAGCTGAATTCCCTAGTTTGTCCTCAATGCGGGGCCGAATGCTCAAACTAAAAGATACCTCCTTTATTAAATAGTTCAGTAAGTTAGATTTTGAACATGTGCTCCAACTTAGCATGCATTTTTAAGTTACAAACCTATCCACTTATATCTTGTCAAATAACAAAAATGAATATCAAATAAAATCTACTAAAGAGCATTTTTAGTCATTCTTAGAATTTTCATAACAATAAGGCTCTAGACAGCAATCAACCTTTTAAGACTAGACATATTCATTCTGCATTTAATATATTCAAGCTGCATGTTAACAGAAATTGGATGCAAAATGAAGAACCAAACATCAAAATTAACCTTCATTTTGCAAAAAAAAAAAATTAAAAATATGCAAATATACATGCATACTACTAAAAAACTGTACTGGTATTTTTCTGCATTTTTCAATATATTTCTTTTTTTAAGTTAAAAGTACATCTTCCACACGATATTCCACGAGGATAGAAAAAGTTCTTACAAAGCTAAAAACAATTACAATTACTTCTTAATGTTTAACTGCTGTTTTACATCTAAGCATGTAAATTCTCCTCATCTGTAGAACATTCATAGTAGCAACTGCCTAAATAAGTACCAGCTCTCTAGTACATTTTCTCAGTATATTGGTATTGGAAGATGTAAAACGTAAGTTGTTATTAAAATGCTTTTGTATATGCTACAAGAATTGTTTACCATGTTCATTTTAAAACTTTTATAAATAAAAAGGAAGACTCTCTCCAAAAACGAAGAGAAACTTCTGTGGTAGGTCAATACCATCATATCACTAGAAAAATGCTTGGGCAATGGCCCACTAATACCTCATTTCTAACCCTCTCCTCACCCAACACCACCAAGTTTTCCCCACTAAGAGAAACAAACTTTTAGATGAAAAATTGTATAAAAAACCTATTCCTTCCTACATTATTACAGTGCATGCTCTGCTAAAGTAAACATTTAACCTTTCATCCTACTTTGAAGAAAGACTAAAGATTGTTAAGAAAACTAATCAAGCTATATTGTTGTGACAGAATCATTTTTCCCCCATACAAAAAAAAAATAAAAATCCACACATGCATAAACACCTCCTGAACAGAGTGTCTGGAGACTCACTATTTTTTAATTGAACTGCAGATCATGACACTATCACAACAATCAGGACAAGAACAAAACTAAACAAAGTCTTCATTTCTAGCACCTTAATTACTAAAAGGCAGCTTACCGTGGTATCTGAAGCCTCAGACTGCACATCAATGTTTAGCGATGTGCTCTCACCTACAGAACCAGATCCCACAGCTGAATCTATAGTCCGAACATCATCCTCCTCCTCATTTTCTCTAGCCTGAAATATTTCATTGGCATAAATCAAAAGCTATATAAAGGGGGCAGTAAAAATGAACTATGGAAGGTACTACACATCAAACAAAACCAACACCCCCAGTTGCACCTCAAAACATCAACGGTCAACTCCTAAAAAAAGCTTACAATGCAGAAAAAAATATATTATGTTCTTAAACTTACAAGCATCTTTTGCAAAAATTTCAGATAGGATTTCTCCTGCTCTTTAAGGTGATCTATAAGGCGTGATAAACGCTCAACATTGGCCGATCTTTCATTTTTCTCTACAAGATCATCCCGTATGGAGCTGGCCTTAGCAATATAGTCGCGAATCTGAACTAGTCTGCTCACAATCTGTAAAGACACTGAAATTACTGAATGCATTCAGCCACAGCTTTAAAGTATTTAACGCACAAGACATGGTGACAGCAACAGCAAAGTAGTAATTAAAGGGTGAACATACTAGTACTTTCAATCCTATAAGCACACTTCTCCAAGTGGTTAAAAGTCAACAGCTTTTATAAGCATAGATTTATGCATTCATGAGTTTACAAGGCTGAAGCACAGGGCTTCTTCATGACATAGGCTAAAACACAACTGAGCTCATTAATATATGAAAATATGAGTATCTTCTGGAACCATATAAGAGAGAACCAACCTCTAAGTTGAAAATTAATACTGCTTCTGTTACCAATAAGCAGCTTTCTAAAAAACAATACATGATTAAGTTTGGTTTCACATTTTCATCAAGTTGCCTTTTAGAAGAGTGGGAAGATAAGCATTTCCAATAAAGATTTAATAGTTATAGTTCTCAGAAATTTAGAAAGATGCAGTGACAAGTCACAAGATAAATAAAAGCTTTCTAAGAGTCAATATTCTGTAGTTTTTAGAGGCCATGTAAATACCTGGCTACTATCCATAGCTGGTTCTCTCCTTCCATCTTCTTGAGCAGAGACTTGACAATTTTGTAAGAAATCCTTGCTTAGAGCAGCTCCAAACAACTCTTTACATTGCACTGTTACCCCACTTTCCTTTTTTTGGGAACCTGAGGCAGGATCTTTGCTTTTGTTAGTGTTTATCTGCAGTGACAGGAAGTTGAATGGCTTTTTGTTTTCATTAAGTTGACGTTTGTTGTTAGCAGCTGTTGCCCTGCCTTGAGAATCACTTCCAATGCTTCTCTATAAACAAAAACAAACAAAAAATACAATCGTGGGTAGTTGGTTTTTTCCCCCTCCAATATATTCTCAACACTGATTGGTTTCACTGCTTGGATTACCAGTTCTGCAGTATTATTAGACTGATTTTAAAGTTACTTTATTAGTCACTGACTAGCCAAAAGCTAAAAACAGCGCCAATTATTTTCGCCACATAGTTTTCAGAAAGTAAGCCCACCCTCCTGTTGTCCCAGAACAGCTGAGAAGCAAAAGCATTCTGCAGTTCCTCAGAGCTTAGTTCCTCATCCTTGCTGCGGCCTCCACCTTCACTAAAGCAAAAGGCACCCTACTTCTCCAGGTACATTTGAGAGAATAACAATAATAAACGGGCAACATATTCACTTGCAGAATATGACACCTCCTAAGTTCAGCTTTTCCTTAGAACCTTATGAATAGCAACTTGTTGCTGTAACAAACATTTGGGGAGGAAGTTAAGCCCAGTCTTTTTATTTTAAGCCAAAGCAATGAATTGCATTTGAAAGAATCTTCACAACCCAAACAAGTCAACAACAAACTTTGGCAAAGATTAACCAGCCTCTATTCTAAAGCTGTTACCACGAATATACACTTTGTTACCAAAGAATTAATCCCTCATACTTGTGATTGTTTTGGACAAGGCAAGGATGAGTGTGCCATATTCCCAAAGAAGCAGTTACAGCTCAATAATTCATTCCACATATTTCTCTACACTCTACTGAGCAGTAGTTTTTAATGCTACTCTTTTGCTTAAATCCACAAGGATAACAACGTTCAGAATCACAAACTGTCACTTCAAAAACAGACTTCCAAAATAAGGTAACAGATTTTTCAGTGGCAGACAAGTATAATGAGTAAGAAATACCGATCTGAGGACACAGGAATTCGTTAATGATTGAGAAGAAGAAAGTGAAGACAGATAGCATACCATAAGCACAGGAAAGCCCTGGTCCTGAATTTTCCATAATCTTCTCAAGTTTAAAACCACAATTATGATTTGGCTCCCATGGCACCTATAAACTTTTTTTTAACCTTAATTGTCTATGAAAGCTTTCTTTATTCATCTGTCAAATTATTAAGAGATAGCTGAATAAATGTTATCACATTTATAGTGGGAGTGAGTATTGACACACAAACCTGATCCAGATCACTGAAGTTTATTCTTTGCTTAAGCCTTTCTAGTTCAGCCTGCTCTGGAACAGACATCTGGGTCATGTATCGAGCATGAGGAAAACTATGAGGAGTTCTGGTCTTCCGGCGCCCCATTCCAGGTGAGGATTCTGGAGATATATCATTAGTCAGCCTTGTTTCCGCTTCCCCACCAAGCTTTTTCTTGTTTTTCTCTGAAGATCTGTTTGCTTTTTTCTGTTGACTTCCCCAGTCCTTAAGGGGAAGGAGAGGGAAGAAAAAAATGTCATATTTGTTATCCACATAGATAAAAAGTAAATGTTTTAATTCAGTGAAAGAGAGTTTATTTTCATTTTAGAAGTAAAAATAAAAAGCAATATCAAAATATGCACTAAGCTTTCTAGAGCAAACGTCACGTTACAAAATATAATTTTCTCCACTGCCTAAATTAAAAATAGCTTGTCAGGAAAATTTAAACCCATTTCATCCAACTATGCATTACATTAATTTCAAATGAAGGTAAAATTGTATTTTTCTTCTTTGCTGAAGACTCTTCAGCAGTTTAGAACTTTTAAAATTAGAGTTTTTTCACTTTCATGACAACGCATTTGTGTCTAGCTGCTTTATTTACACAAAACACTACCCATAAATACACCTGCAGACTCTGAATTACACTCCTTGCTTGCTTACATCTACCTCAATTATTTTTATTGATACTTTTTTTTTATGGATACTTACCTGCAAAGCTGTACTGACAAGGCTTAGGGTTTTGCATTGTCACCTGCCACTAAAAGAATCTACCTAGCAATTTTAACATACAGCATAAAATGGCAACTGAAAGATAAGATGAATTATACCGTGTTGTTCAGCCGGTCATCAAGGCTCTCATTGCTCCAGCTAGGCAAGTCCTGATCATTCATGCCTTCTTCAAAGGGACCACCTCCTGTTGCCATGACAAGCAATCAATAAAAAGAATCTAAAAGAAATAGTGGAAAGAAATGTGCTGTATTAAGATCAGTTTATGTAGAAGATTTTAAAGATTCATAATCTGAAATGACAACTACATACGTATTAGAAAATGCAAACACAAGGCTGGTTTAGGAAGCTAAACCCCGTTTACTAAACTGTGTTACTAAAAACATAATGGTGAGAAGAACATAGATACTGGCATTAAAAATTAAACAAGAAGTAGCTGTGGGTTTGAGGTTTTTTTACCTCTTTTTTTTTTTTAATACCTGCTTTTAGAAGGTAAAGAATTATTTTTGTTTTTTTTTGAGGTTCTCAATTTTCCTCACTCTACAACACACTACCCAGTGCTTGGAAAGACTGTTTTGTGATTCATAAAGCTTGCACTTTAAGGTCCAGGGTGATGTCCATTTGATGCAGTAAGTGACCATGGAGACCTACTATGTCAAACTTTTGCATTTATTTCAATACTAAAATGCTGAGAACTGAGCACTACATGCACAGAAAACAGGCATCAGTAAAAGGATTTTCACTTTACTACGGGTTAAGTTATTTAAGCAATGAATTCCATGCCACTTACATTAAAGCTTCTAGCAAAACCAAACAAAATAATTTTGGTTTCCTGGAGCTTTGCTTCTAATAGTGACATCCCGTGCAGTATAAAGCAATCTGTATGTTAAAAGTCTTCATTTTCACTTCTAGTCTTGACATCAGTAACAAAAGTTGTTAAAGCTGAAAAATCAGAAACAAACTACTCCTTTATAGCAGTAAAATTAGATTATCCCGTTGAAAAAGGTGAAGAATACATAACTGCATGTGCTCTGAGGCTGCAATAAAAACTGTGTAGCTGAAGTGCTGCTGGCACAGTTCCACTGCACGAGCTACAAAGTTTTTCTTTATAACCGCTATGGAGTTCCATTAAAGATACAGAAGAAAAACAGTCTTGCAGAGAATTACTTTTTCCAGCTATTTGTAACTGCTACGTTAGGACATGATCCTAGCTTTAAGTGAAAAAAATATTTTAAAATACCATTTATTTCTAAAGATTTTACTGCAAGCCATCTACTATAAAATTTCACACTAAGATGTCACACAGTGCAGGTAAAGAAATCACCTAAATCTCAAAACTAAGAAGTTACCTAAGAAAGTGGGGGTTTTTTATAGTCAGTTCCAGGAAAAAAAAAAAAATCATCCTGAACTCATTTTAAAAGCTGTACTAGTACACCTATCTTGCTTGGGTACAGTATTCAATCAAAATCATGCATTACAGCCCCCTCAGTAGGTGCACAAAGCAGTGCTCTTATGCAAACACAGCCTATTCCCATTTCCTTAATGGTATTGTAATCTACCAGGTATGCTAATTATACCATAATCACATCAACACAGTAGGGAGTAATTCAGCTTGTGCATCTCACAATCAGAATCATACCACAGGTACAATAAAGTGTTTGCTGTTTTGGGAACCAGCAGATCTGTGCACGACCGTCCTTGCACACTCATTCATTCTCCCTTCTTCATCCCAACAGAAGTGTCCATGAAGCCACGCAATCAGAGGGTACCATCTATAAACTAGCTAGCCAACAAACAAAATGGAAATTAAAAAAAAAATAATGAACAGATGAGTTCTCAGCTGGATGAACTCCTTAATCTGTCTAAATTTGTGACTAGATAAGAACTGTCTGAAGGGTCAAGGAAGACAGGTAAAAGTCATGTCATCAAGAGGAGCAAAACCCAGATAGATCGAGTGTAAAACCACACCTTCTGTGCAAATTCCACCCAGGTGAACTGTCAGATTTATTTAGAAAATAAGAACACAATGCCCTTTTGCATTTTCTTTGTTTTCATGTAGAAGCACAAGCATCCCATTAAAAGTTCTCAAGGAAGCTCTCCTGCCAACTCAAGGTGAATTTGACAAGCATTCAAAATAAAGTTATCAGTTTAGCTAATTTTAGAAAATAGCTATGTTTTCTAAAACATACTTCAGTTACAGATAAACTGTGCAGTTTCATAGATGTGAGAGACCCAACATTTCAACTGGTACTCTATCCTGACCTCTGCCACTAAGCATAATGAGTTCATCTTGACAAGATTAGAGGCCATCTGGGTTTACAGTCCAATTCAGTAAGCTGTTTCCTCATCATCACGTTATATAATTCTATAAAAAACATGGCAAAGGAAGTTTTTCCCTTACTTTCCACTGTAAAAACAAGAAGCGTTTTTATGTAATATAAATAGCTTTTGTGAAAGTTTAAAATGAAATAAATGTGAAAAGTTATCTTCAACTCTCTTTGCTGTAGGAGTCTCTGATTATCTCCGAAGTAAATTCACTGACACAGATTGAATATTCTGAATAATATTCTCAAACAAGGACACCAATGCACCCTACTAAATACAGCTCAAAAATAACAATATCCTGACTACTTCCAGCAAGCTGATTTTCAAGTTTTCTAACAGAACTGTGCCCTTCCCAGAAAGCAAGTCTCCAAACATTCCTATTATACTCTTTGATATTTACAAATGAGTTACATTCAAGTGAGCTTAAGATCACAGAGCTATACTGGTATTTTATCCCCTCAACTCAGTTAAAAACACAAAGAGGTTCAAACAGCTTTTTCTATATGAAACTCTCCCATACGAAGCTGGGTTTTTCACCTCCAAACACACACTTCACTAATTTGTATTTTTTTCTTCCTTCGTGTTTTACCAGCTAACTCTGGAAGAAATCCTCTTATAAAAGCTTTGGTATCCTCCCATTATGCTATTTCTGCATCCATCATCCAGCAACCCATTACCAATCTCAGCTTCCTGCACATTATAGAATCTGATTATAAGTTCTATTTGACTACGCACACTGCCTTACAACATTCACTAGGGATCTGGAAAAAAAAAAAAGACTTTCAAGTGTATTTTCTACAGAAACAATAACTTTAGATAACATGTAAGATTATAGTCAAATGTTAAGATTATAGTCAAAACATATTTTCTACATGTAACAGCAATACACAAATTGCTCAAAAGCATCACTACAAAACATGCTAACAAATCAAGCTATTTTAAACAGCTTTTTTTCAGCAGCGGAGTTGTTTTTGACATTTTTTTCTCTATAGCATTCATGCAAACTGCAAGACCTCTGAAGAGCACTAAACCCTGCACACAGAAATTTGGGGAAATTAAAAATTAAATGGAAAATAAAAAGTTGTAAAAAGCCGCCATTAAGCCATAAAGCCTAGTTTTTGATGGCATGCGCTCCTCACTGATTATTAATTTAGCATTAACTCATTGAGAACTGAGCTTTGCCAACCAAACAGTATCATCACACCAGAGCTGACAACATCTTCTCTTGTTGCACTGGACAGCCCTCACACCACCAAGGCACCAGGAGACCTGCAAAGTCAAACACCCGGACCAAGGGAGGGATAGAATCATAAAACAGGCTAGGTTGGAAGGGACCTTTCAAATCACGGGAGTCCAATCATCGGCCTAACTGCCCAAACCATCACATCTACCCATCTTATAAATACCTCCAGAGATGGTGATTCCACCACTTCCCTGGGCAGCCTGTTCCAGTGGTTGATAACCTTTCGTGTGAAGAAATTTTTCCCAATAAACCGCTAAACCTCCTCAGCCTGCCGAGCCCTTCCCGGAGGCTCTCCCCGCCGCCAAGTGGGCCAGCAGAGCGGGTGACCCCCGACGGCTCCGCCCGCCGAGCCGCTGCCTGAGGCGGGCGAAACGCTGCCGAGGCCGGGGCCGGTGGGCAGGCGGCGGGAAGCCCGCTCTTTCACGGCGCCAAAATCCCGGGCACCGCAGGGGGAGGGATGGCGGTAGGCGGGCTCTGCTCGAAGCGCCTCAGGCCAAACGGGGGCCGTTGCCAAAGCCCCGCCGGCGTCTCCTTGGAGAGCGGGTAACGCGCCCTTTCCCGGGGCGCCGGGCCGACACCCGCCCGACAGGCTGACACGGCTCGGCTGGGCTGGGCCTGCCGCTCCCGGACCCCCCCTCTCCTCGCCGGCCGGGCGCCCACCCACACAGGCCCGCAGCGGCGCCACGGCCAGGCCCCACCAGCGGCGGCCCCCGCCTCTCCCTCCCCGCCAGTGCAGGAGGTGGGGGTGGCTCACCCCGCGACGGAGAGGAGGTCACCCAGGCCTGGATTCTCCTCCACCGCCGCTCGCTACCTCACCGCCCGGCCGAGAATTACGCCTTCCGGCGGCGGCCTAGCTTCGCTGAAGGCCGCGGAAGGGCGCTGGCGGAGCTGTGGGGGTCGGGACTCACAGCCCTGCCTCAACGGCCACCGCCATCTTGGCCGACGCTCCGCTAAGGGGTGCGGGAGGCGGCCCCCAGCGGACGGATACACACCGTTACCTAGTAACCTCCGCCCCGACCATGCCCTTCCGCGCTGCGCCTGCGCCGCCCGCCACGGCCCTTCCCGCGCTTCCCTGCGCTGCCTCAGCCGGGGGAGAAGCGGTCGAAACTCCAAATCCCAGCGTGCGCTGCGTCAGGAGCGGTCCCACTCCCACCCGCCAGGGTCACAGTTCCTTCTGGGAACCGTAGTTTTTCAGGCAAGGAACGGCCCAGCGCCCTGACAGGGTTCGCGGGCGTCCCCCGGCGGTCTGAGGTGGGTTGCGAAGCGTTGGGATCGTTTTGCTGGTAAAATGAACGATTATGAACTCTATAAATGACATTACCTGACTGGAAAACTAGTAAAATTGTAGAATCATAGAATGGCTAGAGGTAGAAGGGACCTTAAAGATCGTCCAGTTCCAACCCCCCTGCCACGGGCAGGGACACCTCCCACCAGACCAGGTTGCTCCAAGCCCCATCCAGCCTGGCCTTGAACACCTCCAGGGATGGGGCAGCCACAGCTTCTTTGGGCAACCTGTTCCAGTGCCTCACCACCCTCACAGGTAAGGATTTCTT
Source organism: Gallinago undulata (assembly GCA_026546715.1). Taxonomy (NCBI): domain Eukaryota; kingdom Metazoa; phylum Chordata; class Aves; order Charadriiformes; family Scolopacidae; genus Gallinago; species Gallinago undulata. Next base: position 70,740,857 of record JAOTQQ010000032.1, on the reverse strand, counting down.
CCTAATATCTCATCTAAATCTCCCTTCTTTTAGTTTAAAATTCCCTCAGCCAGTCCTCACAGCATGCTGCCTCTGGCCCTCACAGCATCTTTGTGGCCTCCTCTGGACCCGCTCCAACAGGTCCATGTCCTTCTTGTGCTGAGGACTCCAGAGCTGGACAGTTGGAGTTTCACTTGGGAAAAACAAAACAAAACAAAACACCATAGAAAAAAAAAAAAAGGGGGGGGGTGTGTTTAAAAACCTAGTTGTGCTGTGTTTTACTGTGTACTCCAGTCACCTGGTTGTTCCAGGCAGAGAAACTTGTATTTAGCCAAAGTTGTTGCTAGTCCTCAGGGGATTTGACTTGCATAGTATACTCAGGATTTTCAATGTCTCTTTCTTTAAAGCTGACAGCATTTATATTTCTTTAATTTGCGGGGATTGCCCCTCGTTGTCAGGATGAGAAAACCAAGTTATGATTTTCAGCATTTCCATTACACTGAGTTTCTAAAGCAGAAGCATTAAATATTTACATAGGCCTCACAATTCATCCTGGGCAAGAAACTTTCTACTGGTACTAAGTGGAAATGTAGGTAGATCCACCCCCATCTCTCCCATCTTAGTACTTTTACCAATGTATTTTGCTCCACCAAAAAATAAATTACATGCAAATCCTTTTCAATGACAAACAAATGCTCAAATCTATCTTTAATTTAGAAAAGGAACTAAATGATAGGAAAACCTGTGAAATAAAAATGTTTCAATAAAAATACTGTTTTCTTCAGCAGATGCCCCCACTTCAAAGGAATACTTCTGGACGATATGTAGCGTGTGAAAGAGGTGAGCATAAGACTGCCATTACAGCAGCATTTTTCTCCCATTTCGACCATAGGCTACATGACTGTATATCTATAACTGAAATCATTTTAAGAATCTGCAACAACTTAATGGAAGCCAGTTAATATATATTATAATTAATATATATTGTTCCTCTGTATTTCAATTCTGCAGCTAATAAAGAAGTTCATTTATCAGCACTTTTTTTTATTACTCTTAAGCAATGTCCTTTTATTCTGGCCTCAGGTATCATGTCTGGATATTCAGCACAATATTGGCAGTGTTTGCTGTTGGCAGGACACTTTATATTGTCACAGTGGCATAGCTCCCACTGCCCGGCAGGTGGAGGCAGAATTTAAGAGAAAGTAGTGGCTTAATACAGTGACTATCATTATTTTTGCTGCTGTAGTTTATTGTTAAAATACAGCTCCCTTGTTCCCATTTTTTCCTGCAGGAAAAAAAATAAAATCTTGCACAAACATATAATACACTGATTGTGGTTAAGAAAAACCAATAAATGAAATAGATTTTAGTAACTATGTCTTTAACGTAGTCCCCTATATGTCATAACTGCATAGTTTCCTTACCACAGGATGACACATATTTGTAGTCTCTCATAGGAGCATCATTGTGCTGATTCGTGCTTGACATTCGCAGAGTGATTTTTCTCCTCTTATTTGCTGTCCCTCTCCTGGAACTGGCTGCAAGCCTATTCTTTACAAGAAAAAAAAAAAAATGAATTCAAAACAGTGCTCCAAAGAAATAAAACAGTACTAGCTCCTCAGAGCCATTTTTCACTGGGGACAGGGACTGAAAAAAAAAAAACAAACCAGTAAGCATTAAGGAATCATGGATTGCACTGCAAGAAGCATTCTTTCCAGTAGGTGGTTCTCCACTACTGTTATGAAATAACATCTCAGGATTTGGAAATGGCTGTGAGCCAAAACTAATATGGCTTAAAGAATGTCTTGTTAATTAAAAAAAAAAAAACCAAAACAAAACTTTTGGGGAAGTCCTATATCAACGCTAATGAGCCTCTAGATTGACAGTAACTAATTACTCCTACAAAGATCTCTGTTGTAAGTGCTTCCATCAGCAGACATGCTAATGAACACACCCTCACAGAAACCAAATGGATTATCTTTGAGATAGCCCAATTTAATTAGGATTGAAAGTTATGTCAGAGACGTGATGATTTTTTCCTTGCACATCTGCTGGTTGTATCTTTTTAATTTTACTTTATTATTCCAGAGTGAAAGGAAAGAAAGCAAATAAAATGCAGGCCTGTAAAGACTAGAGACAAGAAGAAGTGAAGAAGTAAAGTTTTACTGAGACAGAGGGGTTGTGAGGAGTAGTTGGGGACAGAGATTTTTGAAGGCTCTCAAACAAAGGCAGTAATTAATAGAGCATTCCAGTCAAATAGTAACTGTCTGCTTTTTTGCTGATTTTGTGACAAAGAGGGTTTTGCTGCAAAAATGATTGGTCTACCGTAATTTGGCTACACAGTTACTATCAGGCTACTAATAGTGAAAGGTAGGTTTTCTTTCTTTGTGTAACATTAGATTGGAAAGATTTTTTTAAAGGTATTAATGAAGAGTTTTGAGTTAATTCATACAGGAACATAAAGTGTCCACTTACCAATATGGGGTCTGATAATAAATTAAGCAGGTGTAGGGCAGAGGCACAGGCATTTAAGACCCCAAAGCCAAGTGTTAGGCTGATCAAGGATCTCCTTCACACTACCAGTGAAGAGGAAAACAATTTTTGAGGATCCACTCAAGCGTTAACAGCCATCAGAAGCATACAGGAAAAAAGAGGAATTGGGAGATAGGTGAGACCTGTTCAGAGTTACCCTGGTCAGAGCCTGGAGAAGCACCTGAATGTCATCTGAAGAATGGACAGGATCCCTGTTGTAAACCTTTCCCACATCCACAGGGGTGGGGAAAGTAATCCTCTTAGTACAGCTATTATCTCACCAGTCTGTAATATTTGCTGTTATATGCACTTGAGGTAGTACATTCTACTAAAATATTAGTGACTGGTATCAGACCTAGCACTCTAAAGTAACAGGATGGGGCCACAAGACATAATCAGTCTTGTTTAATTCTGCATGCTTGTTTCAGATAACCAAAACACACCAGGAGCACCACTGTTGCCCTGCCTAGAAGCCGTAGGACCGTATTTTTCTTATTGTTCCTTTTGAAGCCAGGCTCTGTTAAAACCTATTTTGAAAAACATTTTATAAAGAGTTGTTTATAGCAGAGAAATTAGCAAGGTCCTAAGTACTATTTCACTCTTAAGAAATTAAGATCCAGTTTCACAATGAACCTACAAATACAGTGCTTAATCTGGATGTCTCTCTCTATTGTTTAGTTCAGCACTATGTTTGACACTTCGTACTCTTAGTTATGCAGTCTCATCTGCTTTTTTTCCACTTTCTAAATTCAGAGCCCACCCACTGAGTAACAATCGCTTAAGAGTTGAGTCACGCTGTGAACAGGTATCTTCTTCCTTGCAAAAGTCATTAGTAAGATTCCCAGTAAAACCAATGTGCTGAGTGATTTTGAATTTTTGAATGATTATTAGTGTAGGCTACTCATGAGAAACATATTGCAATTATTAAATATTTGAAATATGAAGAAATACAAAGTTAATTAGTTGATGTAATGTAATTAGTAAAGAGAAATACTGCCAGGTAAACAGATTCCAAATACTACATCAGAAATTAATTATTCAGAGGAAATCTGCAACAGGTATTAGTCTTCAAAATGAAGTTGATGGTGTGAATATTTATCCTGTGGCATGTAAAACTCCTTTTACTGCTTTTGTTCAGTATTTCCTTAAGAGTTCACTTCTTCCAGAAGCATTCCTTCAAGCATACATACATACATAGAATGTTTTGGGAAGCGCCAACATAGAAAGAGGGCAAACAGTCAAACCAAAATGCATTTTAAAACATTCTTTGCTATATTCATCTGGCTCAAAAAAGCTTATATAGAAAGTGATTTTGTCTAACCAAGTCACTGAGATCATGTGCTTCTGAGTGCCTTCCAATTTAGCTTAAAAATACTGGCTTATATCAAACAAGAGTCTTTGTCCTCCTTTTCTTGTTCCTTTTGGTGTTTGTTACTTTGTTTTTGTTTTGGTCACGGGTTTTTTTTAGCAGATTTCTTTTTATTTTATCTCATCTAACATGTAACTTCTAGCCTGAGCGATTATTTTTTATTTCTAAATCAGTGGAGTCAGTCATGCTCTCTCTATACCTCTGAAGCCTAACAGATTTAGGCTCTGATTCAGGAAAGCGCTGGAATATACAGTGGAATACGATGCTGAAAGCAATTTCCTGGATCAGAGCAGTGAAAGGGAATGGATGATCCTTTGTTATTTTTGGTCTATTTTTATTTCACAACTGTTGCGTTAGGCACAGAACTACTGCCTTCTCCTTCTTATGTTGCAATTTAGTCTTGATAACTGCAACTTCTCAGTAACATTCCTGCCCAGTGACTCATAGCAGATGTAAGCCTCAACTCTACAGAATTTAATAGCAAAAACAATCGCAGCCTGGGAAGGGCTCTGGAATTCTTTGCATCAGCTTAAGAAGATTTAACAACTTTGAGTTCTGTCCAGAGGGTAAAGGTAAACATTTTAGGTACCCGTGAGGGAAGAAGGAAGAATCTGGGGCAATTGCTATAGTTATGGTTTGAAAATAGTATGTTTTTGAAGGCCATATAACTGGTGCAATGTTGCTAATGATGTATGAATGTTTTAGCAGGATATAGCTATTTTGCTACAGTATCTAGTTAGTTAATAAACCTCATATTCAAATCTGTAGTTTCTAAACTTATGATAATGTATGGCTGTATGAACAAGGCTGCTCTTAAAGGCTAAAAGTGGATCAAATCATGGATTACTGTCCATTTTTCATATGAGGAAAAAAGGGGAATTTTTGTAACACTACCTAATTAAAATGAAGCAAAATTTGTGCACAAATTTAATCATTAACATCAGTTTGAATTTTTAGAAAGCAAATAATAATGTTTCTGTCTTTTAGCAGATTCTATCTTATTTTTATTCTATTTATTAGCAATGCATCTCTTATTGGCACTGTACAAGCAGACATCTGAGTTCCATCTAGCTTGCCATCTCCAGAATTCAAGAACAAGAAAACAGGCTGACAGCTCAAAATGTTCCTAGCACAGAGTTTTTCTAATGTCATCAGATCGATTTAGTAACTTGTTATTGACATGTTATTGACATACTTGGAAAGACAGCAAAGTTAGGGGAAATTTGAACAGGATTGATTGTCTGAGTAACCTGTAAAGAAGGCCCAGGCAGAGAGAAGGTAAAAGGTACCGTTCTAGAATTTTTATTCCATACCTTTGGAGAAATCTTTCTGCAGCTGTGGAAATACACATTCCATGTGTGATCTTTGAATAGTTATTGGGTAACCTCATATGGATATAGTTCAAGATTTCACAAGAGTTGCCCTTAAACTTCAACTTTATTAAAGCAGAAGGTGATTAATTTTTTCAGCAAAATGTTTAAGGGCTTGTGTTTTCAACTTGAAAATGTTACACTAACTACTTCTCACTCTCTCATGACATGTGATAATTAATCCACATGTCTATTGTATGAGATTAAGATTTTCCTGGAAAGGGATCACCACACACAAATTTGTAGGGTTTTTTTTGTTTCTGTTGAACCAACACCGGTGTTATAACAAAAGCCTTGGATGTCTCTCAGCACTTATAACCTCTTTGGATTCACTAGCATCAACAACACAAAGATATTTGTTAAATTATGGAATTGTTTTCATCTGTGATGTGGATTAAGATCTTTTTATTTTTTGCAGATTTTTTATTTGAGTGGATGTTTTTATTTCATTGTGTGTGAATGTTTATCGGGGTTGTATTCTCTCCCTACTTTTTTTATTATTTTACCCCCCTCCATGTCTGTTTCTGGATAATGCATTTTAAATAACTGTATTACAACCAGGGTAAATATTTAAATGAGTGGATAAATTAGTTTAAGAAACTGACTTCAAAGCAGCCTTCCTAGAGCAGTATTTTAAGCTTCCCTTGAACAGAACTTTGGCTTTACACGTTTCCAAAGTGCATGGATGCACACTTCCAGGGAACTTTTACTTATACAGTCTTTTCTGAAACTTTTGGTAGAAACGTGGAAAACTGTTAGCCATGTTAATTCCAAGACTGAAACTAATGATTCAGTTAGTGTATGCAAATCACTTTGAACACATATGGGGCTTGACCCTGTTAACCATTTTCCTGTCACTGTAGGGTTGACCACTCAGTGGATCTCCTGTGACTGCAACTGTGGAATGAGATAAACTTCAGGCGCTTATACCTGCTGAGAAACTGCTGCTGCTTGTCAAAAGTACAAGGTGCTGCCCCTTCCAGGATCATCCCCACTCTCTGTCCTCTGCTTTGCCTGGCTCTCCCTGCTGGGCAGTGACAGCAGCAGAGAAATACCATTGGGTCAGACATTTCCTCTCAGAGCTTGAGTTTTCACGTCGCTTTCTAGTCTTCTTGACCTTTCTCCTTTTCAGTAAGGACAAGAGCACAAAGATGTTGTTCCCTACAACCCTTGTTCCTACTTCAGGTCCCCTCTGTGAGGTTTTTTCCTGTGTCCTCTCTGTTTCAATGTCTTCCCTGTTTCTGACTGACAGGTTTACCAAATGGAGCTCTCAGTCACTTCCTCTTTATACACCTCGTAATTCTCTTACCTTCACAGTGAGCTCATATTGTGAATGACTACAGGATCAATAATCCATCTTGGGTTTACTGTCTAACTTCCTATCTTAAAAATGAAAATCCAGGATTAAAATATCTTAGGCAATGTATTTAAATCATCACATTTAGAATTTTATGTATGAGATTATTCCTATAATTCAGTATGTCTTTTGAGCATATCTTGGTTCAGTGCTAAAGCTGATACACGCAAAGTTGTCTTCCAAGTGCAGCCCTTATGAAGTTCCCCACATCAGGAACATGCTTTAGAAAGAGGCACCCTTTAAATAGAAAGGTGACTTCATCTGGAGCTGACAAACCGAACCAACTGCACACCCTCTACACTCCTCAGCTCTTTATTCCTTTTGTGCAGCTTGCTCGTAGGAGCTGTAAGGGACATGATCTGCTCTGATTCTGCCTCTTAGTCTATTTTATTTTAATTTTTTACTAATATAAGTTTATCTGAACAGTATATAAGTTTTACTTGATAGTTGGTGGTTTTTTTAAAAAATAAGAATACTGTAGTTGTAAAGCTGTGTAACCCTTTTAAGACTGATTGCAGTATTCAGGTGTTCACAGTCAGTGAAATCATCATAGAACAGTTTGAAGACTAACATGAGGGAGAACAGTGTGCTTTTAGAATGAAAATAATAGAGAATGAATCATAACAGTGAAATAGGAATCTTCCAGTGAAAAAAAAAAAATATATATAGTTCCTTCTCTCCTGGAAAACATATTTAAGATATGCATGGAGTCAGGACAACGATTATCAGAGATCAATCATTTGAGGTTGTCCAGATAACTAATTTACTCTTTAGCCACTCCTGTCACAGATGGTGTCACTGCAACAGATGGCAACAGCTGCTTTCAAAACAGTGCAGGCTGCAATAGCCATAATTACTACTGTTGTAAGGTGAAAGTGTATATTTTATCACAGCGGAAACCTCTGAAGTCTAAATTAACAGAATTCAATGCCAGGCAATTCTTGAAGATTCTCCCTCCCCTGCCTCCTTTTTTTTAAGCCTGAAATTCATAGAATTCACCACTTCAAACAGGAGCAGAACTTGCTGCATTGAATTATGGTCAAGCTTCTAATTCAAATGATGTAACTTTTATTTGGTTAACATGAAAAACGATTTACAACTTAAAACTCAGAAATTTTATGGCATAGAAATATCTTAGACTACATTTTTCACACTTGGGAAACATTTTATAGATAACTTTTAATGGATTTATTTGGAATCCTTAGAGGTCAACATCAGCTTAGTATAGTGCTTTACAGCTTAATGGTAGGTGTTGCATATGTCCAAAATGCTTAAAAAAACCCCTTCTGAGCTGTCTGTAACATGAGTCAATGGGTACAGAGTACCCTCAACACTTGTGTCTGCATCAGTCCAGTGCAAGCAGGGGTATAACAAGCTTTATACAGATATACTTGGGCTTCACAACTCTATACTCTCAAATATGATGCTTTCAAACCAGCAAAACTCAGAACTGAAAACAAGAAAAAATGTTGCTTACTAAAATAACTGTGATTTAAAAAAAGCATCCTAAATATGTTAGAGGTGGGTGTTGAAAGCCTGAAATTTGGCTGGGCTGTGATTTGTACTCATGCATGAGGTTTTCAGAGATTGGTGAGAATAAAGTTGAACTTGTCCACTTCTACAAATACTGAAAAACATACTTCACATAAGCACCTTGCTTATCTTTGTACAGTAAAAAGCACGCTCTGCCAAAATTCCACCAGTGTTTTATATTAATTCCTGCACAAACATGAGAGGAAATTTCCATGAAGTTGGTGTTTCAATAAGCACATGCTGACATTGAGTCACTAATCTCTATTATAGGTCTTATGCTTTGTCTAACCACAAATGTTTTAACATGTAGTTAGCTGATTTCATTTTAAAAGTAGAAAAAGCAGAGCGGACACATATTTTAGTTTGAACAGGCATTAGAATATGGAAAATAAAAAAACTATTTTCAGTTAAAAAAAAAAGCAAAAAAGAAGCATTCCTCAGCTGATTGCTTTCCGCAGTTTAACCGAGCAATTTAGAATTAGTTCATGTATAATCTATCCAAATATTTTAGTAATTGGAGGCATTGGTTTTTCATCTCTGAGCTGAAAAGCACACCTTACAGAAAACGGTGAAGTTGTATCAGGTAATGTTCACAAAGCAGTGAGATACAGTGGTGATTGTTTTGGCATATAAAATATTTGTCATATGAAACAATGAGATTTAAAATGCTGTGGGTCATACAATACAAAACATGCATAGCTATCAGTCGAAAGATACCATCCTTGACACTGTTCAAATAAAAGCTGATAACTACTATGCACTTTTCCCAAAAATTATTCTATAACAGTAAAGTTATCTTTTCTGGCACACAGAAATGGCACAAATCTTTAGTTTAAGGTCAACTAGCACAATTCAGATTTTAATTACTTGACTATAACAGAGAACTTTCTCCCAATTTTAAAGGGCCAACAAGGATTATTGCCCTGCTTTTCAGAGCATTTTAAAATACTATTTTGCTTTTGTTTTGTTTCACAGTGGAATGCATAAGTTTGAATCTTGAATAGTTGTCCTAAGAGCTCTGATACGAAGTGGCCTGAAAAGATAAATTCTGGTTTTGCTGGGTTTTGGAGTTGTACTTGATCAGACTATTTTAGACATTAGTAATGAAGCTTAAATGCACATTATGTTTACAATATGTAGGAAAATAATTATAAATTAAATAGATCAATTTGAATAAAATGTGATGTCAGGTTTAATGCTTAAGTTTTAATGCTTAAGTTAACTAGTATTTCATTTGTTCCTCTACTTCACAGCTTCCAAAGAATGAAGATTTTGATAATGATTGATTTTGTCCTTGCCACTAGCTTGATGGATGCCATTGGCAGCTCTGTAAGTTCCATTAATTAAATTTGCCTATAGAGTTTCTTCTAAATATTTCATACCTTGTCCTCCAGAGCACTTGCAGTGTATCTCAGCTACATGGGAGGATAGAAACTTTGATAGAAAAGATTAGAATTCAGAACAAAACTGAAAGGGTGGGGAAATAACCTCAATCAATGTTCAGTGGGGAGAAGATTCAGGTAAAGAAAGAGGAAACAAATGCATAAATATACAATAGAAGATGATGACTGGGTAATGGCACTGAAGAAAGTAATCTAGTCAGTTTGTTACTAGATCCGACACAAAACAGGAGGTGCCAGAACATCTTTGCTAAAAAAGGTATTGTATGATGTATTAACAGGCATATTGCACAGAAGGCACTCAAGACATTTATGCTACCATTCAGGGGTAACGCTAGCTCAGAATAATACATTGAGTTTTGAACAGCATACTTACAGAGAGAAAAACCCCGGAACTCCCACAGCAGTGGCTTCAGCAGTTAATATTTTTGGTCATTGACGCTCAGGATGAAGAACGTTTCTGTCTTTTTCTACCTTGCCCACTTGTCATACAACTTTTTCTCAAATTTCTTACTTGTTCCCATGTTATTTTCTTATAATTCACACTCAGAAACAACGACCAAATCTCCTTCACTTCTTGCTCCCAAAACCTTCTGCCTCTCCAACAAAAGCCCTAACACAATCACACTTACTCCACTGCTTAAAATACATCTAACCTCACTGGTCCTGTACTGCCTGTCTTGGCTGTCCTTCCCTAGTTTGATATTCAGGTCCTAACTAGCAGGGATGTTGATTCATAGTTGCCTAGGTGGAAGTGGTTGATGAATTTACAACCAGGTGAGCATCATTGTTTGTGGCTGACATTGTCTTATGAAAATCTTTTGTTCAGATGAGTAGCTCTATAGGTGCAGAATAGGAAGCACCTGCCTTGTAATCACTTTTGCTCAGCTGAGAGAAATATTAGTAATTTTTTTAGAAGCCTACTGAGAAAAAAGGCACTAAAGTGAAATGGATTTGCTTTCTTTTGATTTTTCATTTGGAATACTATGGGCTTTAGCTGATCCCATGAGTAAAAATTGAGAACATTCTGAAATTTTCTCTAAGTTTTCACATTTTAATCTCATTAAAACACTAATCTCAATGGAGATTTTTTTGGAGCTCATTCAAATTCTAAAAATATAGGAAATAGCACCTGAAGTAAAAATCATGTATTTTTATAGTTTTCATAATGTATTCTGAGTCAAATTCATAGCATCAGTTTTAACGGAAGCTCACTAACTGCTAAATAATTTACACAATAACGAAATAAAGACAGTGAATGCACGTTAATTGCAGCAGCTGGTTAAATGTAAGACCACATGTCCAAGAGCAGAGCTGTCAGCAGTTGTTAAGTAATTGCTTCTCAATGTGTAGTACAAACAGTTGCTTCACTCAAACAGACACAACAGGTTATGTTCAGTCTGGTTTCAACCAGTGGGCACCACTGTTCACTGGAAACAGCACCACTCAAATTCATACTTTTTTTAGTATTTCAACATTTTAATAGTTTAACTTTGGTTAAACTAACAAAAGGAATAGCAATATCCATATCTAACAAAAGGAATAGCAATATCTTATAGCTGATGACTCTTACAACACTAAGTTACATTTTGTTTCTATATTACTCTAGAAGTGCATTGGTTTATCTCCAATGTTTTTAAAAGAATAATCCTATTACAAAATTGTAGCGGTACAGTAAGAGAACAGCCTGGTAACCTGCAGATCTAAAAGCCACATTGACCCAGCCTGAAGTTACACAGATGACTTTCTGATTGTCCCATGGGAAAAACAGGTGTGGAATTCCAAATATGAGAATTGTGTTTTTGGTGTCCAGCAGCAAAGTGTAATGGGATTTGTCTGGAGTTGGCAGAAAGAGACGTCAATGGGGAAGCTGGAGTCAGGGAGAGAAAGCAAAATATCAGATACCAGTACTTTTCATGTGAATGCTGCTTTCAAAACTCTTGTTTCTGCTCAGTCATTTCTTTCTTACAGTGCAGTTATTCAGTGTGGCTGGTGATTTCTTGGCTGTCACTTACTATTTACCAGCACTGTGAGCTTAAATCCATTTCATCAGGAAATTGCTACGTGTAAAGCACTTATATTACTGTTCACCCCATAATGAGTGTCTTGTCTGCAAAGCAGATGAGAATAAGCTCAGTGTTAGCTTTTCATTTTCATGAATTAATTCCCAATTTTTACGTAAACAAAAAGAAAAGATCACTTTAAAATGCAAAGTTAAGAATAACACTTAGAGACATAGCCTGTTGCAGACTTGTGATTAATTTGATTTAAAGGAAAGGACCTTTTATGGTGGTATATGAAGTAGTGTCAAACTGAACTTAGATACCAGTTTTTCTAAGATTCAATAATGTTTTTTGAGAAGTTCTGTGCTTTTGCTGTATAATTTAATAATGGCAGGAGAATGCCTTTTAGCAGTATGAATAGGTGGAGTGACAGATGCATTTTCACTACACCTGGAAAAAATGCACTTGGCTGCCTGTAGCTGCCTCTCCTCAAATGCGCAGACTCATGCTCTCTCCAGAACTGAAAGTAGCTCTTTGTGGCCCAGACCTTGCCACATGTTAAAGACTCTGCCCACCTGAAGTCTTCCCTATGAAATTCCAAGAGCCTGCTGACAGGGGCCACCATTTCCAGGATCTCCCAGGTCTTTCCTAAGGTATTTTACCATGTTCTCCAAAGTTGCCAGTACTGAGTTAAGACTGATACAGGACAACCTTCTCAATAAATAAACACTGCAGTAAGATGGATAAATGTGGCATGGTGGCTCCTTTATCACTCTTAATTTAATATATTGATTAGGATTAATACTGGTCTGAGTGTTAACATGCTTTTTTTGACAGCTTTCCTTCCACAGTTAGCATTTGCTTGTTAAGGTCAGCGTGGAAATATGTTTTTTTCATTATTTATTCACTCTTTCTCAACCACCTATGTAGCTTACTGGTTCTTCATAATTTTCTGTATGCACTCAGAACTAGTGGGAGAATTTGCAGAGACCTGCCAAGGAAGCCTCTTCTGCATTTCCCAATTTAACCCAGCTTTTGTGCAGGGTTTATATGAAGCTGCAGATAGAAGTTGAGACAACCATCCTAGCAAGACTGCATAATAGCACATCCTTTCTTTGTAATATGCAATATATTTCACACATGAACCAGGGTTTGTGCTCCAATAACATCCCTCTAAGCCACCGTAGCAAGTTTGCCTCTCTATGTGCATATATTTTAAGTATTTTCTTCTCTCATTTCCTGCTAGAAAAAATGAGGGTATGCTAGGGATCCTGTATAGCTATCAACAACTGAAAAAGATTTCCAAGGGAGTATTTTCAAATAAGATAGGACTCTAGGGATATGAGGTCATTGGCTGCTTTGTTTACTCTTCTAAAAATGCCTTTGGGAAACATGCCTCTTGCTGTAACGGCTCCTCCTTGTGGTCAAACATCTCCATGGCTTCTCAGGACCTAGTAGCCAGCAGGCAGCCGGAGGCTGCAGACGCAGCGGCTGTCAGGGCAACCCAAAGCCAGAGAAGGTGACCAACCAACTGCCCGGCCCTGCCAACATGTGTATTCCCCATCCTTTTATTCCACCGTATATATCAGGTTGCAGTTGAGTATGAATTGATTTATAAATACTTAAAGCAGAGGCCTGCGTTCAGGATTGTTCTGCAAAGCCTGATTATCAATTTTTTTCAGTGTTGAAATGTTTGTAATTGTTGAATGTGAATTGCATCCTCACTGGTGAAAAAGCAAGGGGGCTTGCAACACTTTTCTATCAGAAATAACACGTCGTAGTCATGACACGGTTCATTTGAATGTTCCTTGACAGTTGCAGAAGTTCCTCTGCTTTTTAACTAGTACCACAAATTAATTATGAAAAAAATTCTGTATGTGCTAGAGTCATAAACATGCAGATTCTAATTAATACTGTTAATTTAATTCAACAAGTCTATTCTTGGAGGTGTGGTGAATGATACTGCAAGGAAGTCAATCTAACCAGAACTGTGTTTGTGCTGCAATAGGAACTTACAGAATGGTATTGGCTTTTCAGATAGCAGGGGGGAAAAAAATCACTGCAGCAAGAAAGTAGCAAGAAACATTTTGGTGGGAGTGTTCATGGAAAACAGGTGAAGCCTGAACTTGATCCAAAGGGAAGTATGCGGATGGCACTGGAGGTGCACATCAGTGTGCTACTCGGATCTCTCTGTAGTTCACTGTAAGAGGGCAATGTTCTAAGGTATCAGCTCTTCTATATGATATCAGCAACTGTTACAGGTCTACATCCTTAGCTTATGTAAATAATGTTGCCCTATGAATAAGGCTTCCCCAATTTAGAACTACGGCATATTCAATCTTGCATATCACATTTCCAAAAGGTTGCCCTCTGGTTTTGCTTTTGCAGTGCTAGTTGTCCTCTCGTGCAAGCACCATAGCTACTAAACTCATGTTTGCACGTTTAAAATTGCAGACATGATGTTACTGATGCAAAACCTCATGTCCCGTTGGTAAAATGTATCATCAAACCCCAAAGGCTTTTTTCCCCATGTTGAAATCAGATTTCTTTAATATCTATTTGAAACCATACAGGCTGTTTTAATTTAAGCTCACTAGATTGGGTTCTGTTCACTTTGGCTATTTTACCATAGTCATTAATCTAAAAACAATTATTTATTGCTCTGCATACATTCAGCATGTCGGGATTTGGAAAAGTTATTCCAGGTCTCTTGTCACACATCCCTGTTTGCACCGGCGTGAAATGAGCGCTTGGTATCACCGTATCAGAATCGCCGCATTTCTCACCCACTCTGCATGGCAAAATGTACAAGTCACCTCACAATATTGACTTGAAGTTTGTAACTTTTATTTTTTCATGCATATTTGCAGCTTGTTAGGGACTGCTTATTTTAGCATGCCAAAAATGAGCTTGAAACTTTACAATATTTATCTTGGCGATGTTAAGGGTCTTATTATAAGAAGTGTGTAATCTAAAAGCATTTGATAAATGTACATTGTGGATCAGTGTGGATTGTTTTTCTTTAAAACTCTGGAATTTTAGAGCCTTCACAATGTTAGTAGCAGACCTCACTGGATAATAAATCTCTGTACGTGGCAGGTGATACAGAATAAGCAGTCTTTATGAGAAGGCCTGTAGTATAGTGGTTTTCCCTCTGCCTATTTGCAGTGAGAGCTGGTAGTTATTGGCATTAAAGAGAAGGACTCCTTGGAAAGCACGTATATTTTGGGACACTCTGCAATATAAAAATAATTTAAATAGAAGTAGCAAGAGGAAGTCAACACAGTGTTTGTAGGAAATCGTGACCAAAATGTTTTATTCAAGTTAAATTTTATTTATGGTTAGTTTGGTTGGTTTTTTGTGTCACATGTTAAATGCAACAAAAAATGTTGATTTTACAAGATATGTTTTCCTCTCTAGGATCTACAGAATTGTTTTCAAGAGCAGATACGACTTCAGGGCCAGGTGAGGCTTCTGGAACATCGCGTGAAACAGCAGCAGTTAAAAATTATACAGCTTTTAGAGAAGAAAGAGATTCAGTACAGTGACAGAGGAGATGAAAACAGCGTCATTGACTTGGGAGGAAAAAGACAGTATTCAGGTTAGAAATGAAGCTATTCTTTTGATTTCCTTTCATTGTAATGATACCCAGAAGCTTTAGCACAATTGGGCCCATTGACTCATTGTTTTAAAAGCTCATAGAAAATTGTTTGTTTAAAACACAGTGTTCAACTTTAACCTAGGTCTGCCTCTGCAGGGAAAAATTGTTAGTGTTACACAGTATAAATCAAATCAGGAGTGAAAGGGTTTATTGATTTATTAATAGCACATAATTAAAACAAGAAATGAACAGTAAATTCAGAATACATGTCAGCAATACAACAGATAAAAGCCAATAATAGACATTTACAAAATGTTAATAAACAGCTACAGATTTCTAAACACGTTTCTTTGACTGATCTCAACAAGTTCTAACCCACAGGTTCAGTTCACATTCACAGGGTCACCTGGGCTCCAAGCACACACCAACTCCGGCCCAATCTGTGAAGTCCCTGAGACATCCGTATTTATACACATAAGCCTGGCATAATGACATCTGCATCTCACTTTAATAATATTCAGTTTGTTGCACCATTTTGACTGAGTTAGGTTCAGCCCAGGACATCACAGCCTCTAAAATACTGGTTTAAAGTTGTTTTTGTAATCTCACCAGCATTCTGGTGGTGATCCCATCCCTCTGCAGTGGAAGATGGCTGAGTGTGTTAGCCCATAGCTGCTGGAGTGAGGCCCAAACTGTTAAAATAATAAAACACCATCCAAACCAAGAGTTGGGTTGAAAATACAATTTGGAGGTCTGATTCTTGGCTGATGCTCATTTCCCATTGTCCAATGCTAGAGAGTCTAAACTTCTAAGATTTTTAATAGCTTTGTTTGAATATACCTCTAGTGTTTATGCCGCTGGAAGAAATCACAATGTCTAACAAGGCATCAAATACAGTAAAGCACCATTGAAATTAAATTAAAAGCAGTTGTAAGCTTGACTTTAAATTTTATCTGTATGTTTATTTATGTATTCAGCATCCTGGAATACTTTTTTTTAGTTTTTTGGCTCATTCATTTCTAACTAGAAAACATTATTAAAACCACATTTAGCTGAAAGGTATTTGTCCTTTCTTAGCATATGCCTCATTTTTTGTTCTTAAAATGGGATTCTAAATAACAGATATAGGTTGTCCCAGTTTCTGATTATTATTTTTTCACTTTCCTTATAGCTTGGAAAATGCTTTTCCCTGTTGATAGAGCATTATTTCATTCAACCTGCTGTAGAATTTTAGTGTGAACAGAGCTGGATAATTTGGGGTTATTAGTGAGGGAGAAATTCTACACTATATACACCTGCTAAAAATTAAAATATGCTGAAGTACTTTGCTAACCTACTAAGAAAACAACAGACAAGAAAAGCTATTTTCTATAAGCAAATCAAACATTCTCTAGAAAGACAACTTAAATGTTATTTAAATCATGTTTTTTATTAAAGTTTACTCAAATCCTGGCATAGCTATTTTTTCTCAGTATAAAGTGTTTGTTTTCTTTGTCTAATCTTCACTGACACTTTCACTGAGAAGAAATATAATAGTTCAGAAAGTTCCAAGCTGGCCTGAAAGTTCAGCCAACATGTTCATAAATTTTTCAGGGAAAATCTTGCAGTTAATCAGCCCTACCTTCGCCAGGAAAAACAGAAATGTTGAAAATTATACGTCTTTCCTGCGTGACTGCTTGATGGTAGATTACATATAAACAAAGAACTCCTTTCATTTCTTAACTCCTAGAGGAAAAAAAGATAAGATTATACAATTACATTGCTGTTATACTTTCACGAGCTCTGAGTTTTGTCATTGCTGCAAATGCTGATTAGTCATCAGCACCAATGGAGACCAGATTGTAAGCGGCATCAAGCCAAAATGGTATCATTTTACACATACATTGCACTTTTTGAGGGTAGTCTTCTATACATTTTTGCACCTCTTTGCTACAAGGGACCAGAATATCAGGTCCAGCAATTGTTTCCCTTTTCTAACATTGGTGATTCCATACTCTTGTTTTTGGCAGTTCTTCTGTGGACTTTCTGGACATAGAACTGCATGTTTGTTTTTAAAGGTTACTGTGTGTTTTCTATGTAGAGAATTTATATGATTGTAACAGGATTCTAATGTGGTTTATACCCTTGTAAATTAAAAGTGACACTACTTAAACCAGAGGAATTATTTTGCTCGTCAAATGAAACAAAAATTGATAGTATCTTATAGTGGAAAAAAGATTATTTTAAAGAAATGTCAAAATAATTACAGCTCTATAAAGTTTTAAACCAACACAAATACAAGTAAATGTGCAAAAGTAATAAAAATGTGTTTACCATGGTATTTCCTTTGCATTAGCCTGGTTCATATGTAGTTCTTATATGACATGACTTGCTTTCTGATATTGACTTGATTTCTAATTTTGCCAGTAATTTTAGTACTTAAAAAAACCTGTCCAATTAATGTTTTATGAACAGATTGTGCAGAAATCTTCAATGATGGCCATAAGCAAAGTGGATTTTATAAGATGAAACCTCTCCAGAGTCCTACTGAATTCCTTGCCTTCTGTGACATGTCTGAAGGGGGTGGCTGGACTGTTTTTCAGAGACGTTCTGACGGCAGCCAGAATTTTGATAGGTAGGTACTAGACATAGGCATTAAAATTGGAAACAAAGTGAAGAAATATTAAATCAGATGGAGCTAAGTTAAAGCTTAACTTTAGAATTATGTGAATAAGTTGTTAGATAAAAGGGAGGAATGATTATTCTGTGGGACAGCCTCCAGATGAGATACCACCTCTAGCTCTGTCTCTCTTTTGGGAGACATCACTTCTAGGCTTTTTCTGACAGCTTGTGCATTTTACATGAAGACACTTCACTGTCAAATGCGTTAACAACTATTAGAGCAAGAACCCTTAATGACAAGTAGGGGACTATCTTGTCTTTTGCAAATAGTAAACATCTAAAAAAGTAAAACTGTAAGCAATATGCTTGAACTGCAATACCATCAGCAATCAAGTATGAGAAAAATCCTCCACAGAGCAATTTGAAGCTCAGAAGAAAACACATTAGCTCAGACCAATCTGGTATCCTCCAAGAAAGAGAAGATGGGTGAGAAATTGATTTGTGGACATTTAACTTCCTCATCTTTGCCAAGACTCAAGCACTTTGGAGAAATGTCCGGAAGTGAAATTTTTGGTGCTGTGAGACATGAATATAAAATCCCACAAATATTTAGAGATATTAGAAGAAACAAAAAGGTTTTTAGAACCTTCACTGTGTCCAATTTGCTTTTCATGTATCTTCATCCTTCTGTGGATTTGTGTCTTACCTATGTTTAGAATTACTGTAACTAACTTTACAATACCCTTATGAAAGAGAGAAGTGATCCCCGGAGAGGATGAACAACCGCAGGCCGGCTGAGGAAACGTTGCTATTCTTAGTTTATAAAATACATTCAGACAACCTACAGAAGCAATCTGCAGCCATTGACAATTGTTGCCACCACACAGCACCCGTTTTTCTTCCTTGCCAGAGACTACCAGCCACTCAAGTCACAGAGGCTCCTTCCTCTTTTGGCTGCCTGTCCACAGCCTGATACTTTTGCCCATTGGTTGAAGGATGGCTATTTCTCATCAAGGAAATAGATCATATTTGTGTCCCCATTAGAACATGTCATGAAACCAAAACCCCTGAGAATGTGTTTAAAAGCCACTGCAGACAGGGAAAATATTCAATACTTTCAGTATACACATTAATTCTTGAAACTATGCACCAGTACAAGTTCAAAAATTGTTAGAACCAGTCAATAAGCCAGAACTGGAAACAGTCAGCTAATACTTCAATTTATAAAATTATATATCCAGCTGCAGGAGTGTCACAGCTTAATCAAATCACAGAAAATTATAAAAAACAATTTTAAAATTAATTAAAAAATTAAAAAAAGAATAAAACTATTTAAAAAAATAAAGAAACAGTATTTGTGATACACCTACACATTCACTTAGATCCCCTGGATTTAGGCAGGAAAAATTATTTCACTTCTGGTAAATCATGCTATACCAGAGATTGGACTGAGCTAATGAGTTTTCTTCTGGTCTTAAAATCCATTAATTTTAAACCACCTTGAATGTACCCCTTAGCACTACTCTTTGCACTGGGATTCAGTGACTAGTGTAGTGTGGGATCCAGCCTTTCACATGTGAGAAACAGAAATAATTCTGTGAAGATCAACAATGTAAATAAGAGAATAAAGTCTAAAATATTTGTTTAATAACATGGGCATGGGACTAGACTACCTCCTGAGGTTCTTTCCAATTTGAATTATTCTGTGATCTATAATTGTACGATAAAATGAACATCCAAGAAAACTTGCTTTTTTGATAAATTAGTAATTCATACTCTTTTCAGAGTCTGGACTGACTATGAAGAAGGCTTTGGGAATTTTGTTTCGACGAATGGTGAATATTGGCTT
The DNA here is from genome assembly GCA_026546715.1 of Gallinago undulata. NCBI lineage: Eukaryota > Metazoa > Chordata > Aves > Charadriiformes > Scolopacidae > Gallinago > Gallinago undulata. The sequence continues at coordinate 70,721,263 of JAOTQQ010000032.1, read as the reverse complement.
GGAAATAAAAATCTTCATTATTTGACCAATCAAGGTAAGATTTGTATTGTAACATCAGCCTTCTGTTGTTTCTGTTTCTTTACTCTTTCCAGGCCATCTTGTGTTACCCTTTTTCTTAGCATAAATCTGGAGTTCTGGTGTTAGTTCATGTGGAATTCTTCAAGTTTCAGAGCAAAACACACTTGAATATACGTTTTCTAGCAAAAGGTTCCAGATTGTCATGGGCCTGATGGCATGCAGGGAGCCCCTGCAAAACAAGGAAGAATAGATAGGAGTTTTAAGATACTTTAAACTTAAGATACCTCAAAACAATTGTCTCTACCCTTTTCTCAGTCAGCATCACTAACAGTGATGTACAAATGAAACAATTCAGGGCTTTATGTGGCTGCATAGGCTACATGGATGTAAATTGAGGCCTGTCCTGTCGATTAGGCTAGTCTTAGAAAGCTATTTCCATCTTTCTAATAGTCACTCCGTCTAAGATAACTTCTGCTTTGCTGTAGAATGCCGCATATACACAACTGACTTACCCATTGATTCAGTCAGCTAATTCATATGGAAATCAATGCCACCAGGATCTGGTCCTGATGTAACTGTTTTATCCTCAGAGTATAAAAATCTAATTTTCCTGCGTGTCTGCTTATTGATTGATTTTCACTATCTTTTCATTACCTCCTCAAATACCTTACTAAAATATAAAGCTTATATGGCCATTATTATTTTTTAATTGTTTTTATCTACACTTGAAAATCTGTATTGGAATAATTCTAAAATTTTCCAAGCTGAATCAGGTGAATAAAGACAAAGAATAGCAAGGTATACTTTAATATGCATAAAGAAAGAAGACAAAACCCCATAAAATATGCTGTGATGATAGAGATAAGATTAATGATAAAAACATAGTTAGCATTTTAATCTTCTACTATAATACTCTGTTCTGAAAAGCAGGGAGGTAGGCTGTTTTAACCAAAATAATTTGTGTTGTTATTTCTTAAGGGAACTATACTTTAAGAATCGATCTAACTGATTTTGAAGGAGAACGGCGTTTTGCACAATATGCAAGATTCCGAGTTGCAGGTGAAGAGGTAATAAAACATCAAATAATGACTAGAGGTGTTAATGAAAACATGAATTCTGTAGAGAGAGAATAAACAAACGGGTTCCCTAATTTTCATAGATGTTTGTGTAGAACCTTCTTATCATATTTTCTTCCACATGCTTGGAATTTACAAATATGTGATAACAGTGTTTTACATTGATACATCAGTTTCCCACATTCTGTAAGACGTCTGAATCATTTGGTTTGGCAGCATTGGATAAAAGCAGTTTTTCTATTTTTGTTGATATTACCAACAATAATGGTACATGATGTTCTGATTTGTTAATACACACTGCAAGCTAACTCTAATCGCATTTTTATTATGTCATTTATGCATAAGGTTATTGATAAATTTTACCACTGCTAAGCTCATTATCTAGTACACAGGGTTTAAGTGGCATGACATTTCTGAGCATAAAAATAGTACCAAATGGAACAGATTAGTTTCCTCTCTGTGGTTTCACTCTCTGGCATGCTAAAGATTAAAGACATATTGGAATTTATATATTTTTTTTTCCTTTCTTCACGTTTTTCATTAGCATTCTTACGAGATGAGCTGTGGTGAATACTCTGGTACAGCTGGTGACTCCCTCACCGGCGGATTCCATCCCGAAGTACAATGGTGGGCTGATCATCGAGGAATGAAATTCAGCACTAGAGACAGGGATAATGACAACTATGAAGGGAACTGTGCCGAAGAGGAAAAGGCTGGCTGGTGGTTTAACAGGTATTTCAATTTCATATCAGTTTTGTCAACTATTCCGCTTCACGTGTGTTCATGCAATAATAACATATGGTAGAAGATAGATAGGATTGGCATTTTTTTCTATATTTGCAATCTGTCCTTGACCCCTACCAGAGATCTCAGCGCTGGTAGGACTGAGACTCACCTTAGGAGGGACAGCACCTACCACACGGTCTGTGACAATGGGTGTTTTCCATAGGCTGCCGTCGTCTTTGCTGTCAGACACTAAGGAGAAGGCAATTCTGCCCCTTTAAGGTAAACAGTTTTTACACAAGTGGGTCATGCAGAGTTTGCAAATGTATCCCTGTTGTGCTTCATTCTTGCATTTCTCCTGCCTTGCACCAGACCAGATGTGGCAGTACTGCAGACTATCTGACAAGTTAAGCTAGCACCGGGTTATTAAGGCTCATTTTTTTGTCACCTCAGTTCACAGCATCTCAGTCTAGTTATTCCTTCTGTGTCAGGATGAGAATGTGTCCACTCAGACTCTGTCAGTGAGCTTGGCTGGTCTGGGAGGAAGATTTTTTTAAATAGGGTTCAGTAAAAGAATTTTAAAATCCTACTTGCGTACAAAATACCCATTCAAAAAGAAAGGATAAACTGGTAGTCTTAGCACTGTCTGTATGGGCAGTGAAGTTCTTCCCCTTAATTAATTAGATAAATATAGCCGTGAAGAGAAACTATGCAGTCTAGCTGTGTAATCAAGAGGTTTAAAATACAACTCAGGGAAGCAGACTTCTCCCTCCCTGTGATCTCAGTTCACTTGGCAAGAGCTGCCAGGCTGGATCAACTCCATTGTTTCTCTCTGTTGTGTCATCCTTTGTCTCTGTTTTTTAACTCCTCATTTTCCAAATTCCGATTCCATAAGTTGTCTGTGACATCCTTAGCTGATATATGTAGCTATTAACTCAGTGTTTCACAATTAATTACTCTTTTTAATAATCTTTAATATATTTTCTGTGGGTCAGAAGAATTTTTGAGACATAGGGAAAAAAATCACATGTAGACAAAATTTTTTTGCAGTTGTCACGAAAGCTAAGATATAAAAGGGAAAGCCAACTGTACTGGAGATCCTTTTCCAATAAAATCAGAACTTCTATGGCTTTTGGGGAATATCTAGACTTCAAGTAGCATAAAACTCTGACACTGTGCCATGGGGTTCATTAAGAGTGAATCACTTTTAGTCAACTGAATAAATTTTTTGTCTTTTAAAATTTTATATATTTTTTTAATATTGGATTGGTATGGACAAAAGAATGACCCCTTTGCAAAAGTAGCTGCAGGGCAGAACTTGACAGTTATTAATACCTTGTAGTTGGTGCTACATAACTACTAAAGATAGCTGACTCCTACCAGGCTACTTCCTATTATGGATGCATAATTCATGCTCTTAAAGTCACAGTCTATCTGGATAACGAAAATGAGTTACTAATAGTGTTATTCCACTGCCCTGCTAGTGAATTTTATTAGATTAAGCCTAACATAAAATGGAATGCTGCAAAATACTAGAAAATTTCAGTATCCTTAAATCCTGCCCAAAAGAACAGTACTGGCAGCGACAGGAAAGCACTCAGAACACGTATTTGTCACGCACAGATTAGCAAACACAGAAGGAATTAGTGCTCTTGGCTGGTTTATATAGGAGCTCCCAGCTATGAAGGAATTTTTTATAGCCAGCTCTGTGCTATCTGGACTAATGAAATACAAAAGAGCCCAGATAATATGAATACCAAGGGACGTGACACAAGTGAGGCCACGTGGAAGTAGCACAGATCTAGTTTAAAGCCACTGGTCTTGCTCCAGCTCAGCCCTTGTTGTCTGGGACTTGTGCAGAAAAATGGCCTCTCTGAATTCTTTTGTAAGCAAAGCTCTAGAAGGGATTTTCCAGCTTGGATGCAAATCCACAGAGCTGGGTTCACTCTGGTACTGCACCCAGGTTATTCCCGCATCCAGGGCCTTGTGAATGTCAGTAGGTTCATAACTGGTGAAAGAAGAGTTTATTCCCTCCCCAGCACTCCCAGTTTCAGTTACAGCATGATCACAGGGTGATCACAGGGGATCTGCCCGGCACCAAGTTGGGGCCACAGATCTCACAAACTTGGCCTTCCTGCCTCTCCAGTCACCCTGGAGACATCATAGCTACATCCATGTGGGGACCTACTGGAGCCAGTAAGCACAGGCAGAATTCAAAATGTTCTTCAGGGAACCAGCTCCATCTCTCTGCATCTGTCATAAAGTTAACATATAATTCAGATAAAATATCCATGGATAATTGAGAGTTGACTGTACTTTTGAAACGATTGCAGTGCAGTTTTTTACTTTAAAAAAGAAAGGAAGGAGGAACATAGGCTAACTTTAAGGTGTTTATTGACTTGTGAATAATGAGTGTTGCTTCAGAAAATCATATCAATAATCACATGCCAGTTGTTTCTTTAGTATGTCCGGTTACTTCAGTCTGTTACAGAATGCTGTGTATTTTTGCTATTAGTACCTTCCAGCACTAATTAAGAGTTGTTACTGGCACATGTTGCTGTTGACAAAAACATGTTTTGCTGGCTTCCATCAAAGGAAGTAAAAGATCTAGATATCTCTTAGCAATTATGATTCTTCTCATGAAATCTGTGTTTTGATTTAAAGTAGACAGATTGCTGGCTCCATGCAGAATCTGCATAGCTAAAATGATTTTGTCAGCTCTGATACAAGTTTGTCATTCCCCAAAACAAGGTCACTTTTCGTATCTGTTTCATATCTAACACATTACCAAAATTGAGCTTGAAAATTGTAAGCAACGAATAAGCATATATATATGAGAATTTTCCTATGAGGCTTTTATTACGGTTTTTATTTCAGTTCTCAAAAACTGTTGTTAAAGAAGTGTAAGCAAAGCCAAAGAGACCAAGATTTGCCAGCAATAATATCTGTAGGGCTCATTTGGACTGTTTTCTATTTGCATATTTTCTGAAGTCTCCTATTGAAGTCCATCATGGTGTTTGACAGCTAGATATTAACAGCACTTAAAACAAACTACTGAATTAACAAATAATCCAAGCTGGTTCATTACAATGTGCTGCAGAAGAAACAACCATTTTGCTCTCCATACAGTTGCATAAAGATCTAAACTTCTTTCTTGTAGAAACCAAAGGAGTATCAAGTTGTGCTGGTACCTATTCAAGCCTTTTGAAAATTGGATTTTTTGTTTGTTTAAACTACTTTATTTGATGAACTGTAACAGCATTTCCAATTCAATACGTGAAAGGAAAAAAATAAAAGTACTTTGTATGGTCAAATAAAATGCCAGATTCAATGAATTGGCATAGGTATGTTTAATCAGCTGTCAGATTTCATCTATTTGTAAATAGAAGTCCCCAGCTGAATAGGCAAACTGATGGTGGTCTTCAGGCTTTGTCATAAAAACCATGTCAGAAACACCATGTAGGGTAACTGCAAAACTTATGAGGGCCTACTCTGGAAACACGAAAAACAGAATGGAATTTCTTTCCCAGGGTTTTGCTTGAGGTGTGCCTTGCTGCCACACATGGCCCAAAAAACAATTCTCCACTGAAACAGGTTAGCAGGCAAAACTCAAAGAACTTCTGTTTCAAAGAAGGTCAGAGCAACTGTGCCCTCATTAAACAGTCACTGTTCAGATGCACTAAAATCCACAAATGCAAATTTTTGGAGCTGTCAAACTGGGCTGTTACCAACATGGCAACATTTTTGAGGTGCACAGAAGCTAGAAATGCTTGCAACTTTTGGAGAGGAGGCCTTATTTATGTTTTCCTTTGCTTTTCCACCAGGTGTCACTCTGCCAACTTGAACGGTTTGTACTACAAAGGCCCCTATACTGCAAAGACGGACAACGGGATCGTTTGGTACACCTGGCATGGGTGGTGGTATTCCCTGAAATCCGTTGTCATGAAGGTCAGACCAGCAGACTTTGAACCTAATATCGTTTAAGTATTTTATTAAGACGATTTACCTAGTTAATCTTTTTGCAAATCAATCCAAATTAAAACAGATGGGCAGATTTTTGCCTCTCATATCTGCATATATAAATCTGGAATAATTCCTCTGCAACCAGGAGTTTCATGAGATGTAAATGAGAAGGCAATCTGGTCCATGAATCTGTAGATACAAATATTAATGCTAGTATGTGTACAGAATTTATTTTAAAACGCAGGCATTCAGCTAGGCATAAGGACATCTTCATCAACACGAAGAATTTTTGGTTTCTCCAGCATCAACAAATCCTTTCACCTTTTTAAAAAACAGTATTGTCACTGTCTTGTCTCAAAGGTGAAAATTAATTTTACGTATGACAACCAAAATCCTATTTAAATACAAGCGTAGGGCTGGTTTACTCTGTGGTTGGAACATACATTCTTTGGAATGATTCAAAGCTTTAGAAGTGACTTGCCTGTGAATTCCTTTGATTAATTTGCATGTGCCGTGTACACAGCTTACATAGAAACTATAAAGAACGAGGCAGGGAACTGAAGGAAGAGAAGGGATGCTACCAGGCTAGAATCAATTGAATCCAGAGTACAGTAGTGGAATTGTCTGTTGTTGCTGAAGCATTTCTAGGGCTGGTCACGTCATTTCAATCTAACATTCTGATGGTCAGTAATTATGCCTTTTTTTTTCTTGGTAACATTTGCTTTTCATTATGCTTTTCTTTTTTTCTGGTAACATTTGGTGACAACTTTAATGTATTGACATTTGGAGTTTACCAAAAGGCTAAATAACAAAATCTGCAACTAACTCATGTGAGCTTTGCTTTGGACATTGGCTATCATACTGCACATATAGATGGAAGTATTTCATATGCAACTAAAATCTGGCATTTTAGAGGTTCTTAGTGCTTGACTCCATAAATCTTTACTTTCTTTATATACCTGTTAGTCTCCACAAGTCTCCAAATTCGAATGCCCTGCTCAGTGACTTCAACATGGTTCTGCTTCTAAGCCTTTCTAAGCTCTTCTTCTTTTCCTATGGCCTTCTCATGGCTCCCTGTGCCTTCCCCCTTCTCAAGCTACAGATGTAAGAGAAAAATAATAACAGAGACTCTGCTTACTCCTGTCTTTTGCGCCTCACTCCACAACAGACTCTAATAGCCAGGAATAACAAGAATTGCTGATTAGTGTTTGCTGCCATGGAGAAGGTAGGAACCCTCTCTGGAAAGAAATCTGATGAAACTTAATCTGTTTCTGATGAGAAGATGCAAATGAAGATTTTAAAAACCGCATGGATCTGAGCCAAACTTGGGTACTTTCATTTGCCTGCTTTCTGAACTAATTTTGCTTTTGTGGCTGCACTGCCATTCTCTCTCCCTCTGTCCAAATTCAGGTTTTAAACCTGGCACCCAGTTTCAGTCAAGCTTAACATAACTGAAACTAACTTTTGGCAATCTATCAGTCATTTTATAACTACATTGATATGAACACAGGTCAGCTCAACAATAACTCCCTGCATGGCAATTCTTCCTCCCATTTCCATCCTCTAAAACTGAAAGTGTGGCAAAAATCCTTGAAAGAATTGCATGGAATAGGGAGGGAGGACGTGTAGAATAACTCGGGGGAAAAAAGGAGAGGTTCACAGGAAACAATCTCAGTAAACTAAATCAGATTACTCCTAAAAAATAAAAAAAGATAATTAAGTAGAGAAAAAATGGGATTCAGGAAGCTAAAAATAACTTGATTATGTAAAAATGGTGCTGACAAAAATCTGTGGCATAGAAGTTTTGAGGTCTGTGCTTTTTGTGGTAATAGCAGGTATTCTAGATAATCCAATCTTTTTCGTGTTGTATCAATAGATGTACTGCTAGAGATTTCTAGCCTTAATGGACCAATGGATAGGTCTACAGCTGCTTATTTAGAACCTTGTCTAATTGCTTCAACCAAATTAAATTCTGTATCTGACAGGAAGGCATACCAGTGTATGTAGGTGTATGTATATATGTATATACTTATATACATGTATTTTTTTTCAGTATTCAACATTAAAACAGATAATCTGCTATGTATCTTTATCTCTAATGTTATTGTAGAATTAAAAATGGATTCCTTTGTAACTCTATGAGTAAATCTGTAGGTATGGGTCATTAATAACAGGATGGAATTTTTGGAATAGTTTAAAAAGATGTTGTAAGTACAGTATTTATCATAATAATTTTCAAATTTTTTTCTACTCTAAGAGGAGAAGTATCTAATTCTCTGCAAAAACATAGATGACATTATGTAGAAATTGTAAAAACACCCTTAGTTTTTCACAGGAAAATGGAAAGATTAGCTCATGTATTTGGAGAGTATCAAGACAGCTCATATTCCACATAATTTAAATGAAAGACATTTAAGTACAGCAAAGTTGGATCTTTACCACACAAAAAAGACTCTTAACACGTACAGATTGTGCTCATAACATCTGCAGTATTTTTTTTCATTTGCTGCAGCATAAATCTGCCCTCTTCTGAAAACAATAACAAAATCTTTCGGCTGATTTAGGGTGCTTTGGCATAATCTGATGTGAAATTTGACTCCCTTTCTCTCTTGGAAATCATAAAATGAAGGAGGATCAAATATTTCTTTGTACATCTTAGAATGCATTTATATGTTTATTTGTACTGAATGCTTTTCATAACAAGGACTTTGGTATCCTTGCTGTTTGAAGGGCATCTAGCATACTGCTAGCAACATGCAAATACAGCATTTAATTCCTACCATCTTTCTCTGGCCTTTCTTTGTGTAATAAATCTTTTTGTCCACATGCAAAACACATGAAAGTGTTGTAATTCGAAATGGTTATAGAAGTGTTCTCAAATAAACAAACTTTATTTTCGCAAGGCAAGTTTAAATAGCTACTAGACAAGACAGTACAGTGGTATTCTTGGAACAGAATTCTTTTCTCTGCCTGGCCTGGCCTGTTTGTATTAATTTATTACCTCAACAAGTATAAACACATTTCTAATGTAGTCTTTTTTCTCACAAGATAGCAGAACAAAGGCCAGTTGTTTGTTCAGGCATTAGGCAGAACAACATAATAACTCCCAAAGAGCTGAAAATGAATACATTCCATTTGATACAAATCACATAACCCAACAGGTGAAGAATAAGAATCAAGGAAATAACAAAGAAAATATTTTGTCAGTCATGAAAAAAAAAAACATAATTATAGCTACCAGCAACACGTAATCAAAAATGCCTCTTTTTGTAATATTTGTTCAAGGGAAACACCTCTTTATTTTCAGTTGCCTGTTTCTGTTTTTTTCCATTTGCTTCACATTTTGGAGATTAAAAGAATGGAAACCACAAACCCAGGTGAATTAAATGAGCAGTAAAAGAGCCTTATATGCTACAACATTTGTTTTCCCTGCAGTGTCTAGTATGTGTTGACAGAGCTGAGGTACCGCAATCTGGCCTTCTGCTTTCTAGCGGACACTCTTCTCTTCAGCTCTTCTGCCTAGCTAGTATCTACCTTTCCCCATCATTTCCAAAACTCTTATTCCTGAAACCAATTCTTGAACCCCTTTTGTAAGAATAACATTTTGTTCTGTCAAAGCTATTTCTCTTTTTTGCTGTTAGCGAAAAGGTATGCCCAGAAACGGGAACCGAACCACAGCTTGCCAGATCGGTGAACATTCCTGACATGTTCCTTCACTTTACCCATCATTACCTCAAAAAGAATGAAAATGCAGCTTTTTCTTCAGTCACAGGTTCTCTTTGGCAGTTGTAAGAGAGATAGAAAGAGCAGAAAAAGCATTCAGGGAATTACTCTTTATCTAAATTTTCAAAAATTTCTACTTATTTCTGTGTTGTTTTTTTAAAACTGTCTATTAAGGGGTCAGCTTAGAAAGCAAAAAGCAGTGCTATTCAAACCATGAGGTACTTTGAAATGACTATGAGCATATGCCACTGGGCTGGCCCTTTCTGCGATGTGATAATTCCTATTAAATTAGCTGCACACAGACAAGTGACATACGAGCAGAAAGGCTTTTATGTTAGTGATATCCTGCACTAGATGGTGCTCTGTACATGTATTTTCTTAGGCAATACCACATTTGTAAACTAGTACAAACGTTTAACCTGATTAAGTTAATTATGGAATAATAGAAAACAAGTCAAAAAAGTTAAGTGAATTTAATCCTTCACTGACTTTTAAAATTATACACTAATTCCTAAGGTTACCTAAACCCTACAAATTCACAGCATCTAATTATCTTCAGGCAGTTAAATTGTGGTCTATTTAATTTAAGAAGCCCTGCGTTACAACAGCAACATCTCGTGATCAGGAAACTGAGGTTTTGTGAACACTTGTGGCACCAGCAGGGTGAAATAAGTGCCTGTGCCACAGTGAATTCACTGCAGGAAGAGCAGGAAATCCATCTCCTGCCAAGATCTGTACACCCATGTGGGAAAAGCACCGCCCCTGGAATCGGTGGGTTATTCGTGTGGTAGCCAGCAAATGGAAAATTCATGCTGCATGTAACTGCTAGAAAGTCTTGTGAGTGTCACTCTATAGGCTAGTACGTAAGTTTGAATTATTAACACTTGCAAAATGTACAAACTTTTTATCTTCTGATGAAGGGGGTTTTCATTATTATAAAGCATCTCCTTTTTTTCTTATTTTCTAATAACTTTGAATGACTCATTTTAAATATCCCATGGAAGTTTTTGAAATAATACTAATTCAAATTGTTCCAGTTCTCTGTCACTGAATCCTCTCTACCTCTCTTAGGCACCATCCTTAATTAAAGGTCTCAGCACAGTACTCATCTATTCCTCTTCTTGACTTTTCCTAACAAGGGGCTTAACAGCTTCTGAGTTGGTTTCCCTACCCCTTTGACTCAATAAAGAAAAAAGGAAACAGAAAAATCACACCCATCTGGAAGAACGCGAGTCACTCAACATAAAATTTTTAAGCAAAAAGTTCTAGAGTATTGAAGGAAGGGAAGGGCTTCCTTTCTATGTTTACACAACTTGGGGAAAAAAAAGCTCATTAATAATGCAACTTGAAAAAAAAATTCATTAATATTTGCAATCCATGACAATAACCTTAAATTCTACCTTATAATTCTCTTTAACTCCCCAACTTTAAACTAAAGCTGTTGATCCTCTAAACATGGCATAATAGTTTCAAAAATAAGATACTAACTGGACACCTTCCCAGCTGTGTAATTCTCAACTTCTTTTTTTTCTCTCTCCAAAAGAATAAACAAAATTAATCTCATGCAAATCAACTGAGTCCAGTGGAATTAAACTGGGGATGAATTAGCCCTGTCATCTGCTCCTCAGGCAGGTCATTTAAATTGTGTCCCAAAGAAAACCCAGCTTTAACAACATAACCTTTCCATTATTTCACTTTCTTGTTAGAAAGCTATCAGCAATATTCATTATACAGCATTCTATAGGGAGTGTAGCCCTGTATGTCTGCATGTGCTTTGCTTAAATCATCATATACTAATACTACAACAACCTTCTCCTGTGTTGCCAGAACAACAAAAATACCTGTGTTTATGTCCAGCCTGAGCAGGAAAGAGCTGGAGCCAAAAAGCAAGAAAGCTATAGTCCGTGACATCTCAGACTTGCTTCTTGATGCATGTGATAACAGGCTGTACATTCTCTAAATAGGTCTCACAATGTCTGTCATTTGCACACTAATTAACCCTTGAAACCAAAATTTAAGAGAAATTAAGACATCCTGCAGCTTTTCAAAGAAGACCATCACTAAAGATGAGGAATGACACCATCAGGCTGTCCAACACAGGAAGAATTCCTGAGGGAAATAATGTTAGCAAATTCACTTTGGAGGTCTTCTGGTACATCACAAAGTGACTGTAGGGAAAATACTGACTTCCTTAGGGAACAGCCCCACCATAGTGATTTCAGCAGGTGAAATATAATTTATGTGGGTATCTACCTCTGTTTCTTACTGGATGGGCAGCCTTTTCATCTAAGACAGCTTTAAAAAACCACTGAACTCTGTATCGTAGACTTTGCTCATGAAAAGCTTTTACCAGAGAATACAAAAGACTACCCATTTCACAAAGAAAACGTTATGTTTCTCTATAGTATCAGTGAGGATACAGATATTTTTGAAGGACACAGTGGAAGCTGATGTCTGGCAGCTGCCTTCTCTCTGTTATTTACCTCCTTGTTTTTTATTGTTTTGTCATGGTGGTTTTTTTACCTACAGTATCTCCTTTCAGTTGAATAATGCTGGAACCGAAAATGTAAAATGAGACTCGAGAGAAGTCAGCTGCTAATAAAAGGTTCCACTGTCCTTTCTTGCTGACCCACTAATTTAAATGTAAGCTGCTCTGATGTGATACCAGAGAAAGCCTTCATTGGGGTGTATTTATGCTTACTCATTAAAAACAAAGAAGTTTCAGTAGACTGCTTCTTCAAAATGTTGTGAAATAAATCTTCAGCTACAAATAGGCTTCTTTGATAAAAATACTTTAAGCAAAGCCTATATTATTCTCTGAAAGAACATACTGCAGTACTTTTTATTTCACTGCCTATTTTACCACCAAGGAGTCCAATTATAGTGGGAAGAGAACAAGTGAAATTAAAGTCCTTTCATTGGGACATACAGATTTTGAAAGGCAGGGAAAATCTGGAACCCTTCTGAATCATGGATCTCTTTTTCTTAATATGAAGAAGAATAAACCCCAAATGTATGCATGTTCTGTTTGAGAAGAGAAACCTAGAATTAGTAGATAAAGAGTGAGAATGAATGTTTTCATACATCACCTCTGATTTTCTCTATCTTGCAGCAAGTCACTGAGTGTTTTGATAATCTCCTCGTGTGAGAGAAATATGATTTAACCATTTAAAGACAGTATCTGCAGTTTGTCTATTGGCCACACCACCATTTTACAGAGCACTTTGAAAATTCTTCAGGAAACATGTAATTTAAGGACTATGCTTTATTCTATTACTAGCCCTGGCTAGTAGCTTTTTCTGACCCCTGTCTATAATCAGAAATCTTCAGGTTTTTCAGTTGCATAAAGCCTTTCCAGCAGCAGTTCTTAGACTTTATACAACATTGGGGGAGAGGTTAAGGCTTTTGTGCCCCGTCTCCTTGCTGAAGAATGCAGAATGGCTCTGTTTCAGAAGCAACTTCCTCAGTGATGAATTCAGTCTCTGGGAGAGGTGAACCGTGCCAGTATTTCAGGGTGTATTTAAAATGCCCAGAGTTCTTCCTGAAAGATTACCTGTGCTCGCTTACATCCAAGCTGTGTGTTTAAAGGAAATAAGTGCTGACTACAGCAGAAGGCTCCACTATACTTAGTCTTTATTGTCTTTAGTTTCTAGACTGGCATGATTAATTAAGGAGGTCTGCAGCTTCAGCTTCCATGGAGACAGCAGCGCTGAAGAGCAGGAAGCAATCAGCTCTGGTTGGCACCACCATCTATTATATCAATATTCACAAAGACAGGATCAGTAAACTCTTAATGAGAGCCCTGCCTGTTATAGCCATTTTAAACACACTGCAAGCTGCTCATCGTAAAAGGCAAATGAAATCCAGAAGCACAAGTCAATGTGCATAGTATGGTATTTTTCTCCATTTTCTGTGATACATATGGAGTAGGGAAAAAAAGTCAGGGACACAAGGATTCCTTGGAGAATTCTAGTAACACGTAGGGGCTTAGAAAATGCTATTTGTTACTACAGTTTGCTTTTCAGACTATGGAAAATTATAAAAACTGACAAACACCCACTAATAGGAGGCTGAGCAAGAGATTGTGGTTAAGGAGGGCGCCGTGTGGGACAGCAGGGATGAATACTCTTCCGCTGCACATTCCAGCTGACTCAGAAGCGGGTCACAATAGAAAACATACATGTTTTTATAATCCCTTGTGCAAATAAACTGACTTCTGCTTTCAGAAGACTCCAACATTGCATCTTGGTGGCTTATCTACATGCTAGCCTGAAGTTCAGCTAAGAAAAAGCTAATTTCAATGAAGAAACTAACATGTTCCTTCCTACTCCAATTTAACTTTTCCTTCTACTGTCCAGGACTTCTGGCCTATCAGAAAAAGGAACTGAAGTAAAAACAAATAAAGAAATAGGTTGCCCAGACAACATTAATGATTTTGTAACTTTATACGTTTGGCTTTTTCTTTTTTTTCCATAGTTCATTCTACTTTCAATTAATCCTTAAGACTGCATGATCGCCGAAATAAGACATCTAAAACATGAATTCAAAATTTATCTGGTTTATTATTAATAACTTCATTTGTTCATAATGTCTTTACAGTATTAAGTATCAACAATACATAATGTCATCGATAAATTCTAATGCATCCCAGGTGAAGAGTGCTGTAGACATACAATATATGCATGACCTCTCTTATTTACCTGCAATTTTCCAAGACAATAATGTTGTTCTTGTTTCAGATGCACCCGATTCAACAGTAATCTTGTCCAATTTGTAAAATCAAGTGGCTCGAACCCTAGGCAGGACTAAATTTTCTTATGTACGGCCTGTGCAGCCATTAAAACTATACCAGGAACAAAAGTCTTCCAGGCTGTTGCATTTAAATTGTGGAGTTTTTTTTTTCCCTAACAAAGGTTCTTTGGTCAGTTAGAATAAGTATTGGAGGGAGAAAAAAAATACATCAGACCTGTTTTAAGGAAAATAAGGACCTCAGTTCAGACATGAGTTCATGTAAGATCTCTAAGTGATCTATGCTGCAATGAGAGACATGGACTAAAGCACATTAAGTGCAAGTAAGAAAATGTGTGGTTTTTTCCCATTGGATTAATTTCACTCTAAATTACATATGTCTTTTCTCACCTTCTTCCCTTTGGCTTGTATTACCACCCAGGAGGGAAAAACTCCTAAATTTCCACTAATTTTCTTGCTCCCATTGGACGCATACCATTTCTTTAAGATGAGATGCAGAAAAGGCTTGTTCTGTGTTTTCTTTACTTGTTTTCCCCCAGTCTCTTATTGTCCATTCAGTAACCTTTCATGCATACAGAGCAGCATTCAGCTTCAGCCACCAAATCAAACACACATGCTGTCCCTTCATTAATGTTAGAATTCATCTATCCATGTTAGAGAGGATGGGGGAAGAGAAGAGGAAAGGTTTTCATTCTCTGGTTATCTGACTTTTCACGTTTAGCAGTTCCCTTTTGAGCAGAGGCTGCTGCAACGCAGCCTCCTCACAGCATTGTTCTGTTCCATCCTTTCTCAGTAAGGCTCAGATGGGGACATCTTATTGCCACACAGAACCGGTTTTGAGCTTTCCCTCTCTATTTTGTTGGTGCGAGTCTCAGTTTGGTACCCACTATCTTTACTGCAATTACTCCTATTTCTCTGGTTGCATGTACCATACCTACTTCTAAATGGAACTATTCCAGCCATTTTGACATTAGCATAACTTGCAGTATTAAGATCTGTGTGTCTAATGCAGTACACATTCACATACATAGAGATCTACCATTAACCAGAAAAATCCCATTACTGATAGACCAGGGTCTAAGCACAGAGCAGTGTGGTCCACTGCATTTCATTGTCTTGTGAGCCCAGAAGTACTAATTTAGCATCTATTAACAACTTACTATAAATCAGCTGGTCTTCAGAAATTGTCAGCACGTATTACTTTGCATTTGCTACAGGGCAAAACCGTGTGCGAGTTAGCTTAGCCTCCTCTCCTGTCACAACAAGTCTCATCACCCTGTACTTGCCGCTGGCTAAGAGCCTGCTCATCCCCATGCCCGCGTTTACCACCGCGCAAATGATACCTGCCAAACCCCGCTAACTTAATCTCACATCCCAGCCTCACGTCGGGGAGATGCACCAATAGCTACGTGATTTATTTGTTCCTCGATCACAGAAGCATGTAGTAGTCAGCACCATTTAAACAGCTGACCTGCTACAGATAAGAATGGAATTGGTTTTGCTTCAGCAAAATTTCATTTCTTCAAAACATTAAGTCAAGCTCACTAAAACATTAGCAAGTCAGTGATGAAACCACTGAAAAGTAGGAGAAGAAACTGGTTGTGTAACCTTTCCCTTGTATTAGTTTCCCTTAAATAATGTCTTAGTGCCAATAACTCTGTGTCCTGGTTAACCACTGCCTATATAGCTGAAGGCAAGTGTATCTGGGAGCTGCTGCAGAGGCATAGCCCTTAAAGGCTCAGCAGCACTTGTTTCTGAAACATCTTCTTGGAATTTTATCTTCACCTTCATTTCTTTTCCACAGATGGTTCCTTGAACAGAAAGATCTTAAGGAGAACTTTTACAAGACAAGGTGTTTTCCTTTAAAGAAATAAAGAGAAAGAAACAAAGAAATAACCAGTACTAGAAAAAAAGTAAGGATGTGTGGCGCTGGCTGCTTTTCATCCTCTACTCAAGACTTAAAGTCTCCATTCCCTATTCACTGTCTCTAATAGCTAGAGTATCTCCCACTCCTTCTCCAGGTTCTCGGACTCATCCGCCAGCATCTTGTTTGGAGAGCTCCTCCAATTTCTCCATAAATTTCTGTTATGGTTTGAGAAAACCCATAACAATCTATTGTCATTTAGACAATTACTCCATCACCAGATAACCCCTCCCCGCCTGGAAAGGGGAATCGGGGAACACAAAGAAACACAAGGGTTGAAATATAAATAGATTTAATAGACTAAGACTAAATAAT
>JAOTQQ010000032.1:70669196-70704672 GCA_026546715.1 Gallinago undulata | reverse complement strand
TACCTCCAGGGATGGTGACTCCACCACCTCCCTGGGCAGCCCATTCCAATGCCTGATAACCCTTTCAGTAAAGAAATATTGAAAGTGTTTGTCCATCACTGTTCATTCAATAAGGTTTGATTCATTTTCCTGGCTATAAATAGGACATATTATTCCTCTGTTATGTGCAAATGTTATAATTTGGAGGATAACATATTGCAAACCTCAGTATCTCTGTGTTCCCTTGGAGACATCCCAGGCAAACTAATGATTTTCATTTCAAACTCTCATTTCACTCTGCACTTTTCATTGCTATGAGGGCTTTGTGGTGATCACAAAATGCTTACCCAAGCAAAATAAAACTAAAATTCATCTACGGTACCCAGAAGTCTACTATACTACCCTTGGAAAATGTGTGTTACCCTTTTCAGTATTGTTGGCTTAACAAGATGTGAATGTATAACCTTTTTTTTTCCTTTCTTTTGCTTTCATCCAAGTTCACATTCTCAATAGACACAAAAGTGACATATTTTCAGGCCCAGAAGTAAAACATTCCTCTTTCTCTAGCTAGTCAAAGTAAGCTTAATGTCCCTTTTTAAGCCAAAATCTGTAGTTATGATGTCCTTTACAGCAAATTTTGTCATGTTTCATTATGCGTACCTGCCATTTTTATTTCATCTCAAAATGGGAATTAGTATACAATTTCCATTTTTTGCTTAATTCACCAAATGCTGACTTCTGATTTCCTAACGCTTTTGAGACAAAGTTTTCTTTTATATTTTAACATTTTTACCAGCCTTTTCTGATTCAAATTCTTCCATAAATTCATTTTCTACTTGCATATTTAATTGTTTATTTTCTTAATTTTTTAAAAAGTTTTTTAAGCTTAACATTTAAAAAGGTTGTCTGTTATGCATTAAAATCAATGGAGACTACTAAACATTTCTCAACCCTGAAATAGTGGGGTTTTTTGTCACAACCTCAAGTTTACATCAGGCATAAATCACACAGAACTGAATAGACCTTTGATATACAAATTACTTCATAAAAACAATGACAAAGGAGTAATCTAAGTCAAAAAAATGAATGGGCTGAAGACATGACCGACCATCCTCTTGTGCTCTGAACCTTTAAAGAGACCTGTTAGCAGTTAATGACTGAGGTTTTTAGGTGTGTATTATTTCCAGGTTTGTTACTAATAGAGATGAATACAATTCACAAACAAGCAATACCTGAAAACGTAGTTGTTAGACTAAATTGCTTCCAATATTATCAAACATGCTCAATATAAAAATGGGTATTGGACACTAATATTGTTAAAAAGTTAAGATCTATGTGCAGATAAATGGCTTACAAACATGCTGCAAAAATTGTTTTAATAAGTGTTAACCCTGTATAGAAAAGAAAAATTAAGCCATTAAAGCAAATGTTTATGAAGATGACAGTGACAAAAGATGAGGCCATAAATTAAGTGTCCAAACTATCTCTGTATCTATCACAAATAAAGATGTGAAAATAAAACGAAGAATAACTCCCTTATATGACATGTTTGAATATTCCTTTCTAGAAAGTAATTTGTCTGTATTCTTTTTAGTGTTGATAACTTCAGAAACAGAATTTACAGTTGCAAAATAATACAAGAGTAATAAAATGGCCTTCTTACTAACTTCAGCATGTGTATGGCAGAAGGGAGAGTCTCTTACATGAATACTGAACAAAGAAAGGAGAGAGCAGCAAATAAGAATTCTGAATAAAATCAGCCATTAAAACCACTCCTGAAAATGCTGTTATTTTGTTTTTCCTCCAGTGTAAAATTTCACTCCTGAAATATGCTGTCTTCTGGTAGCACAATTTGTAAAGCCCATACACAATAATTTGCTTGGCAGTCACAATTTAGTGATCCATTAAAGACTTATCTTTAGGCTCCAGTTCCCTGAACCCATCAATCAGAGCTAAAGCAATAAAAGCTTGCTGAGGGCAGAAGCTTTGGGGCTTATTTTCAGAACAGCTGAGCACCCTCAGCTGTCAAAGTCATAGCTACAGGTACCCAGCACAATAAAATAACAAAAAAAAAAAAAAAAAGAAGACGACCTGTATTCTGTCTGTTGGTTTCTTTCACCTGCACTGCCACAGACCAGAGAAAATCTGCTTTTCTGTATTTCCCAATAAGTCAATTCTCACATTTCCAAAAGTAATCTGCGTGCCAGTTTATTAAGATCAGAATCAGTCACTCAGCAGTAGTAATATATTTTTCTTGCTCACCATAAAGAACTTGCAAAAATTAAAGTAGACAGGGAAAGAGCTAGGGGTAGATGATAAAGTTGTGCCACCATGAACAAGAGTTCAGGAGAAGCTGGATGGTCACCTTGTCTTGCTGCTGAATCAATGTCCTTCTAGGGGATATGTCCTTCTAGGTACCAATGACTCGTGAAGAAACTGACTTCATCAGCACTGAAAGTGTGGTTTTTTACTGCAGGAGCTGAATTTTCATTAGGGGGAGTTAGAATGACGGTATTTGCAGTTGCATTTCAAATATGTCTTTCTCTTCCCCATAGGTTTAAAACTGTTTATACGTAGGATTATGACTTAAACCAGTCTGGACATACAAATCATGCCTGAAATTCAGATTCAGAACTGAATCTGCAGTTCAGAGTTTGAAAATGTTTGGATTTAGTATTTTTATTTGGAGTACATGCATGGTTCCAGACCACCCCAGCAAGGAACTTACTTAGCTGAATGCATTTTGCTGAGCCACAAGGTGCTGCACAGAGGCTGGAGATCTGTTCTGGTCCACTAGTAAACTTTTATGAAGTTTCACATCACAACAAGGAGTTGTGATGTGAATGTCGGAACTCCTAAGATGCATAGAAGATTACAGTGTTGCCAGCTGCTCCATTGCCCCTATTTTTCTCATAATAATAATATTTTTCTTTAACTTTCAGCTCCTGAAAGGAGAATCTCAATTTTCATTATATAAAAACCATATTTCTAGCTCTTTCTTGCAAGGAAAAGATTGGAAATAAGACTTCAGAACACCCAAACATTTTAGAACCACACCCACACCCCACACCCCTGAATATTATTATTACTTCTTTTATTATTTTGATTTTTTTAATTATAAAAAATTAATCTGGGGAATCTAATTTGCTGGTTGTTAATGCACAAGAATGGTAATTATGAGAAATACATAGAGAGTCCCTCATTCAGGTGAATGGGATGCCAGGAGGGATACAGAAGATATTTATAGAAGATACTTCAGTCTTTTCCCTGCAAGGATAGATCTAACTAGTCAGTATAAATTTCCACCGGGGCAACGTGACCTGCCTTCACTACGTTTTATTTTCCTTTCAGAGCAGAAAAGAAAGCGCACATAGGATGAACGACGCAGCTTGCATCACGTATGTAAGCAGTATAGACCTAGCTGGAAGAGAGCAGCTAACATGTGGGCAAAGGGCTGCAAAGGGACATAAAGTCACAATCAATTTGCAACCAACCCACAGAACCATAAAGACAACGAACTCATGCAAGAAATTGTTCGGTCTCTTAGCTACCAAATGCCAGGGTAACGAAAAGGGTGAAGTGGAAATTCCTGTGGATAAGAGGAAATGTGACTTAATTGGCAACACGAAATCCAAGAGGAATAGTTCTTGTGGTTGGGATGTTAAAATCACTGGGGTATGCCTGGAAAAAAGAGAGGTGAGTGGGTGGAATGGTGTGCGACGTGAAAGAGAAAACATTTCTCATGGAGCAAATTTCTCTGTGTAGAAGGTTCTGCACATATCGGTATAGATACATGATACTGAAGGTCAAGAGAGTCTAACAACGGGATGTGCTAAAACCACTAAAACATCCTGGTGAAGAGGATAAATAACGAGAAAAAATAAAAGCTGTACGTTGAGGAGCTTTGGTTGGGCAGGAGGCCACAAGGTGCGAGTGGCAACAGAGATTAGAGCTGCCGCCAGGTACAGGTGACAATGGCTCAGCACAAACTCCACCACGGAAGTTACACAATTTGGGTTTGTTTTGGGTGAAGTGGTGGGATAAAGGGATGAACGAATCACTAGTCTGCAACAGGGACTAGCCTGTTGCTAGCTGTCAAACTGAATTAAGATTACTTAGGGTCCCACTGTCCCTTTGCTAGAAGCTACTCCAAGTCCTGAAATTTCTATAGAAGATCACCGGTTTGTTTCAAAAGTAATCACAAGGCAGTACATTCCTTTTTGGTGAAATCAATGCAATTGCTTATTTTGTTTTATCTTTACCCACTGTGGCAAAAAACGGTTGCCCTTCAGGAACATGGCCTTTAAAGAAGAATGGCTTCATAAAGCGTGTGCTAGGTGCGGCGATGAGAGTTGTGTCTATGTTAAACCTTTTCAATATCATGTGGAGCACGTAGGCGGTATACACGCCCCCGCACAAAACATCTGAAGACAGAATTATAAAAATATCTGTTTAAAAAATGTAATTGCTTATCATGAAGTCAGAAAAAAAAAAAAAGAAATCAGGAAAAAAACTCAACTAAACCTGAGTGCAAAACCTCTCAGCAACAGGTAACACCCAGGGATGCTCCTGGGAGAAATACCTTGATGATGACAGATCTGACAAACTTGTGACACATCCCAAAACCCCAGCTGTTGCTGTCACTATGAGGTGAGCAGGACTTGAATCTAAACCCCCTTACCCCCACAAGCACTAAGGGCAGAGCCTGAGAGAGGCAGCTGGGGCATGGCCCTTTGTCATAAAACAAGAAGGACCATTTTTAGCCCTCTCCAAGGATAACCTGAACCTGCACTGCAGTAAAGAGGTTCTTTTGCTAATCTGGAAAGCCTATGGTGTGCACATTTACACACAGACACTAGCAGTCACATTTTGTTGGGATGAGCTCATAGTTCTGGGTTGTTTTGGTTTATGCAGTGTTAAAAGCCTCATTCCTAAGCATTTTTAAGGGGATAATTGCATCAACTGGGTTTCTTCTGGGTATGGATAGTTTTGTGTTAGCTGGGCATGGCATTTCCTTCTCAGCTATTCAGATTGCAGTAGGAAATGGCTATGCAAACATTGGAAGACATAAACCAGATACTCCCAAGCCATTTGGTGTTTTATTTTGCCAATTTGTACTCTTCAGAACCACCCCCAGGCAGGAATTTGAGAAGAACGCTCTGTGTGTGGTTTATTCCGTTTCAAGGTAGACACAGTCTGAGTTTTGAAGACGTGCCTCGCTTATTTTCTTAGTGCCTTTTCCTTGAATATGCCCAAACTGGATTTGCCCCCATATGAAGTATGAAAGTCAAAACCCATGAGTAAACAGGCAGAGCCAGGGAAAAAAAAAATATCCCATTGTTCTGGGGGACACTGGAGAATTCACACAGCAAGTCACAGTCATTAACTCCTTCCTCTGCCATGAGCACATTTGAGGAAGCTGCAAGAAGTATGTCAAGGTCACATTTACCCAGATCTAATGAAGCAAAGCATAAATCACAATTTGTTAACGATCCACTGGGAATAAAAGTGTGATTTTATTTTTTTTTAACAGCTAAGTAATTAAAAAGGCAAATGTGTTCCATATTGAAAGAGTGTTACTATATTAGATAAGGGAATGGTTCATGACCATGTGACACTATTAATATGACCAAAAATGATCTGGTCTCTTAAATTACTTTATTTCCCATAGCAGAATGTTAATTTCAGATTAGTAATTTTAATTGCATTAGTATCTGACTGCTTAAAAGGGACATTTTGCTTCATTTTTTAATTTTTTCTCCTCCTACCCACAGGGTCCTGTTTATTTTAATTGGAGCTACTTATGCCAGATTGTGTACTGACTCCCCATGATATTTTTTTTTTATATAAGTAGTTCTTTTCAAACCCACCATACTATGGAAAGAATCACTATAAATAACAGATAATTTAAAATTCAATCTCACTTGAATGGAGAGTCTCTCTCTTTAAGATGCAAAATGACCTAACAATTTCATGGGCACCGTAGGTTTTTGCTTGATTCTGTCACCCTCTCTCATTGTTGATTATCAACGTTTTTTGTAAGCAGTGCCACTGAAATTAGTGTAGGAGGCAAATAATCCATACTAGTTAAATTCATCTGTCTTACATAAAGAAAGAAATGTAACATGGCCGCTTTCTCCAATATGGAAATACAGTATGAGACAATAATTACCTAACTGCTCCTATTCTGTTAGTTTCATCACAAAATTTGAAAATAGCTTTACCTCTTCCCCATTAAAGGCAATATTCGCATTAAAATTTAATTTTCCCTTTGCCACAGTGCATTTCCTTTGTAATCAAAAACTTCACCACAAACTTCAACGAATGACCAGCCAAGCAAGCAATTAGTTTACAGCGATGTTTGCTCAACAAGTACCATTAGCAGCTACTTGTTCTAAGATACTATAGAATTTCTTAATCAAGTGATGTGTGCTGATCAGGTAAAAATGGTGTGGAGGGGGAGAGAAAGAGAGAAAACCGACAAGTAATTAGTGTTGAATGGGGAAAAAGTTGCTACCCTATGGCTAGAACAAAACGTCTCTTGAATTCCTAGGAAAGCTGAACTGGCAGAGAAAAATATCCAATATTTTTTGGCAAAGAGCTTGCTTTATCTCTTGTTTATTATTGTATAATGAGGCGCTCACTTGGTACCCACCAGGTGTGTATGCATGTGTGGGAAACAGCAAATGGGACGGCAACGTATCTTTCTAGCTGGTAAGATGTGACCTGCGATTTTCCACTCTTCACAATTTGACATCTCAGTTAACTGAGTATTGACAGCCTGCCTTAATAAAACAAACAGCTGAAAGGTTAACACCCACTGTAACCACCTCCTTGCCTTACTGTATATGCTCTAATACACACTGCACAAACTGCTTTACCAACCACAAGATGTGATCCTGATGCCTCCCTTCATCTATGTCAACATCTTCTGACAGAGATTTCCTCAGGATTAAAGATCTCAATTGAGTAAAGATGGATTAAAATCACTAAAGACACAAATACATAGGTAAATGGTCATAAATTAATCTTACATGTTTCACCAAGAGCAATAATGACTGAAATGCCGTGGTGCCTTTGTCACTCGGACCTTGGTTCCAACAGGCACAAAAAGTGAGAACACAAGAAAGAATCAAGATGCAGACAAAACTGCTCTCTTCCAGGAACAAGATGACTTCTCATTGTGGTTGAATCCTCATGGATTCATAGGAGTATCCAGGCCAGGAGCAAAGAGGATTCTTTAACTTTATAGGAAAAGTGTATTTGCATTTTGAGTTTGTTCATTGCTTGTTTTTGAGATAAAATACATAGGATCTGTTTACAAATAATGAAGTTAAACCTTACGAAACAGCACTTTGATATTCTTCATCATTCAATTCTAATTCATAAAGGAAACTGATTAATTAATAGAGTTTGTTGAAACTTAACATGTGTTCAAATACTCCCAGTTTAGTACATGAACTGAATAGCTCCATACTTCCAGATAATTTTATCATTCTGATACTAGTAACTGAAATAGCTAATGTCAGTAGCATTATAACTCTTACCAGTCTTTATTGTAGACAGATGTAGGTTCCATAAGAATCTTGGAAAAGACATAGGTGTTGCTTTTTCAGCAGGACACTGGGTACAGACGTAGTGTTTCCAGTTACTTCATAGTCTCAGTGGCTTGTCTTATTGCAGCATTACTAAAAAAAAGAATTAATGAACATTTTTACTGGCATAGAATAGAATGGATAACAAAAAATATATACTGATTTTAAAAATTAGAAGATACAGGTGAAATTAGTTCTTCTCATGAATGGTGGGATCTGCCAGTGCAGCTTTTGTTACAGTTGTGAGAGGCAGTGATAATGGTAAGATTTAGCCATCTGGAAAAGACAGAAGAAAATTCCATAATCAGATTGCCATGATTAAGTACCTGTATAAGAAGTAAACAAATTCTCTTCTTTAAGAACAACTTTAAATTGGATACACTACAGATCTCACAGCACCTGGAATTCTTCACTGATAAATGAAGCACTAAGCATATCCATAAAACATGCTCTTTTGATTAATTCAGATGCACTTAATGCATCTCAGTACTCGGCTTCTATTTGAAGGAGCAGAATGGCAGAAACTTGCTGCTAAATCATGTGCATGTTGCACAGTCCTAAAAAGACTAAAATAGAATATACATAACTGCAGAAAAAACTACCCAGCACATCACATCTTGGCAACTTGTACAAAGACTATAAGCTAGAATAAATTTGCTTTGCAACCCCATATCTGAGGAAGCCACACCAACCTCCAACGTTAGCTACCTACATTTTCCTGCTTCATTAGAAGAGAAAGGTCTGGCATTATGGCAAGCACATGATTGTGAGGATTTTTGTTTGTTTGTTTGTTTTAACTGCTGTTAAAAATACAAATGAAGCAGTAGGTAAAATATGGTGCTGAACGGTCAGTTCTTGAGGCTCCATGAAGTATTTCCATGATTAAAATCTTTCCTTCTAACAGATAGGGAACTGATGCAGAAACCCTTCATAGACTTTGGATATCATACAGTCTGCAGCTTTTGAAGAGACACAGCTCTATTTTCCAGCTGGTTTGTTGAAGACAGATCCTAACATCTTAGAGGAAGTGTCTGGTATTTTGTCCACACAAAATTGCACACAGCTCTTGACTGGGTGCTTTTACAGGCCCCTAAGAAAGTGGTTAATCTTAGTCAAAGCTCTCAAGCATTAGTGGCTATCAGAGGCTGGCAAATATTGCAGAGAGTAGTTAATAGTTTTCTTGTGATCCAGTAACAAGTTTCTCACAGTGGCTGGATTCTTTTAGTGAGTTCTGCTGTAAGAAAGTGTATTGTTTATAGGCAGAAACTCTACAAAGTGTGGTAGCATCTGAAGGCTGGAGTGGGCTGGTATCACCCGGTCCTGACGACAGACAAGGAGAACTCCAGCACCATATGCTTTCATCTGCAAAACACCTACTTCTGAGTACAAGTGCTCCATAAAATTAAAATTATCTTCCTGCAGAATTCAAAATCATTTGCAAATCTGCTTCTGTTAAACAAGCTCAGAAATAATAATAATGGAGTAATGAAATTAACTCTGCACCAAACCAGGTTTTTTTTTATTCTTCCAGCAAGTTCTGAATTTCTGTGACTCCTTTGCAAACATATATTCATAGGACTGTAGTCAAAACTGTTTATCGTCTTTCCTGTAGTAAACACAAATTCTCTCTTGTTACAGCAACATCGTTCTTTTTGTGACATCTGGAGATTAGACAATGATGTCAAACACCATTTAAAAAAAAACAAAAACATACAATGCTTACCTTCATTCTTTTTTCACTGTTTCTTTAATTCATTCATGACAACTAATCTGAAGATTTGAAACACCTCCTAAAAAATTTGCAATACCTTGGAAAAATGATGCTTTTTTGTTTGTTAGGTTTGAGAAAACCCATAACAATCTATTGTCATTTAGACAATTATTCAATCACCTGATGACGCCTCCCCACCCGGAAAGGGGAGTTGGGGAACACAAAGAAACACAACGGCTGAAATCTAAATAGATTTAATAGACTAAGACTAAATAATTGACAATAATACTAAAGAGCCAGTATTCATCCCAATAATGATAGAAGATACATAGGAATTCTCCTCAGCCCATTCTCTCAGCAGGAAGCTGTGCCCTCCCAGCAGGGACAGCAAATGGTGGACACTGCCAGCGCAATGGCTTCAGGAGGAAGGGAAGGCCTCAGGGTTCCAGCACCAGGGCAAGGAGTTCTCTGGACCCACCACCATCAAGGGAGAGAGAGCTACACAGCAAACTTTTCTGATTGATATTGAATGTGACGTTCATGGTATGAAACAATCCTGGTGGCCAGCCTGGGTCAAATGCCTTGCTCCTCCCTGTCCCTGCACCTGGCAAGGCTCGTAAACACTAAGACCTTGAATCCCACAGAGCCTGGCTGGCTATAAAGTAAATATTTTCACAAATTCAGACACTAGAGTCTTCTAGAAGTGCAATTTTCCCCAGCATTAGAAGAGAAGTTAGTCCTGTGTCTCTCAACACAGGACAATTTCCTATGGGGAAATATGTCATCAGCCATCATCTCTCTATCACATCCAATAGTCCTACCTCCAAAGAGATCCAGCCAGCATCTCCAGGCACTTTTTTTTTTTTACAGGTCTCTTCCTCTCTCTCTCTCCCAACTCTCACCAAGTCATTCATCAAGCCCCTGTGGTTATTTAAACACCAGCTCCAGTGACTGAAAACCAGGATTCTAATTTTTCCTTCTGTTCAGTCATTTCTTGACCCCTACAGAGAACACCACCATTCTCTTAGGAAGTGGGCAGGCTTGACTGGAAATCTTCACGTTGTGGCAATATATGACTCTCTCAAATATCTTCTTCACATCATTTGTGATTTAACCTTTCCAAGCAGCCATCCTCCCAGCCGTACGCTTTTCCAAGGTTTAGCCATCTCCCTTGCTGTAATACCCCTTCCCCATCGCCTCGACAAAGGCAATTAAATTCTCAATTGTACTCACATGTATTGAAAATATTGTTTTGAAGATAACTCTGCTGGGCCATCACGTTCACTATACAATCTCCTTTTTTCCCCTTTAAGAATAGACAGAGCCATACTTGGTATTTTTGCATAAAGCTGCTTATATGAAAGTACGTTTGCTTAGGAAGCAGCGTTTGTAGAAAATACCAAGGGGTGACAACAGTAGGTACAGAACAGTGAAGTTGTCATTCTGCATGTGGCTGTGTAAGCTCATTGATATGACACTAGAGAAGTAAACTGGAGGAAATTAGTCCTTTTTTTCTAACTAGAAAAAATAGAAAAGTGAAATAATCTAGGAGAATAATATACAAATATCAGGAAGGAAAAAAACCTCCTATTTAGATTTCTTGAAATACTACTAGGAATAAAACAGTTAAACTGATAACTCCACAGAAGATGAATCTTAATGTTTTCCTTATTACTTTATTTGCATAGGAAAAGGCTTCCAAAACTTACTGAACAGAGTTCTTCTTATGAATTGTGCTAGAAACCACAAACCAATTCTTCAATGTGCATTTAAGAATAATGGAAGGAATAAATAATTAATAACATACACAACGCAGGAGTTTATCTAACAGATAATGGCCCACAAAAGAAAGAGTTTTATTACATTAGGGAATCAAGTGAACTATAATTAGTCTAATGGTTAAACCATTAAGAGTATTTTCCAGTTCTCCACCAGCACTGCTTATAAACAGAGGACTGAACCTTGTTTTAGTGAAAAGCATATGAAAAAAAAAAAAGCAAATCCTTCAGGGTTTCTGTGGATCTGTGATCTGTTCACCAGTTGTTTTGGGGGAGGTACCCACAGTCTGTCTGATTCTTCTCTGAACTGTGGAGGAGAAATACCAAGGATTCTTAGAATGATTTTACTTGTAGCTATTACAGGTAAACTCACCAGTAAAATTACAGGATTGAGCCCAAATTACCATCCAAAGACATTTCCAACATTTTCAGCAGGATGACTCCTAATGACTTTCTGTTGCATACATCATCAGTATGTTGTAAAAGCAGGAAGTATGCAATTTTATTCAAATAGGCCTTGGGCAGAAAGGAAGTCATATGAATGTCAAGTGTGTGGTAACAAAAATTAAAGAATATTCATTAGTAATTGAGCCTCAGAAGGTAACGAAGACTTTCAACTGTGGTACTGTACTTTTCTTCAACCAAAATTGGTGTTGGCCTCCAGAAAGGTTTGCTCTATATTGTACAGTACTTTAAATGTTGTCTGTGTAAGCAAACAAAGGGGAGCAGTACTTACCACTTGCCAAAGAACTTAAACGCAGTTATCGACAGGCATTACATGTCTCCACTGGCCTTCTCCCCACCTCAAAAAAAAAAGAAAAAAAAAAATCACAACAGAGTACATTAACCTCTGGCCTGCTGGAATTTTATCTGACAGAAGTCAGCCTCCTGATGCTGAGAATTCCTCATGAACACACTGCTGTGTATCACGAACAAATCTGCAGCATGGTTGTTTCCCCAAATACAGCCAAGATAAGACTTATCACAGACTATAAATCCACGACAGGTGAAGCTGTTTCAGCAGGAAGAGCTCTAACCCCCAAGTTATGATTTAGTGATGGTTTTTGTCAGTGTTAGGCTGATGGTTGGACTAGATGATCTGAAAGGTCCCTTCCAGATTCCCTTCCCCCATAGAATCCCTTCCAGGCGATTCTATGATTCTGTAAGTTCTGGCCAGGAGCCTCCAAATCTGGGCCAGGTGCCCAACCACACCAGAAGCTTGGGTAGCTTGGACCAGAATCTCTAACAGCCAGTGTGAGAAGCACCTGAGTTGCCAGTCACCATCACTGCAACTACAACCTTCTTGGCATCTAGAGCATTTAATTCTTGAGTTACGCTGGAGGGTCTGCACTTAAGACTTCGGCATCTTTCAAAAGCATGACAGGAGAAAGGAGAGGTCCTCTCAGCAGCTGAACAGGTAGAGCTCAGACCTGGAGACTCCTGAGGACAACGCTGAATCCCTACCTGGCACTTCCCAGGAGATTCCCTTCATCACCAGGCCAGAGGCTAACTGGGAGGAATGCCTTTCATTGTGCCTGCTGAGAGGCTGTTATTCTGAACAAAATAATCCCCATTCATTGGGCCAGGGAAGCAAGGCATCGCTTTGAACGCAACAATTAAAGTAACTAGCTGGGAGCGAGGGAAATTTGAATTTCAATCCCTGTTACAAGACTGCTTTTTCAGCTGATTACCATGTAATATTAAAGTACACAAGCAACCAGTAAGAGTCAGGAGCAGAAACAGAGAGAGTTCCCTAATAACCTATTCAAACCCCTCCATTACCCTGGATACCAACAGGACACAGACTTGGCCACCCTGTGCTGCTGCATTTTTCCTCCTATTGATACTCAAGTTACCTGGTCCTACATCAAATTATTTACACCTGCTGCAATAATATCTGTTATTAAAGACAGACATACACCCATCTCAGGGTAGTTTTTCTTTCCAGCCCCTTCAGAGGCCCATTGCGGAGCCTACTCCTGACTAACTCCTGTTGACAAGACATGAAGAAAGAACATAAAAAAATTGTCTGTTACCCCATTTTTTCTCTTTCCCAGCTATTGTGATATTCACTCCTTCCTCTGGTCTTTCCAATTCTTTCCCATGCTTTATTCCTCTTTGTGGTCTCGGTTACCTTCCCCCTCCTCATCCTTTGTCTTCCATTTCTCTTCCTCATATAAGATTCTTTTTTTGGGGCCTTTCTTCCCTCTTCTTTCTCTTTTCCTTCCCTCCTTTTTCAGTGTTAAGTGATGTGGTACTGCAGTCTTCCTCCTACTTTTATGAAACTCAAAATTCATGGACCAGAAGAGCTGAGGAAAAAAAAAGGCAGAGAAGCAAAAGTCATTCATGGCCACTTAGCAAGAGAAAGGGCTCTCTCAGGGTTTTGATCAGAACAACTGTTTTCCAAGAGCGTTTGATTAGAATCTCAGGCAAAGGACTTCTGAGAGCAAATGATGTTATAAAACCGGAACTTTTATAGACCTCTGTGGCATCTCTAGTTCCTTCTCCTTCCTTGCACTGAGAGTCCTTGGCCCTGGTCTGATTGTTGGTCCAGGAGGGGTTCATAATGTTGGTTTCACACTTGGCCACTTTGAAATCCTCCTTGGTGAGATTTGACAAAAATTTCCCACCATGCAGTGATTTCAGTTATCACCATCAACCTGAAAACATCTGCCCAGGAGGGAGGAGTTTAAAGGAAGACCAGTCCAACTGTTCCTGCATTCCCTCACTATTATCTCATTTTAAAAGAAGCCAAGCCTCTGGATTTTAAAATTCTATTTTTTTTTTTCCTTGATTACTGCTGTATGAAAGGCCTAGACAAACAACAAACCCAAGAAAAATGAGAGAGCCACCGGGGTGGAACGGCTGCAGGGAACGCTGAATGAACTGTGATCTTTGGTGGGATAAAGATCAACGTGATGAGCTTTCAGCTGTAGCGATCAGTTGATACTTTCCAGACTGTCCCCACAGCGACAAAGGCTGAGGCATTTTTAAGTTGTAATTGAGATTAGCCTCGATACGTACCGCTGGAGCCCTGCCCGTGAACTTTGCTGGAAGGCTGGCTGTGCAAACCATCCATCACTCTGTTTCACATGGGCAGTAACCTAATGACACCACAAAAATCTCACCATGTCCCTCGCTCCACACGTCCAGCCACAGCAGCGGGCTCCTGCCAGGGGGCCTCAGCTGTGGGGTTTGCCTTCTGAGGTCTGGAGCACCCTATAGGCTCTCACTAAAGATGAGCATGATTCTCTCTGAGGGTGGCCAGGTCTTCTACAATGTAGAAGTCTTGTAGCCCAAAAGCACTCTTGCTGTCATCTGGCTCACTAGATTCACAGTCACAGAATTACAGAATGATATGGGGTCAGAAGGGACCTCTGGAGATCATCTAGTCCAACCCCCCCACCAAAGTGGGTCCACCTAGAGCAGGTTGCACAGGAACACGTCCAGGCAGGTTTTGAATGTCTCCAGAGACAGAGACTCCACCACTGCTGTGGACAGCCTTTTCCAGTGTTCTGCCACCCTCAAACTAAAGAAGTTCCTCCTCATGTTTAGATGGAACTTCCTATGTTCAAGCTTGTGCCCATTACCTCTTGTGCTGTCACTGGGCACCACTGAAAAAAGCCTGACCCCATCCCCTTGAGACCCACCCTTTAAGGTGTTGATCAGATCCCCCCTCAGCCTTCTCTTCTCCAGGCTAGAAAAATCCAAGTCCCTCAGCCTTTCCTCATCAGAGAGATGTTCCAGTCCCCTCATCATCTTCACGCTAACCAAAAGCCCACACGTACTACTACTGACTCCGGCACGCTTGGGTGAAGCCCATAAAGATGGGCAAGATCGCTTCTCATGGGTGGGAATAAAATATTGTCTTTGTTACTACTCAGCTAACCACAATAAAAATAAACAGATCCCTTTCATGTGGTGATGATACAAAGCAATCACGCTCTAGTCCTTTTTTTAATTATTAGGTTGAAAGATTCAGTGTCTTCCTGGCATGTTTAATTCTGAATCATATTCTTCTTATATATAAATAGCCACCGACTGCATTAGTAGCGGAGGGGAGGATCAGGGAACTAGCTTGATGTCAAGAAAGCATTTCCTATGGAGTCACCAAATCTGTCCTGGAACGACTCCTACATTGGCCCTTGAGGCCAAGAAAGCCAATGGCATCCTGGGGTGCATTAAAAAGAGCGTGGCCAGCAGGTCAAGGGAGGTCATTCTTCCCCTCTGCTCTGCCCTGGTGAGGCCCCATCTGGAGTACTGGGTCCAGTTCTGGACTTCCCAGTACAAGAAGGACAGGGAACTGCTGGAGAGAGCCCAGCAGAGGGCTACAGAGATGATGGACTGGAGCACCTCTCTGATGAGGAAAGGCTGAGAGATCTGGGTCTGTTTAGCCTGGAGAAGAGAAGACTGAGGGGGGATCTCATCAGTGCTTATTGATATCTAAGGGGTGAGTGTCAAGAGGATGGGGCCAGACTCTTCTCAGAGGTGCCTGGTGACAGGACAAGGGGCAACGGACACAAACTGGAACACAAGAAATTCCATCTGAAAATGAGGAAAAACTTCTTTGCTTTGAGCGTGGCAGAGCCCTGGCACAGGCTGCCCAGAGAGGGTGTGGAACGTCCTTCTCTGGAGACATTCAAAACCCACCCAGAAACGTTCCTGTCCAGCCTGCTCCGGGTGACCCTGCTTTGGCAGGGGGTGGGACTGGATGATCTCGAGATGTCCTTTCCAACCACTGTGACCGGCGTGTGGCGAGGCCAATGGCTGCCATGTCCTTGTGCACCTCACAGGCCAGGTAGGGCTCTCCAACCTCACTGCCATAGGGAAGCTTCTCCTCCTTGGACAAACACGGGCAAAACTTGGGAGACTGTTGGGAGACGTTCCTCCCCCACTGAGAGCCACAGTCCCAGAGGGAACCCTGCCTTGTCCAAGCCACCACCGCTAAACCCAGGACGCCGGGCCTTACTCCCTCCCTCCCGCCCTCCCTCCCTCCCTCGGGCCGGCCGCAGCGTGGAGCCGGGGGCAGGTGGCCCGGCCCGAGAGGTTGCCCATAACCACTTGCCCCGGCCGGGCTACCGGGAAGGCCCCCACCGGACCCCGCTGCGCCCCCGTGAAACCCCCCGGGAGCCTCCATCTCCCCATTTTTAGCCGCCAACCCACTCCCCCCCCCCGCGCCATCCTTTCCCGCCGCCTCCTACCTGCGCCTCCCTCACCGCCCCGCCGGGGCGGGCTGCGGCCCCCGCCGGCAAACGCACCGCCCAGGGGCGCCCCGGCCCCCGCGGCCCGGCGCCAGGTGAGGGGAGCGGAGCGGAGCGGGGCGCGGGGCTGGCGGCGGGGCAGGTGCGGCCCGGCAGGAGCCGCGGAGGGGCGGGCCGGGCCGGGCCGGGCCGGGGCCTTCCGCGGGGGCGGAGGGGGCCGCGGGGCGGGCGCGGCGGGACGCGACGCGGCGGTTCGGGGCAGTTCGCTCCGGCGGCGAAAACTGAGGGGCGGCGCGTAAGTACTCGGCGGCTTTAGCTTCTTTTTTTATTAAAAAAAAAAAAAAGTATGACTTTTTTGTTATCCCGGGGCGGTGCGCGGCCGGATAACGGGGCGCGGAGTAGGGCCGGGTCTGCCCTGCTCTGCCCGGAGCTGGGGGTCAGCGCGACGGCCCGGGGGCGGCCAACGCTCCCTCCTCCTCTTGCTACTTGTGTAAACTCTTCTTCTTTATATCTTTTTTTTTTCTTTTTTCTTTCTTTCTTTTTTTTTTTTTTTTGGTGATTAACCGCGGTGTGACAGGGGACCTGGGGCTGGGTGCGCTCCCCTGAGCTGAGGGGGAAAAGGCGGGGGGAGGAGGGCGAGCCTCGGGCGGGAGGTCAGTTGTGAGCTTAGGTTGTTTTTAATATTCAAGTATATGGAAATTCTACGTTGCGGACGTTGCTTTGTAGCTCATGGAATAGTGGCACCGTGTTTGAAACGCTTAAGATGTGATAAAGCTGGCACTGGCGCAGCCGGAGCGGCTGCCGTCCTGCAGCCAGGGCACCCACACTCCTAGCATATTTTATTAATTTTTTTATTTTATTTTTTTTTTAAATCGTATCTTCAACACTCTCTCACTCCTCCGCTCGCTGCTATTTATACCCCGCAAGGTTGGCGAGGAGAGGAGGGACAGTGCTTGGGAAGGACACTGAGCTTAAACTTGATACCATTGTGCCAAGGCAAGAGGGGGGTACTTAAAGTAAAGCAAAGTGGGGAAAAAATAAAAATAAGCCCTAGCAAACACCCCTCAAAACAGCCCAAACCCCTCTTTCCCCCTCCGTTGTTCTAGTTTTTGATCAAAGCTGAGGACTGAGCATCCACTTCTCATTAGGGATATCGCAGAATGGTTTGGGTTGGAAGCGACCTTACAGACCATCGAGTTCCACCCCCCTGCCCTGGGCAGGGACACCTCCCACCAGACCAGGTTGCTCAAAGCCCCATCCAGCCTGGCCTTGAACCCCTCCAGGGATGGGGCAGCCACAGCTTCTCTGGGCAAGGGTTCTTGCTTCAAACAAGGCTCTTCACAGCCTGCCGCCAGGTCTGTGGCTGTGCTCCGGTGGGTGGGTTGGTTGGTTGGTATGTTTAATGCCAGTACGGCCAGTTACACCCCACACTGGGGGGGATTCTCTGAAAGATGTGGTGGCAGGTACATGACTTTCACTTAAGTGGGTAAAATAAATCATTATTGGTCATTGCCTATGCATTATAAGGCTGCTAACAGTCTAAAAGTAGTGATAATATAAAACACTGGTTATATTAAGCCTAACAAATGATGTGATACTCTATTGAGCAGACAACTCGTGGTCAGTAATTTTCTTCCTCTTTTCTACAAGAACTCAGTTTGCAGTAATACTTCTCTAAGGTGTGGAGAGGTAACCTTTTCACGTAACTTATTTTTGTGGGCGCAGCAAAGCTTTAACCTGCTTGGAGTGTATCACTGAGATTTTTCAGAGTGGGTGGTGGTGACCAATAAGATGGAGCTCGCTGTCTGGATTACTAAATAATACAGGTATTACCACTTGCTTATTCCTCGTGACGTGCGCCGTGCTCCTGTGGAACGGTGGCCGTGCCTTCCTTGTAGCGGCTGGCTCGCGTGACTCCCTGCCAGCCGCCGGGGCTAGCTTAGTTCTCCGAGTGGTAATTATCGTGGGTGAGCAATGGTTTGCTTTTTGAGCTCTGTATTTTTTTTTTTTTAATGGTGCTTAATTGTAGAGGTGGTAACAGGGCTGTATTTAAAATTTGCGTAGTCACTTTTAAACTATTGCAGAGCTCTGGTTTCTGGCTGGGATCAGGCGGTCTCGGAATTCTGATGGCATAACTTTACCTAGCATCATTTTTCATCCAGGGTAAACATGTAAAGATTCCAGAACTTGAAAATATTTGAACACATGTTAAACTTCTAGTAGCTGGCACCTTAAAACTGTGTTTAATGGTATCTTTTTGAGTCATTTAGCCTCAGTGAACAGTGAGCCTTACTGCATCACTGTTGGATGCAGAATTGCTCCTGGTTCTCATGTGTTTTACGTGGTCACTTCTGAAGTATTGATTTCATCTGTGAGACTAAGTCCACAAAAATGCAGAATAAAGGCCTTGACAAACTTGAGAATTGACAGAGTAATGACACTTTAAATGCATTTGAGGCTCCTGTTTCCAACTCTTGCATTTTGTGGTTTCAGACTTTTGTCTGCAATCACGTATGGAAGCAGTGGGTTTCTTTTTTTAATAAGAGCCACAATTCTTGCACAGAGGTGGATCGTTATGAAAAATGTGAACTATCAGGAGGCTTCTTTTTTTTTTTTTTTTTTCCCTCTACTTGTAGGATTTAGCATTGAGCTAACATGTCAAGTAGCTAATGATCTCAGCAATCTAGCAAGATAATTACTTAGACTTGTAATAGAAGCTGTGGAATGTAGATTAGCCAGCTGATAGCACGGGACTGATTTTTATATACATAAAAATAAAAACATACATATGTTTTTATACGTATATATGCATTTTATACATGTATACATTATATATATATATAAATGTGGTATGCTACATATTCATATAAGATGCTGAAGTGTGCCACTGCTGTGTTAGGATTGTGTGATGTTGAGAGGTACCTCTGTGAGCAATGGTGGTATGATCCAGCAGAAAATGCTCCAGTAACTGCCTGTCCCTCTCTCTGTTTAGGTCATTCTGTTCTCTGCATTCAATTTCATAGTGTATCCTGAGTTACTTTTTAATTGAGAGAATCAAGCCCTTCTAAAGTTGCCTTTATCCTGTAAATTCAGAGGATTACTTGGTGAGTTTGTGGAATGCTCAGACTGGAGTTAAAGCTGGACAGGGTTAATACTCTTTATTCTGCTTTACTTGATTTCTTATGGGAAGAGAAAGAGGAGTTAGTACTTCTTCAGTGTTTAGAAAGTGTAACTGCCTGTTGTGCACTTGCTTTTAAGCAAACACAAAAGTGAGAATGGTAACAGCCTAGTTCTTTTTGAGGGAGTACTTGCACTTTGGATTGTTTTCTTAATTCATG
Organism: Gallinago undulata; assembly: GCA_026546715.1. Classification (NCBI taxonomy): domain Eukaryota; kingdom Metazoa; phylum Chordata; class Aves; order Charadriiformes; family Scolopacidae; genus Gallinago; species Gallinago undulata. The sequence goes on along the minus strand of JAOTQQ010000032.1, from coordinate 70,685,070 downwards.
TATGAAGGAGTTCTTAGACTCAGCAGCTGCTGATAGAGCCATGTGAAGAGTTTTATACCTTGCTGTTTTCCCTGGTGTCACTGAGACTATTCCACAAAGCACACTGGCTATGCATAGGTATACTTTATTACTTGAATAGAAATCATTGCTATTTGATAATTTTCTTTGTCCTCTAAGTGACAAAATAATACTGATTAGGAGCCTTAGTTTTCTACGTTTGTGGCCTTTTTCCAGTACCAAAAAGTTATGTCAGGACTTAACTTTCCACTGAACGGTAGGATTTTTCTTTTTTCCCCCATTTCTAGCACCTTAAATTAACTCCAGTTTTATTTCCTTAACTCTTCCTTTCCTTGGATGAATTGTATTAATTCTTGATGATTCTTGCACTTTTCTACTGAAGTTGCTTGCTTCAAACTGCTTCTGAGTGTTCTGTTTAGGCGTTGTGTCAGGAAGAACGGAAGCTGCTGTTATGGATGGCTGGGATGCCATCTGCACATCGCCCTCTTGTATCAACTCTCCACTCTGTCGTCATTCCTCTTTGGATGGTTCTCCTAGGTCTGTCATCTTGTTTGACTTTATCATAAAATTTATTTTAGCTCTTCCAGTTTACTGAAATCTAAATACTAAGTTGCCAGTGTGCTCTCGGCGATTGTCAAATATTTAGAGATTTCATAATTCTGTTTTCCTTTTGCCTTCTTAAATATGTTATGTAAAAAATGGACACTAGATAATTTTTGCACTGAATAGAAGTGTGGATACACGTTACCATGCAATAGTACATGTCCAGGACAGAGTGTTTGGGAATTCTGCGGGGAAATTAAACCGGTGTGCTCAAAGCACCGGGAGATGTTCGAACCCACGTTGGGTTTTGATGGGCTGGTTCCTACTGCAGATCCTACTGAATGTGTGTGTGGTGGTTGTCCTTCTGCTTAGAGAAATGGTGGTTGGCAGCTGTACAGCAAGCTCCCTGAGGTGGGGTGAAACAATCTGAATGTGGGTGGTGTGGCTCTTTATTCTAATGGATGGTATTCCCAATATCTCCAATACCTTTTACTGTGTATTCTGTACATTGTCTCAAACAGGAAAAAACAAGAAAACCTTGCTCCCAGAGCAATTTTCCCTACTGCATTTGCCCCATTTCTGTCAGTGAAGAAGGTGGACACACCTTTTTCAAGCAAGAACAGGGCTATTGAAAGAGGAATTTTCATTACTATGAAAAATACATTTGTAGCTATGTTAAGTAACTCTGTTTATTCCCTGTGTCCTGGCAATGTCTGAGGTCCATGTGGTGTGTCCTGGACTTGTTAGTTTGGTTTGATGGCATCAGCTGGTGCTGTGTGAGGCCTGGATGGAGTGACCTGTGGAATGGTGCTCCTTTTCCCTTTGTGAGATCAGCTGTAAATCTACACAACTGGCCAAAAAGGAAATACTTTTAGTTGTCGTGCTACTGAACAAGTGAGATTGTACTGTTGGGTAATTGTGAGTATTTGGTGCTGGGAGAATTACAGACCTCTGTTTTACCTCTGTCATCTTCTGCTGGAGTTGTAGCTGAGGCTGTTGGAGACAAGTACTGACTGGTCACGTCCCTGGTGTTGAATTGTAGCAGACTTAATAATCTCATCTGAAGAATTTAGAAAATAGGAGGATTTTGCTGCACCATCGTTCCAGGAGGGTTTGGGAACTGAGGATGTGTATGCCAATGGGCAGTCTGAGTTGTGGTTAAGAGTATGGGCTGGTAAATAAACTGCTGTGAAACAAGAAAAGCTGTGAACTTGTCCATCAGCTGTGGTTTGTGTGCCCATTATCACAATAACCGTTACGTGCCTTTTCTTTTTAATTTTACTTGGCATTTTACCTGTATGCTCCCAATGAGTTAAATGGAATTACTCTTTTTTGGAGAAAGCTAAAGGTAAGATAGTTGTAATATTTCAAGACCATGATGGTGAGACCACTTTGAAACTGAATGTATAAATGAAAGATGCCACTGACAGTGGCTTATGCATAGCACGTGTCCTGTTAATGCCTTGCCCATAACAGTCATCAGTTCTTGGACAAACTTTGAGGAGCTTGCTCTTAATCTCTGATCCAGATGTTTTGGTGGTAGTGAAATATTTCCTTTACTGTGATTACTAGAGATACTTGAAATACCAGTGATGTGACTTTAAAAGGGAAGCTGGAAATTGATTGCAGAATACTTTCTAGGAGTGTGCATTTTTTGTGGCTGTTTTTTTTTGTTTGTTTGTTTGTTTTTTGTTTAAAAAAAAGGTTCTTTAATTCACAGACTCAGAGATTGGCTGGGAGGTACCTTTGGAGGTTGTTCTTTCCAGCCTCCAGATTGAAGTAGGACTGCTGCCCCTGCGGGATCCAGTCAGCCATGGCAGAATCTGGCTGAGCCTTGAAAATCTCTTTGGATGGAGGTTATGTAAACTTGTTTTGAATATTCTTGCAAATAACTTTGCTCAAGGAGAGAAATAAATTTAACCGAGATGACTGATAAGGATTAAAGGCAGGGGATGTTACTGGAGACAGTTGGCAATTGTACTCAGTTTTTGGTACTGCACTTTTTCAGATGAAACCCAAAGAGAATTTCAAGGGAATTAGACTAAAACAACCTGTTGGTGCCCCTTGTCTCTAAAATGACACCCATCAGGTGATCCGTCTTGTTGCTCCGTGGGGCCCTAGCAGCTCCAAGTTGCAAGAAGGTGGTCGTTCTGCCTATAGATGCTGTACAGTTCTTTGAATGCTGGCTCCTGCCATGAGAAATTCTTATATGCTCCCTTTGAGCTGACTTCCACCCCCCCACCCCCCTTTGACATGCCTTTCCTTTTGTCCAGGTGAACAGTTGAAGCTGTAATCTGTCAATGTCCTTAGAATTGCTGGGGACGGGGAGGGGAATCTCCCAAGTTTTCTGGGACAAATTAGCAGGAAACCTAAAATTTTTTTAGTGGTATATGCTTAAATGGTGAGAAATTGGAGGGCTGCTTTGTAGACATAAATACAAATAGCTTGATAAATAATTATCCTGCTGAAAACTGGTATACAGACAATATGTAAACTTGGAAGTCTATCTGTGCAAGCTTTATCTGCAGTTTCTGGAGCTCTGCTAACCTGTAGTGGTCAGCGTGGCTTCCAGTCTGTGGACCAAAAGCTGCATACACAGCTGGCTGTTACTTGTAAAATGGGTGTCCAGTTTTAGAGAAATATTAAGGGCTGTTTGATTAGAAATTGCTGAAATTGGACATGCTTTTTGTTTTGGGTTTGTTTGGGGTTTTGTGTTTGTTTTTTGGTGTTGTGGGTTTTTTTTGGTGTTATTTGTTTTGGCTTTACTTATGCTTATTTTATTAATTTTGATGTCTTGAATTCTGTGTTATTCACTGTCACTTTGCAGTATTCCATACTCGTAGTTTCTCGTGTCGGTCTTGGCCATTAAACTGCTCAATTAAAAAGATATCTTGGGGCAAACTCAATTCACTGTGAACGTTTGGAAGTAACTGGAGTAGATTTTGAGAGATGTTGGTCCATAAACAAAAGCAATATGCATTATGTGTCTCAACATTAGGATTATTTATATCAATATTAAAACATCATTTCACCATTTAAATTATGAATTGACATAACACTTTCTTTAACAATATCAGGACACTGTAGAGTTCTTGAATTTCTGTGATGTTCTTTTGAGAAAAATCAAAGATATTTGGTTTGAAAGACTTTTAACTCTCCCCTCTGCCAAAGGCAGTGCTGTTTGGAGTATCATGTCATCTGCAGTGATGTCACTTGGAGATTAAACTCCTCTTTTGATGGAGTTTTACCTGTCACAGAGCATCAACTTTCCTGACATTTTCATTGCTAGGCTTTATTGAAATGCTTGTTAATCCTTCTACTGATTTGCACTGGTTCCATTCATGCTCTTTGGGGTTAGTAAAGCCAGAAGTCACACTTTTTAGAAAACGTGGCTTCTAGTGAGTCCTCTTCTATCAACTAAATCAGTCTATAATTTTTCCCAAAACTGGAATGATTAAATGCAGTCAAAAATGAACTGTTCCATCTTGACTTGTTGGCCCAGATCTGCCTGAAAGCTGACTAGTGTTGGTGGAGGAACTGGCAATTAAACACACTAATGCTCAAATAAAACCAAAGCCCACTCGGGTGAGAGGATAGGTTGTTTGGACAACTAATTATTGCAGCAAGGTGTATGCGGTATTAATGTTTGCACTTTGTACACTGTAAAAACAAACTTTTGTTAATGATCTTCTACCTTCGTTCCTGGGAGTACATGTTCTGCACAGCATGGGACTGGAACGGTGAGTTTGGTCAGCTGGTCTAAGAAGTTAGCACAGAAATTATCCTCTCCTACTGTTACTCAGGGCAGAGATCTAATCTGGCTCGTTAGAAGATTTCTTGCAGAGATTAGACAACTGTGTTTGACGTGCTTGACGCAGGCTCCCCTGTTGTCTTCAATGCCACGTACAGTTCCTGGTGTAAGGACAGTGCAGATTGGAGTCAGAATCATTTTGGTTGGAAGAGACTTTTAAGATCATCGAGTCCAACCACTAACCTTCCAATGCCAAGATACCACTGTTTGCTAGAGGTTTTTAGTCCTGGTTTTGGCATTCTTTGGGAGTTATGTTTTGGGTTTTTTTTGTAGGTGCAGTGGTTGAAACCAGGTGGTGCTTTGTCCATCTTTCAATGACTTCATGATTCCCTCCGAGAAGCTTGGCAGCTTTCAGTTCAGCATCAAACCATTACTGTATGGCTTTTTGCTTTTTTTTTTTTTTTTTAAATTTCTCCCCCCACAGTTATTGTTTTTGGGAGAGGAAAAAAGGGAAAAGGAATGCTTGTATTTATAGAATCATAGAATGGTTAGAGTTGGATGGGACCTTAAAGATCACCCAGTTCCAACCCCAGCCATGGGCAGGGACACCTCCCACCAGACCAGGTTACTCAAAGCCCCATCCAGCCTGGCCTTGAACCCCTCCAGGGATGGGGCAGCCACAGCTTCTCTGGGCAACCTGGGTTAGTGTCTCACCACCCTCACAGTAAAGAATTTCTTTCTAATATCTAACCTGAATCCCCCCTCTTTCAGTTTAAAACCATTACCCCTCATCCTATCAATTATTCCTTTCCACCTTTTGGACATCACACATTCAGTCCCACGTGTACACCATCATTTCTGACTCAAAGCTCAAGTTCTCGATGGTCCCATGGTTTCGTTGTTGACGCTGACTGTCTATGCATGTGAAGAGGTTCCCACTGATGCTGTCTCCACTGAGTCCATCGGAAGAGTGTTGCATGACAGTGGGAACCTTGCCTTTGGTGCTGCTTCTTTGTGGCAGTTTGGTGCAGGCCACTTCTGGATGTACTGGCCTAGCGGTTCTTGGCACCGCAAGCCGGCTCCATCTGTTGCAGCACCCTCTCATCTGGTTTGCGCACTGGTTATTGCTTTCTTTCCAGTAGTCAAGGATCCCTGTTTGACTATTATCTAATCTTTGGAAGCCTATCGACTGCAATATTCCACCTAATTGCATGGCTTGTCTGCCAGTTTCGCCTCTGCAGACAAGAACCTTTAGTGCTGACTCGATAGTTTTATTGTGTTGTATATATCTAGGAGATGTCTGTAGGAACTTAGTGCTAGCATCAGGAAACATCATCTGGACAACTCCCTGTTTTAAGTATGTTCTTTATCAGATATTTGTAGCTGGGCAGCCTCTATGGCGTCTGTATCTTCTCAGGTGTAAGTTTGCAGGAGCTAAACTCTTCTGCAGATTTCCACTAAAGAGAACACTTTTTGTTTTTATATTTTGTTTGTTGATACAAGCCAGTCTTAGCGCACGTTATTCTTTTATCTTTCAAGCAGCGTGGAGCATGGACTGTTTTTGTTGTCTGTGAAATCTCATCCTTTTCAGGTCTTTTTTACCAGGAGCTGCCATCAACAGTATGAAAGTACTGGAAAAGAAGCTGCTGGTACAATTCGTAGATCATAAAGCGGCATGTGTTATCGCCTAACATTTGGCTCAACTTAATGAACTTGCTGCCAGCATGGTCTTTCTGAGAAGTTCTCTTCCCCCATCCAATAGAATACTTGTCATGGACTTGTTTGGGTGCAGTGAGGGTCACTGTATTTCATGCTCAGTTGCAGATAGTCAGATGTTTTGTCAAGTTTGTATCTACAGGTGTTTTTTTTTCTTTTGCAAGTTTTCCCTAAATGAAAGGGACTCCTCAGGTGTTTTGATCTGGTTCTGCCCTAAATTGTGGCTAGGTATAGAAGTGTCTCAGAGCTATCCCCTGTAGCACATCTCTGGTTCCTCTGCTTTGTTTTGAGCTCATAAACAGATCACAGGACCTGTTCAGGAATTGTTAGAGCTGAGTATTATGAAACTGAAGTGTCTGGGTGTTGTCTCCTACTATAGCAATATAATCAGCCAGAGCCTTGATGCCAGGAGATAATAATGGCTGGTTCTGCAGTCAGCGTGGGGTTGGTGGCCTGGGGCAGCTGGATTCCTTCAGGCGTTTGCACTCTCAGGATCTGCCTAGAAGGAGGGCAGAGGCTTTTGCCAAGCAGTCAAGAAGCTCACTTATTTTAGCGTGCTTCGATCTGTAGGTGCAGAATAAATGTTCTTGCTCTGCACCGACTCATCTGATGAATAGCAGATTCCGATACTCATTTGGAGTTGTGCAGAGCACAGCTTCACCCAAGGTTTCTTCATCCCTTGTAGCTCCTTGAAGTTCTAATACCAAGTAGTACAAACCTCGTGAGCTCCACAGTTTTCTCAGGAGAGTGTAAAAGCTCTTGGTCATCCCCTTCATTATGTACACAGCTTGTGGTAAGAGCTTGCTTCTACCTTATTACACAAACACACAGACCAAGATGTCAGAGCAGTTTCTGTGTGTGGTTAGGACTCATCAGTACCTTTCTTTCCTTGCCCTGAACTTATTGAGGTTTGTGTGCCCTGGATTTCCTGTAGTATAGTGTCCTGCTGTACAGCAAAGGGTTTCCAAGGTCAAATACCATAAAGCAAATCTTTAGTGTCACAGATTTCTCTATAAGGTGTCACATAGCTTTCATAAGGGTTGTATTTGGCATAACTAGTATTTATCTGAGCTTCTCTGCTCTTACAGTGCTGCATATCAACACTTCAAATGTTAGTAAATCTGGTTCCAAACTTCAGCCAGCTTGAGCTGGTAGTTCATTTAATAGCTTAATTGCAAGGTGATAATTGAATAGCAGCTGTCTTCAGTTTCCTAGATGAGGAGGCAGTATCATTAGACCTTCTGAAATCTTGCTAGAAACTGCTTCTACTGAAAGAGGTACTGCAGCTGTAGCCATTGCTTTAGCAAGAAAAGTATTGAGTGTGCTTTTGTTTTTTGGTGGTTGTATTGGAGTAGTGGCTTCCCTGCCTGCCCTGCAGCCTCTTGGCTGGATGTTTCAAGCACCAGGCAGTGATGCCTGCTGCAAAACACACAGTTGTAAAACTGCATTTTTAGACAAATAAGTGCTGTGGAGCCCTGAGAGGAGTGACCATAAAGTACCCAAAACCGTTCGAGGAGAGCAAAGGTAACGAACTGCAGTGGTTAGAGCAGCCCTTCTAGCAGAAGGCTTGGCATTTCCATGGTATAGCTTGGCATGTGGGCACACCTCCAGCCCTGATTCTTGTGTGGGGTACCCTGTACGTAAGTTGTTATCTAAATATAGTATGCCTGTGTGGTGAGAGGTTTCCTCCCCTGATGGGCTATTTTCAGTACAAGGTAAATGTGAAAGCTTTTCTTCTACAAGGTCATTCCATCACAGGCTTTCAGATGTTTCCAGATGTTTAACTTTCTTCTTGAAGACTGTATGGAAGCTGGGTGGGGGGCTTTGGGATCAGCCTTTCTGTTCTGCAATCTGAAATGGGATGCATATCATTGATAAAAGAAGTCTGGTTCTGTAGAGGTCATTCCATAGTATCCATATAAGTTATATTTAGAACTTGTTTATATCTGACTGGTGTCAGAGTAAAGCTACTGTTACAAACTGCTTATTTATTTATAAACACCCAGTGAATGCCAGCTTCCTGTAGAGGGGCAGCCTAGAAATTGTGGGGAGAGAAAAGTTTCTAGGAAAAAAATAATTCAGTTGCCATGTATTCTTGATGGCTGTTCTGTTTTGCCAGCCAATGGTTTTGCATAAAACTAGTTTTATGCTTGTTAAATGTAAATACAGCCAGATGCTGTGGAGAAGTGGGTTTCTCAATCTCCAGGACTAGTCATGGGCTCCAGGTAGCAGAAGGTGGCTTAATGACACAGCGTTCTGGTTCCTTCCCTGCATCTCTTCGGCTGACCTTCTCCCTCTTCCCCCTCAAAAAAAATGCTTAAAAAATGCAATATTCATCCCATTTACTACTTAGTTGTGAGTGAACAATTTTAACGGTGCACAAAGGTGCAGATCCTTGATTCTGTTACATGTCAATGGCCTTTCGGGGCGTGTGGTTTGTTTTCAGGTTTTGTTTGAGAGAATCACAATCTCGGAGAAATCTGAAACGGCAAATCCAACTTCTTTTCTGCCTCTAAATAACATTGAGTAACTGTGCAATCATACAACCTATTAAGAGGAGAAAGCACAGCACAACCCTGTGCTTGTTCACTCAGCTTTTGATTGTCTAGAATTTTTGTAAAAGTAGATATGAGCTTAGGGTTGTGCTTGTTTTGGGTTTTTTCTTTTATGCCCTTGCACAGTTGTGGGTTTTTTTTCATTGTCGCAGAAATTTTTAAAGTTTGCTTTATTTTGACTTGTAGCTGTCAGTACAGAATACTGGTTACTACTGTTTGGTAGCTGGGCTTTAATGTGAAATAACCAAAGGAAAACTTGCCTATAAAATCTTTTTGACTTTCCTAATGCAAAACAGGAATATTTTTTAAACACAAAAAATGGATCTATGGTGCCACATGGGGAAGATGTCACATAATGTGTGTCTGTCCATACTTGCAAAGAAAAGAAGTCTGTCATTGAAGCCATTATGAATACTCCAGGAATCTTTCCATGCTCTTCCAGAAATCACTTTCAGAAAGTGGCAAAATGGCCTTTGTACTCAACAATACATCCAGGAGAACAAGTTTAATCTCTCTGGACTAACGGCTGCCTTTCTACAAACCAGTGACTTTGAGGTTAATGTTTAAATATTTAAACAGATTTGGCCAGCTGCCATTTAAGTAGAACGGCATGTGCTCAGCCCTGAGACTCAAACAGTTCCCTGGGTAGACAAAAAAAAATAAGAATTACTTAATAGTGCAGTGATCTGGTAACTTCAAAGATGGTAATTTAAGGCTACAAATTACAATTTAGGATACAAAGGTATACTCAAGGAGGGCTATTGATCCCATTTTCCTATTTAGCTGAGGGGAAGGGAATTTTTACAGATGGTGTTGGAACTTTTTATAGAACTTTTTAGGTTAAATGGGAGCATTTATCTGTGGGTCAAGGTCAAAGTCCAGTATAAACAAGCTAGTGTAGACTCTGGAAAAAAAAAAAATCCTAAAAGATACTAACCTGCATGAAGCAATTTGAGACTTGTTGAAAACTGGGTAACTTGTTAATTTTGGGTAAATTAGTTTGGGTTGGAACACAAGGGTTGAGCAAAGGATTGATGAGCTCAAACTTAATTTGGGAATCTTGGTACTTATGACTTGAAATGGGAAAAATTATAGAAGAAAGCCAAGAGTAATTGTGCTGGCATTCTTTGGAAGTCTCATGCTCTTTAACCTTAATCCAGAGAACTGTGTTGCCTTTATCTGGAAGACAGGTGGGACTTTCGATGCCGGGACTGCATCTCTTCTGACCTTAAATTTACCAAGAACTCTGCTAAAAGCATCCCTCTCGGGAGAGTGCTTCCCGCCTCTTGTGCCAGGTGATGCAAACCCCAGTTTTCTGCCAAGTATCCTAAGTATTTTCTATTAGTGGCCAGGTCAGAGCCACGCTGTGCCAGTGCCTGGATGCCCTCTGTAGCTGAGGGCATGAAGTGGCGTACGAGGCGTGCTGAGATAAGCCTGGCCAAGCAGAGAGAGGATACAATTTTCTTTCCTCATCTGGCTTTCTTGTATAAATCTCATGTGCAAGTTAAACAAGTATGTGAATTTTTCAACATGTGTAGATGTGAAACTTTTCAAGAAAATAATTATAAATCCCATAACTTCCATGAAATAAATGAAATAAGCCTATGAAATAACTACTTGAAGGTGCAACAACTTCCTGGACAAACCAGTATTTTGTTTAACTCTCATTAAGTTGTGCGGTATTTGTATTTCAGCACAGAAGTGAAATGCTCTGGGCCAGTGTTACAGTTAATTGCTCGAGCTCATGTTTGCGTGTCCTAAAGGAAGGAACGAGACTGCAAATGGCCAGCACAAGATTAATACGTCACACATTATCATGTGATTTATGTGGCCTAAGGGGATGGTGCCTCGGTAAATGGTTATGGAATATGCACGGTGCCAAAAAGCATCCTCCTGTGGGCAGCACAAGTGCTACAGCTCTAAAACTAGTATCATCGAACCACAGAATGATCCGGGTTGGAAGGGACCTTAAGGTTCCAGTTCCAGTACAGAGTTCCAGTACCCCTGCCATGGGCACGGACACCTCCCACCAGACCAGGTTGTTCAAAGGCCCATCCAGCCTGGTCTTGAACACCTCCAGGGATGGGGCATCCACAGCTTCTCTGGGCAACCTGTTCCAGTGCCTCAGCACCCTCACAGGAAAGGATTACTTCCTAACATCTAATCTAAATCTCCCTTCTTTCATTTTAAAACCATTACCCCTTGTCCTTTTGCTCCCCTCCCTGATCAAGAGTCCTTCCCCCATCTCTCCTATAGCCCCTGGAGGTACTGGAAGGCTGCTATAGGGTCTCCATGGATCCTTCTCCAGGCTGAACGACCCCAACTCTCTCAGCCTGTCCTCACAGCAGAGGTGCTTCTGCCCTCTGAGCATCTCCATGGCCTCCTAGACCCGCTCCAACAGGTCCATGTCCTACCTGTGCTGAGAGCTCCATAGCCGTACACAAAACTCCAGGTGGGATCTCACCAGAGTAGAGTGGAGGGGTACAGTCACCTCCCTCGCCCTGCTGGCCACACTGCTTTGTGGTTGCGGATGCGGTTGGCTTTCTGGGCTGCAGGTGCGCAACTCCTTACTGTTTTCTGTCATCGATGTCAACAGTTGGAGACAAAAATTTATGATAATTTAATTTATCTGCGGATTTTATTATAAATTAAATCAGTTTCTACATCATTAGCTGTTTCACTTGCCATCCCAGGATGATTGGTTGACAAATCATCCTTGACCAGGTTGACCTGGTTGGTTGACCAACCTCTTCCTTCGTGTCATCTGCTGGTGGTTAAGAGGAACAGGGAAGATCAAACTAAAGAAATCAGAGTTTACTTTTGAGTGCTTTACAGGTGAATAATAAAATGATAATCTGTGTTTCGTCCAAGAAATATGACAGTAAATACCTCAGGTAGAAAACTTTTAGTAGGATCTTTACTACACCTTCCTTTTAAGATTAATTTTTTAAAATCCTAGTTCTGAAGTAAAAGGCTCTCTCCTAACCTTTGCGTGTTAATTTGGGTGAAAAAGAACGGTGTGTTCAGACTGTCAGCTGAACTTTGAAAAACTTGTGGTGATCTCTGCCCAGTGCTGCCACGAGTTGTCCACCTGCTCCAGAAGCCCCCTCAAGTGTCCTTAGGCAAGGGAAAAGACTCCAGCAGTGAAAGGGGTGGGCAGACGATTTAAGAAAGCTGTCCAAGAAAGCATGCAAGTTTATTCAGTTGATGAAATACGAATGGATGGGTGAAACAGAAAATAATTTTGTGTCTGTGGTGTTCTGGAAGTGTTTGAGCAGTATTTATTTAAGCAGAGTGAAAGCATGTTAATCTCTGTGAGAGAGACACTCATGAGCAAAGTGGCCAGTAATGAAGGAGAAACATCTTCCCACCGCTGAGTGTTGAGTTGGGTGGGTACTTAAAAAGCAGCTTTTCAGAAATCCTTAATGTCATGACCAAGCCATAATGACTCCCAGCAGTGACCCAGGAAGGTCTGGTAATGGGAAGGTGGTGGCAGGCTTGGCACAGCAGGGGAGGGATGACCTGGATGGGCAACCTTTGGCCGGTGATATGTTTATTTTGGAGGCTACTCCTATTCCACAGGTACTCAGTACTCCATTTTTCTGTTAAATTCTGGTGCAGTGTATTGTTCTGATAGTAAATGCAATGAACTGGGAGACAGTATTTGAGGCGCTGGGAAGGGATCTTGATGACAAGCCAAAGTCTTGGCCCTTCCATCTTCCACTGATAGCTCAGTGGAGCTGTACTACGCTGTGTGTTAGGTGGAGTTTGAAGCCTGTTGCCATCCAGGTAACTTCTACAAGGCTCTTCGAAGAACAGAGAGAGACTTGGATTTGCCAAATCAGTTGGTTTGACACCTTGAAGTGCTTTAATGCTACGAAGCTCGTTGGTAGAGATTGTGGCCCGGGAATGTGGGATGGCTTAAAGAGGTCTTTCCAGTTCCAAAAGCAAACATTTTATTCATTTAGTACCTGTTGCTAAAGGATGTCTTGCTAGTTGAAGAGTTTTCATGTATTTCTCTATAAGAAAAAGAGTTTATATTCTGTGCCTCCTTTTAAGGATGGTGCATTAACAATTCCCATTTATAATTGATGGTAAGTACCTCGTTTCTTGTAATACGTATTTATCACAAACAGGATGCACATTAGGCACTTTATACCTTAGGTTCCTAACTTCCTTTTTTTTTTTTTACATGTATTAGAGGTTGCTTTTTAAATTTTCTATAATTTTGTGACCTTTCAAGGGACTTCAAGTTGTTTTCATTTCTTACTGCTTGAAAACCCAGTCATTGAACTGAATCATATAATAATAAATGGAGAGAAAGTTCTGTTTCTTGTTCAGAAAGAGAAATTACTCTGAAATATTTAGCTCTTTACCTCTAAGTTTGTGTACCCAGAGCCAATGGTTTGTCTGTGTTTAAAAACATTGTCAGTGAGCATGTGCCACTCAAATGTCTTAATTTGAATGATGAATATGTTACAGTGGAGTTTAATCCAGTTGGTATAATTTCACATTTAAACTGACTTTGTAAAATGTATTTGTTTATATTTATTGCAATTCTTTTATACCCTGAGGAAAGAAATACTTGAAGAGGGTGAAAGTACCCTTAATGCTGTTTTGCATAGCTAGGGTATCCCAGCTTTCCTTTTATTTTTCCTTGTACTTTTCTTGCAATGCTGAATTAATTGAGAAGGCTACAGTAAATAAGGGTAACAGCAAATTATACACTTCTAGGGTAAATCTATGATGTGGTTAAATTAATTGAGTACAGGAAAGTCTCTAGTTGAGGTTTTTTGGAAGCACCATATTCATCTTTCCTTGCCTGTAGCAGGCAAGAGTGAGAGACTGCGGTTTGTGTCACTTAAAGGTGAGGGAGAACTGTTAGTTCTGTAGGGCAAAAATGAATAATTGCTTGACGTGTTGCAATACGACTTTTCCCAAACAGCTGTTCTTTCCTCGGGCTATCTGAAAGTAGGCTAAGATTTAATTTCTCCAAGCTGCTCTGCAGAATTTTTAATATAAAATTGTTTTCTCGGCCAGCTGTTGTGATTTGTGACGCAGGGGAGAAGGATGGTGGGTGGCTGCATGTCCATGTGTGTTTTTCTTTGCAATTTGGAGAGTGGGGGCAATGTTTCCCTGCCCCGTGAGCTCTGAGCATCCCATCCTGCTTCTTGGAGAGCTGACAGCAACGGGGGACACCAGGCAAAAACTCCTGGCCATTGTAGGTGCTGTAGAGGAAGTTTTGTAGCCTGGCTCTATATCAGAGTTGTGGTAGTCCACAGCTTTATGAAAATAGCAGTTTGTGGTTTTTAAGTCTTAAGAGTCCCTCAGTAACAGGGGAATCGAAGAAGTCCATCCTCCTCCTGCTCCAGACCTGGCTGGGTGAACCAGTTGCTTACTTTGTTCAACAGAGCTCGTGTCCCTCACTGTAAATAAGGTCTGAAACGTTAGAGAAAATTCCTCTTTGCAAGTATCATCTGTTAAATCTGTGAAGCCCTTGTCGAACCTGCTCTTGGGACGTGTTGCAAGCACGCAGGGAGCTTTTGATGCAGCGCTGGCAGAGAGTCTAAGGAAAATTCTTCAGCCTGAGCCCTTTATTGCTGCATGGCTGAACTGAAAAAAGTTGAAAGCTGAAAATCTCATGAGAGGACTCTGTACAGTCTGGCTTCTATGTTTTAGTTTTGGCTTTTATTTTCTTTTCCCCTTAATCTACTGATTGCTCTACTGATGGAGGAGAGCTTTTGATGACTAATCTAACTCAGCCTCAACTTGTCTCTTTTAAAAGGTTTGTGCTTTGACCAGGGTGAGTAGTTTGTGGCGTGTCTGACTTTCCCTCATACCCTAGCGTGAGATGCTACTGTATTCCAAATAACTTTCCAAACACATTACTTGAAGTTGTTTATTCCAGAAATACAGAATCATACTCTTCTATGTGGCTCTTACAGTTTATTTTTTGCTACTTGGAGAATAATTAGATTACTTGTACTTTCTGAAGCTGTGTGCCTAAATATAGTCCAAAATAAACCTTTTAGTTGCAAAAATTACACAGAAGCTGGTAATCTTTGTGAGGGAGGTTTGGTGACTTCTGTCAAACCATAACCACGTACTGTCATTGATTTAATGTTCCCTGGTAGTTTAAATTTAACAGTTAAAAGAGAAGTATTAGTGGCTTCCACAATTAATGCTAAAAACATGCCAGGCTGGGAGAGAAATGCCAAAAGAAACCCTGCAAGTAGTTTCCATGTGTTGCTGACACGTTATTTCCTGGAAGGCTGGTTGATGTGTTGGCAGAACTAGCATAATATGCCATTTTCTATTAAAGTTTGGGAAGAACAATCAAGTTGCAGTTCTTAAAATGGAGAGTTCGGGATGATAAAAGGCCTCCACTTAGTGGCTTTTTTTGGTATTCTCAGGATTTGAGGTAATCTTTGATCATTGATCTTTGCGTGCGCTAAGGCACTGCTTTTTCATCTGTTGCTATCTTTAGCTGAGCTAAGATACTAATACAGGAGCTGCCGGTGTTTGATTTCTAAATAGAAGGAAAGATCAATAAAACTTTTAAAGGTGGTAGAGGAAACCTAATGCGTTTCTCCTTATGGGAGCGCTGAAGGCTTATACCTAGAAAGAGGAAAGAAATATAGGGAATTAATGTAATACTGCAAAATTTATTTAAACCAACAAAGTTAAGCGTTGGATTTATTATTAAATTGTAATAAATCCTCTGTCTTACTAGACCTGAACTTTTAGGCAGGGCTAACTAACCTACAAACAAACATCCAGTGCTCAATGATGGAGCCCAACATCAGGGACAGGCAAATCAGTGACTTCTAAAAGCTCACTTTTCAGGCGATAGGGGGCTGCATCCCTCTTGATACCATTCTCCCTTGGTGATTCAGGGCAGCTTTGGGTCAAGCAAACAGGTAGCCGTGGCTTCAACTTAGCTTCTTCCTTGCTGTGATTTTAACCTTTCCTCCTGAAACAGAGATGCAGGAGCAAAGGCTGGATGTGGCCATCAGATCTGTGTATGGGGCTGTTAGATAAGAGCAGTAAGTATTCTTAAAGAAAGTACTGGAGTACTGTGTGCAGGTATGGAGTCCTCAAAGAAGGACATGGAACTGGTGGAGCGGGTCCAGAGGAGGGCCACAAAAATGCTCAGGGGATTGGAGCACCTCTGCTCCGAGGACAGGCTGAGGGAGCTGGGGTTGTTCAGCCTAGAGAAGAGGAGGCTCTGGGGAGACCTAATAGCGGCCTTCCAGTACCTGAGGGGGCTACAGGAGAGATGGGGAGAGCC